>OU452221.1:7875917-8560917 GCA_911728455.2 Marthasterias glacialis
TTCCAATTCGAACGAGACTTGCACAGTCTGTTACGAGTCGGGTTTCAACGATAACAAATACAGAGAGTCAGTGAAACTAGCCACAATAAGAAAGTTGGAACTTGACCAACTGACTTTATTTATGTTTCAGCCATCGGTTTTTGTTTAAAGTGTGTTTGTCTTTTTAGAAATAAATGTAGGAATGGCAAAAAAAAATGTCAGCGCAACAACACAGTGATATTTACTTGATATTTTGGGCCTTTGATAATCTGATCTCATTTATTATTTTTCATGTGTAAAAACATTCAAACAGCAGTACAAAAATATGAAAAGTCTATAAAGGGTAAAATTTTATAAAGAAAGAAAATGTGACAATAATGTGTGTTTTAAAAACAGAACCTTGACTCACCTGAAGAATAACAAAACTCTGCTGGGATTGATTCGTGAGGACATTCTTAGTTTTAAAAATGTTTTCATACAAGAACATTCATAAATATACAAGAAAGTGCCTTTTATGCTTTAGTTTTCCTTGAATCATAATGAGTAATGTTTGTACTTTTAAAAAGGATATTTTATATTTTATATTTTTATATTTTATATTTTTTGTTTGTGTGAGCTCGAAACAGCCTCTTACGGGCTGCATATCACTGCGCTTTATGTTGTTTATTTTAAAGATCTATTGTTTTCACAGGCCTACAAGCCAGGGGCAAAATGGGGGCAGTTGTCCCCCAAAGTCCGGGCACTGCGTGTTGTTATTTTGTTTATTTTAAAGATCTATTGCTTTTTATGCATTCCGTCCATGCCTGCACAGGCCTACAAGCCAGGGGCAAAAGGGGGGCAGTTGTCCCCCCAAGTTCGGGCACTGCGTGTTGTTATGTTGTTTATTTTAAAGATCTATTGTTTTCTATGCATTCCATCCATGCCTACACAGTCCTACAAGCCAGGGGCAAAAGAGGGGGGGCAGACGTTGTCCCCCCTCCCCCCGAATTTGGGCAAAGCAAGAAGAAGAAAGGGGGAAAAAACATTTTATTCGAAACTGTTACTTGTGTTTTTATCTGAGTAAAATTTCGGGCAAATCAACCCCTCCTTAACCAAAGAGTCCCCATACGCCTGTGTTTATCTGTTCCCGCTAATTCTAAATTATTTTATTAGCGATGCGAGACTCAGCTTATTTATCCTGTCTCGTAGGGTTCACTCTCTCGATAAGCTTGAGATATTTCATGATCCTTAACTTATGATATGTACATTGAAACATAAATGGTAGGCTGAGGCTAGAAGCTAGGTATACTCTGTGCATGACGTAGTTAAACTCTTTCACAATGCCCGCGCACGGATTACTAATTTGTCGAAGAGAAATGCTGCTGCTTCTATGGTAGTTTTCATGCTAAGAAGTTAAGGTATTTGTTCTCAGGGCAAATTCTAAGCATCTATGCTGTAATTAAAACATAAGTGAATGTCCAATGTACGTGAAAACAACTATATTTTATCTGGTCACCTTGTATGTACAATTTACAGCTTTGTGACGTCAACCATTGTAGGAAGCCTGGCTTAATATAAGCCCAGCCGAATAGGAAACCTGCTTCGGTAAAGCCATCTTGGTTTTCTCCCACTCAAATCAGTATAAACCAAACTGAGGCTGGAAGGGCAAAATGGTCCGACCCCCTTTGTGTATTCTCCGTTGTTATTTCACACTGCAATTATGACAAAGAGGGTGTCTATACCAAAATGTACATGTTTTGGCGACTGTAAGAAAAGTAATTGTTAAATTGAGTCAAACTACAACCATTTGGTTTGGTCTTAGAATGAATATACTCTTAGAAATTTGATGGTACATAATACCTCCCTTATACTTCAGTTTTGTTGGTCTTTACAAAAGCTTGTTCAAAATTAAATGTATCAATGGTTCGAACCACCGTCTTGACACTTGTGTCCTTGAGCAAGACACTTAACTATAATTGCTTCAAATAGGGGAAGAGGCAGTTATGTTTGTCTCACTTCGGGTTCATTTACCCCTCCCTGTTCTTAGCTGTGCTGTGAAGACATTTTGCGTTTATATCTGTCCATGTCTTGTTTCTGCGCCGGCACATTAATCCCGTTTTAGTTAAACATTTCAGTGCACCCCCCCCCCCACCTGTATAATTAAATGTGAGACATTGTGAATGAGTAATGTTTGGGAAAGCAAAATAAGAATTTTACTTTTTATATTAGTTATGTTTTTAATCATGGTGTGGTTTAATTTATCTTGTTGGTTGCAAAACAAAGTATAACACTTGTATAGTTCTTGTTTTAAAAAGAAATCATAGTTTTACCCAGAATTGTGAATTGTGAAATGTATCTACGTTTTTTATGGGGGCACCTGGTGGGGCACATAAAATTTGTGGAGGCAAGTTCCCCCAGGTTCCCCAGGCTGGATAATAGTCTCATAATAGTAATAAGGGGATGATGCGCTGATCATAATGGGAGACTTTTAAGACGATAGCGGGCGTCCCACAGACCGGTCCGTTTCCTGAGAACAATGGAAAAGGACCGGTCTGTGGTACGCCCGCTATCGTCTCAAAAGTCTCTTATCAGGTATGCTAAGGTTACAATCATCACTGTTAAGTAAGTATGGTCACTAAAATGCATTAAAAATAAGCCCGAAGAGAGCAGAAATTGCTCCTATATTTAAATGATCTCCCAAATGGGTATAACATCTACAGTTCGTCTTCTGGCTGACGATTGTATTATGTATAGGCAGAGTAATGATGATACAGATGGGGAAGAGCTCCAGAAAGATATCAACCGCTTTAATGTGCATGGGAAAATCGCTGGCAGATGTCATTCAATAGAATCAAATGCTTCTCAATGTGTATCACTCATAAGAAGAACGTCCTTCACACAGACTACAAGATGGGAGATACAACTTTCCAGTGACGTAAATTTGTTGTGAAAAGTGGGGGATGGTAATGGAAAAAAGGGAATAATGATGAGATCACGAGCAAAGGGGGCATGGGGATAAATGTAAATCCACAGCAGATGTTCGATTGCATTACGGATGCCATCTATGTTGTTAATGTTCTACGTAGTTTGTTCAAATAGTTACTACAGACAATAATTAGCTTTTCTGCATAGTACATTGTACATTCATTAGGCCTCAACCTCAATTTATCACAGCGGTGCTTTGGCGTCAATATTGGCGTAAATATTGCGACTTTGGGTACAAGTCGTGAATATTGGCGTCAATTTTGGCGTCAATATTTGCGACTTGGGGTACAAGTCGTGCATATTGGCGACAATATTGGCGTCAATATTTGCAACATGGAGCCAAGTCGTGAATATTTGCGTCAATATTTACGACTTGGGGCAAAGTCGTGAACATTGGCGTCAATATTTGCAACATGGAGCCAAGTCGTGAATATTGGCGTCAATATTTGCAACATGGAGCCAAGTCGTGAATATGAATATTGGCGTCAATATTGGCGTTAACTGTTTACGACTTGGGGCAAAGTCGTGAATATTGACGCCAACATTGGCGTCAATATATATGTGCGATGTCCCACCACACACAGCTGCCTTGAAGAACTGTTACAAATATTTATTATTCCCACGAACTTTCGCCGAATGGAATAAACCAAAGATACTAGAAACCGACCTCTAGAAACACAAGATAGGACACTTGTGCTGTTTTTTTGCACGGTAGCAGATATAACGCCTTTTTACCTACCAACCGCGTGATGGCGCCCTTCCTCATGTGTAAATCTTGCTAGAATTATTTGCACAATTTATTGCCGAACACCAAATTTTCGATCTGCCTTCACCTGTTTTAGCTGATGGGATCGTTTGGCCGAAGTATTTCCATTTAGTAGGCCCTACTTATTGTGCAAACGAGCTTTGGTTTTACCTACCAAACAACAGCGGGCGCACCCATTTTGCGTTTCACGTTACTGAATAGAGTGTCCTATCTTGTGTTTCTAGTATCTTTGTAAAGTACTATACCATGCCCGATATGTGGCAGAGGGAGGCCCCCAAATGTTCCCATTCTCTAACATACTCTTTCCCTCTTGTACAGAAGCACCCCCCTAAAATCCTCAAAAGAATTCCAGAGATTTCCGCAACACAATGAAGACACAATAGGAGAGGGGCACACCCTGCCACATATCGAACACCAAATGTACAAATTATTGGGGGGGGGTTGGCACAAAATTTAGTCTGCGCATTTGCCTTAGTTTACAATCCCTGTGGGTACTAGTTAGCTTCCCAGGATAAATTATTACAATTGAAAACAAAATCGAATCTGTTTTCTATTGGCCTTTAGAATTTAATGGGGTGTCTGGAGAGTAGCGTATAATAATGCAATCTTTGACTGGTGACAAAATTTTGACCCGAGAAGTGCAGATCATCAGCTCATTATACTTTTAACGATTTTGTTGTATAAGTCTAAAGTCAATTGAAACCAAAACAGTCACAGCGATGTTATCCCCCGTGTTGCTCAGAGAATGGTGTGGGGAAATGATTTTTCTTCAAAAAGTTGTCTTTGTGGCATAAAACATTTGCCGGGGGGGGGGGGAGGATATTTTACTTTAGGAATAACAACTATTCCCTTTAGGCCTACAAATCAGTTTGTCCATTCATAAAAAGCACAATAGACCGATCCATTAAGCCCCACCCTTGCTGTACTGACCAATCACAGACGTGATTGCGCAACCAAATGTCCGACATAAAACACGTTAGCGCATATGGCTCCCGTGCACAGTGGGCGGGGAATCCCCCTCCTACTCACTAATGATGTCATTTTAGTACGTTGAAGGCCCTAGCCTTTAATCAAGGCGCTCGCGGCTGCCCGGATAGTATACAACACGAAAAAAAAACCAGGGCGAGAGGGTTCGCGGCTCCGCTGCTCGCACTAGTCTTTTTCATGTTCACTGGTGGTGGCACTGTTCGTTTTGTACACTACCCGGGCAGCCGGGAGCGTCTTGACTAAAGGCTAAGAAGGCATGCGCATACGACGATTTTGATTTCTCAGTCGGGGATTTCCCTACACCCAGAAACTGGCTCTCAACAACATTGTTTGTGGTCCTCGGCACGGGTTGATAAATTAGCAATTTCCTTCTGTGGTATTGCGAAACTCAGTTTAGGACACAAAAGGGGCAGCAGCTTTTTGTTTAGTACAAAAGGACATCAGCTCTCTCTGGCTCTTCTGTCCTGCTTCGCAGAGGTAAGCTTAAGTGCATGTCGGAATTTCACAGTAAATTTCACTTCATGTTTTACGTAAAATTTCTGCAGCCTTTTTTTAGTTCAGTCAGAGCACACGCTCATGTTGTACCGGGGCCCGCGTCCTACAGTAAATACAAGCCGTGTGCTTGTCTACATTTTCACTCCTCTGTTAAACATTTACATTTCGCAATGCCTCTAATTGAGTAGTCAATGGTGTGGAAATAAATGAACAGAACAGAACAGAACCTCCATACTGTTTTGAGCATGGAGGTAGATTAAGATTTGGTTCATCAGGCGGTCCATCACCTACACGATTAACGAATGGATCTGCTATCCAACATTCACATATGGTTCAGGCATTCCTTTCTCCATGGTTCAGGCATTCCTTTCTCCATGGTTCAGGCATGGGAGGACTGAACTGTTTTATGCCCGATTGATGCAGATGCTATATTATTTGTTGCATGGTTTGACAAATAGAAATACTCATCTTTCAGCCAGTTTTTACCAAATGATGTGTCACCAGGACTAGCCACTGTGCGGCCCTCATATGGCAAAACAATGTAACTCAATTTTTTGTGGTAAAATGAGGATGCTCTTCATTTCTAGATGAGTCTCAATTCTGTACGTTGCTCCGTTTCCGAGATACAGCCATCTGTCTCGAGCCTTACAGCCATCTGTCTCGAGGCTTATTTAGCATTTTTGAAAGTTTTGTTGTCGTTTTTCTCAAAATGCCCATTGTCGAATTGCATTGTTTTGCCATGTGAGGGCCGTGTGTATAGACCTTATGCGTATGACTAGACCTACTACACTAGACCCAGTAACTGGTGCGCTGTATTCCTTTTTTGAGATTTTGACTTTAACGACTGATAAAGTCAAAATCCCTAAAAAGGAGAACAGTGCCCCAGTTACTGGGTCCAGACTAGACCCAGTAACTGGGGCGCTGTACTCCTTTTTTGAGATTTTTGACATTATCTGTCGTACTAGCGCCCCAGTCCGTGGTATATATGGAAAGTGCTCCGATTCGGAGTCCGAAGCGGTTTTTTTCTGAATCAGTTACAAAATTGTCAAAATTGCAACAAGGACTCGACAGAATTGCTTGAAAATCGCCTACTGGCTTCTCCAAGTATCTACGGTGAAATAAAATGCAGTTAATTGTACTCACGGTCATTTTTGGTCCTCCAAATCGATGATTTTTAGCCCACTATCACGCATATATCAAATTTGCCGTTAGAATCGCCATTTTGAATGTGATACTCAACGACCGTTTCCTTATGTCTAAAACGCTGCGAGGATTGCGTGTTCGCTGAGGCCCTGACTTTCATATTGTTTTCCGCGCAGTCAACGCAGGATACCAGGCTGTGTGTAGCGCCAATGTTCGCTGATGCCCTGACATTCATATTGATTTGCGCAGTCAACGCAGGATACCAGGCTACACAGCTGGTATCCTGCATTGACTGCGCAAATCAATATGAATGTCAGGGCATCAGTGAACATTGGCGCAACACACAGCCTGGTATCCTGCGTTGACTGCGCGGAAAACAATATGAAAGTCAGGGCCTCAGCGAACACGCAATCCTCGCAGCGTTTTAGACATAAGGAAACGGTCGTTGAGTATCACATTCAAAATGGCGATTCTAACGGCAAATTTGATATATGCGTGATAGTGGGCTAAAAATCATCGATTTGGAGGACCAAAAATGATCGTGAGTACAATTAACTGCATTTTATTTCACCGTAGATACTTGGAGAAGCCAGTAGGCGATTTTCAAGCAATTCTGTCGAGTCCTTGTTGCAATTTTGACAATTTTGTAACTGATTCAGAAAAAAACCGCTTCGGACTCCGAATCGGAGCACTTTCCATATATACCACGGACTGGGGCGCTAGTACGACAGATAATGTCAAAAATTTCAAAAAAGGAGTACAGCGCCCCAGTTACTGGGTCTAGGTCCAGACTATACTTAGTAACTAGGGCGCTGATGTACTCCTTTTTTTCTTTTCTTTTTTACTTGGATGGTGGTATTTTGATTTGGATGGTCGCATCTAATAAGTCACATATGGGACAAAGTTGAGAAAAAAATATCAAATTTTGGAATTGCACACCAATTTCATTGGATCATGGGGGGGGGGAGGCTAAGGAGGGCTGTAGGCCCCCACAAAATAAATAAATAAAAAAGGTGAAAGAAAGAGAGAGAGAGGGGAGGGGGGAGGAAGATTCAGATAAAAACAGTAAGACTAGAAGAAACCAATCACATGGAATTCTCTTTTTCCTCCTCGAAAAATTTTGCTCAAAAATGACCCCATGCCGTAAGGGCTTTGCGCTTTCGAGCTTCTTAGTTCTGAAAAATCGCTCTTGACTCTCAGCCACGCCCTAAAAAATAAATCTGGATCCGCCCATGAATTTCAACATCAAATTAACTGGATGCCATCACTTCGATGTCACTTCCTCTTTGTTTTTTTTTATTGGCCAATAGGCCTACTCAGCAGCAAAGCAAGTTTTTCGATTAGTTGCTTGGTACATCTTTCACTATGCCGAAGACAAAGAGGACACACGCTCAAGTATTGGCTGTTGGCACGAACTTCTTGAAGTTCCTTGAAGACACAGGCAGGCATGACGTCACCATCAAGACAGAGATGGCTGACATCTACAGGAATGAGTATAAACCTTTACACTCATCTTCAAGTAGAGGTGAGTTTGTGGACTTTGGAGACAGCATCTTATTAAAAGTAGCAAGTTGCATTAATAAGAAGGGACAACCCCCTTGTCCCACAGCCTCCCCCATAAGATTGAAGAAAAACAAGCTATCAATTTTGATTAGAACTGTATAAAATCATACGGGAAAAAAAAACCAATATTTTGATTAAAATCAGTCTGTGAACTTTACAACCCAATCATAAATTAATGGAAGAAGTGGCGTAACTAAGGGGGGGAGGGCACAGGGGGGTACGTGCCCCCCAACTGATGTCCGTGTCCCCCCCCCCCCAGGGTGCCCCCCCATTTGAAATCTGGACTTTTGAGATTAAAATTTACCCAAATAAAATGTTACATTTTATGAGCTTTTATGTAGTAACTTCAATGTTTTTGAAACCATTTTTTATTATTTACACGCAGAATGTATTTTGTTTTACCTCAACGGAAACTATAGTTTTAATTGGCCCAAAGTGCCCCCTAGGAAAAATGGTCCCCCCCTTGTGTTCGATCCCCCTGAAATGTTACCCTAGTTATGCTGCTGAAAGGAAGGAAAAGGGAGTGGTATCCTACTTTTCAGTATTTCCTGTTTGTGAGTGCTATGGTTAGGCAGTGTGTGCCTAACCCAGACCATCAGCTCTGTAATGCATAAATATATGGTTCAGGACATCAGCTAACATGAATTGTAATCCATTGTTGATCAAGCCCTCATTTTTTTATTAAAAAAATTTTTTTTTGAAGAGTAGAGTGTGGATGGTTTTGGAAGAAAACATTTAGTTCTACTCCACATGAGTTGATTAATTGACAATAGACTGATCCATTAGGAGCGCCTTTGCTGTATTGACCAATCACAGACGTAATTTTGCAACCAAAAGTCTGACAAACACATTAGTGCATGTGGCGCGCGTGCACAGTGGGCGGGGCTTAATGGATCAGTGTATAGACTGTGCATATCATACGCATATTTGAACTTGTATTGTAACATTCATGCCGATCAGCCAGCAGAGGGCGCCAGCACGGCTCCACGGTGGAGCCATCCGCTGGCGGGGCCCCCTGCTGGAAGATCGGGAAACCTGCTCGCCTAGAGACGTCTTCTGGTCCGGATTTTTGTGTAAGGTACAGAAAGAAGTGTGACAATAAAGCTCCCAGAAATTACAGCAGAAATACCAGTTTTAATCGTGTGTTATTGCTCCAGATAGTCATTGGATCCGACAAGAATAAATTCTTGTTACAGTATACTCCCCAGGGAGCTGAGATGGTTTAAGGAATGAAATAAATGGCCCAGTGACCAGGGGTAGTAATGTCAGAACCGCTTTGATACGCCCTTCGGGCTGTGATAAAGCTGGTTATTATTTTTATTATTATATCGAGTTTTACGTGTGCGAGGTTCTGTTTCTTCAATTACATTACTTTTGTCGGGAAAGTCAAGTTTAGCGATGAAATATATGAAAGTAAATAAATTTAACAAATCAATGCCGAAAACCTCGAGAATAAACTTGACCCCAGTTTCCAGCTACTTGTAAACAATTACAAATTTTGCCCAACTGACGTTCATGTTATCATTAAACCTATGGAATGGTTGCACAAATTCGTGCTTGATTTGCATCTATCTATTATGGTGCTAAATAGACTGTGTAAGTCTCGCGCATATTCGAACATTAGGGTCCGTTAAAGAGCGTGATTTTGTTTCCTTTCACATGTTACAGCAATGTGTGTGGGACCAAAATGGTCCCAAAGATGTTCGAATACGCGCGAGACTTGCACAGTCTATTGAAGAATAAGTATGGGAAATTGGTGATTCTGCAGAGGGGACCTTAAGGAAACAGATGAGGGTGAGGACCCCTGGGCATGCAATGTGCATTGAGCCGGGAAGTATTTTTAAAAGTTATCATGTGTAAAAAAAGTATTAAGCAGTAAAAGGGCCATTGAAGAAATAAAAAACACATAAAAAAAACTAACTAACAACAGACAAAAAACAAAAAAATATATGACAGGTCAGCAATGTATGAAACAGATTGGAACAACTATTCAACAATTTATTTATTTTTGTTTCACCGCGACAAGACCATTGAATTTGATGAAATTTTCACAGGGTTGTTGTTTAGTGTGTTTATTGAAAACTAGAGTATTGGAAGAAGTTGACTTCAATTTACAGTGATATACTGTAACTGTGGATCACCAAAGTTTTACTAAGTATTTTCTGTATTTACCTAGGGTGTTCTTTTAGTCGCATCATCTACACGCTTCGGATGAAAGGCAAAGTGAAAGTCACGGGTGAGAATAACCAAGTGATCATTCCAAACTTTGCCAAGGCTCAGTTCAGTGCCGTACAGCTGCTATTCCTGGATCTAAAGGCAGAGGCCACAAAGGTTTCATCACCCCGTACCAGTGGGCACCCTTACTTCTGTGCAGACTGCAATGTACACGGAACTTCTAAAGAAAGGTTCACAGAGCATCTTAGGGGGAAAAAGCATCTTCAGCAGATGTACTACAAGAGTATAAAGATGCAGAGGTACTTTGTAAAAAGGAAATATTATAACACCTCTTCCTTTGATTCTATCTGTTGATTGGCCGAACGTGCGTAACGTAGTGTTGTGTATAAACTTATCAGATTGTATGTAGGTTACAAAATGTAAAACAGCTTCACTTAATCCAGTGTGCCTTGATTTAGTAGAGACTATTCCTGGTGTTCTTAATCACGGTTTAACAAAAGAAGGATTGAGCACAGACCACATACAATCGGCCATATCCCGCAACAGCTTACAACCAACAATTGTGAGGTAAACAAGCTTCCTTAGATTTGTATGATGACTCCTCCCCCCCTCCCCGCCACAAACACGCATTTGTCCTCGCTCTGTCAAACCAGGTGGATCCCTTTGGTTAAAGTCATCGGTGTCAATGGGTAGACATGCTCACACTGATACACATGTTTGTTGAAGAAGAAAAAAAGTCTTTCCCGAGCTAATATGACTCATCAGGCTGGTTTTTATGTCCGGTTTCCTTGGCATTGAACAACTGAGACTATTTATGTTCCCCCTGGACAGGATGCCAGTTCATCGTAGGTTTAACTCCCCAGCTCTCGCCGGTACCCATTTTTACTTCCGGGTGGAGAGAAGCAATTATGATAAAGTGCCTTGCTCAAGGACACAAGGTGTCTCGACTGACCAGGCCAGGATTCGAACCCACATTCTGTAAATCACATGCTTGTCAACCCGGTAAATCAAGAACTTCTCTTTGTTTTTACATTGTGTTGACATTTTTTACAGGCAATACTCCCATTGGTTTTGTACATAAAATTGTACTGTGACGGCCCCAGTCTGTTTACCACTGAGATCCCTTCTGTTAAAGTCCCAGTGTCCTAGTAGACATGCTCACACATGCAGACAAGTGTGTAAACACCTGTAATTGGGGACCTCATATTGTTCCTCTTTTGTTCATAGTTTTTGGCAACAGCTCCCATTGGTGTTGTACATGCTTTCTAACATTTACCCAACCAGGGACCTCATCGTCTATACGTCCCCGTTTTGAACGCCCACACCCACCCACACACAAAGGAAAAATGAAAGCTCAAAAATATCCCACTCAATGTGAGTTATTTCAAATGGCCTTAGTCCAAAAGTTGTTTTGGTATTAGCAAGTTGTTTAAGGTTGGTATGTCTGGTGATCTGCCACGCATGATTGCCACCCTATTCTTCTAGGTTTTGATAAATTCAATAAAACCCAGAAAAGTAGAGTTTTTAAGGTGCAATTTCACAATTAAATTTATCTTTTTCTTTCCTTTAAAAGGCCCGAGTTGATAGAGAGTCGTAAAGGCATCAAAGTTGCCTGTGAATACTACGATGGGGATGGAAGTATAGCATTCTCTATGGAAAGAAACTGCAAAAAAGAATTTCACATTACTGTCCGAAATAACAGGTAAATGTTTATAATCCTTTTGAATGGGGGATCCAGTTGGCTTGGTGGTTTCAGTCCCTACCTTTCACCTCTGTGGACGCCAGGTTCAAATCCCTCCCTGGACCAGAACCTTGTATGTGGATTGGGTTTTTAGTCCCTAATTGATTCCATGAGTTTTCCTCCCACATCTAAAACTGACATTTATTCATCGCCTTCTCTTCATCGCCTTCTTTTCACAGGTAACTTCAGGCCTAGGATACGAGGTTCCTTGGTTTCATTACCAGAAAGATAAAATTACAAAATTTTTCATTTTTAACCTTTTTAGAAATTTTAAAATGTGCTGATTTCAAAAGGAGGACAGTAAAGAACCCAAAAAGCTAGTTGCACAGTCATCAAAAGTACCCTAACAATCTTCATAAAGATAGAAAGTTAATTTAAAATGTCACTCTAATGAGGTTCACTTATTCGAGCAGGCCATCGCAAGGAAGTCGCCATTATACTAAATAGCGTGGCACTTTTGTTATTGTTTTATTCAGTGTGTCTGATGAAATACAATTCATAGCCTGGGTAATGTTGAAACGACAGCCAGACATCACCATCCACCAATCTGTGCAAGATGAACTTCTGATGCCAGGTAATACCAAATACATTCAAATGGACACCAAACAAGCACAAGCTTTTGGTGTACCAGTTAATGCAGTGATACAGTTTCAGTGATACAGTTTGTAGTGCATGCTTTCTCTTTGTCACAAATAAAACAACTCCCCTTTTCATACTAGACAAATTTCCAAGGAAATTCTCAGGAAAATTTGGTTGACTCTTTCACACTTGGCAAATTCCCGGGGAAAAAAGTGACCCTTGCTTGAGAGTAGGTTTAAGGCAAGAGAAGACTCAGGGTTGGTTTGCACATTAAGTGGTCATCTTTCCCAGAGAAGTTGCATTAAGTGTGAAAGGAATGTGGTTTGGGTGAGGTTAAAATTACCCAGGAATTCTGGGGATTTATTTCTTTAGAATCGACTTGTTATGGTGAAAAGGTTTAATATGACTGACCAGTCCATATCATCCTTAGTTAGCCAATAACAGTTTTTGGAAGAGTAAACTAAAGTACTCTAGTTTAAAACTAATTCTGCATCCAATCAACCTGTGCAAATTTCATTAAATTTTGTTGGTCACATTGAAGTGAAAAAAGAAGAAAGAACTTGCTGTTTTGTTGGGATTTTATGCATGTTCATAACAAGCTTATTTTGATTTTGGTAACTGAAATAAGCTTTGGTGATTTAGGGGTCTTCAAGTGCTATTTTCTCAACTTTGACATTATTTCTATGGAGGATTGATACAGTTATAAACTTTATAATTAGTGAGATTTCAGATGGAGATTTATGAATTTTGTTTTTAATTACTGCCAACCCTGTACAAATCTTTGAGATCTTTGTGTCACATGTTTAAATAGAAATATACTAATGGATTATTTTTCATAGATGTAGATGTAGCAGTTTTTCCAAGTTTCAAACACTACAGTCTTAGGTGGCAACAATAAAGAAACAGTTTTAATGTATTTAAATTGTTCTGACTTAAAGGGATGCAGTTCAGTTTGAAGGTCAGTGTCAAGACAAATTCGCTCACCGTTCTCCAGAGCCCACTTCTTTTGGCCTTCAAGCTTGCCAAGGAAACCAAGGTACCCCCTTACCACTAAACGATTTAAGACGATTTCCTAAAGTATTAGTTAAAGCCACTGAAGTACGAGTTGAAGAACTTTAATTCACAAAGAAGGCATGGATTGCTTCCATTGCCCAGGTCCTGACCTTGATGGGCCCATTTGAAAAATTATTTATTCTTTCTCACTTCATTCTTCTTTTCTTTTGTAAATCTTCCTCATGTTACCAACTACATAATTTTTAACAATATAGAAACAAAACAGGAAAACTCACATTATACCTAAATTTTGAGAACAATAGTTCAATGGGTTACCCAACTAGGCACGGCACTCGTTAGAGTGCTTTTCACACTCGTTAGTGCGCTCTTCACCTGTCTTAAAAATGAAAAGACAGCAAAAAGAAAAATAACTTCTTAAAAATATTATTTAAATCTATCTGGTGATGAAACCAAGGGATACTCAAAAGCGACAAGCACTGTGACATGTAGGCCTGAAGATGTAGAGAAGATGATAAAGAAATGTTCACTTTTTGATGTGGAAGGAAAGCCCTAAATAGGGACATCCTTGTAATCCAGGGGTGGATTCAGGGGGTGGGTCCAGGGGGTCCTGACCCCTCCCTGCTCTCGGCAAATTTATAAAAAAAAATATTGTTTTCCTTTTGTAACCATTAAACTTGCGCCATCACATAATTATAGCCCTAATCTTTCTACAGATCATAGCTCACATTATGGTAGTAAATGTTCAAGACTCAAGTGGCTGCTAAATAACTCACACAGATCCTTGTCATTTGATTGTCAAAACATGTTTTAAATGTCATCCATTTTTTTGCCGTAGTTGAATTTGTAGAAAAAAAAACTATTATCTGATTGCATCATAGCCATGATCGTTGTGACCCTTCAAATATCCAGGTATATTTTCTCTGTATTTTAAATGCAATTGAAAAAGAAGGCATTGGTAAATGAATTTGATAAACCGAAGCCTGTTCACCAAGTAAACATAAAATCCATGTTTTGTTTTCTCAAATAGGCTTTCCAGATTTTGCGCTTTCTGAAGATTGAAGTCGTGAGTGAGATAGCGAATGATCTTCCTCCTACCGTACCCTACGAACGCCCCAAGAAAAAGTCAATGAAGGAGCTATGGGGAGATATTGTGGAGGGTGAACGTCCACCATCGTGAGCTGCTTTTATTATATTATAGGGCATTTCTTAACATGAAATGTTTCAGACATCAAATCACATTGATATTGTGGCTGATTTTTGGGTCGTCTTCACTTTTAATTAGGGAATAACAGTGCGAGGACCCGGTCTTCACTGCTTGGTAATGACCGGGGTGGTGGCTGGCCGCTGTTAACGACCAAGCCGGAGGCGCGGTCGTTAACAGCGGCCAGCCACCACCCAAGGTCCTTACCAAGCAGTGAAGACCGGGTCCTCGCACTGTTATTCCCATTAATAAATACCTTTTTAACGAAATAAACGGCTAAAATCGTCCATTTAGTAACTTTTCTTTCTTGGAGATACTTGCTTGTTTTGTTAGCCGGTCTTTATATCGCCGTTAATACACCCCCACGTGATCACGTTTTGACCAATCAGAATCCACAAACTGTCCTAGGTATTTATTAATGCCATTTCACTATGTCCAAGAAGTTCTTGATTTTGGCAGGGGCATCATCATAGACAAATGGGGACTCTTTGGTTAAGGGGAGCAGAGGAGTTGATTTGCTCTAAATTTTACACAGATAAAAAATCCAACAAGCATCAAGTTCTAATAAGAAGTCTTTTTATTTGCCAACATTTTTCCAACTTAATATCACAATTTTTTTTTTTTTTTTTTTTTGGGGGGAGGTTGCCCCCCTGCCCCCTGCTCGTATGCCTATGGGCATCATGTACAAATAGTGGCTGGCATTTGCGCTAAAGGCAGTTTCAGTAACAAAACTTGAGGAATTTTGTAAAAATAAACCAAGCTTTTGGGGAAATCAAAAATATATATATATTAGAAAAGGTAAAGAAGAGACTTTGAACTCCATTTCAGTGATACTTGAAAGCTGTAGAATTCTTTTACAAAACTGCTTTGATTGTAACAAACATTTTACTTTTAGTCTACAGCCTTGCAATATCAAATTCATTTCGTTTAAACGGGTCAAAATGACCAAATTATTCACAGTAAATCAGAATATAATGCTGAGTTTGACTTGACTTTGGATACTTTCCTCCTTAAAAAAAAATAAATAAAAAATTAGAAACACACTGACATTTTTGCCATTGCCACACAAACAATGATACAGATACAATGCCACATTGTCTGTAAATTTTCAACATGTTTAAAAAAAGAAAACCCCGAAACACAGACTCTGCTTTCTGTTTTTCACAATGTCAGCTCCAACAAGAGTAAGTTGGTGATGGGAGAGCTAAAGCCTTACAACATACCAGCACGGATTCGCTTCATGGGCCGACCTGATGACCAAGATGACGACAAAGAGTAATATATTCATATGGTTTTTGTCCTTGTCTTAAATTGCTACATGAAGCCATGATGCTTTTTCTGTGTGTGTTGAAACCCATAAAAATATAGAAAATTTGCAACTGTTGATGTACAGCTATTTTCAAATAAAACTTGTCACATACTACAAAAAGAAAACCGGACAATTTATGTATGTATATTATATTTATATTTTTTTTCTGAAATCGCTTAAACTTTTCATTTCAAGTTGAATTTGTTCATGCACATACCTTTCTATTATTTATTGTAGTTCCTGTTCATGTTTCTTCTTTATTTAATGACATGTCTGTTATGATTTCATTTTAAAACCACTTTTTAAATTGTTTATATCTCCCGTTTGTTTGATTAAATTGTTGATACATTTATCCACTATTAATTTCTTATTTTTCATTTTTATTTTATCTTCTGTGGGAGACTGATTTGTATGTGAATGAGTTACCCTGACTGAAGATCAGAAATAAATTATATCTTGATAAATAACAAATAAACAGGTTATATAAAAAAAAACGTAATTTCCCAATCAAAAATTAATTGCAAGTATTATGGGGTAATAAGTCAAAAATGATATATAAACATGTACTGATTTAAAACTATGTTCAGGCGGAACACTTATGAGATGCCACTGACGTGGGACAACTATGAAGAGAAACTGTCGGATTTGCTTCACATTGAGGAGAAGCAGATGGAGGTGGACATCCGTAGATATGACTTGGAGGGGTCCACAATGAAAAAGGATGGAAGATTCCTACGACTTCGAGTAAGTAAATTCCTTAACCAGTTGACGCCAGCCGACTTGTATCCACAAAAAAGCAGGAAATCATGCTTAGCAGATTTCTTTGCCAAGCAAAACAGTAAGCAGTACACCAATTACAACATTGATAACTTTATAGCAAGATTTTTCTGTACTTCATTAGCTTTATGAAATTGGTCCCAGTTGACAAAGCCTTGTGTCTTTCTGCTGGGCGACTAACAAAATGTTTCTCTTTTAAAATGAAATTGCTCTTCCCTGTTCTGCAGGTCCTAGGCCTTGCTGAGAATCGTCCCTCCGTGCTCAAGGGAGACCATCTTTTTGCTCGCTACCTGAGTGATCAGGACAATGGTAAGAAATACAAGGGATACGTCCATCGTGTGGAACTGGAAGAGCTGGTCCTTGGTTTTGACAAAGGGTAAGATATTGGTTTCACACAATCAATGTATACCGTTGGAAAGGCTTTGCATGGTGGAGTCTTGATATGGTTTTCGTTTTTGCAATAACACCAACTAATTTTGTTGAGTAGAATTAGTGGAATTTATTTCTGATAGAAATGTAGGGAGTTTGTTTATCAAGAACAACATTTCTTGACAGAATGCTTGGACTTTCAGAATTTTTTTTTTTTTCTTACGAAATCAAATCAAATCCCTTTTTGATTTTTAAGGACAATGCCCACCTCTCGCTGGTATATCCATGAAAATGCTTTTCGAGCCAGCAAGTGCCGGCGACATTGAAACATGCCATTGTGTAAAATCGGAATACCGGAATAAATGTCTCCTGGACATTACACTATTGAGTTTTCACAGAGCACGCACACACCGTCTAATTCTTCATTTCACCCACACAAAGAGAAATCATGGTCTTGAATGTTTAGCCAATCTTTTGCTATTGTGCGGTGGTTATTGTGTAATCCCCGATTCCAGACTTTTGTCCTTTTGTTCCATGAAGAGAATTACGAGACATCGAGAGGCTTTCACCATTGTTTATTCATTGAGTTTCAGCTCAATGGAGGTAAGTCAGGTTGAACCCGGGGATCCAGCCATGGTTCTGGGTTTAGTACCAATCCTAGGTTTTTTAATTCATGCTGCATGAATTTGACATTTTCTCGGTAGAGAAAACAAAAACATGGTGCAACAAAGATAATCTTTGTTCTCTTGGCTTTGTCAAGTCAATGTGTCTTTGTGCCGGCGGAACTCTCAAAGAAAAAATTATTCCGGCAATTCCAAGAAAATAATAATCACGCCAGGCTAGACGGGAAAAAAATGGAAGAAAATCGGCAGCAACTGTTTGAATAACACTTTGATAGCAGTGTTGGCTTGTGAATATTGTAATTAATTAATGCATGGTGTAGTTTTGGTGCTGAAGTAAATAATTGGAGCACACTACAATGACACCACACACTGTACAATTGGGTTTTTCAAAGGGATACCGCAAGTACACCAACCTAGATTGTGGTGGACTTTTGGTGTACACTACAAACCTACACCAAAAATGCAAAACAAGTACACCAAATCTATTTAAAATTGTGGGAGGGTCACATAGCAAAATAAATTGCTTGCTGTGATGAACTTTTCTTGTATATTTTGTTTTGTTTCTTATCTCTTTTGAATGAAACTTTTTGTTGTACAAAAACAAACATTGGTCATGAACACTTAGCGTCTACTTTTAAACATGTCACTCAAACGACATCTTCTAATTTTGTTTAATGTGTTGATAAAATATGTCTATTTCCTTTACTCCATTTCCATTTTTTAGATTTGTGAGTAATCACATCAGTGGCCAAAAATATAACATTCAGTTCACCTTCAACCGGTTCCCACTTCGTCGTCAGCACTTTGCATTGGAGGAGGCACCGAAACACAACTTGGAGCCAGTTCTCTTCCCAAAATCCACCGACCAAGTGTCTAAAATGCCTCTGTGCATAGTAAAGGAGGACACAAGGTACGATAATGGAAACAAAATGTCATATTGATTTGGTTTTACCCTGACAGTGATGTGTGATAAGCACTGTATACTTTGTACTTCACCAAGTTCTCTGGAAAAAAATCAACAGGCATACTGCATAGGTGGGATTCAAACCCACAACCCCTGCATTCTGGAGCATGCCTCAACCGCTAGACCACCAAGTAAGCCTGGTGACAAGAGGTCACTTTGAATCCTGTAATAAGCAGCAGGTTACCACAAAAATCAATTAAAATAAAGTTTCAGTAATAAGTGGAACAAGTAAATGGCTTTGGAAATGTCCTAAAAAATAGCTTGAACAGTTTTGTCAAATTTGTAATGGAGGAACAGGAGTGAAGACTATAATTAAGATTATCTTTAATAGGTTTCTAAATCTAATCTGAGGCTGTGTATTGTTTAAAAAGAGTATTGTGTAACTTATTAGGACACTTTAATGATCTTTTCTGTATTAAAGGAGTCTGAGCTCCGTGTTTAAAGACGAAAATCGCCAGTTTCAATCTGAAAGCTCCTTGACTATAAAACTCATACCAGTACCAATACCAAGAACCATTGCTTATTTTGATTGCCTCAATTAAAATAAAGTCGATATGATTGTGCACAAAACCCCTGACAAAATATGAACTGGTTTTTTTTGTTATTTCTCACAAAACATAACACTAAATTTTTTGAATTTTTCTTAAGTTGTTTGTTTGGTGTTTAATGAAAACTAGAAAATAAGAGCAAGTGACTCTTTCCCAAACTATGATATACATTTCCTTTAAAAAAACTGTTGGTTTGGTGTTATGAATAATTTAATTCAATTCATTTATCGCCAATTATTGAAAATGTAAAAATTGACATTTTTAGTAAACTCCAGTAAACAAATTACTTAAATAAATACACAAAATTACCCGTAAAATAAACCACCAGATAAATACAAACAAAATACACGTAAAATGAATAAATAAATTACACTTAAACAAACAAACGAAATTACACGTAAAATAAACCACCAACTCTGTTTATAGTAACAACTTCTTCAAGGAAAAGATTCTGTCATAGTTCAAGAATAATCCCAAACTGCTTTTTGTTTGAAAGTGTTCTCTGACTCATGAAACTTTTTTGCAGTGCGTTTGCAAGACAGCTGTTTGACAGGAAGCTCGCAACCAACGTGGAGCAGATGAGAGCCATCCAGCATATCACAAAAGGCTCCTCCCGTCCGGCACCTTATCTCATATTTGGACCGCCAGGCACTGGCAAGACCGTTACCATGGTTGAGGCCATCAAACAGGTATATTAAAGACTGCTGCATGTTCCATGATGTGAAGCAGATTACATTTAGTATACTAATTCTTGGATAATCACATCATGGAAAAGTCAAGCACATCATTTCAACCAGGGCATGATTCTCGTCCATTTTATGGCAAAGAATCATCTTAGATTGAAGTAAGCCGATGGCATGGCACTTAGCCATTTTGAGATATGGTGGACACATTACTAAACTTTCCGCATTATTTTAGGATCCCGGTACACAGACAATAATGATGTTCTTTCAGAGTTTAATTTAGCTTCCCTTTGGCAAAGAAGACAAAATCTATTGCATAGTTTTGGGGAGAAACCACTCAGTTCTGACAGCTTTCGTAATTTACTTCCCCCGGTTAAGAACCGCACAAGAGTTCTTAGATCCAACACACAAGCCTCCTTAACTGTTCCTTTTTGTTTGTAACTTTTTGTACATTAAAAGTCTTTTGGCCTTTGGGCCACTTGTTTCAATTTAATTTTGAATGAACTAATAATAAACCAGAAATATGACACTACTGTACTTGGTTTGGGTAAATTTGTCTGTATACACCCAGACCAAACAGTGCACTCATATAGTGTCCACCATACCTCAAAGAGGCTAACTGAATTGGCCTCGGAGGAATTTCTTAGTTGCATTGCATTGTGGTCAATGAAAATGTCCAATATCCTGTTGCAGGTATGCAATGCTTTGCCTGAGTGTCACATCCTTACCTCTTATCCTTTCATTAGTGCCACTGATCTGATTGCAAAATCTCTTAAGTCTCAACTATGAGGCATGCTGTCGGCCCCCTGACTTCTTAAAGATAGGAAGAAGAAAAGTTAGAAGGCATTCCTACCCAACCTCACTGTCATAAATAATGACCTTGTTACAGGTATACAACGCTTTACCTGAGTGTCACATCCTTGCCTGCGCTCCTTCTAATAGTGCCACTGATCTGATTGCAAAACGTCTGCTCACCGGTGCAGGAACACCAATAGATAAGACCTACCTTCTCAGAATGAATGCAACAAGTAGAGACTGGAAGACAGTGGATGAAACTCTGAAGGTAAATTGAGATGAGACTGAAAGACTGTAGAAGTCTGATGCTCGTATTTGGGGATTTCTGTGAATCTTGAAGTTCCCACATACATTGCCTTATTGAAAGAAAAAGAAGCCTGAGGAAACCTGTAGATAAGGATGCTTGGTATCTGAACCAGAAACACCGGGGTAAACCCCTACTCATCCACGATAAATGTGCTGGGTTCTTTTACATGCTCTACTCATCATTGTACACGGGACCTATAGCCTAACGTCCCATCGTAAGGACAAAGCAATTATATTAAATTGTCTTGCACCAACATTCTATAAACTACAGAACTTCAGTTTGGCGGACTAGATTGGTCGGCCATGACACTCCACAACCTGTACCGTTTGGAAGGAAATACATTCTCACTAGGTCTGTTAACAGATGGATTGGAGTAAACTTGATTGATTTTCAAAACTTACTGAGTATACCCTCTCTTTATTGAGTTTTAGGAGAAAGAATGTTGCAACTATGACAAGATGGCTGGAGAGACTTTCTTTTCTTGTAAAGAAGACATCATGAAGAAGCGTGTGGTAGTCACAACACTCTGCACTGCTGGACGGTTAGTTACAATTTAGTGCTAGTGTCTCATCGACCCATCTTTGTTCATTTTTTGGGGGTCAATCAAGCAATAAAAACAAAGGGAAACTGACTGGGCAAATTTTTAAATCAATTTTGTGGTGAACAAAGAAAAATTTACTGGAGCGGGAGATTTGAACCTGTGACCACTGGTTTAACGTACTGATGCTCTACCAACTGAGCTATCCAGCCCTAATGTTGACTGTCTCCCTATTTTGTCAATATCTTTGTTCTGGAGGTGCCAGTCAGAAGACCGCCAACATTAGGGCTGGATAGCTCGGTTGGTAGAGCGTCGATACGTTAAACCGGTGGTCGCAGGTTCATATCCTGTTCCAGTCAATTTTTCTTTGTTCACCCTAAATCTGATTTTTTTTTCTTCAACATTTTCAAAATGCATGCCTGTTTTAAAGGCTGATTTTCCCATTTTTTTTCTTTCTATGGCTTCAGAATGATGCTGCAGGTTATAGATAACTACAAGGCTGTTCCTAATATACACATGTACTGGGAAAAAAGTGCTTGACAAAAAAACTATATTTTGCGAGTCCAATTGCAGGTTGGCTCAGTGGTTTCCTTCCCTGCCTTTCACCTCTGTGGATCCCAGTTCGAAATCCCGGACCGGATCCTTGCATGCGGAATGGTTTTTCAGTCCCTACCTGATTGCATGGGTTTCCCCCATTTGGGGTTTCCCTCCCACTTCTAAAACTGAACATTCAATTCAATTTAATTTTGGTTTATTTTTTAAAAATACATCACATTATAAAAAGTCAAAGACTAAAGGAATTTGGTTTACAATTAACTTACAATTAAAATATACAGTCATATATATTATATTAAATACAATTTTAAAAAGATAACTTGAGTGAAGAAGACAAACAAGAATGGTGAAAGCAGCATTGAAAAAAGAGAACTGATGGACAAAAAATTAAAAAGGAAAAAAGAATGAATACAATTAAAAGGCAGATACAACTACAGGCAAGAGACAAGAGAGATTTCTTCTCGTTTCATAATCACCATTCTGTTATTGGCGCTTGCGCTGTTGGATGTGTAATGAAATAAAATAAAAAATAAAATGTAAAAAGTTATGGTAAATACTGGCAACTTCTTCAGTGACTTGACAATCAAAATTCTGCTGTCAACTGAAGTTTGCTATTAGCTGTCTCAATGTTACATTTATTTGTCTGGAACTTAATTCATTCAAATTAGTTTTAAAAGCATGTTTTATTACTATTTCACAACAATTCTGAAAAGAAAATTTTATGAGAATGAAGTCCCACCAAAGAAAATCAAAAAGTGAAAACAACTTAATGAATTTTCAAATTGTGTTTATTACATACATTTTTTACATGTTGCCTTATAAAAGGTAAGTAGTTTTAATTTGTATTGACGATAAATTCATCTGCTGTTTTGTCCTTGGCTTAAAAGACTTGCAGCAGCGGATTTCCCTAAAGATCATTTCACTCACGTCTTCATTGATGAGGCTGGTCATGCAGTAGAACCAGAAGCCATCATAGCCCTGTCTAATCTCCTGAATCCAGAGAACATCAAAGGAGGTCAAGTGGTTCTGGCCGGTGACCCCAAGCAGCTTGGCCCCATCATTAGGTCACCATTAGCTATTGAGAATGGACTAGGTAAGATAAATGATAGGTCAAGGTAGAGATGGTTCAGCACTTTCTTTATAGTGATATTGTCAGCGGCGTAACTAGGGTAAAATTTTAGGGGGGCACAAGGGGGTCCACCATTTTTTCTAGGGGGGCACTTTTGGCAAAACTGTAGTTTCCATCTGTATCTTTTTAAACAAGCCCCTTTCAGCACTCTTGTTATGCCATTTACTATTTTTTTTGAAAATAGTCTAAAGTGGAGGTAAACAAAATACATTGTGGGTAAATACTATTATAACACACCTCTCCCTGGTTCTTTATCCTGATTGGCTGAAACACGGTCACGTGGGGTGAACTAATATAGCCTATTGCATGAAATCTGCACCACCGTGAACTTGAGGCGTGTCAACGCACCGCACGCGCTTCATTTGGGGGAAATAGTTCGCAAAGCGGGAAATAGTTTCAAAAACCCAAAAACTATTGACTGGTAAACAGCGCCCTCAAAAGGTTTACAATGCTTGTAACAGTTTACCGTTGTAAAACTGTGCGTCCTGAAAATATTTTTTTCACATGACATTTTAGACTGAGGTGTGTTATAAAACACATATGGACTGGCATTATTCGGGCAATAGTGCACGTCTATGCACCCCGAGGGCCTGTGAGTGACCAGAAGACGGTCCTATTTCCCTCGGCCTTCGACCTCGGGAAATAGGACCCTCTCCTGGTCACTCACAGGCCCTCGGGGTGCATAGACGTGCACTATTGTCCTCATTGCCAGTCCATATGTGTATAATAGTTGGGGGGCTTAGTTATCCCACTGGAAATTGTTTGTGTTTGTTTGTTTGTTTGGTTGGTTTTTGTTTGTTTACCCATACACGGATGTATGTTAACCACTGTATACTCATTACTGTCCGAGTCTTGTGAAAAAACATCCACAGGCATATTCCTCGGATGGGATTCAAACCCACAACCTTTGCCATTCTAGAGCAGATATCTTAACCAACTAGATCACCGGGGTTGCCCGGCGCAGCTAGTGGCAGTTCTAATCCTGTATGTTAAGCAGCGGGTACCGCAACGATTTAACAGATGTTGAGAGAGAGGCAAATGGAAGTTTTATGAGGTGGGCTCTGTCCAACAGATGGACAAACTATGGTCTTGGTGATGATGATGGTGATGAATTTCAAACCACTGTTTTGGAGACTATTCACCATTTAATTAATTACGAACACTTTGCAACCCAAATAAAGCTGACATCTTACCATACAGAGCTGTCAAAATATTTTTTTAGACGAGTAAATAATCAGTAAATTTATTATGTTAAAATGTGCGAGGTTATCCATGTGTACATGTGGTATTGTTGTGTCTGTTTTTAGCCAGTTTGCCCTGTGTTCTAGTATTTGGTAGCCAGCTGATAAGTTTGCCTTACCTTTTACATCAGTGTGTTTGCTAACGAAGCAAGCTTAAAGCTGTGGCCAGAAGTTAAATTACTTTTGCCATGTTGTCCACAGGTCTGAGTATAATGATGAGCTGTATCAATAGTATGTCACCAAAAAGTGTTCTTGCACATTTTTTTCAGTAAAGTGTTCTGTCATTCAGCACGTTTTCTTGCAACTTTCTTTTAGCAAATGTAAATGAATTATCTTTTTCCAAACCCAATAGAGCTGTCACTTTTGGAGCGTCACATGACCAGATCTAAAATATACAAACGCAGCGAAGAAGAGCCCCACTATGACAACGGAGTCTTGACCAAGCTTTTGCGTAACTATCGATCCCACCCAGCCATCCTCAAACTACCCAATCAGATGTTCTACGATAATGAGCTTGAGGTACATGCTGATGAGATGGAGCGGGAGTCATTGTGCAATTGGGAAAAATTACCCAACAAGGTAAGGCTGTAGAACTTTATAACCAGTTAGTCTGCCTTGTCAGTAGGCAATGATTTTACATTGCAACATTCTCCTTTGTCCATGTTGTGCAGCCTGATTCGAGGCTGTCCAAAAAAAATCCATGCTGCTCTTGACCAGCCCAAAAATCAAGACGAGGGGCAATTTTGATATGGGTCATTCCATGAAGGTGGAACGCTTGGGACACCATTACATCATTACCACCTATGAAGCCTTTTCACCACTTCACTAGTCTACTTCGTCAATCTTGCTTTACATAGTATAAATTACACCAAACATGAATCATAAAAAGGTTTTACTTGATTACTGTGGTGTAAAATAAATGTGATACAGAGCCTGCACTGATGTAATGGCTAACGGGGACACCATAAGTGTCCCTGTTACATCGTGACATATATCCTTAATTTTCCATGTAAGAAATTATTTTTATGGATTTGGCATTAACTTTTTGTTGAATATTGTAAATTTGTTTATTACTTCCATAATACTGAAAAAATCTGTTACAAGCATGGTGTCCCTGTTACATCGTTACCACGATTTTGTTCTAGAATATTAGCAAAAATATTAGGTAAGATGGTGTGAGGATTGACAAACATAAATTGAAATCAACATATTATTACAATAAAAATGATTATATTGAATGTCACAAATCGTGTCCCACCTTCATGGAATGACCCACATTCTCTTGGAGATCTTTTATGTAATTATTTTTCTGATAAGTTTTGTTTTGTGTTTTTTTTGTTCTTGTGTTCTTTAGAAATTCCCCATTGTATTCCATGGTGTGGAAGGGATAGATGAGCGAGAGGGTCACAGCCCATCCTTCTTCAACAAGAAAGAGATTGAGATTGTTGTAGAGTATGTTGAGAACCTACTGGGCAAGAGAGGTGGGAAGAAAATCAAAGAGACGGACATTGGGATCATCACTCCTTACCGACGCCAGGTAAATATTGTCACTGAGTTTGACCTATTGACCCCCTTGCTTGCACATCACACGCAGCAGTGCCACGCTTACCTTTTTCGTGAGTCAATAGCATAGAAATAAGCCAGAGAACTGGTACTTCGCCGCCATTGCTGTCGTCTATGGCGCCCAAAATAGTGTACCCTTGACATGTCTCGGCTGTGCCGAAATGCATTCGGTTACCATCGCTTTGAATGCGTATGATAAAAAAAAAACGCATGGAATATGAACACACGCACGGGGATTGCACAATGCACTTTCATGATTGTGCTGGACATGGGTGTGGGGATCACGCGTAGAAAACACACCATATTTTTCAGGCGTGCTATTTTGATACGTTGTCTACCGTTTGTCAGGTTTTTCTGAGGGTACACTATGTGAGACACCATAAGGAATGATGCGGTTACACGGGGCGGTATAGGAAGTACCTGGTTTATTTCTATGATCAATAGGCATACACCGCGGCCCCCAAAATGTGCACTGCACTGTATAACACACAGTGACATTGACTACCAATATGGCGCAACCAAGATTATTGCGATGATGACGTCAGGTGGATTGGGTCTATAGTCAAATTTGATTGTAATTGAATTAGATTAATTGTGGTTTGTCACTCAAGCACCTGGATTTGTGTGTTTTTTCAACATGCTAGTTTTGCGGGAGAGGCTTTTGTAACTTAACCAACTACAAAAATAGAAATAGAAAATTGTTCAACGAGTCACAAGCACTAAAGTAGGATAAAAACCCAATTTCAAAATAATCTGATGTGCGAATGTATTTGAAAACTTAATTAAACAAGAGTCGAGAAAAGCAACTGAAAAAAAATGTACCCAACTTAAAGGAAATATAAGCAGGTGGCAAGGAGGCAAGTTTAAAAAAACAAGTGCCACAGTACTAAACTATACAGAAAACCAAACTGTAAGCCCTGTAATGTGATGTCAGTTTTAGTAAATGGTTTTCAACTGAAAAGATTGAAATGATTTTACTATTCACAAAACAAAAACAAAAAAAAACCAATATGGTATCTAATCCAAATCTCAAGTTGTATTCATATTTATAGCAGGTTGTTTATTTTTTAAAATCTATTTCATTAATTTTATTTTATTTTAAATTGGTACAAACCTTGTTACCTTGGAAAGCTACAGGATCAGTAGTATACAAGAACAATCATTGGAGAAAAAAGTGGTGATGTCAGCATAGAATACTGTTACATTTTTATTTTATTTTCACTTAGTTAAGGCGTTTTTGTGTGGATCATTTTGTGTTGAGGAATTCATTGTCTTACTGAATCTAAAATGACAGGTTCAAAAAATCAAGGAGGTCTTGAAGAAGCGTCACCATAGTGACATCAAGGTGGGGTCGGTTGAGGAGTTTCAAGGTCAAGAAAGACTGGTCATCATCGTCTCCACGGTACGCAGCACTAAGCCAGAACACATCCAGATGGACATTGACTTCCACCTAGGCTTTGTCAAGAACCCCAAGGTTTGTTCCAAACGTTTCCTTATTTGAGTTTTAAAAGAGTTGTAAGCAGCCCAGGGCCCAATTTCATAGTTGAAGTGCCATTAAATAAGAAGGGTTCCTTTTGGGGCTTAAGTACAGTGGGGATCAGGTTGGCTGAGTGGTTTCTTTCCCAGCCTTTCGCTTCTGTCGAACCTGTTTTTAGTACTGCCTCAGACTGGAACCTTGCATTTGGATTGGGTTTCCGTGGTCTTGGGGTTACCTCCCACACCTAAAAGTGATCTTCAGCCCTCTGGGTAACAGTGCTGGATTCTTTTGAGAATTCCTTGGTTTCAATACCAGAAAGATTTAAGTAGTAAAACAATAAGAGTGTAATATAAGTTTTTTCTAGGTCGTTTTGGTTATTCTATTGTTCTATTTCTCACAAAATTAAAAGCTCCTCAAAACAGTCATTAAATTTTACTTGAGTAAGCAAATTCAATTGCGTGAGCAATAGTTCTTTTGCGTCATGCGATTAAAAAAGATAACCATTCAATTTAACAATCCACTCAAAATTCTAGAAGTCTCTAGCCGCATCAACTTAAAATCGAATGCCGATTGGCAGGCTAAAAAGAACAACTTACAGTAGCATAAGTGAATATAATGCTGGTTAAATTCAAATGCCTCAAATAAAGAGGCAAAATCGCTTTACTAAGAATGCATGGAAGTGAAATGGGCTTCTGTTATTGCCGAAAATGACTGGGAAAACCTACAATTAAAAAACAAAAAATCGACAAATATCAACCAAACCTGTAAATTCATTTATTTAAAAATTAATTTTAAAATGAATTGAACAAATTGAAAATGTCTAATATTTAATGTCTTATGTTTCCCTGCGACAGAGATTGAATGTTGCTGTCACACGAGCCAAGGCATTGTTGGTTTTGGTTGGTAACCCGTACATGCTGAACAAGGATCACAACTGGAGCATGTGAGTTGACTCATTTTGATTATTGATTCATGCAACAGTAACAATGGGAGACTAAGCACATACAAGCATTGTTATGGGATATGTGCTGTATGTATCTGGGAACAATATTAATGTAGATCTGAGCTGAGAACTTCTAGGTTTCTTCAGTATTGCATTGAGAACAATGCTAATGTAAACTTTTTCTAGGTTTCTTTAGTATTTATTGTATACTTTTTCTTCTAGGTTTCTTCAGTATTGCATTGAGAACAATGCTAATGTAGGATGTAACTTCGAAGAGGAAGAAGACGAACTAGAGGATAGTATACAGAAGCTTGATCAAGTCAAGATTACTGCAGAATTAGGTAAGAGAATTGACCCTAACACTAAGTCCAAAAACCTCCTAAATCCTATTCAGGAAATTTTGTCCGACTTTGCTTCTCTTGGACAGGGCTTCTGTTCAGTATAAGTCTATTGTATATTGATGAGTTAGCTGCAACTGGTGCCAGGCTTATTCCCCTGTAGTCTTTGGTCAGGCTAAGGTTGCCCTTTTTAGGTCAGGGAACTATGCCCCTTCTTGCAAATGCGGCTGGTTTTTGTGCCAAGTCTAACATGAAGTTGCAAAGAGTCAAGAGATTAGCTTTGAACTTTTTTTCTGGGTATTTCGTCAAGTTTCTGTCATTTGGCAGCAGATTGTGCCACATCACCTTATAAACCCCTATACAAGGTGCTATATATAAGTGGGTCTCATAATTCAAAACTTAGAATATCTCTCTTAAATATAATAAATGCTTTGAGACGCCCAGAAATAAAGCGCCATACAGAACTGATTATTAATGACAAATTTTCGTTTGAATTTTAATTTTCTGGGTGATCAGCTGTACTGCTGATTTTCCATCAAACTAGTTTTCAGATTACCCCCTCCCCCACCCCCTCCCTCTCTCCATTTGTTCTCACCTGATCAGACCAATAATCAATGTCTTTAATTTACAGTTGATAAGCAATCTGTAAATGGGATTGGAGTTAGTGCGGTTTCAGAGCAGCAAGATCCTGAGTGGCGGAGTGAGGTCTAGATCAAACTCTATGTGATTCCTGTTCATGGAGTACAACCATCTTGATGGTCACACAGTGCCTAGGGATTCATGGATTTCAATTAACAGTTGTTTTCAAGCTTTTGAGGTGCACTTCTTTTTCAAAAATTATTTTACTATATTTTTTGTCTGCTATGATTTTCCTTTAGAACAAAAAGATTAATTTTTGCAATATATTAAGAACTTTTTAAATTACTAGCAAGAAAGAAACCCACCCTAGGAGCAAGTCCCACCTTGTTGAGTTAATTTTTATTAAATGGTTACACCTAAATATTAATAATTTAAAAAAAAACTCAATGATGACACTTTTAGAGCAAAAAACGTGAACACAGTGAGTGAGGAACACTGTGCATGCCATATAATACAAAAGTGAAATAAACAAACGACTCAGAAATAAACGATTATATTTTAAAATAAACCAACTACAGACAGAAACAATCCGAATTTCTGAACCTACAAGTCATTGGCCGGTTGACTGCTGACTGGTTGGTTATAATAGACCTTTCTATTGTTGATAAACAAACCGTGCTGGTTGGCATGGATGGCCAAATGCAAGTCTTGTTGACAGACGTTGTGATCAAATTCAACATTTTTGCAAACCTTTTTTTTGAAAGAAAATACATCCCATTATTGGTTGTTTTGTTTTCAACAAATTTTAAACAATTTTTGAATAACCCGTAGTTTCTCCATCTTGGTTGGCAAAAACTCGGGCTGTGACGTTGCAAAAGAAAGGTCTATATCAGGTTGCGTGCAACACTTTTTGTGACTTCTTAATGGTTGTTACGCTGTGCGCAACCTCTGGTCTAGACGAATAATTGAAGGGCCTTGAAGCGCGCTCTCTATTCTTCTAGACCAGAGGTTGCACGCAACGTAATAACCAATAAATAAGTCACGAAAAGTGTTACTCGTGACCTAATATTACAATTAACCATACTAGCGGGGATAATTTAAATTGAGCGGTTACACCTAAATATTGGACTTGTGAAATATTATAGAGGCCTAATATCCATCCCTGATGGTCTCTTCGTAATGCACTATCGATGATCTGATGATGAGTATTTACACAATGACCATGTGACAACAAGTTTGTGATGTTATCAGATCACCATAGCACTTCCCAGTTCTCGGAAGGACCCAAGTGTATTTCTATTGGAACGACCGTATAAACATGACACACACAATTGTTGACCCCATAATCGAGGACGTCTCTTTGTTCTCACTTTGCTTGGACTTATGAACTTATAGCAAAGTCATCATTTGTTTCGTACACGTCAACCCTGTTGGTTTCATAAACATGCCAGAACACCCGGAACCCTTTTGTTACAAACAAAGGTTATTTATAAACAATGGTTATGTATAAATAATTGTTATATTAAAAATGGTTATATATAAATAATTTGTTTTTTTTATTATAAAAAATTGTTATATATTTGAATAATGATTATATATTTAAATAATAATATAGTAAAATATTTGTGTAATGGCTTCCTTCCACCACACTGAAATCTTTTGTGTGCACTTTGACCTTGTATTAGAGAAACTACATGTAAAATTATTTGTCAGTGACTATATTTTATGCTGATATCGAATGTGGTTTGAATGTGCGAGCCTATGCTATGATTAGCCAGTCACAATTGGTTAATCGCTCAATCGGACACACATTGTTTTTTAGTGTAAAACCAATACTTTGGGTTGCATGCTTATTGTTTAGATGTTCGACTAAAAACTTTTCGTTGCATATTGTAAATTCCGGGTGGCAGACATTTATTAAAGGCGAGCCACAAAGAGGATTATGTATATCTTGCCACTGAGTGTGATACCTTTATCAATTGACTTTGAGCTTTAAAGCCCAAGCTCAACATTGGTGAAGTGTCTGTAAATGCTTTCATTCTTTGCACATATCAAGATATATGTGTAATAAAACCAACCTGTGAAAATGTCAGCTCATTCTGTTGTTTAACTTGCGAGAAAACGGTAAAAATGCATTCAGCAATTTTGTACACATTCTAAGGCAAAGTTTTGGTCTCAGATGAGACGAAAATTGATTTTGGATGTTATATCGTTAATTATTCAAAAACGATAACACTTCAGGCAGAAATATTACTAAAGTTTTCTACCGTCATTTTTTTCTTACCAATGTTGAAATGGGACTTTAAAATAGAATTGAGTATTCAATGTCAATCCATATGTTATTTGATTCCATAAGAAGACTTTGCAGTGGCAAGTATTTGTGGATTTTTAGGTTAACGTTTCAGTAGTTAACTGTAAAGAAACACTACCAGGAAGACGTAAATAAACAGATCGATACATAAAATATGTTATGAAGAGATGGCCATTAAATGATGGTCTGTTTTCGTTTTGTTGTTGTTTTGTTGTTTTTTTTCAATTTGCTACGGTAATTTCCAGTGTGTCGATCACACACACACCCATTTTTGCGGCGGTTTGTTTTCCACATCAGATTTACTCTTTACGACGAGTGTTTCTGTCACTATGAAAGCTTACTAATGAAAAGACAGATTATGAAAACTGAAATCATCATGTTTACATGGTGTGGGTTGCTGAAGACAGTTTTTATGACGGACACACCAGGCATGAGGAGCTCTCCTCTTCTTGCAAATGAAACCGAAGCACAAAGATGGTCAGAACTCAGGGTGAGTGTTGAACGGCCACTGCCTTGTCACAGCATCAACTTCTTTTAGGCCCTGGCCCCCCCCCCCCATTTGGTGGGCAATGGAGTGGGTAATCATTGATTACATGGTCAGCTGTCTGCTGCTCTGTCCCCCAGTCACAAGCTGGATTCTCAGCGAGGTTCCACATTATACATGTTGGCGTTAAAGCACTGACGCCAGTCCGCAGAGTTTCACCCATTGCCAACGCGCATGGTCAGAAGTCTTAACGTGCTCAAACACCTACCACGAAATCAGGGCCCAATTTCATGGCTCTGCTTACCGCAGAATTCCGCGCTTACAGCACCTTGTAAAACACATGAACTCTGCAGTAAGCAATGCTATGAAATTGGATCCCGTTCTTTAGCCCTCATGATGGGTAAACAGAGGACCACCTAGCCCCTGAAAAGTAATTTCTTTAGAGATATTCACAAAATGAGCAACCTTCATTCTAACTCTATGACCTTAACCCTAAGCATACATCTCAACCTTAACCCAATAACCCTTACCCATAAAACCAGCTTACCTAGTCTACAAAAGGAGTCGGCTCGAGACTGGACATAAGTTTTGCAGGTAACACCTCTCAGTTCATTACAGTTCTTGTTTAATGAATAACACTTAATTTTGCCACCAATAAAAAACAAACATTTACACCACACCATAATTAAAACATGACTGTGCAATACAAAAATATAGATTTTTTCCCCAATACCATTCGCCAAGAATGCACGATTCACACATTTATTGATAAAAACTAGCATTTGTAAAAACTATTGGTAGGGGGTGGGCTGGGGGTGGGGGCTGGAGGTGCCGGGTTAGACGCTGTGTCCAACTTTGAAAAAATGTCTTTTAAAAAAACTTCTATTTCTACAGCAGAATCAACCGAGGAAACACAAACATTTGGGACCAAATTTGGAACAAATCTGGCAGGCAATCAGGTTGATAATGCTGTTTTAATGTTACTATTTTTCTTGGGGTGGGTAGGATGGGACTACATTAATAGACCTTATGCCTTTGCCGCCATCTTTGAGGTCAAACGCAGCACCAAACATGCGGTTTAGCTGTTTCTACCTCTGGGAGAGGCGCCCCTTCACCAACTAAAATGGTGAAAACTTCGGATGACCCCAAGCCAGTAACAGGAGTTCTTTTATTTTAAAATGTACATGCCACTGTCATAATATTTGTAACACACACATCCAATTTTACATTATACAGTATGTTAGATACATGAATGGTAATGATAAAAAACAAAACAAAACAAAACAAAACAAAACAAAACAAAACAAAACAAAACAAAACAAAACAAAACAAAACAAAACAAAACAAAACAAAACAAACAAACAAACACCCCAACAAACGTTTTTTTTAATTTGCAGACTTATCCTGTAAAAAATTAACACTTTAACTTTAAACACACAAGATCAAATGTCCTGAGAAATGTTTGGACGGAATTATTCCTACACCATTAAACTTGTTAAACACTTGTTAAAGCAGCCCTACACCGACAAACACGCAGAGTGTCAAAAGAACTTCAAACACATAAAACACATAAAACATTCAATACTGAAAACAATCAATGGTGGAAATTATTGTTTTTGCTGTGCATTGCAATTCAAATGGTGTGACAAAAAGTCGATGGTTATCTTTTGTAGAAACACAGGCAAATATACCCGTTACCAATTTATAAAAAATGAAAGTTTTAAACAATTTTGAATTAGAAATGCAATCCTTAGGTATCATTTTATGAGCATCAATACAGTCCTCCAATCTAAAGTCTCAGTAATTGATTGATCCTGACACTAGCCACAAAACTAAACAGTACATGTGTATTGGACTTGTAAAAAATAATTTTACACCACAGAGCTACTGACTTTCTAAAGGCATGGCTGTGGGCTAGAATTGTCACTTTGTGAAGTGACAACATCAACAAGGACCTGAGGTGCCTGAAGATCAATGCCAGTCTGGCATTGAACCGAGCAGAGTGGAGGAAAGCTAGCCAACATAGAGGACATGATCAACATGGAGTCTGAACCCTCGAGTTAGGGGACAGACGGACTATGAACAGATGATGATGATGATGAATACTACGACAACTTCACCCCATAATGATAAGTATAGAATGCACTTGGACGTATAATATGACATAATAATAAATTTCAAGGCATTGATTAGGGATGAGAGTGGATGAAAATGAAAAATCCACGAAACACGGGTGGCAGGTTTGGTGGCTACCAACCATGCCATAATCTGTATCAATGCCAGCATTCTGTGCTTGAATGTAGATGGGGCAAGCACCTTGGTGTAGTCACAATACAGTACAAGTACTGTGTTAAGGCTTTACAAGGGCCTGGATGTATGTAAACGACATTTAAAAAAAAAATCATAATAATATTTTTGTTTCTTTTTTTCGTAAACAACAATTTTTGTAAAATCTGGAAATCTGGAAAAATCAGGAGGAATCTCATCTCTGATTGATTGTGCTTTAATTCAATTTTCCAGCCTAAGCTGCTGCTGAAAATGCCTTGCACTCCACACAAACCAAAAACCCAACGTTGATGATAATAATAATAATAATATTCTTGGTTGTTTATGTTCCACTTGAGAAATTAACATTTGAGGTAACGACATGCAATTTTTACAAACTCTTTCCCCTGATGAAGACATCAGAGCATACTGATCGAAACGTCGAGTTGTTCCACCACCGGTTCTTTCCAGAACCACTTCAGCTCATTCAAAAAAAACATATGGTGTTACCGCAAACTTCAAATTTCAAGATTTTTTTCCCCGATGTATGCAAAGTTTTCAAACCCAACTGACCCTTCAGTGTGTCTCATCCTCTAGTGTCCGATTGTTGATCACAGAGCAGTTGAACATTTTATGTTGAAGTCGTCCCTTGCAAGGAGTCTTTATTGGTAAGAGCCATCTGTGATGAGTGGCAATCTGGTGAAAGACTTGGCTTCTCCGTAATGCTACATATTGCTTCGTAGGCTGGAGGTAAGCAGCTTGGAACAGCTTGCCCCTGATCTGTAATGAAGATTTATGTACATTTTTGTCACATCTTACTTGAATAATTATAATAATTAATAATAGTTTCAATTGGATGATTTCTAAGATGTTTTAGTTCACTGATTTCCTAGATGTTTTAGTTGACTGATTCCCTGGATGTTTCAGTTGACTGATTCCCTAGATGTTTCAGTTGAATGATTTCTAAGATGTTTCAGTTGACTTATTTCCTAGATGTTTCAGTTGACTGATTTCTAAGATGTTTCAGTTGACTGATTTCCTAAATGTTTTAGTTGACTGATTTCTAAGATGTTTCAGTTCACTGATTTCCTAGATGTTTTAGTTGACTGATTTCCAAGATGTTTCAGTTGACTGATTTCCTAGATGTTTCAGTTGACTGATTTTCTAGATGTTTTAGTTGACTGATTTCTGAGATGTTTCATTTGGCTGATTTCCAAGATGTTTCAGTTGATTGATTTCCTACATGTTTCAGACTGATTTCTTAGTAGATGTTTCAACTTGATGATTTCTAAGGTGTTTCAGTTTTCAGTGATTTCCTAGATGTTTAATTCGATTTCTGAGATGTTTCAGTTGACTGATTTCCGAGATGTTTCAGTTGACCGATTTCTTACATGTTTCAGTTTGATGATTTCAATGATTAACTGCACTTTTAGTTGATCAAATAAAATGATAAAGCTTTGGTTTACCTAGAAGATATCGATTGCTGGTTTGTGGATGCAACTCAAAGGCTTCTGATGGTGAATCTGGTACAGGAGATTGTGAAACTTCGTTTCTCACAGTTAACCTGTAAATAAGTTTTTGTAAAACACACAAAATTAATTGAGTTGACATTATCAGTTAATTCCATACTGAATGTGAACACAGGCCTTTTGCTGCTATAGATTATGAAAGTTTCTCACATACTAGGATTCCTGCCTTCACAGCACCTTTGCTTGAAAATGTGAAGGTAATTATTTATTTTTAGTTTGTGTGCTTTAGTGTGCTTCGGAAGAACGGTCACCCACACATTCCATTCCGAAGCATGCACAGCATGCATTCAATGTGCAAAACTTTTTTATCCACACAAAGAGGACAGATGGTACTGGAAATTATACTGAAATTCTCCCTTTTCTTTTGGGGGTTATCGTGTAATCCCTGGTTCTATACTTTTGTCTTTTCTTATAAGAGGATTACGAGGCATCGAGTGGCTTCCACCATTGTAAATCATGGCTAATTGGAGGTAAGTCCGAGTGAACTGAGATTCCAGCCTTGGTTCTCACTGCCGAGGTTTTGCGATTCATGGTACCATGAATCTGATATTTTCTTTCATCCTGGCACTGCAATGCAAATCTTTGTTCGCTTAGCTTTATTTAGTCAGGGTGTATTTGAGCCAGCAGTATTCTCAAAGAAAAAGATTCCGTCAATTCCGAGAAAATAATCCCGTCAGGATAGCACAAAAAAAAGCAGATCCCTGATCTGAACTGGCTAAAATCTGTAAAGAGAAGGTTATACAAGTGTCCACATTCTTGGGCCCGATCCATTAAGCCCCGCCTACCTTAGCAACTGCCTTGCAGCAGCACATGGCGTGATTTTCTTGCCACGATCACAACGGTGGTTTGGTTGCGGCCACACACACAGATCGGATACACACACGTACATGGTTTTTCGTGAACGGTATGGATTTGGTTTCGTGGCCTTTTTATTTTATTTTATTTTTATTTTGACAAACCAACAGCGGAAAAAAATACCAATTACAGGAATCGAGCAGTGCCTTGAGTCCAAAGAACAATGCAAACAACATTGTTAAACTACTTTTACACGACTGTACATGGACCACTGCTGTGGGATTTGCACCACCAGAATTACGAAAAACCAAACAGAACAAAGATTATAACAGTAGTGTGTGATGAACTATGGCGGCGGTTTGTTTACTTTTTTTCGAATGGGATTTTTAACGTGTCGGGCCTTTGTCAGACTTTCAGTGGGGTTGTCGAGGCTGTGATTGGTCAATATGTTAGTAAGCGGTGCTTAATGGATCAGTCTATTACCACTGCACCCAGCTTTTCGCAAAGTTTCAAGACTTACTTTTTCACCAGGAAGCATAGCAGTATGATGGTGATGAAAAGAGCAAAAAGGCCGGCGATTCCTATGACCACAAAAATGGCGTTAAAACCTCCTGCTGCTGCTGCCGGAGTCACTGTTGTTGTTGTTGTTGTTGTTGTTGATGACAGATCTGATGACGAAAATAATAATACAGATTTCAAAGTTAGGAGGGGACACAGTTATATCAAATACAAGGGAATAACCCGAACACAATGACCCTTGTTCAAGAATCTCTGTGTTTGTTAAAAAGTACAGTACATGATTGCATTGGCTCGGTGTTATCTTGCTGGTAAGTGATGACATTCTGGAGCCGGAAGCGCAGTGTAACATTTATGTATGCCATTCGTTTACATTGCACTTCTGGCTCCAAAGCGTCATCCCTTACCGACAGCATGAAAGCTTTAAATGCAGTTCATATCCGTAATGATCAAAAGGGGGGTTAAATGAAAAATGTCTACCAATTTTGAAAAAAAAAATAAAAAAATAAAAAAATCCACAAATAAATATACATTTCTTTAAATGAATTTTTTTTTTGCCAAGCAATTACTTTGGAGACCACTCTTGATTGAATGATAAACTCCATTTACCAGGAGCTCCAAAACATGCAAAAGCAATTTTATGAAATCCACTACTACTTGCACTAAAGACCTTAAAGTACTGTTCCAACGATTGGTGAAGATCAAAATACAACTTGACGATTTCAGGCTAATGCATTGTGGAGTATTGGTACATATTTGGTTTACGGTAACACCATGTGATTAATATCTACTTTGCTGTGTAGAATTGTTTATCTACTGCCATGGAGTAGGTTGGGAAACCAGGGGACTTTCTACTTTCGCTTAGTGGATCGGGGGACTTCTCGTAATTATCTTGACTGCCACGGAGTGAGATATATTGGTCTGTTATAATACAAAATTGTCAAATCTGAAAGCTTGTTTTACAACTGTTAACTTGATAGTCCAGAGTAGTATTTTCATCTGAAATACTTAAATCGACTAGAAAACTGTGCCTAATTTCTTATTTTGATTTTGCAGTTCAAAAACAAGCATGTATTTGGATCATGTGCACACAATCTTTTACCATACATTAACCATCATTTGATGTTCTCTCAGAAACTTAGCCACCTAATTTGATATTTTCACAGTTTAGTTGAATGGAGTGTTTATTAAAAGCTAGCAGATAGTGTTACGAGCACCTTGAAAAAACCCACAAGATACTGTACTTTGTATCCACAATTCGGAGCCGCGTAAAAAAAAAGTCAATCAATCTCTGTGCGGGCGGTGCTAATCCATTTATGAATCACTCCAGGACTTCTCTGTATTAAGTTATTTTAAGAAGGTGATGTAGCTGTAAAAATCACTCTAGGACTACTCTACTACTAATGATTTCTTTGTAACTGTATTTTTTTTTTTACGATTTTAGGATTAGGCCCATTTTTTTTTGAATTTGTTAAGCGCCCAGGAGCATGTTTCATGGACAGGCGCTATATAAATGTTCATTTTATTATTGTTATTACTCTGTATTAAGTTATATTTTAATAAGGTGATGTAGCTGTAAGAAGTCGCTAGAAATATTTAGTTTGTAAAGAAGTTGTGGGAATATCAAGGGCCACAGTTTTAGTATTCTCTGGAATGCGAAAAATCATGTAAACATACGGGCTGAGAGTTATTCTGACAGTACTTGTTACTTTGGACCAAGACATCTGTACAACTTGTGACTCGAGACTATTGAGACTTCATCAAGACTTCAGTACCTGTGATTATCACGACTTGTTGTGGAAGCAGTGTGATAAAGTTGGCCTTGACCGAGTGAAAGTTGAGAGCATGAATCTGATTCCGGAAGAGACATTCCATGAACTCAAACTGCAGTTCAGTATTTTGGAGTTTTTCTTCCTCATATTTTTGTGACGGGGGCTAGGTTTTGTTTTTATGTCCCCATTTTTTTTTTTATTTCCCGACGTTTGTTGGAGGTGAGTTCACCCCTATGACCTAGCTCAGTAAATCGGCAGAGAACTGTTTGATTGTTCGACATCACTGGAGTCACCAGTCGCCAGAGCTTAAGTCCGCGCTTACAAGATCTTCTGCCTTCCGAGGTCTTCCGATGCCCTTAAGACAATTGTGCATTAGATATTTTCTTAATTGAAGTATTTTATAGTTTCATAATTAAATCACATTGCTTCTTTGTTCATTATATCAGTGTAATCTTGTTTGATTTCTTTGTTGCATCTGAGAATATTCAGGCTTTTCGAGTGATTGATGTTCAAAATAGTTTGGAGATTTTCAGATTGTAACAGTAGGAATGAATGTACTCTTTTAAGTATCACACCTTAATTGGTATGGAACAATCAAGGCCAAGCCTACAACTTTGCGCTGTGCAATTTTGTCCTGTATTTTAATGTGTAAAGTTTTATCATTTTTAATGTAAAAATTGACTTATTTTAGCCATTGAATACAAGTTCATTTTTTATAAGCCATCCGTAATAATAACAATAATACAAAAACAAAAGTCTCCTTTAACAAAAGGCAAAGTGGTTTACCGTGACAATCTGTTATACTGCGGGCACCAGTTTCATCGGTTATCCTTCCATCCGGGCATGCAGTGCAGGAACCTACGCTATCCCCAGTTCTGTACGTATTGAGGGGACATGGCTCACATTCATAGTCACCCGTCACATCACTCCAGACACGGAATTTACCCTCACCACATTGTGCTGCGACAATTCATAGAAAAGACAAAATTATTCCTCTAGTTTTGGTTAATAAAGTAATTGTTATTTCTTTTAGTATTCAGTTGACCAAAGTCTTAAGATCACTATGTCCCTTCATAACTCATTTTTAATCAAAAATGTCCCATAGCGCTCAAACAGTAAAAATATCTGTTCCATCAGTTTTGAGGACAGGCATAGCTTTTGCCATTAATGGTGGCTTTCGGTGATGTGTTCCTTCACAGAAGTTTATGGTCCATCACCCATCACCACCGAAAAACAACAACCAACAAAACATACTCTCCTACGGTAGAAATCTGTTGAACTGATAGCTCCAGGACCATCAGTAATCATTCCTTCTGGGCATTCAATGCAGCACTCCCCCATCTCATTACTGAAATTCTTTTAGAAGAACTCTCCCCTGCCCCCTCCCTCCTATCCCCTACACCTGTGTGAATCATATTCTCTTACGGTAGCAATCTGTTGAACTGATAGCTCCAGTACCATCAGTAATCATTCCTTCTGGGCATTCAATGCAGGACTCCATCCCTATCTCATTGCTGAATGTATTTCAGAAAGAACTCTTCCCTGCCCCCTCCCTCCTATCCCCTACACCTGTGTGAATCATATTCTCCTACGGTAGCAATCTGTTGAACTGATAGCTCCAGTACCATCAGTAATCATTCCTTCTGGGCATTCAATGCAGGACTCCATCCCTATCTCATTGCTGAATGTATTTCAGAAAGAACTCTTCCCTGCCCCCTCCCTCCTATCCCCTACACCTGTGTGAATCATATTCTCCTACGGTAGCAATCTGTTGAACTGATAGCTCCAGGACCATCAGTAATCATTCCTTCTGGGCATTCAATGCAGGACTCCATCCCTATCTCATTGCTGAATGTATTTCAGAAAGAACTCTTCCCTGCCCCCTCCCTCCTATCCCCTACACCTGTGTGAATCATATTCTCCTACGGTAGCAATCTGTTGAACTAATAGCTCCAGGACCATCAGTAATCATTCCTTCTGGGCATTCAATGCAGGACTCCATCCCTATCTCATTGCTGAATGTATTTCAGAAAGAACTCTTTCCTGCCCCCTCCCTTTCCTCCCTCCAAACCCCCACACCTGTGTGAATCATATTCTCTTACGGTAGCAATCTGTTGAACTGATAGCTCCAGGACCATCAGTAATCATTCCTTCTGGGCATTCAATGCAGTACTCCATCCCTGTCTCATTGCTGAACGTATTTCGAGGGCACAGATCACATTGGTTGACACCGATCACGTCGCTCCACACACGGTACGAACCCTTCTCACATAAAGCTGACAAAACAAAACACACATTTAACAAAGGTACTACTAGACAAATCTTTAAAACCCACAACATAACTCTTCAGTAGATTGTACTTTTTTTCTTCTTTCTTTTTCTCATTGGTTGTGCAATAAAGCACAACCAATGAGAAAAAAGAAAGAAACAAAAAGTCAAAACTCTTTTGGTGCGATTACGAAGTCAAGTAAAATTGCCTTTAAAATTTCCTTAAATCTGTTGAGGAAGCTGGTGTAGATTTCATACCAATGACAGAAAGCAACAAGGACATGGAAATTCCTTAAGTACATTTACAAAATCAAGGAAAACTGCCTTGTGCATCAGTAATGTATGGCAGACACTATAGGAGTGCACTGGTTGGTTTGGGTGTATACAGACAAAATTTACCCAAACCAAATAGTGCCCTAGTGATGTGTCTACCATATCTCGAAATGGCTTGTTACACGGCAGGTGACATTTTACTCTGACATCATTATTCCACCATCATCAACACCACTGTCAATATGAAACGGTTGCTATTTGTTCAACTACCTGCTGCCAAGCAATGTCAGTTGGCAAACAGATACTTGGAAATAATATCTAGCATTAATTTTAAAAGAAGCAGAATCCTGTGATCTAACATGCCCATATACTTCAGAACTGATAAACACAACTGATGTTAACATTCTTTAAACACTCACCAAAGCATTCATTGATGTTACTTGCCCCCTTGCCATAAGTGACCATCTCACTGGGGCAATCGATGCAGGAAGACTGCCCTTCCTGATCCTGATATGTACCGACAGGACAAGGAAGGCATTCAAAATCAGTGTCCGAACTCTGGAAAAGAAAAGTCCCTGGGCCGCATTCCACTGTAGACAAAATCAAAAGTTTAAGGTGAAATACAAAAATGTGCAGAACAAACAACAGCAAGAATCCCAAACCAAAGAGCATCTTGTAGCAGTTTTATTCCAGTTTATTCCAATTGTGCAGTTTTTTTTCCCCAGTTTTCAATTGTAAGTTTTGGGAATCACCATTTGAAAATGATATACAAGACTAAGTTGCTAGAGGCCACAAAAGGTCACTGAGATCCAAAAGGGTTACGACAAACTCACCACAGTATCCGTCTTCAGTTTGAGCAGTGCCCTCTGGGCACATGTTCTGTGCGTCTGTCACGATTGAGTTGGGGTCAGGAACTTTGACCTCTCCATTGATCTCCAGCGTGAACCCTCCAGATTGGACGACACTGTCTAAGCCAACGACAGATTCAACTAAAGCAAGCCCATCATTTTCTGCAATTAAAAACAAAAAGGAAAACTCTAAAAAAAAAAAACACAACTGTTTAACACAATATATCTTTTGGCATTCTCCTGAAGAAGTGTTGACAGATCTTGTGGCTACAAAAAAACAAAAACATTTCCTGACCCATTCTTTGTCTTAGATTGTGTTTTTAAAAGAGCTTCTCAGATTAGATGTCATGTCATGGGAGTGTGATTGTACAAAACTGAAGATTCAGTTTTGCTTCTCCTTTTGGTCTGGTGTGAACTCCCTCTGAACATCCAGTGTGTTACATTTCAAAAACCCCTCTTCATCTTCACAAATATAAACCTGGCGGCTTGGACATAGGCTTAGTGGCCTTTCTTCCACGTTTGGTTTGGTCTGATCTTCCAAGGAGCTTGAAGTAAAATATATAAAAAATCACATGCCATTTATTTATCTAGAGCAATCCTTGTGCTTCATTCTCGAAGGTGCAGGGTTAAAGTTCACAGAGGTTTACAGAGGGCACTTCTATAAAGAAACTGAATTTGTATTGGAACTTAACAAGGGAAACAGGTCAAAACCATGGGACACAATATATGGGACACAAGTTTCCGAGGGTGCTGTTAGTTAACATCACAAACCAACGATAGACAAATTTTATAAGTACATTTCTATCCAGCTTCAATCAAATTTTAAGAGCTTTTCACTTACGTGATTACCGACTGATGATTACAATGGAAAAGTTTGTACAGCTACCACACACATCAGAAAATATTTCAAAGACAGACTGAGAGTAGTAAGTGATTGAGTTTTTAATTCTGAAACTCTTTACAGACATTTGGCACAAAAGCTTAGTTCAAGACGAGAGAGAGAGAAAAAAAGGAAAAAAAATCCCGCTGGCAACTGGTTAATAATAAGGTGAATCAAGAATGGAATTTATAGAAGATGATTTTTTATCAAACCTGTGCCATTTCCAGTTGCATTCCCTGCACCAGTTAGATTAATGAAGATAGTTACTGTGAGCTGGATACCAGACGCTGCCTGTCTGGCCACTCGATCGCCATGGTTACAGTTGCTAACCTGGAATTTATACAGAAAGAAAATCAATATCAATGGGAAAAGGGTGGAGAGCTTTTATGGGGATTCTCATGTAATTTTGAATGTTTGGGTAGAATGAAAATCTCAACCAGCAAGTGCTTTGAGCTGACTATGTGGGGTCCTGGGTCAAGACCCTGCCCTGGCCCCTGCCCCTCATGGCACTTCCGCTGGTCGGCCTGCATACCCAGGCTTGGACTCTTTACTCATCTTGTCCTTTCCTTGGTGGGGGCTAGAGCTCTGCTGTGCCCCATGGCAGTCACCAGGTGCTTTCCGCTACCACTCAGGGCCTGTTTAAAGGACCTGAAAATGTGTGGATTGAGGAAGCTCCTAAAACCAATTACTGTATTATTTTAGTCTTGTCTGTTTTCAAGTGCATTGTTTAAGTTGACTGAAAAAACCTTGACAGCCAACCACCAAGAAACGTTGCTTGTGTTTGCTGTAGACAAATCTACTAGGGGAAGGAAACCTTATTGAACAGGGGAGGGCACACTCTGCTCTGGGGCATTTTGGTACAATCTGCCCAGGGGCACTTTGGCACAATCTGCTCTGGGGCATTTTGGTACAATCTGCCCAGGGGCACATTGGCACAATCTGCTTTGGGTCATTTTTTCACACTATCCAGCTCCGTGTTGAAAGCTACATGGTCCCAATTCATGCTGTCTTCATTAAATTTCAACACTATTCAAATTTGCTCTCCTTTCACACTGCCTGAAGTGAAATCACCCTTTTTTTTCTACACATGCAACTCTCTACACGGGTCAAAAACCCTCAACTCATCTCCCTAGCACGGTTGGTTTCGACACAGATCGGGCGCTCTATACTGGTCAACACTGGATTGAAAAGTAAGAGTGTGAAAAGGTCGGTCAAACTTCCAAGTCGGACCCGCGTCCAACACAGAGATTTTTCGTAGTGTGAAAAGGCGTGTAGTTATTTAGGCCTAGAAATATGGAATGATATATGGGTCATACCACCAAGTTGGAACACAATGTGATTTTTGTGCAACATTTGTCCATATTATGAAAAGAAATCATTTACTTGACTCAATTATTTCATGTAACATTCTCATTTATATGTGAAAATGTTTGTTGAAGTATAAAATTGTTTTAATGTATTTTAATGGAAATTATTGTGAAAAATAAAATTCTGCATGTAACACAGACACGGTGTCCATGTTACATCCAGAATTTTATTTTTCTAAATTTTCAACACTCAAATACATAATTATGCAAATTCACTTTTTGCACTAATTACAAGGCACAAAATATACCAGGCAAAACATTCGTGATAATCAGTGATTAAATACAGCAGAAATAGGGCAGGACTAAAATCATGCTGACGTCATACAAACGTCACAAACTGTGCCCCAACTTGGTGGAATGACCCATATATGGTTCCAACAGCCAATGTTATCCAACGTACATTGTGGTACATCGTGGTACATGGCATGTCGTGGCCGAGCAGTCAAGCGTACTTGACTCAAGCTCTGGCATTTCTGATCAGCAGAGTGTGGGTTCGAGTCCCGGTCTTGACACTTGTGTCCTTTAAGCAAGACACTTAACCATTATTGCTGCATTCTTCAGATGGGACATAAAGCCGTAGGTCCCGTGTTGTGTAATGCATGTAAAAGAACCCAGTTACACTTATCGCTAAGAGAAGGGTTTCGCCCCGGTGTTTCTGGCAGTGGCTGCTGAATGCACCGCAGCACCCTGTAAACCCTTATAAGGTGCTACATCAAGAGGTCTCATAATTCAACAACTTCATAGACTTCGGTTTTATTATTATCTACTTACAGACACCTCAGTCTTGCAAGTTTGATCTTTCATACAGGACAGAGATTTCTGTTGACTCAAGGACGAATCGGCACTGCTCTTAATGGCCGCCATGTCAGCTTCAGAGCTACAGGAAACACCGTTGAAACTGCAAGACATTTTCCCAGTGAAACCTGTGATAGGTTTTGCCTCTGCAAAGTGACAAATACAAACGATGACCGCTGAAGTTTAAACAGAACCACCTGTTAAGGGAGGAGTGGAATCTGTCTAAACTATGCAGGAACCACTAGAGTTATTGTAAACCAGTGAAAATATCAGTGAGAATATCACTGAAATCTATGATGAAGCAATCAAGAAAAACGGGGCATATCAATAGAAATCAGATCAATTGAAACAAACAAATTAAAATAAGGTCCTTGGAATGTTTTTTTTTCACTTGATGTTAATGTTTGGTCTTAAAAGCTGTGCATTCTAGAGCACTTAAAATGGTTTTATTTTTATGATCTTGTGCAATTGATCTTAAATCTATCTAAAAAAAGAAGAAGATATATATACATTTATCTTCCAGTACGTGCTAATCCTCCAATCAGATTGCTAAATGGGAGAGTGATAATAAACCATATCATACTCCCAGTAGTTGATATCGAACTCTGTATATTGTGAGTATCATGCGTCATGCTCCGTACACGGACAGTGCAAAATACAGTTCTAAACTTTGCATGTTGTACGTGCTGCTGGTTATGAAAAAAACACACGCTAAAACTGCTTGTGGAATACGGAAAAATATAGCACGTCTGCATCCAATATCCAACTATTGCATTCAATTTCATTTTTGCGCATTCACAACTTACATTGAAGTATTCTTCCAGTAAGTGTTACACTTACCGACACACTGTGGAAATCTTGCACGTGGATTATCTTTGTTTTCATGGCTCCAACGATAGCTAGAGCTTGGACCACAATGATAGATACTCAACGGTGTCATGTCAAAGGTATATCCCTGACGGCAGGAGATGGTGCAGTACATTTCCTTGGCGGCCGTCTCGTTACAGTCTTTCTTACCCCTGAAAGGGTTAAGGAGTTTCTGGCAGGCTGTAAAGAGATTTATCGTATGAATAAGGGAATGAAAGAGTGGCGACGAGGTCTTAATCGGCCGTTTCAAACTGTCAGTGTTGCAGCCTGGGTGATATAAAGGCCTGAGACGAAGGCGAGGGCCTTTATCGCAAGGCCGTGACACTGTAAGGTTTTAAACGGCAGATTAAGACTGAGTCACCACTCTTTTACTCCCATTCATAAATGCCCTTTTATTGTTAAGAAATAAAATGTTGAACAAAATTCAGAGAATGACACAACAAACCTTGCTTCGCTCTGCAATAGTTTTACACTCAGGAGCCCAGCTTTGCACTATGGGTCTGTTTTAGGCCTCTTCATATGCGTTTTGTAGCGTTAGAGTATCCAAGCAGGAAACCCGACTACAACAACTGGTATTAAACAGCTCCAGTCGTGTCTTTATCAGCCGTTTAATACCAGGTAAAGATGGTCATGTGACCACCTTTCAACCAATAGGAATGCCTAAACTGTCTTGGGTATTTCTGTATAGATATATGAATCGATATGTGGTGAGCAGCCATAAAGGACGTGTGCGATTTTACCTTATCCATATGCCATGTAAAAGTTTTGTAATTACTAAATAATGACTCAGCTGAAAATAAACTTGTTACTTTCTCCTTTATATATTATCTTTTATAAATGTATTTCATTTTAAATAATACTCACTGGGAACGCCCACAAAAACACAGTGACCACATTGCATTGTGAACACCATCAACTAATTTTTTGGGTTTTAATCACACACTTTACGAAGTTGAACTTTTGTCATCCACTATATTAATAATAGGCTGTTCTATAGCGCAATTCCAAAGTATGATCATTGCGCTTGGAACATTATTACCCCGGTCACTGGGCCATTTATTTCACTCCTTAAAACATCTTAGCTCCCTGGGGAGTATACAATCATATGAGCCATCTCTGCCCTTACAGGTACCCATTTTTCCCTGTCTGAAGAGAAGCAATTGTATTTAAGTGTCTTGCTCAAGAACACAAGTGTCGTAACCGGGATTCGAACCCACACCCCAATGACTTAGCCACATGAACTTGTCCAATGAAGTAAACGGCTCGGCTACGACACTCCACTATCAACCGACACTAGTAAAGGCAAATCACCAACCTGGACATTGTTGGGTGTTGCATTCCTTCACCTCGGTGGCTTCCCCTGAGCAAGGTTTTCCTCCGTTTTCAGGCAGGGGATTGTCGCAGACACGTGATCGGTTTTGAGTCCCGCCATCGCAAGTCACGGTGCAATTTGAATAGGTTGTCCAAGGACTCCAACCGCCATCAACTGATCAGAGCCAAGTGGAAAATAGAATTACATGATCAATTCATAGCTTGATTTATTATGCCTATCTGAAAGCTGGGTCTTCTAACACCCGTTTTAGACCGGCGCTCCAGAGTCGCGCCAAACCAAACAGACTAGAAGCGACTCTAGATTTCGATTTCAGACAGGTTAGGTTCGGCTCATGACAAGATCGACGTCTGAACCCAAGACAATCCAGAGTCATTCCGACTGACTGTAACAGTCAATCTTTCGACTTCTAGTGCATCTAGTCGCTCCTAACTGTTTCAGATGTCAAACTTTTCATGTACTTAATTCACTAATTTGGTTCGGCGTGAATCTGGAGTGCCAGTCTGCAATGGGTGATACTTGTTGAAACTTTTGATAATTCCTCTTTGGCTTCTCTACCTACAAACTTCTGACTCAGCTCAAATGACTTGTGTTTGTGATAAGCTTAATATTAATATCAGTCATTTATATAGTGCCTTTGCCACCTTTGCCATGTTTTAGGACAGGCATACCAAGTTTTTGAATTGTAGGGGTTTACAAGGATCCGGTGAAATCTGCTGCCGACTTTGCCAACGACTTTGCCGACTTTGGAACAAACCCCCTTCTCTCAGCAATAAGTGTAAATGGGCTCTTTTATAAATGCATTAATTACACAACACACAGGACCTACAGCTTTATAACATCCCATCTGAAGGACGAAAGTAACAACGGTTCAGTGTCTCGCTGAAAGACACAAGTGTCAAGGCCGAGACTTGAACCCAGTGTGCTTGATGAATCCAGTGTGCTTGATCAATCGGCCACAGCACACCAAGTTAGCATTCAGTTTGCTTTGCTTTCGGTAAGCAGTGGCTATGAAATTGAGACTCTGCTAATGGGTACTCCGTTAGCAGAAAATGCCTGCTTACAATTAGCTTTACGAATTGTGACGTGAAACATGCACAGTGTCATTGAAAAAAACGTCATCTAACAAGGTTTGACAGATCAGTCAACTTAATGCGAATGTTACAGATGGGGACTGACCACAAGCAAAATCTGGGCCCCCTCTCTCTCTCTCTGCTGATCAGAAACACTAAAGCTTGAGTCTGGTGTGCTAGACCTCTCCCTGGCCATGACACCCCACAACAAGCCTGATCAGGAAAATCATTCCACAGTCAAATAGACAATTACTATACTTAGACTCACTGATTTGGCTCTGGCACCGTGAGCCGTTGAAACCCACGGGACATATGCACATATAACCCACTGTCTCCTTCTGCTGGCATGTAGCGTTGTTAAGGCACACATCCTTCAGGCAATAGTCTGTCCTGGTCTGGCATCTGTCTCCCTCTAATCCCTCAGGGCAGCGACACACAAACTTTGATAACTGATCTTCACACTGACCGGCTTGACACGGGTCACTGGAGCACTCATCAATATCTGTGAAAAACATTGGATTTGCTTGTCGTTATAGATTTGCCCTTTTTGAAACTACAGCTGTCTTTGGTTTTTGCTCTGGCAAAGCTCTTTCCCTTTCCCAACTTTCCCTTTCACAGATGCGTTTTACAAAGCTTTTTTAAAAGCTAAATACACCTACCTTACAAGGTGAGCTCATCAAGCTGCTATAATGGTTGTGGTGCAAACTGAGAGGGCTCAGGCGAGCCCACATATCGGCTTGTGGTACGAAGAAAGTTAGGCTCTGTCAGTTATTGTGAAAATGTACGCTATCAGTACAGGGCTTTAAGCCAGAGCCAAAGGCTGAAGCTGAAGCCGTTCTTTCAAATATCATTATCATTTGTACTCACCGAAACAAAATAATCTTGTCCCCTTCATTGTATTTTTTTATTATTATTATTATTATTATTATTAAAATGGTTTATTCAAAAACACTCAAATCTCGCGGCCCTGGAGCTGAATTACATTTGAATTTACAAAATGATAACACATTTGCTAAATACACCATGAGAACATTTTTGACAAAAACAAATAAGCAATATTTACAAAAGAGCAACAATTTAAAAGATACACGCAATTAAAAAGGGGAAAACTGACCAAGATAAAAAGACAAAGAAGATGACAAAACCAGGTTAAAAATTACTATTCAGCATTTTAGTTAAAAAAGGGATGGTGCTGTTTTTATAACGATTGGTGTGGCAGAAAGGGAGAGCAAGATTATTGGAGTTGCGAAGGTTGTTTGATCTTAAGGGAGGTAGTCATTCTCTGTACTCAGAATCAATAAGACGTTTACCAAATTTAAGGGAAAGAAGATTGCGTCTTTTTTTAAGGGTGTCAAGTTTCAACCTACTGCACATAGACTGATATGAAGTGTGACTATTCACATCAATAGAAAGAATTGTTCTGAGCGCTCTCTTCTGAAGTTTTTCCAACTCATTATTTTGGGGGCTAGTTAATCCTGAATTCCAGACAGGGCAGTCAAATCTAATTTCTAAGTCAAGCTACAATATTAAGACATAAAGTCACTCCAAAGGGTGTTGTCTACAACAGCCGGTCTAAATCAATAATCAAAGCTCGGCTGTATCACAGGGCCCAATTTCATGACACTGCTTACTGCAGAATTCTGCGCTTACGGTACCCCCTGTCAAGCACACGATTCTTGGTTTCAAGGGTAGAATTCTGCACTTACGGTGCCCCCTGTCAAGCACACGATTCTTGGTTTCAAGGGTAGAATTCTGCACTTACGGTGCCCCCTGTCAAGCACACGATTCTTGGTTTCAAGGGTAGAATTCTGCACTTACGGTGCCCCCTGTAAAGCACACGATTGTGGGGCTGTAAGCGCAGAATTCTGCGGTAAACCGCGCCGTGAAATTGGGCCCTCGATTTGCAAAGCAACAAGTACTTTATAACTCATTATATATTAGGAGAAATCTGAATTCAATGTATCATAAATTTCTGTTGATATCCTACCATCACATGTGGAGGGCACCCTCAGCGTTTGTGTGACAGCATCGCTAGGTGTTAGAATCATCTGGCTCCACGCGAACACGTCAGCAGGCAATGATGGTCTGCAAGATGATACAATGTCTGGTACCTTGGATTCATTCAGTGCACTACTCCATATGTTGACACCACTCAGGTCAAGCTCAAACGTTTGAAAATCTGGACAATGAGAATTTGTTATTTAAAAGTGAACTTGTGGCTGCTGGGAAAGGGATGTCAGCATGAAAGGTGAAACTGGTTTAATTTCTAAAGATTATTTAACTACACTTATGTTTAAAACAAACTTTGTACTTCATGAGTTCCTCTTCTTTCATCACTTTTTCCCCTTTTAAGCCCGAACCTTGAGTGGCCTGTTTTGGGGCCTTGTGCATAGTAACATCCCATAAAATAAATGAATAAATAAATAACAAGTGTAAAAATTTTGACTTACTAATTTACAAAAATCTGTTAATATTTTTTATGGTTAGTTGAAGAAAAATTGAAACTGTCGGATTCACTGGAATAAAGTTACTAAACTACTTGGTTCCCAAACAATTTGGTTTTGATGAATTCTCGCATACCTTCTTCACTTCCATCAGGTCCAATGGTGAGCATCATCCCACGATGTAGTGTCACCGTTGCCGAGTCATTGACAGCGCCCTCAGAGGCCAGACTCTGATCAATGTATACCTTCCATTCCTGACTGGTACCTTGCCAGGTTACCAGCACACTGTGCCAACGTCCATCACACAACATGGCTGACGTCTCAATGATAGTTTCAGAGCTGGCATGAATGAAATATTCTAATAAAAAAACAGTTCTATTGCCTTTTGAAACCAGGGAAGGGTCAAATTTCATGGCGTTGCTTATAGAATTCTGCATTAACGGTGCCCCGTAAAGTTCGTAGTTCTTTGGACATTATCATTCTGCAGTAACCGGTGCCATGAAACTGGACATAGATTCATGACCATATTTTGCAAATTTATTTCAGGTCAAAAAACGAACTATTGGTAATGATATCAACTTTATCCCTAACCACTCCCAACCCATAAAAAAAATCTAACAGCATGTTTTGTTTGATTCTGTTGGACTGAGTACCACACTGGTAAACTGATCATGCTTTACATGGGATCAGGCATACAGCCATAATCACAGTCCAATTTTCGTATTGAGTTATTACTGTGTAGTGTTAGAGTGAGGAAGGATCCTAGTAAATCAGACATTTTGGTTTTTTTTTTAAATTAAAAATTAGAAATTCATTTTGCCTGTAATCACAACAAATATATCTTCAGGAATTTTAGTTGTCACTATATGGTCAAGGAAGTGAACAAACTATACGGCCGAGGAAGTGACCAAAAGAGAAGAGACTTGATCGTAACTGCACCGTTCTATATGAAGACTATTGCATCTTAAAGCCCCAGCTCAAAATTGGTAAGAAAGAAAAACATAAATGTTCACAAATTTACATGTACCTTACAAAGGTATAAAGATAATGATGGTAAAAAGTTTTCCTTGAAATATTTCTGCCTGAAGTGTTATCATTTTTTTCATAATAAATGAAACAAGATCAAAACATTTTTTTTCGTCTCAAGAGATCAAAACTCTGCCTAATAATGGGTACAAAAATGTTGAATGCATCTCAGCTCCCTTGGGAGTATATAGCCTGTGCTGCAAACTTTGTCATCAAGCTAAATCAATCACATGAACCATTTCTGCCCTCACAGGTACCCATTTACCCCTGGGTGAAGAGAAGCATTTATAGTGTCTTGGCTCAAGGACACAAGTGTCATGACCGGGATTCGAACCCACACCCTGATGACTTAGCCACCAGAATTTGAGTCCGATGCACTAAAACCCTTGGCCCTGACACACCACAACATCTCGTTTCTGAGCAGAAATTTGTTAAGAGATATTTTTCTTTTGAAGCATCTGAATAAAATTGGGCTGTGGTCAATGCCTTCTTGCATCGCTCAGTACTCACCCCATGATGTTTAACTTCAAGACACTCGGATCATGCATCTTGATGACAGGATTATCATTGGTCGAAATCATCAAGAGGATGAAATCACCATGGCAACTGACAGATCTCATCCAGAATGAGGCTGAGAGAGCGAATAGGTCACGTGAGGTTAGGTTGGTGACATGTACCATGTCAGCTTTTGACGTGTTGGAAAACTTGAGGTCAAAGTCTGCCGACAACTCTGTAAAGAGAAATTGGATAATTTGTCATCCCTTATTTACATCTGATTTAAATCTAATTTCCATTGCCACTCACAATCCATGCATTTAAAAGAATTTTAACACCAAATTATTTTTTTTATTTTTTTTTTTATTTTTTTCTTTATTTGAATTAAAAACTGCAGAAAGCAGTTAAATATAGCCTGGAAAACATACACTTTTCCTAAACATTCTTCAAAATAAATCTCTGTATAGACTCTTCTTACTGAAGTCATATTTCTCCAGCAGTGCTGGAGTTCTCCCATGCTGGATTACTCTCTGCACACAGAGGATACGTACATGTTGTGCCATCCAGCGTTGCGATTCATAGCACACGTTCATGCTGGTTCTGGTAAAGTGTGCGCGTGACATGCGCACGTGTAAGTACTCCCATGGTGAGTGGTAAAAAAGTGATGTCATGTGAGAAGGGGCTATAGCTCTGGCAGACAGACACAATGTGTTCCAAAACTAGATTCTCAACTTGTGCTATATTCCTAACTTAACCATTTCACAATGAATCCCTGTATAGCCTGGCAGACAGACACATTGTATTTCATTACTAGATTCTCAACTTAGCAGTTTCATAATGAATCCCTGCATAGCTTGGCAGACAGACACATTGTATTTCATTACTAGATTCCCAAACTTACCCGTTTCACAATGAAACCCTGCATAGCCTGGCAGACAGACACAATGTATTTCAATACTAGATTCCCAAACTTACCCGTTTCACAATGAAACCCTGCATAGCCTGGCAGACAGACACAATGTATTTCAATACTAGATTCCAAACTTACCCGTTTCACAATGAATCCCTGTATAGCCTGGCAGACAGACACACTGATATCCGTTCATTCTATCTTCACACGAGGCTTGGTTCAGACATGGTTGACTAACACATTCATTAACATCAGTGTCACATAACTCACCACTAAAAGAAAAGTAAAATTAATCAAAAATTTCAATTTTATTGCCTAAAAGACAAACTGAAATCTTACTGCAGTCCATTACTCGAGAAATACAAAAGTACGCGACTGCTAATCCTATTGGCAAGTTTGACGTAATTCCAGTGTAAAACCACTTCCACCTTCAGTTTGGCTCCAACGATTATCAGAAGTCTATAGGAATAAGGAAATGCATCAAGCTATTTTCCTTTGAGAATTTACCTTCATGCAAGAAGCCGCCTACTTCTGGAGCTGCCTTTTCACAAATGAAAAGACCCATTAAAGGTAAAATTACAGGATTGGTAAAGCTGATACTGCAGTGTTCTTACTTTGTGTGATTCAATGCATACATCAACAAACAAACTTGTGAAAATCTTGGCTCAATTCGTTGTCTTGAGTTAGGAGAAAACAGTGAAATACCGTGCACAATTTTTTGGCATGTAAACATATTGTCTGTAATTTTGATTGTTCAAAATTACAATCGGGGTCTTCAAATTCTATTGTCTCCACTTTGACAGTATTGCACCCAGAAATATTTCTAAGAAATATTGATACTGGTATGAACTTCATAATCAGTAAGCTTTCAGACTGAAACTAAAAAAAAAAAAAAAAAAAAAAAAAAAAAAAATGGATGAATACCAAATCCTGAAATGTTTTTTTCCCCCATAAGAATCTCAAAATGTTTCAACTGTTAGATTTAACCTTTTTCAGCAATTGTCATTTAACAGGATACTTACAAGATCGAATTAGGAACACAAGTAATATCATTCAAGCCAAATCTTACATTAACTGATCCTATATAGACCATGTAACTATTGTTTACAAAAAGAATGACTTTGGAACAATCTAGGGCCTATCTGGCAGGCGAGATACTGCACCGGTCATTTGGGAGATTTAACGCTTTGTGTCATAATTTCCACATAAATTCAAGAGTGTTCAAAGTAACAGCTGAAGTAGTTTTGAGATGTGCTCCATTTCTTCATATCAACAGGTGATCAAAATCAGACAGCGCTATCTCCATAAAATATCAGATTTAACGTTTTCTTCCATTGAGCTGTGTACAAATAGTGCCTGCAAAAAGTCCAGACTTTGTGGCTCTTTTAATAATAGTAATAATAATGATAATAATAATAATTAGTTCTTATTTAGCGCATTTCACAATAACGTCTCAATGCGCTTTACATTAGTGCCCTGGTCATTGGACCAATAACATTCCTGTAATCTTTCTCAGCTCCCTGGGGAACATACTGCCCTGAGCTGCCTTGGTGCTCTGAAGGCTTTTTTCAAACAATATCAACCTCAACCCTCACAGGTACCCATTTATACCCCTGGGTGAAGAGAAGCAATTATAGTAGAGCATCTTGCTCAAGGACACAAGTGTCATGGCTGGGATTCGAACCCCCATCCCGATGACTTAACCACCAGAACTTGAGTCCGGTGCACTAGACCGCTCGGCCATGACACGCCATGTGATGTCACAGGTTACATGGTCTTTACGTTAAAAAGACTTCTCGATGATTCTTTTTTGTTAATTACCTGAAGCCTGGAGGGCATGTACAGCTGAGGTCACCAGGCCTTGATGTGCAGGTAGCTCCATGACTGCATGGTAGCTTATCGCACAAATCAATCTGGGTTTCACATCGGGAACCAGTGAATCCTGACAATAACAACATGTTCGCTTTGTTCACTGATGACTTAATGGCATCACTTTTAATGATGTAACTTTCTATAAATACAATTTTCTTTTAACTAATTAAGTAATATTATAGGTTTTGAGGCATTGCATGGTGTGGTATCAATGTATATTTGGTTTGCAGCAACACCATGTGATTATATCTACTTTGCTATATACAGTAGATTGTTCTTGTGAGAACTTGTCCTGTTATTATTCTACTACTGCGGAATTCAGGACAACTTACTTCTGAATTAAGAAACATTGTTACACATGATGAAATTCAGCCCAGTAATATGCCAATGCATCTGGCAGCAAAGCAGCAGCAATTATACTGGTTACCAACATCACAAGTACCGGTTTTTTTTATCTATGTATATTTCATCAATGAGAGTCAACACACCAGCTTTAGAGCCAGGACCAACCAGGGCCCAATTTCATAGAGCTACTTAAGCAGAAAATATTGCTTTAAAATTTTCTGCTAAGCCAAAATGAGCAGGATACCAGTCACAAATTGTACATGTGACATGGTAGTTTGGCCGGTGACCTTATTTTGGTAAGCATAATTTTGTTGTGTTTAGCTACTTTTTGTGCTTATATAAGAAGCTCTATGAAGTTGGCCCCAGGTTGGTAGCATGGTAAAGTATAAACCTTACCATGCTACCAACCATCTCTGTCATGTTCCCCACATACACTAGCAAGAACAAGTACTATTTCTTTTTACACCATATAGGGTACAGACTATGTTGTGCTTCATGCCTCAGTCTGGTTCCATTGAGTTGCTTTAGAGAAAACTCAGATGGTTACACAACTTTATAAAGACATACCTGACACACAACTACAAGAGAACCTAGCCTCTCCATCTGTACAGCTGCCTCCATTCTTGCAAGGGTCAGACTCACACTCGTTGATTTCCTCATCACAAAAGCGCCCTCTGTAGCCAGCCTGGCATGAACATGCAAAGTCAGCTACCTAAGAAGTAAAATGGAAGATAACGATGAGAGATTAATAAAATGGATTATAACGATGAGGGATTAATAAAATGGATTATAACGATGAGGGATTAATAAAATGGAGGATAACGATGAGAGATTAATAAAATGGATTATAACGATGAGGGATTAATAAAATGGAAGATAACGATGAGAGATTAATAAAATGGATTATAACGATGAGGGATTAATAAAATGGAGGATAACGATGAGAGATTAATAAAATGGATTATAACGATGAGGGATTAATAAAATGGAAGATAACGATGAGAGATTAATAAAATGGATTATAACGATGAGAGATTAATAAAATGGATTATAACGATGAGAGATTAATAAGATGGAAGATAACGATGAGAGATTAATAAAATGGATTATAACGATGAGAGATTAATAAGATGGAAGATAACGATGAGAGATTAATAAAATGGATTATAACGATGAGGGATTAATAAAATGGAGGATAACGATGAGGGATTAATAAAATGGAGGATAACGATGAGGGATTAATAAAATGGCGCCAGTTCAAATACGTCCTAAGTAATGGCAGAAAGCATGATCGTACAGGACATATGAAATGCTCGGTCTTTACCTTGTCAATACAGTTGCCTCCATGTTGACATTGAGCATTGCTTTGCTGACATTCGTTGATGTTTACATCACAATCATCCCCACTATATCCAGGCAGACATTCACACTCATACGCACTGAGACGATCTCGGCATGCGGCACCGTTCATACATGGAGTAGACTCGCACTCGTCAATGTTGATGTCACACAACTCACCTAGAAAAAAAGTTACAAAATATTGACAAAATAGGGAGACTGGGAAACATTAGGGCTGGATAGCTCAGTTGGCAGAGCATTGGTATACGTTAAGCCGGTAGGTGCAGGTTCACATTCCGCTTCAGTCAATTTGTCTGTGTTCACCCCCAAATTGGTTTAAAGATTTACCCAGTCAGTTTCCCTTGTGGCTTATTGCTAGGTATTTAAAATATTGTCCCATGAACTTTTTGATCCATCAGTGTTTTTAAAAACAACACAAAGATAATTGATCTAACTCCACTGGTCATTCACCTAGTACATGTACTTCAGCTGCATCTTACTTCTATTCTTCCTTAAAGAAGGGGAAAGGTATCAATAATCCAAACTGATCTCCAGATAACAGTAAGTCCTCCTTGATCCTCCAAAATCCTCTCCATGAACCAGAAGATTGCAGAGGATTGAGGGCTGTGGGCCCAAATAACAATTGCTTATCACTGGGTCAGGCATACCAATCTTATCTGAGTCCAAACAATTGTTTGTATGAATGGAGGACATTGAAAGATTAAAGTCACCAGGGGTGGGTTTCACAAAACTTGTCCTAACGTAGGACTATAGTCCTAACTTATGACTAGTCCTATAAGTTAGAACTAGTTTACTCGTCCTAACTGGAGATCAGACCAGGCCTAGTGCTTTGTGAAATCCACCCATTTATCAATGTACCTGTGAATCCTTCATCGCAGACACAGCTGAAGGAGTTTGTTTCATCAAGACAGCTTCCTCCATTAAAACAAGGTTCATCCAGACAATCATCAATGTTGACTTCACAGAGTCTGCCGCTGAATCCTTCCGGACATCGGCACACAAAGCGGGCAATATAATCCCAACATCTCCCATCATTCATACAGGGATTGCTGTCGCATTCATTAATTTCATGCTCGCAGTTGAAGCCATCATATCCCTCCTCACAGACACAGGTATAGTTGTTGACATGATCTACACAGGATGATGCATATATGCAAGGGTATGACCAACAGTCGTCAAAGTTTTCTTCACAGTTCGGTCCGACGTATCCCTCCAGGCACGTGCAACTGTAACTGAGGTGTTGACTCTGACACACACCTCCGTTTTGGCATGGATTCCCGTCGCAGTAATCGATCGGTTCCTCGCAATGGGTACCATTGAAGCCTGTAGAGCATCGGCATGTGTATGCATCAATACCATCAACGCACGTTCCATTATTCTCACACAAACTGTGGAAACACGAAGAAGTAGTTTGTAATGGGAGACTTTGGAACGATAGGTGGCAGCAGACTTACCGGGTAAATTGTCATTGTTTACACAGTTATGAGCATGTGCACAATTTCGCAAATGATGAATATACCCTATAGTCTGCTGCCATCTAGTGTCCTCAGAAGTCTCCCACTAATCAAAAAATGTCAAGATGCAACTTAAGGAAAAGGACATTTTTCCAGCAAATATTCATTCAAGAAATAAGAAAACATAAGAGTGTGCATTGTGATAGTTCAAAACATCCTGAAAAAAAAATATTTTGGCTCAAAAAGACCTTTCTAACCAGTTGCCGCCCTGATTATTATTTGTTTTGTCCCGTCCCCCAGTGGGATTTTTTGGGCGGAACTGCCGGAATCTTTTTTCTTTGAGAGTACCCCTGGCACAAGGAAACCCTGCTTTGACAATGCCAAGAGAACAAATATTCTCTTTATTGGATCGTCTGTTTTGTTTCTCGACTGTAAAGATATTGACAAAATAGGGAGACAGCCAACATAAAGGCTAGATAGCTCAGTTGGTAAATCACCTGTACGTTCAGCCGGCGGTCGCAGGTTCAAATCCTGCTCCAGTCAATTTTTCTTTGTTCACCCCAAAATTGATTTAAGAAATTTACCCAGTCAGGTTTCCCTCGCGGTTCATTGTTTGCAATTGTCTAGACATTTTGGAGCCCCTGCCCATCCTGCTTCGAGTGGAACACAATGTTTTTTTATTTACGACGTCTGGAACATCGTAGCCGAGTGGTATAGTGTGATGTCAATTTCTCTTGTTTGTATGGGGTAAAATCCAGGCCTGCCTGGGCTCATTTTCACTAAGAGCTAAGATTGATCTTAACTGTGAATCACTCTTAATTGCTAAGCAAAGTGTGATGTCACAATGCAAATCACTATGGTAATACTGACAACTCAACTTAAGATGAATCTTAGTGCTTTGTGAAATCGACCCCTGGCCTCATTACTTTTGCCCCATAAGCAAGACTTTTTGTCCCAAATATTTGTTTTTTAATAGAAAACCTTAAGCCATACGTCCCATGTATTTGGGTAAATAAAATAGATTACAATTTAATATATAAAAAAAACTTTGAGGGAGACAAGGGTTTACAACACTGGTTTGTTATTCATAGCAAGTGTCAACTTTATATGGATAGCAGTACAGAAAAATCCTGACGACACTACAAGATTTTTTCTTTAAATCTGAAAATCCCGACAATTCCAGACAAATCTCATCCTTGACATACAACTTACTCTGGGTAACAGTCATCCACGTTCACATTGCAAACATCCGTTGAATCTAACCTTCCACACCCAAACAATTGTGAAACATTCCACAGGTCTATCCACGTCAATTTATAATGTGAACTTCAGTACTGCACTGTACATGCTACTTACCCTGGATAACAGTCATCCACGTTCACATCACACACTGATCCAGTGAAACCTTCTATACAGTCACAGAGGTACCCATTGACTTGATCTATACAAGTTCCACTATGCTGACATGGCACTGATACGCACTCATCAACATCCACCTCACAATTCACTCCTACAAAAACAAGGCAAAATACAAAACACATTGGATTCAAGAATTATCAAATCCAAAAATGTGGTTATCAATATATCATAAAAAATGCAGTGAGAATTTCTTAATGCTCCTAACTTTGTGCCCTAAAATTTTCTGCTAAGCAGAAATGAGCAGGCTACCAGTCACAAATTGAACATGTGACATGGTTTGGCCGGTAACCTTATTCTGGTAAGCATAATTTTTATGTGCTAAGCTACTTTTTGTGCTTAAGCAGCTCTATGAAATTGGGCCCAGGAGAGCAATAAACTAACCCTACGTGTTTTGTTAACCAGTTAACGCCAGAAGGCGAGTATACACACCAATTTTTCCTGCCTGAAATCGGGTGACAGTGTACACCCACCGTTGTGTAAAATTGGAATACTGAAATATAAATACACTCCCACATTCTACTGTTGAGCATGCATGCTTCATTTCCCTGTACAAGGAGGGACAGATGGTACTGGAATGCTCAAAATCTCCCTTTTTCCGGGGGTTATTGTGTAGTTCCCGATTCCTGACCTTTGTCCCTTTGTTATACAAAGAGGATTACGAGAGATCGACGGGCTGCCAACATTTTTTATCTTTGTATTTAGCTCAACGGGAGGTAAAGTCTGAGTAAACCGTAATTCCAGCATAGATTCCAGCCATGGGGCCAATTATCAGCCGTGGCTTACAGCCAAGGTTTTGCGATTCACGGTGAATGCATCTCATATTTTCTCGAAAGAGAACAAGAAACCCCATTGCTTTTTATCAAAACCTTTGTTATCTTTAGTCCGGATTTCATTGTGACAAAGGCATTCTCAAAGACAAATCATTACAGCTGTTCCAAAAAATGAATCCCATCAGGGGGCACGGAAACATTTAGGAAACCCCAGGGCTAAGTGGTTGAGCAAAGTTTGCAACCCTTTCAAGGATACAGGAACCAAGAGACTTTTGTCCAGCATCTTCTCTGGCTCTGGGGAAAGCCACTGAAGAAAGCATGAGAGGAAACCAATCAATGATGAGTGTAAAGTTGTGCTAATTATAAGCCACATTCAACTTATACTTTTTTAATTTAGCAAGTTGACGCTAATTTACTGTTGCTGTAAAATAAAACTGCTCACTGTGGATGAATTCCAGGTGAAAGCAACTTGACATGTTACCTTGACCAGCCAACTTCTGACCAGCTCACCGCGAAACACATATTTTTCTTCTTGCCATGTTCGCATTGGACTTTTGAGTGTTGGAAACCAAGACAGAGTTCAGTAAGCAGTTACCTTCACTTTGTTTAGTAGTGTCCAAATATTAGCAACCAGCATTTTTCCGAAAAAAATAATAATAATAAACCATACATGTAGGCCTACATGGCAATTTTTGCTTTTTTTCAGTTGTTTATCTGCTTCTACCAAATCAAATGCCAAAAACTTGGTTTCTAAAAATAAACTGTACCCCTGTATCCTGGTTGGCATGTACACTGGTACCCAGTACCAGTACTACTGCACGTAGCACCATTCATACACGGTGAAAGCACCACACAGTTGTCAATGTCCTCCTCACAATTGTCACCGGTTAAACCCATTCCACACTGACAGAAGTAGCCATTGATTTCATCTTCACATGTATTATTGGCTCCACAGGGATTGGAAGAACATTCATCAATGTCAATAGTGCATGTGTCTCCTGTAGATAAATACAACAGACAACACATTAACCCAAACTCCCCTAGAGTGATTTACCAGGATCCTTCCTCACCAAAATCCAACACCATATAGTGACGCAAGACCCCCCAACTGTTGGAATCTGACTCAGGTGGTATGCCTGATCCCATGTGAGTTTGCTAGTGCGGTACTCAGTCCAACAGAATCAAACAAAGCATGCAGTTGCCATGGTTGGATTTTGATGCTTGGTCTCACTGTTTTAACAGAGGTTGGAGTTGACAAAGAAAAAAAAATTAGAGTAATTAGATATAATTCACACTGTTGCGACTGGTGTCCGACTGTTGTTTTTTTCTCATGAAAATAAATTGTCTAAGCAAGATTTTCTGCTCAAAAGTCCACTGTAGTAACTGACTGCCTGACAAAACATGAAACATCTTTCACTGTTTTTACAAAAGTTTTGTTAAATTTTCACTGCTTGGTTGTAAGGTCTCTTTATAGGACACTAGAGGATGGAAATAAATGAATTTTTCCCTAAATACAATAATGTAATACACAACTGTCTGAGTTGCTTACCTTGAAAGCCTGGTAGGCAATCACACATGAAGGAATTAAGCTCAGGTTCACTGCAAGTTCCTCCATTAGAGCAGGGATCTGATGCACATTCCTTGAAATCCACCTCACAATTCCGCCCGGTGTAGCCTGCGACACAAACACAGATGTATTCATTGAAGTCACTGCTCAAGAAACAAGACGCATTATTCTGACAGGGAGCACTGTCACAGGGCGTCCTGACCTTGTCGCAAAGATCACCGACCCTGTCTGCCGGACACACACAGCGGAACGTTGATACTTGATCCACACAGGTTGATGCCTGGTGACACGGCGACTCGGCACACAGGTCCAGATCAGTTTCACAGCGGGTTCCGTTATATCCGGCGGCGCACTCACAGCTGAAGGCGTTGAGTAGATCACGGCATGTTCCTCCATTCTGACAGGGGCTGCTGGAACATTCGTCGATGTCCACGGAGCAGTTAACACCATTGTATCCAGGAGCACAAAGGCACAGATAATCACTGCCTTGAGGCTGGCAGTTCCCACCATTCTCACATGGACTTGGAAAACAGCTGTAAGATGAGACCCAGGCATAAATTGACTGAATTGGACAATGATTCTTAACTACAAACATCACGGTGGATCAAAGCATAATAATAATAATAATAATAATAATAATAATAATAATAATAATAATAATAATAATAATAATAATAATAATAATAATATGCAGTTCTTGTATAGCGCATATTACAAGATGAATGTCTCTATGCGCTTGAGGAAATGGAAAAACAGAATGGTAGAATGGTAAACAATGAGCAGTTTGAGACAAAAATTATGGTTGAAAAAGAAAGGTTTTCAAAATGGATTTGAATTGTTCTATTGTCCGAGCTTCTTTTAAATAATCAGGGAGACTGTTCCATACTTCTGGCGCCGCGTACTGGAAAGTTCTTTTACCATATAATATGACAGACTTTGACACTGCATTTCTCGACAACAAACATCACAGTGGACCAAAGTATAAAATCCAGTTACTATAGACATTATGCACATGACGTTATTTGATTAGGGCCCCCTAGGCTTGAGGTCAAAAGAAGGTCGCTGATTGGCCCATCCTGTGCGCCGCGTGTACATGGATGCGTTTCTATTGTTTCATCATCTTTTTACCTCTGAGATGGCTGCATGATGATGTCAATGCATGAAGTCCATTATTATATTGTGACAGGCCATTTACATAGAGCCCCTGCACAGCGCCCTCATTTGCCATTAATTATTATAAACAAAGCCACCCCTGTATCCACATTCCTTGAGACCCCACACTGTACCTCATTCACACCACAGAGACTGTAGAGTTAACATCTCTGTGCCATTGCTAATAGTATACAACACCAAGTTCCAATAAGTTCCAATAAGTTCCATTCCAGTGAATGAGTTAAATTTCATCTTCCTCCCCTGGACAGATAATCATCTAGGCTAGGGTGAGTGTTTACTTCTTTTGTATTCTTGAAGATTTATATTAAGTTCTAGTCATATTTATATTTGCTAATCAGTTATTTTATTTGTTCATTGATACTTTCCTCAGAAGTTCAATGAAGCCGTTTAATCATCCGTAGCTCTTTACATTATAGAATTACTTTGTTCATAGTCAGTAGTTTCTAGTTAATAGTTGCTGAGACATCATAAACTTTAGTTTCATTTATATATGTATTTGATTTAGTTTGGAAGCACTCTTGTGAGTGCTGTGGCCAAACTTTTCCCCATTTTATCATTGTCTTATACTTGAAGTATTACCATAGAGGTGTGTGACCTCCCTTGGTGGTCCTTTCTCTATGCTTATATCATACCACCATTGGCACTGTGGAATGGTTGCTGCTTCTTTGGCAGAGAGTAGAAATGCCCTAGGGTGTATGCTGAGTGATGTATGTGGTTAGGAAGTGAGCATATCGATAGTCAGTATTGCTGCACAGCATAGTTTATCGATATAGTTTCCTTAAGTGTATAGTGCCACATAGGGTTTAGTCAAGCAATTGATATGCGATCACTGTTATATTGCTTGTACTAGTCACTGGGATCATTGTTTATTGCTTATCCTAATTGGAGTGCACAGCAGCAAGAAGTACTGTTCTCTACTGTAAACTCATTATGTATCCACTCCCACAAGTGCTGACATAGTTTTCTTTATCCAAGTCTTTGGAATGGCTAGCTACAGCATTATAGACTGTTAGTGGTCTTATTACTTTCTTAGGTTTATTGTAGAAACATTTCTATGCACTTTGACTAAGTTTTGTTAATTAAGGAGTCTCAAGTCAAAACAATCACTTGCCTTGTACATTATGTATGATTCTTTTGATCAATATTAACTTAACATTTTTGGATTAAAAGTTCTTTATTAGCTGTTTGGTCATAAGGATGATTGGACTAATTTGAGTTCATGGTTTACTGAGCATATGGTGAGAGAGTTCATTTGCACAGTTACTTAGTTATTTGTTCTTCTGTTGACTGTACAAGTTAAAGCATATACGTGCCTTGTATTTCCAAATAGGACTTTGACTTAACCTTCCAGTTAAAGTAAATTGTGTAATTCGAGCTTGGGCTTAAGTTTATACTTTGATATTTCCTTTGTTTGTTTTCTGACATTACTATATTTTCCTCCTATGAATTCCTTTGCTCAGTTGGTATTTTCCAAAGCTTAGTATTTATAAGGAAATTGTTTTATTGTATCTTTCCAGGGTTTTTGCGACACCATTAAAAGAACAAGGACACTGAACACCATCTTGTTAATCATATTATTTACGAGTGTCACAATATGAAAGACTTCATTTATTATAATATGGCAGACTTTGACAATAATTCAGGACCTGATACTTCACAGAGGCAACAGAGGCAATTGTCGCCACTGCCTTGGTGCCCTTGAAATGTTCCAATAGAAACTCGCAATTTCCTCATAGAGGTGCCCTTTACCATGGATCTTTTTTCGTTTTTCGTTTTGTTTTTCTCTTTTACATAGTTTTGCTTTTTTAACTTCATGGTTATTTTTTTGAATCTGTTCACTAGACTTGAGTCTGTATATTTTTTTTGTCAAAAAATATTTATGTATTTTTTAAACCCAATAAATAAATATTTTTTTTTTTTTAAATGCCTTGGTGCCCTTTCCCTTCTAAGATTGAAGCATACAGTCCGGGTAATTCTTACCGAGATTTGTCATTCTCACAGTTTATCCCGATGTAATTTGATGCGCATTGGCAGCTGTATCCGTTGATTGCATCTTGACACACGCCATCGTTCATACAGGGTGAAGAGTCACATTCATCAATGTTCACATCACATAAATCACCTGCACATGAAACATCAACATTTATCACGGATGAGTTAAAAAGTGATTCTGCTTGCACATGTTTTTCATGACGCGAAGAACGCCCTTCATGCCTGTTGCCTTTCTCAGAATCAGATATTTTAGCGAGAAATTACTTCTCAAAAGCTTTGTTACTTGAAAGGGAGCACAGTTTCTCACAATGTTTTATACTATCTAACAGCTCTCCGTTGCTCCTTACCAAGTAAGTTTTCATGGTCATTTCACTTTTGGAGTAATTACTAAAAATATCCCCTGCCTTAAAATTAGTCCAACTTCCGGACTGGGTATTGCCAGGGTTGATTAAACCTATTCGTATTGGTCACATCAAATCATGTGACCTTAGAGTGACCTTTATGAAAGTTCATAAAGTTCTTATGAACGTTTGGGAGGTCAGCTTTGAACTTCTGTATGCTTCGACTGCAGTAATTGTTTCTTTCTGTTTTTATTTGCAACTTCTACAAAAGTACAATAATTCACAGCTTAAAATGCTTGGCATTACACATATTTAGCACAAGGCTTTGCTGGGGTTAATGCAAGAAAATCATACAGATACTAACATTACTGATTCTTTATGGGTAAACAATAGAAATGAAATGATAATTGGTAGGATATCAAGCTTGGAACACTAACCTCCAAATCCAGGGGTACAGAGACACTGGTAGTGAGTGAGTTGTTTAACACAGATTGCATTATTGGCACATCTGCGAAGAAAACGTTCATCAATAACATACTGACAACGGTCTCCTTCATAGCCTGCTTGACAGTCACACCTGAAGCCATCTAGCAAGTCAATACAGGTAGATCCATTACTGCACGGTGAGCTGGCACACTCATCAATATCTGTAGAATGGTTGGGTTTGATATGAAGATAATGTGAGGCTGTGGCTGAATCAAGCGACCACGGCTACGGCTGTTCAATGGCAGCAGCGACAACAACAACAAAAGAAATTTTCACAATCTGGCAATGACCCACGTACTGATGACACCACGCTTTGTTAACATGTGCACTTTTGTATGGAGCTTCAAGTCTGTAGTCAAGTCTGTAGTCCAGACCTGAATCCCACCTCTTTAAACTAAATACACACAAAAGTATGGCAGTTATTGGAGTTGTAGCAAAAAATGCCTGTGCATCTAATTGAATGTAGTGGCTGATCGACTAGACTAATAAAACTCACCTTTCAAAGGCATTAACAAAGAAAAATACGGTCTTCAGAAACTTCAGAATAAAGTAGCCAGACTTATCTTCTTAAAGACAAGTCGTAGTGAAATTACACTGGCTGCATATCACTCATAGAATTGACTTCAAAATGTGTCTACATGTCTGCAAATCCCTTGTTCACCAATCACCATCTTAAATATCTGACATTCTAGTCATATGTCTCATCGTGTTCCCTATGCTCTGCTCCTCCTTAGATATGCTTCTAGCCTGAGCATCCTACTGTAACTAGAGCTGGTTTGCGGGCATTTTCAGACGCTGCTTCTTTTGAATGGAACTCACTCCCATCACATCTTTGCCATGCAAGGACGCTTGGACAATTCAAAAACTGCTTAAGATTCATCTACATCATAACATGCGACTGTTTTACATATTTTTTACATAAATTGATCCCAGTATATCATTAAATACACTGCAATATACTTCCTGAAGGGCTCCCTCTCTTGCCCCCTTTTGCATCGAGAACATTAACTTTGCTGTTTGCTGGGTTTTCCCAGGGGCCTTTCTCCCCAGGTACTCCGCTTTCGGTGACGGGAAGTAACTTTTGTTAGCGGGCTTGTCTCTGAATGGTCAGTTCTTGGTATGTTTATGTACGGGGGGGCATGCTTTGGACCAATCAGGACTGCACTTGCCAGTGAAAATTTGGGAGTGGGCGCCAGAGTTAAATTTGACTTACTTTTATTACAGTTTTTCTTTTAACCACATCTTTGGACTTTGTCACAACTATTGTTATTGTAACTTACAAACACAGTCATCTAAGCTGGTAGATCCATTGTTGATTGTTGTGTTGCTTCCTGGGCACAGAATGCAGCGTCGTTGCTGGCTCTTAGGCTGATAGCTACGACGTTCACACAGGGTACATGGAACAAAGCCTGTGTCTGACACACTGCCTGGGTTGCATGTTTCTGCAAAACAAAAAAGACTCCAGGTGTAATTAATGAATCCATTAAACCACGACAGAGCAGAAGCTGCCAGCAAAGAGGATAGAGAGACTGAAGTTGCTATAGGATGTCCCGTCTGTGGGCGACATAATGATAACATGAAATCCCCGCTTTGGATAAATTAAAAAAACTGGTAAACTGATGATTACTTGGAGGAAATAAAATTTCACCATAAATATGAAAACCCGCTGAAAACAACAGTATAAGATTAAAAAGCAATAAGCAAAGTACAGAAAAGCGACTACTGTATGTGATCTTTAAGAAAATAGGAAAAACACAAAACCTAGCCTAGAGATTAATTAACACTATTAAAAACAACGAGTTTCAAAAAAGGATGAACTTAAAATGATGACTAGCTGTGGGCTGGCTGGTGTATCTATCAGACCCACTACCAGCGGCGTACCCATGGCGGGCAGCTGTCCCCCCTGTGGAACATTTTGCAGCCCCTGCCAGACTCTGAACACCGTGAACTGAAACGGCCCCCTTTACAAATATCTGTGCCCCCTCCTGCCAAAAAGTTGCCGGCTACGCTACTGCCCACTACATACCTACCTAGACACTGATCCAGGGACTGAGAACCAAAGTCGGAACAAGTTGTGCCATCGGGGCATGGTAGACATGACGTCTGGCCGGGCTGTGGTTGGTATTGTCCTAAACCACATTTGAAGCAAGGGACGACACCATTCACTGAGTAATGACCAGTTGGACAAGCCTCTGTTACAAAAAAAAAGAAAAAAGTGCAAAAACATAAAACCGCTCTTTTAGAAATCTATTTGGTTCAATGTTCTTGCTTTTTGTTTATTAGAAACTTTTGATTATTGCCACACTGATAAAGTAAATAAAATATTTTGCTCCAATTAGAGTAATAATTGCAGACCACAAGTTGTTTCGATTTAAGCTCAGATAACCTCACAAACTGTTTATTTTGGAATTAAAAATAAAAACTTTTTCCAATAATTCACAAAAAGAAGGTTGCAGTCCATTTCAAAAACAAAGTGGTTGCGGATTCCAAATTTCAACTTTTTATACAAAGTACAGCATTCAGGTATAGGACAAATATCCAGAATGTTTGTCTGACAGTCATTTGGGCCCTTAACAATCACACTGACTGCAAACAACTTGCAAATGATTCACACTGAGAAGCCCCATTTTGCAGATTAGGGCTGCAGCCTCTGACAAAGATCTTGTCCATGTTTAAATCTTGTCTTGGTATAATGGCCGACAGCAATGGCTCCAGCCTTAGTGTGTAAATATTGGGTATAGTAGTGATCTAGCCATAGACCTAGTCAAATATCGTTTCAGAGTTTTCAGACCTACGCCTACTGATTCCTATTCACCACTTGTAGTAAGTCATGTTAATTCTTCACCTTTACACAACGTCTCATTCTTGGCTCCTTTAGTGGCTGTTGTGGTACCAGGGGGGCAATCAATGCATGAGAGCTGTGCCTGCTGATCCTGATAATACCCCTTGGGACAGTACTTGCATTCATTGGTTGAATTGTTGAACATGAAACCAGTGGTACATGCAACTGTTGAGGATGAAAAATCAATGAATAATGAAGCCTGGAGAACAAGACTAGTCTAATTGGTGGATCCACTGGAAAACCAGCTTCACAACAGTTACAATAAAACACAAGATTTTGATGTTAAATTTCTTCACAACGACAAATAAAACTTATAGTGTCCAGTAATATCTTCTGGAGCTAAAATAAAATTAACATAAAGAAACTCTTTCATAATAATTAACGAATGGAAGAATTCATGCATAAACATTTTCAAAAAGATTTTTTTGAAACATAAACAACCACTGGCGATCGCACTGTTTGACCACTCACTCAAGCATGGAGCACACATTCTTGCACAACAGAAAGCTTTTGTTCAAAGGCCAATTTTACAAACTCCATTATATCATCTTGAATACATTGCTTCACAGCAAATTAAGAAAGCGTGTCTTACTTGTTGAATTACCTTTCATATAATCCAAAAATACTTGAGGTCGGACAATAAATGTCTGTGTTCTCGGTCTTTGTTTCTTTAGTGTTATCTGCATACTAAAACACTTTTTTGTACACACCCATATGGCACTTTATAAATGTTTGGAATTTGGGATCTTCCCACTTCACTTTGAAGGGATTTCATAATAGCAACCAAGTTTTATTTTACCATCTCTGGAAGAACCCACTTTTCTCTTTCCAACCATTGTACACTTGGGCATGGAGGGTGAACTACCGCTTTATAACAAATGGCCTTTGCGCTCAGGCTTGAGAGCTCTTTTGTGTGCAAGCTTGGGCCACAGAAGTCACCGTGGTAAAGAAGGTGTTAAGTTTTATTAATACCAAAGTTTTATATCGCGCACGAATCTACCAACAATTAGGTACTCAAAGCGCTTACTATTATTTTTATATATCAAGCAATAAACCACAAGGGAAACTGACCGGGTAAATTTTTAAATCAATTTTGGTGTGAACAAAGAAAAATTGACTAGAGCGGGATTTGAACCTGCGACCACCAGTTTTATTATTATTTTTCAAGACAGGTTTCTGAAGTTTTTGAATTGCGAGACCCATTTATGCAGCACCTTATAAGGGTGTACAAGGTGCTGCAGCGCATTCAGCAGCCACTGCAAGAAACACCGGGGCGAAACCCTTCTCTTAGCGATAAGTGTAACTGTTTTTTTTTTACATGCATTACACAACGCACAGGACCTACGGCTTTACAATCCATCCAAAGGACAAAGCAATAATGGTTAAGTGATTTGCTTAAGGACACAAGTGTCACGACCGGGACTCAAACCCACACTCTGCTGATCAAAAACCCCAGAGCTTAAATGAGTCCAGTGCGCTTGACTGCTCGGCAACGTCACGATGGACCAATACCGATAAACCAATTAAATGATCAGGTTGTTGCCACTGATGCACCTTGATTACTTATTAAAGCAGAAGACAGTTTGATGTTATATTTCTTCACAATGACAACAAATTTAAAGTGTGCATATATACCTTCCCAAAGCTGAAATAAAATTAACTATTTCAAAATAATTCATGAATGGAAGAATTTATGCAATAAACATTCTTTAAATTTTTGATTACCGGCCAAATTTCATGGCACTGCTTACTGCAGAATTCGACGCTAACTGCCTGTAGAATTTCATGCTTTACAGGGCATTGTAAGCTCAGAATTCTGTGGTAAGCTGTGCCATGAAGTAGGGCTCATGTTGTTGCAACTGATGTACGTTTGATTTCTTTTTTAAGTAGAAGATACCAGGGCTTGATTTCACAAAACACTAAGATTCATCTGACGATGACTTGTCATAATTATTGCCATAGTGATTAGTATTGTGACAACACACTTTGCTTAGCAATTAAGATTGATACACATCTTAAGATTAATCTTGGCTCTTTGTGAAATCCAACCCAGGGTTGATACTCACTGCACACATAGTCATCATTGTCTGCAATGTAACCTGGTTCACAGTCAACCTTTGAATAGCCGTAGGTAGATGCGGTGGTATCTAATTGCATCATTACCTCAGGCAGGTTTACTGTTCTGTTGACCTTGGTGAAGAAATCGTCTGCTATCTCTACCGTCTTATCTTCTGCATCAATTGTTGCATCAAAACTGTCCACTCCTTCAGAGTGATGGATGTTAATACTGAACTCAAAAGAGATGAAAACTTCAAATGTCAAACTTTGTCGGCGTTGCCTGTTATGAGCTTGTGCACGCTGCTTATTGCGTTGCAGCTCCATCGACCTCAACCCTAACCCATCTACCTCTGCCCGCTGCAGACGTCTCTGTTGTTGGTACCCATCTTCCTCATAACTTCTCCTCCGTCTTCTTCCTGAAGATGCACCACATGTGACTTCCACGTTACCTGCGGTGCACTGATCATTTGCGTCACATGACTCAGCAAAACGAGAAGCCTGTAGGATGTCGATGAAAGCCTGTGCTATGCTATCCCGGGTTGATTGACTGGTACAATCAGTCGAAAAATACATCAACTCAGTGGGTAAATTTGCTCTTCGAGGATCCTTTATTTCTGGTGAAAGTGAAAGCAAATTTTGTATAATATTATTTTTGACTTTGAATATAAACAATTTTTCAGATAAGGTTTTAGTATGCGTACCAGATTATTGCAAAAGTGCGACCTAAAATGTGGTAGATGCCAATTGGTACAATGGTGACCCCTTGTATTCAGTAGCACTACATTACTCAACTTTACCTGAACAATCTGGAACTACCGAGCTAGGTGTCCACAATCCAGACGAACCACAAACATATTGTTTTCCCGGCTGCATGTCACTTTGGAGCCTAGGTATGTCATAGTTGTTACCACAGGACATTGTGCAGAACTGACCACCGCTCTGAAATCTACAAGCCAAGGCCCCATTCAAAGGTGCATCCAGTGACGGACACTCGATGGCTTTTAATACACAGGAAAAAAGAGAAATTGTAAACAAAAATATAAATTCATAAAAATGTTCCCTGCAGTTTCTCCTGGTCTAAACCATTACAGGCAGTCATTGGCACACTGCTAAATGCACCTTAATCCAATGTTTACACTAGCATGCTTTTGGCTCCTCGTCTGTTTTTTATTTTATTTTTTAATTTTTTACACAAATCAACAAGGTTAAAGCCACTCTTGGTAAGGGGCTACAAGAAGAAAATATCAAAAATGAAGATAACTCAGGGGAGCTGAAGGTAGGAATTGATATTCCTCTTAAAGCAGTCTACATTGTAGGATGGAGGGAAACATGCACCAGGCAAGGAGTTCCAATGAGATGCAGTATGTGGAAAAAAGCTGCTGGAATGAGTCTTGGTTCTGCATCTCGGCAAAGCTAGAGTGTGTGGGTGAAAACAAGCAGAAAGTCTGGCCTCACGCTCAAACATCCTGATAGGAAGAACCAGATCGGACACACTGGTGGCAAATTTACCATGAAAATATCTGTAGAAAAGACAATTTATACAAATGATTTCCCCAAATCATTGACAAGTTCACCTTTATTCTTGCTTGCAGATGACTCCAAATTATTTGATTCCAATAGAAATGTTGGCATATTTTTTGACACTGTGAACTTCAAGCTTATCCATATCTCCAACCGTTAAGGGCCAACAAGATGACCTTAATAAGGTAATCTTTTGTAAAATGTTACTTCAGTCCATCACATCTTTCGTTTATTTTTTTCTCTCACATATTTGTTTAAGGGTTGGAAGTGAATCTAAGATGAGCAAAGTTATGTACTGTGGGTAGAGATACACATTCAAACCGGGGACCTATAACAAAAGGGACAATAGACCTCATGCACATGACGTCATTTGAGTAGGGCGCCCTCGCCTAGAGGTCAAAATGAGGTTGTTCATTGGCCAATCCTGTGCGCCGCGCGTACAAATCTCTGCGTTTCCATTGTTTCATCAACGACTTACCTTTAAGATGGCGGCGTGATGATGTCAATGCATAAGGTCTATAGAGTCCCCGATCGGGTGAAGGTCCCCACTTGGACAGACTTACAAATCCAATGAGAGCCGTTGCCAAAAGGTTAAAGTAAAAACAAAAGAGGGACAATAGGAGGTCCCCGCTTGCAGGTGTTTACAATTTTGTGGGTGGAAAGTGGGGCAGGAATATACTCACAAGTGAGGGTAATGACGAATTCACAGACTGCCATTTGACTGTTATTGGTATCCGTTGCAGTATACACCAAAGAATGCGTCCCCCAATAGAAGCTTGCCGAGTTACCGGTTCCCCAGTTGTGACTGATCTGTAAATCATCCCCCCTCAGATCTTCAAAGGTTGGCAAATCCCATGTGACCACAGTCGGCTGCTGTTGGGCTGTGATATTGTAACCAGCTGGGCAGAAAGTAATCTTTGGTTTGAGCTCATCTGAAATCAAGACGATTTTGGGCAAGAAAAGAAGAAGAAAAAAAAAAACATGACAAATAAAAATAATAATTAGTCATAGTTGAACGAATAGACCTTTCTCATCAAGTAACCAACAGGTTTTTCCACACAGGAAGTTTGCTTTGGTGTGAACAAGAACTAGCCCCTATGATGTATATTTATTTTTTATTTGTCAAGAACTTTGTGTACAATCAATGAAGTGCTTATTTCAACTCAAAGTAAATCAAAGTAAGACAAAGTGTGGAGGAAAATGTTGTCGCAGATCGCATTTTTTGTCTTCAGATACAGGAGTGAGAGCCACTGTTGACAAATAGGTTCAAAACGAGGATGCAAGTTTTGGGAAGGAGGTTGAAATGATGACATTTCCAAGTTTTGCATGTGAAGAATAATAAGTAACTATAACTAGTAAACTAGACAACACTGACACACTCCAGCGCACACATATTCAGCCAAGGGTCAACTCTGATGCATCACCGGTCAAGAACAGCTTGGATCCTTCCCGCCTTAATGTACATCCCATCAGCCCTACTTAAACTTCAGCATCAGCAGCAGTCCAGCATTCTCCTGAAGACGAGCAGAGTATACTATTCGAAATGTCAAGACCAAACCGGCTCTTTGCAGCGCCACCACTCCTCCCAAAAGAGATTATTTATACATGGATGTACCCATAAGTTTACTAGTTTATTGGTTACAGTTACTTATAACATTTCCACATTTTGATAACACCTGGAGTTATAATTGGAATAGTATCCTCAGAGCTATAGAGACAAAATAATAACTAGTTCTTATATAGCGCATTTAACAATAACGTCTCAATGCGCTTTACATTAGTGCCCTGGCCATTGGGCCAATAACCTTCCTGTAATCTTTCTCAGCTCCCTGGGGAGTATACAGCCCGAGCTGCCGTGGCGCTCCGAAGGCTTTTTCAAACACAATATCAACCTCTACCCTCGCAGGTACCCACATAATACTAATAAATAATAGTTGTTACTCATTAGGTGCTTTTAAACATTGTTTCAAAGCGCCTTACACTACTACTACCCCTGCTCATTGGGCCTTAAGCCTTACTGAAACCATCTCAACTCATTTTGAGTATGTGGCACCGGCAGCCAAATTGGCGTATGTCACAAGAGGGATCTGATTTTTATGTTAATATTTAGTTAAGTATGAAACGTAGAAGAAACGTAGTATTTGGGGCGTTGCCCTACGTCATATACCGTATAAGGAAGTTTTAACGGAGTTTCTTTTATTAGTAAATTCTTGCATATTAATGAAGTGATTTGTATATGGGCCCATCGTAAGGAACCGTATGAGGATTGGAATGTTTTGGGTCAGATCCGTCCAGCATCTCGAGGGTGCGGTAGCATCAGATTGGCGTTAGCCGAGAAGCAAATAAGTGTGGATAAACGTTTGGCGATAGCCACTGAGTTCAGCGATAGCTGATAATCAAATTAACAGCCTTTAGGTTAATTTTATCGAGGCAACCAAGATGACAACTAACAGTTAACCGAAGAAACCTGCTATATGCACTTTTAAGGGGAGCCAGTTTTAAGTTGTGAAATCTCGCCGAAACTGTAAGTTATTAATTTATTGTATTTTCCATTGTTTTCGTTGTATAAAGAACATTAGAATGATTTAGTTTGAGATAAACACTGGAGGAAAGAAACCTTTAAAGAGTGCCGGTTTTTGAACCAGCTTATTAGTTTTTCGGTGTAAAAGTGCAAGAAAGTTTCTGTTACGGACAGCTGGTCCTAACTATTTTCATTACAATAAGTGAGGAAATGTAACTCAGCCGAACCTGTAATATTTATGAGTATTTTGAATAATATTTCAGGGCTCCCAGTATTGGAGCTAAGAGACAGTGGCAATGCTGCCTTGAGGGGGTTCAGTGGAGGTGGGTGCTAAAGACACACCGCAAGTCCGCAACACCCGGCTGAAGAGGAGAGACTCTAATGAGGAATGACCTTGCAGCGTGTTAGACATTGTGGGTGATGTACACCTCGTAGTTATTGGCCAAGGATACAGTAACCACCGAGAATTTGAACTTTTGAAACTTGGTCGTTGCACCAAGCAAATCAGAACATTACATCCGTAATAATTTAGTAATGTATACCTATTTTCTTTATTGAATATGTTCAGTGTAAATAGTGTAAATAAATAGTTTAGCGTAAAAAGCATTCACGGCTAAACCTATACGTCTATTTGTAACTCTGTGGTGTCAAAGGAAGGAACCATTATTGTCTGGATTTTATTGTTGCCTTGGGAGAACCCGGCGCTGTGACAGCGTACAGGTTGCTTATCATTCACATCAACAATCTCTACCCTCGCAGGTACCCATTTACTCCTGGGTGATGAGAAGCAAGGTAGTGGTAGTAGTTCAGTGTCTTGCCCAAGGATACAAGTGTCGTGACCGGGATTCGAACCCACACTCTGATAACTCGGCTGTCAGAACTTGAGTTTGATGCTCTTGAACACTCGGCCACGACACAATTTGACAAAGACCAAAGAGCATGATTTTTCTATATCTGAAGAAAACAACTACCAATTTTTTCACCAGGCAGACATAAAAAAGTCTGAATTAAAAAAAAAAAAAACAATCTAAAATTTCTCGTCCCTGCAAATAGAAATATGGTATGAAGTCTTTTTAAAAGAAAGCATTCAGACTGGTAACTTTTCATTTTTTTTACATACCCACCATTTGTATATGATGCCTTTTAATTAGTTGGGAAGAACAACTTCATGAAAACAAACACTGTCCCTATTTTCTATTCATTTTTCCCCCTTACTCACCGTTGACACTGACTCTAAAAGTGCATGTAACTGAGTTACCAGCCTCATCAGTGAAGGTATAAGACACATCTGTGGTTTCGATAAAATGGTAAGGGGAGGTAATGTTTACAGGGGATGTTGTCAGAGTCAGGGCACTAGATGGAAGGTTGTCAGTTGCGGTTGGAATGTCAAAGGTCACAGACACTCCGTTTTGGTCTTCTACTGTAGCCTGGATGGAGCCTGGGCAGAACGATAAGGTAGGATGGACTCGATCTGTGAAAAAAAAAGAAGAAAAAAAACATTGCCATGAATGTGCACCAGGGCTCCCTCCATGGCAAGCTAGCATATTGGGCTGATATGTATGCAACTGCAGGCCGATACACGCGAATTGCTGCTGATATGGGAAAAATAAATGCATGCACACGCCATTATTTTCTGAGCCAGCAAACAGGTACCCTAAGTTTTGAATTTTTCTGTAAAATTTGAAACCTGGAACAAAGGTTGCCCAGATATTCCATTACTGAGCGTGCACAGATTGTGTAATCTTTGGACTTTTGTTCCACGAAGAGGACAGCGAGACATCAAGAGGCTTTCACCACTGTTTATTCATTGTATTTCGGCTGAATGGAGGTAAGTCCAAGTGAACCAAGCACCCAGCCTTGGTGCCGAATTTGGGACCAATCCTCGGCCGTAGGTCACGGGCGAGGTTTTGCAATTCACAGTGCTTGAATTTGCCATTTTCTCCATAGAGAAACCAAAAACCTGGTGCTTCAACGAAAATCTTTGTTCTCTTGGCTTTGTCTCTTAACTTTGACATTTTACCAACCATGGAAGTGGAGATCTTAAATCATACAAATTTGATGTTTATTTTATCAGAGTAATAAGTTTAATTAATGAGTATAATCCATTTTATCGCATTCATGATCAAACGCACTATGCGCCACCATACACAAACTTTGCTGGCGCCCTCTTGTGGTTTTCTACAATTATTTATATAAAGCTAAATTTTATCCAGGGTTGCTTTATGTAAAATCGACCCGGGGGTTGTTAAAGCTGCACGGTGGTTTGGATTGCCGGTTTTAATTGGCAAAGACACCCATTCGGTTCGCGGGCTCTTTTTTGATTGGCCAGTCTTTCTTTGATACTGATAGGCAAAGAACTTTTGCCCCATCAGAACTGAGCGGTGCTCCGAAGATTGATGCCCCGGGCGCCAGATATGTGATTTGAGGGTCGATATTTGTTTGAAGTGTAAACAGAAACGGGAGTTTGCAGCTGTGTTCGCCGCATACTTCTGGAGATTTCTTGTTAGGCCACTCCGGGGGATTTCTACACTTGTTTACAACCGTTGTTACTTTCATCAAACCATTTGTTTTCTTGTGACTTTTATTTGGGACGTTGCCAAGTTTAGGCCTATACACTTGACTTGTTAGCAAGCTGCTAAGGGGGTCTGATTAGTCTGTGCAAGTCTAAGTACAAGATTGGCAAGCTGCTCGTAACTGTTTATTTTATACCCACAGCAGGCAAGCTGCCCGTGTTTGGGTTTCTGATACTGAGGGCAAACCTGCCCCTATGTTTGTTTGTTGAGCGAACCTGCACTTTGATAGTTTTGGTCCCGTTCGAGCAAAGCCGAAGTTCAGTTGGAATAAAAGCAGTTTAAGCTGCAGTAAAACAGTCAATTACGTTCTATTGGTTTCTGGTATCTGTATTGGTATCATCAAATCATGTGACCTTAGAGTGACCTTTATGAAAGTTCATGTGGTTAGCTTTGGAAGGTCAGCTTTGAACTTGTGTATGCCTCGAATGCAGTAACTGTTTCTAGAGTTTTTATTTGCACATTTCTAAAAAGTACAATAATTTACAGCTTAAAATGCTTGGCATTACACATATTTAGCACAAGGCTTTGCTGGGGTTAATGCAAGAAAATCATACAGACACTAACATTACTGATTCTTAAAGGGTAAACAATAGAAATGAAATGATAATTGGTAGGATATCAAGCTTGGAACACTAACCTTCAAATCCAGGGGTACAGAGACACTGGTAGTGATTGCGTTGATCAACACAGGTTGCATTGTTGGCACATCTGTGATGTAAACATTCATCAATATCATATTGACAACGATCTCCTTCATAGCCTGCTTGGCAGTCACACCTGAAGCCATCTAGCAAGTCAATACAGGTAGATCCATTACTGCACGGTGAGCTGGCACACTCATCAATATCTGTAGAATGGTCGGGTTTGATATGAAGATAATGTAAGCAAGCAAGCAATGTAAGGCTGTGGCTGAATCAAGCGACTTCGGCAACAGCTTTGGCTGTTCATTGGCAGCAGCGACAACAATAAAAAAAGGAATTTTCACAATCTGGGAATGACCCAAGCACTGGTGACATCATGCTGTGTTGACATGTGCACTTTTGTGAGGAGCTTTGAGTCTGTAGTCCAAACCTGAATCCCACCTCTTTAAACTAAATACACACAAAAGTAAACAGGCAGTTATTGGAATTGTAGCACAAAAATACATGTGTATCTAACTAAATGTAGTCTCTGTAAACAACTAAAACTCACCTTTGAAAAGGCATTACAAAGACAACTAAATGTAGTGTCTGTAGATTACTAAAACTCACCTTTGAAAGGCATTACAAAGAAAAATATGGTCTTCAGAAACTTCAGAATAAAGCAGCCAGACTAATTATCTTTAAGCCAAGTCATAGTGAAATTATACTGGCTGCCTGTCACTCATAGAATCGACTTCAAAATGCATCTACCATGTCTACATGTCTTGAAATCCCTTGTTCACCAATCACCATCTTAAATATCTGACATTCTAGTCATATGTCTCATCGCGTTCCCTATGCTCTGCTCCTCCTTAGATATGCTTCTAGCCTGAGCATCCTACTGTAACTAGAGCTGGTTTGCGGGCCTTTTCAGACGCTGCTTCTCATGAATGGAACTCACTCCCATCACATCTTTGCCATGCAAGGACGCTTGGACAATTCAAAAACTGCAATCCACTTCCTGACGGGCTCCCTCTCTTGCCCCCTTTTGCATCGGGAACATTAACTTTGCTGTTTGCTGGGTTTTCCCAGGGGCCTTTTCCCCAGGTATTTCGCTATGCAGCAGTTCCCGCTTTCGATGGCGGGAGGTAACTTTTGTCAGCGGGCTTGTTTCTGAATGGTCAGTTCTTGGTATATTTTTGTACAGGGGGGCATGCGTTAAATTTAATTCACTTGTTACAGTTTTTCTGTTAACCACATCTTTGCACTATGTCACAACTATTAATATTGTTACTACTTACAAACACAGTCATCTAAGCTGGTAGATCCATTGTTGATTGTTGTGTTGCTTCCTGGGCACAGAATGCAGTGTCGTTGCTGGCTCTTAGGCTGATAGCTACGACGTTCACACAGGGTACATGGAACAAAGCCTGTGTCTGACACACTGCCTGGCTTACATGTTTCTGCAAAATACAAACACTCCAGGTGTAATTTATGAATCCATCAAACCACGACAGAGCAGAAGCTGCCTGCAAAGAGGATAGAGAGACTGAAGTTTCTATAGAATGTCCCGCCTGTGGGCGACATAATGATAACATGAAATCCCCGCTTTGGATAAAGTAAAAATAAAATAAAATGTCACCATAAATATGAAAACCCGCTGAAAACAATAGTATACGATTGAAAAGCAATAAGCAAAGTACAGAAAAGCGACTACTGTATGTGATCTTTAAGAAAATAGGAAAAACACAAAACCTAGCCTAGAGACTAATTAACACTAAAACAACGAGTTTCAAAAAAGGATGAACTTAAAATGATGACTAGCTGTGGGCTGGCTGGTGTATCTATCAGACCCACTACCAGCGGCGTACCCATGGCGGGCAGCTGTCCCCCCTGTGGAACATTTTACAGCCCCTGCCAGACTCTGAACACTGTGAACTGAAACGGCCCCCTTTACAAATATCTGTGCCCCCTCCTGCAAAAAAGTTGCCGGCTACGCTACTGCCCACTACATACCTACCTAGACACTGATCCAGGGACTGAGAACCAAAGTCGGAACAAGTTGTGCCATCGGGGCATGGTAGACATGACGTCTGGCCGGGCTCTGGTTGGTATTGTCCTAAACCACATTTGAAGCAAGGGACGACACCATTCACTGAGTAATGACCACTTGGACAAGCCTCTGTTACAAAAAAAAAGAAAAAAGTGCAAAAACATAAAACCGCTCTTTTAGAAATCTATTTGGTTCAATGTTCTTGTTTTTTGTTTATTAGAAACTTTTGATTATTGCCACACTGATAAAGTAAATAAAATATTTTGCTCCAATTAGAGTAATAATTGCAGACCACAAGTTGTTTCGATTTAAGCTCAGATAACCTCACAAACTGTTTATTTTGGAATTAAAAATAAAAACTTTTTCCAATAATTCACAAAAAGAAGGTTGCAGTCCATTTCAAAAACAAAGTGGTTGCGGATTCCAAATTTCAACTTTTTATACAAAGTACAGCATTCAGGTATAGGACAAATATCCAGAATGTTTGTCTGACAGTCATTTGGGCCCTTAACAATCACACTGACTGCAAACAACTTGCAAATGATTCACACTGAGAAGCCCCATTTTGCAGATTAGGGCTGCAGCCTCTGACAAAGATCTTGTCCATGTTTAAATCTTGTCTTGGTATAATGGCCGACAGCAAAGGCTCCAGCCTTAGTGTGTAAATATTGGGTATAGTAGTGATCTAGCAATAGACCTAGTCAAATATCGTTTCAGAGTTTTCAGACCTACGCCTACTGATTCCTATTCACCCCTTGTTGTAAGTCATGTTAACTCTTCACCTTTGCACAATGTCTCATTCTTGGCTCCTTTAGTGGCTGTTGTGGTACCAGGGGGGCAATCAATGCATGAGAGCTGCGCCTGCTGATCCTGATAATACCCCTTGGGACAGTACTGGCATTCATTTGTTGAATTGTTGAGCATGAAACCAGTGGTACACGCAACTAGATATTGTTGAGGATGAAAAATCAATAAATATTGAAGCCTTGAGGACAAGACTAGTCTAACTGACGGATCCACTGGAAAACCACCTTCACAACAATTATAACAAAAATAATAGTTTGATGTTAAATTGCATCACAACGATAAACAAAACAAAACAAAGTGTCCAGTAATATCTTCTGAAGTTAAAATAAAGTTAACATAAAGAAACTATTTCACAGTAGTTATTGAATGGAAGCATTCATGCTTAAACATTTTCATTCAGATTAACCCTCTCATTACCAAATTGTTTTGACAACCGCTGGTGACCACATTAGTTGACCACTCAAGCGTGAAGCGTACATCCTCACACAACAGAAAACTTTTGTTCAAAGGCCAATTTTACAAACTCCATTATCATCTTGAATATATTGCTTCACAGCAAAAGGTAATAAAAAGTATCTTACTGATTGAATTACCTTTCATATAATCCAAAAAACCTTGAGATCGGACAATAAATGTCTGTGTTCTCGGTCTTTGTTTCCTCAGTGTTATCTGCATACCCAAGCACTTTATTGTACACAACCACATGGTACTCAAGGCACTTATTATTATTATTTCTCAAGACAAGTTTTTGAAGTTTTTGAATTATGAGACCCATTTATGTTGCACCTTATAAGGGTTTATAAGGTGCTGCGGCACATTCAGCAGCCACTGAAACATTCAACAGTTATCTGTTTCAAAGGTACAGCCTACAGCTTTACATTCCATCTGAAGGACGCAGCAATAGTGGTTAAGTGTCTTGCTTAAGAATACAAGTGTCACGACCGGGACTCGAACCCACACTCTGCTGATCAAAAACCCCAGAGCTTAAATGAGTCCAGTGCGCTTGACTGCTCGGCAACGTCACGATGGACCAATACCGATAAACCAATTAAATGATCAGGTTGTTGCCACTGATGCAACTTGATTACTTTTTAAAGCAGAAGACAGTTTGATGTTATATTTCTTCACTAATGACAAATTAAAAGTGTCCAGATATACCTTCCCAAAGCTGTAATAAAATTAACTATTTCAAAATAATTCATAAATGGAAGCATTTATGCAATAAACATTCTTTAAATTTTTGATTACCGATAAACCAACTAAATGATAACAGCCAAAATTCATGGCACTGCTTACTGCGGAATTCGACGCTAACTGACCGTAGAATTGCATGCTTTACAGGGCATTGTAAGCGCAGAATTCTGTGGTAAGCTGTGCCAAGAAGTAGGGCTCATGTTGTTGCAACTGATGTACGTTTGATTTCTTTTTTAAGTAGAAGATACCAGGGCTTGATTTCACAAAACACTAAGATTCATCTGAGGCTGACTTGTCATAATTATTGCCATAGTGATTAGTATTGTGACAACACACTTTGCTTAGCAATTAAGATTGATACACATCTTAAGATTAATCTTGGCTCTTTGTGAAATCCAACCCAGGGTTGATACTCACTGCACACATAGTCATCATTGTCTGCAATGTAACCTGGTTCACAGTCAACCTTTGAATAGCCGTAGGTAGATGCGGTGGTATCTAATTGCATCATTACCTCAGGCAGGTTTACTGTTCTGTTGACCTTGGTGAAGAAATCGTCTGCTATCTCTACCGTCTTATCTTCTGCATCAATTGTTGCATCAAAACTGTCCACTCCTTCAGAGTGATGGATGTTAATACTGAACTCAAAAGAGATGAAAACTTCAAATGTCAAACTTTGTCGGCGTTGCCTGTTATGAGCTTGTGCATGTCGCTTATTGCGTTGCAGCTCCATCGACCTCAACCCTAACCCATCTACCTCTGCCCGCTGCAGATGTCTCTGTTGTTGGTACCCATCTTCCTCATAACTTCTCCTCCGTCTTCTTCCTGAAGATGCACCACATGTGACTTCCACGTTACCTGCCGTGCACTGATCATTTGGGTCACATGACTCAGCAAAACGACAAGCCTGTAGGATGTCGATGAAAGCCTGTGCTATGCTATCCCGGGTTGATTGACTGGTACAATCAGTCGAAAAATACATCACCTTAGTGGGTAAATTTGCTCTTCGAGGATCCTTTATTTCTGGTGAAAGTGAAAACAATTTTTGTATAATATTATTTTTGACTTTGAATATAAACAATTTTTCAGATAAGGTTTTTAGTATGCGTACCAGATTATTGCAAAAGTGCGACCTAAAATGTGGTAGATGCCAATTGGTACAATGGTGACCCCTTGTATTCAGTAGCACTACATTACTCAACTTTACCTGAACAATCTGGAACTACTGAGCTAGGTGTCCACAATCCAGACGAACCACAAACATATTGTTTTCCCAGCTGCATGTTACTTTGGAGCCTAGGTATGTCATAGTTGTTACCACAGGACATTGTGCAGGAGTGAACACGGTTCTGAAGGCTACAAGCCAAGGCCCCATTCAGAGGAGCATCCAGTGACGGACACTCGATGGCTTTTAATACACAGGAAAAAAGAGAAATTGTAAACAAAAATATAAATTCATAACAAATGTTCCCTCTCCAAGTTTCTCTTGGTCTAAACCATTACAGGCAGTCATTGGCACACTGCTGAATGCACAATAATCCAACGTATATACAAGCATGCTTTCAGCTCCTCTTCTGTGTGTTTTTTTTTTTCATTTTTAATTTTTTATGCAAATCACCCCAAACAAGGCTAAAGCCAGTCTTGGCTACAAGAAGAAAATATCAAAAATGAAGAAAACTCAGGGGAGCTGAAGGTAGGAATTGATATTCCTCTTAAAGTAGTCTACATTGTAGGATGGAGGAAAACATGCACCAGGCAAGGAGTTCCAATGAGATGCAGCTGTTGGAATGACTCTTGGTTCTGCATCTCGCCAAAAAGATAGTGTGTGTGGGTGAAAACAAGCAGAAAGTCTGGTCTCGTGCTCAAACACCCTGCTAGGGAGAACCAGACCGGACACACTGGTGGCAAACTTACTACAGTATGAAAATACAATTGATTTCCCCAAATCAGTGGCAAGTTCACCTTTATTCTCTTTTGCAGATGACTCAAATTTATTTGATTCCGATAGAAATGTTGGCACACTTTTTGACACTGAACTTCGAGCTTATCCATATTTCCAACCGGATAAAGGCCAAACAAGCTATTAGCTGACTTTAATAAAAGGTCATCTTTTGTAAAAATTTACTTCAGTCCATCACATCTTTTTTCTTTTTTTTTTTCTCTAGTATATTTGCTTTAGGAGTGAATCTATGATGAGCAAAGTTACGTACTATGGGTAGGTATATACACTCAAACCGGGGACCTATGACAAAAGGGACAATATGGTCCCCGGTTGGGTGAAGGTCCCCACTTGGAAAAGATGTACCAATCCAATGAGAGCTGTTGCCAAAAGGTTAAAGTAAAAACAAAAGAGGGACAATAGGAGGTCCCCGCTTGCAGGTGTTGACAATTTTGTGGGTGGAAAGTGGGGCAGGAATACACTCACGAGTGAGGGTAATGGCGAATTCACAGACTGCCATTTGACCGTTATCGGTATCCGTTGCTGTATACACCAGAGAATGCGTCCCCCAATAGAAGCTTGCCGAGTTACCGGTTCCCCGGTTGTGACTGATCTGTAAATCATTCCCCCGCAGATCTTCAAAGGTTGGCAAATCCCATGTGACCACAGTCGGCTGCTGTTGGGCTGTGATGTTGTAACCAGCTGGGCAGAAAGTAATCTTTGGTTTGAGCTCATCTACAATCAAAGACGATTTTGCGCAAGAAAAATAGACAAAAATAACAATGACAAATCTAAAAATAAAAATAACAATTTGTCATAGTTGTACAAATAGACCTTTCTCATCAAGCGACCAACATTTTTTTCCCACACATGAAGTTTGCTTTCTTGTGAACAAGAACTAGCCCCAATGATGTATACTGATTTCTCATTTTTCTAGAACTTTGTGTACAATCAATGAAGTTCTTATTTCAACTCAAACTAAATCAAAGTAAGACCAAGTGTTGAGGAAAATGTTGTCGCAGATCGCATTTTTTGTCTTCAGATACAAGGGTGAGAGCCACTGTTGACAAAAAGGTTCAAAACGAGGATGCAAGTTTTGGGAAGGAGGTTGAAATGGTGACATTTCCAAGTTTTGCATGTGAAGAATAATAAGTAACTATAACTAGTAAACTAGACAACACTGACACACTCCAGCGCACACATATTCAGCCAAGGGTCAACTCTGACGCATCACCGGTCAAGAACAGCTTGGATCCTTCCCGCCTTAATATGCATGCCACCAGCCCTACTTAAACTTCAGCATCAGCAGCAGTCCAGCATTCTCCTGAAGACGAGCAGAGTATGCTGTTCGAAATGTCAAGACCACACCGGCTCTTTGCAGCGCCACCACTCCTCCCAAAAGAGATTATTTATACATGGATGTACCCATAAGTTTACTAGTTTATTGGTTACAGTTACTTATAGCATTTCCACATTTTGATAACAGCTGGAGTTATAATTGGAATAGTATCCTCAGATTTATAGAGACATATTAGTAATAAATAATAACAACAGATATTCATTAGGTGCTTTTAAACAATGTATCAAAGCGCCTTACACCACTACCAGCCATGTTCATTGGGCCTTAAGCATTCCTGAAACCATCTCGACTCGTTTTGAGTACACAGCACTGGCAGCCAAACTGGCTGACAGGATGCTAATCATTCACATCAACAATCTCTACTCTCGCAGGTACCCATTTACTCCTGGGTGATGAGAAGCAATTATAGCTAAGTGTCTTGCCCAAAGGATACAAGTGTCATGACCGGGATTCGAACCCACTCTCTGATAACTCGGCCATCAGAACGTGACTTCGATGCTCTAGACCACTCGGCCACGACACATTTAGACAAAGAGCAAAGAGCATGATTTTTATCAATCTCAAAAATAAAAAACTTTTTTTTTTTCACCAGGCAGGCATAAACAAGTCTGAACTCAGAAAAACAGTCTGAAATTTCTCCTCTCTGCAGATAGAAAAATTCCTCAAGACAATGGATACTGGTACATGTGGTATGAAGTTCGTTTAAAAAAAGTGTTCAGACTGGCAATCGTACATTTTTTTATACTCAACTTTTGTATGTGATGCCTTTTAACTAGTTTATTTATTTATTTATTTATTCATTTAGGCTTTAAATACATCAGCACACAAAGTATCCAAAAATACAAACGGGTATAAAATTACGAAAACCAATAGGACATATTAAAATACAAAGAACAAACAGGACCCAAGGGATTCAAATCACTATTCAAAAGAACAATCCCTTAAAATAGAAAAAAAAAATAAAAAAATAAAAACAAGCATCAGGGAAACATTTCTTAAAAAAAACAAAACATTACAGACGTCGGCAAACATGGCGTGAGAGCATTAAAAATTTTAAGAACACTCTAAAATACAAAAAAATCAAAACAAACAAATATAGAATATATCTAGGGAAAACCTAAGGAAAAAAGCTGAAGGCTAGAAACTCAGCTGGAAAAAACCTAAATGTACTTGTGAGGAGGGAAAAAAATATTTCCAAATGAAATTGAGAAGAACAACTTCATGAAAACAAACAATTCCTATTTTTTATTCATTTTTCCCCCTTACTCACCTGTGACACTGACTCTAAAAGTGCATGTAACTGAGTTACCAGCCTCATCAGTGAAGGTATAAGACACATCTGTGGTTTCGTTAAACAGATAAGGGGAGGTAATGTTTACAGGGGATGTTGTCAGAGTCAGGGCACTAGATGGAAGGTTGTCAGTTGCGGTTGGAATGTCAAAGGTCACAGACACTCCGTTTTGGTCTTCTACTGTAGCCTGGATGGAGTCTGGGCAGAACGATAAGGTAGGATGGACTCGATCTGTGAAAAAACAAAAAAACATTGTCATGAACGTGCAATCCTCAGCCGTAGCTCACGGACGAGGTTTTGCAATTCACGGCGTGTGAATTTGCAATTTTCTTGATAGAAAACCCCAAAACCTGATGCTTCAAAGAGAATCTTTGTTCTCTTGGCTTTGTCTCTTAACTTTGACATTTTACCAACCATGAAAGTGGAGATCTTAAATCATACAAATTTGTTTTTAATTTTATCAGAGTAAGTTTAATTGATAACTGCTTAAACCCTGCGCTGCCATTGATGCTTGAATTATATTCCGATGGAGTGACGTACTATTTTCTATAGTACCCTACATACACGCGTGTCATGTTACCAATATTTATTCAAATGCTTTTCTTGACATATAACCATCTTCTAGAGGTGTCTCCCTCACTATATATTCATTTTCAGGCCATTCCAAAAGGTGGCTGACAGCTCCTAATCAGAAAACAACCCTGACGCTAAGCCCCGCCTTTGACACCCCCCCCCCCCCCCCCCCCCCCCCCCGTCGCCCCCAACTTCACCCCAAATACACACACCACAACCATGCCACAACTAACAGTCGACTGGTGTTTGATCACAACTTATTCCTAGAAGATATTATCTACAACCTCCAGGCCTCAAGCATTGAGGAAGGAAAAGACCGTAAGTCTACCCACCCAGACATCAAAGGCTGATGAACTTTCAGTATCAAACAACAACACTAAAGCCCCGCCTTCCCCCACCATCCCCAGCCCCAATACAGACTCTGGATTGGTTCAAAAGGGATACACTAGATGTCAGGCCAGGCTTCAACCAAGTTTATGATTCATTGATGCTGCGGCAGACCATTATCAGACCACACATCTGGCCTCGTGACACAGCGCAATAAACAACAAGGCCGTATTGCTTAGCGCAGGGGTTGAAATGGACTCCCCTGGGGCATGACTAGCTGATGGCATGTTTTGGCAGAGTGCCTGGGCCGATTTTAACGGGGTATACCTTGTTTTGAAGGGAATTGACTGCTTGAGGAACAGATGGAGTTTCAAAATTGTTCAAATTTAAATAAACAAGTTATTCAAAAAACACTAAAAACCGACTGTCAAAAATAGTACCCTGTTCCATCGGAGGGTACAACTGTCAGTGAAAACTCTGCAAACAAGGTCAGTGAGCAGCGTGTTGTGTATAAACCGAAGTGTGAACCCCAATTTGCTGTTCGTGAAAACGCAAACTTATATTGGTCATACAATTGTCTCTTTGTGAAAACGCAAAAAGACCTACCCCTCATTTTTGGCAGTGTGCCAGCGCTATGCACTTCAATGCGCAAAAAATGGCAAATTGACGATCTGCAGTTCTTGAAAACTCAAGACTGTAATTCTTGTGATATTATCCTTGCGCTAATTAGTGTAAAAGACCGATCCATTAAGCCCCAACCTTGCTGTCTTGACCAATCACAGACGTGATTGCGCAACCAAAATCTGACAAACACATTGGTACATATGGCGCGCGTGCACAGTGGGCGGGGCTTAATGGATTGGTCTATTATGAAACCATGGCGTCTTATGAATTGAAACTTTGGGAAAAGGTTGATGTCAATGACAGCATCCAAACTTTGTAAAAACACCAATTTGCCAAAAATGCAAGATCAAGTGCAATTTGCTAAAATGCAATTCATGAAAATGATGACGATATGCATAACATTGCTTCAGTGACTTACAGGCTAAGTGAATATCACTGCTGATCCAGTTCAAAAATGGCTGGTGCTGTTTCTTTGCAGAGGAAACTTTTGTTATGCTTAAATGGCAAATTGTTATGTTTGGACGCTGCATGAAATTGTATCCAGGACTTCTTGTATGGCTGTGTCTGAATGTAGTGACTTTGGCTATGGCTGCAGTGGCTCCAGCAGTAATGTTAATTGTTTTGGGCATTTTCAATGATCTAGCCGCATTTTCTAGCCCGTAGTCAAATCTGAGACGGCCTAAAATTACCTTCACAATGTGTGGGTAGGTCGCTCAGCTCAGCACTCCATGTCCCGTCGTCCTCACAAACCACAGATGAAATATTGCTGGACAGGCTGAGGCTAGTCGGGCAGTAGAAGCTACACTGGGAACCAACCGCCAGTTTCCTAACGGCACAGAAGGATGGATCGATATGCACACCACTGGGAAGTGGCAAGGCATCACAATTGACAACTGTAAATGTTAGGGAGAAAAAAACAAAGTGAGAAAAAACCAATGATTTAGCAAGACAGAGTTTTTGTCACAGATAAATGTTGAATCTTTCAAACTGTCACATTTCAAACTGTCACATCCAAACTGTCAAATCCAACATGTGTAACTTACCTTCATAATGACTTTGTACATTGTTCACCCGCTAATGTGCAATAGGCCTTATTTTTGACTGCAAGAGGGCGCCCTTTGGGGTTAGAGTGGGGGTCAAACTATAGAAATAGTGTGGTTAACCAGATGCAATTAGACTTCTAATAAAGCGGTTAATATACAACTTTTGAGGGTTTTTTCATTGACAGTTTTATAATGTAATCAGCTTAAGAAATATTTGGTAAATTTCAATTTTTTAATGCTTTGAAATATTTTTGTACTTTCACAATGGAATTAGTATTGCGCCCTCTTGCTGTCAAAAATACGGCTAATTGATTTTGAGCTTTGCTTTTACATACTACTTATAATAATAGTGGCATCTTACATCGCTCATATCCGTCACTCAGTGATGTCCCTCAGCAACCAAATGGGTGCACAGGGCACTAACCATTCACATCAACAATCTTTACCCTCACAGGTACCCATTTACTCCTGGGTGATGAGATCGAAGCATTTATACTTCTCTTAAATAATTAACAAAATAAGATCCAAAATTAGTTTTCGTCTCAATGAGACGACAAAAATGCTGAATGTATTATTTACCGTTTTCTTGCAAATGAAGCAACGAAATGAGCTGACATTTTCATTTGATTTTGTGCAAAGAATGGAAGCATTTACAGTCAGTTTTACCAATGTTGAGCTGGGGCTTTAACTAGCATGATCATACTCTTGACGATAAAATAACAAAACATAGGCAAAAATTGATTGTATGTCGCAGTCTGGTAACCACTTCCTGTTCCTAACCGAGCTGTGACAACAGTAAGAATTTGTTTCCCAAACTTTGCGCCTTTGCGTGACTTTGCGCCACAACACAGAACAAAAAAGGACCACTCCTATTGGTCCGTTATCCGGCCCACACAACTTACATGACCAATCAAACACAACCCCGTGAAACCTTTGGTAGTATACCAACTAGTCTGCTTGCAGATTGATACATAACATTCCCAGGGTACTTAATTAACATTACCAGCAGTCGATTTCACAAAGCGCTCAGATCAATCTTAAGATGAGTAGATATATGAATCAATTTTAATTGCTTAGGAAAGTGTGATGTCACAATACAAATCACTATGCATCTTAAAGTTAGGATCAGTCCTAAGTTAGGAAGAGTTTGGTGAAATCGAATCCAAGGTACTTAATTAACATAAAAGTACCCCAGCCAGCTACTGGCAAGGCCAGCACAGAATCAAAGTCGTGTATAATGCATTTGACCATGAATACGGTAAAATGAAGGAAAGAAAAAAAAGAAAAAAGATTTCCTAGCTTTTGGAAAAAGTGGAAAAGCTTTGAGAAACTGTGGCTTACAGTTACAGCTTGGTGTTTCATCTCTCTGCCAGTAGGTGTTTGTGCCGTTAAATTCGCAAGTAACTCGATCGGATCCATGGAGTACATATCCACCTAGGCATTGGATCTGACACACACTGCCGTGGATGCTGCTACACTCCCCAACAAACTCACCAAAATGTGGAGGGGAAAGAAACGAACATCTGCGCTCTGTGAAGAAAATATTTCAGAAATCAGTACTTTGTACAACTAAAAAGAAACATCATGAAATAATTTAGAAAAAGAAAGACGCCTAAAGATGTTGAAGGCCTAGGTTAGAACAATTACCTGTGGAATAGTTTAGATATCTAATGTTTTTAATGTTAAAGGGACACATTGCCTTCAAATTGGGAGCTTTGGGGCTATAAAAAGCATTTGTTATGAAATGGATATGGTTGGATAGATATTTTAAAAGTAGAATGTAATGATTCACATTAGTATCCCTTGAAATTGTGTGGTTTTTGTTTAATTTCATGACAGAACACGGTCCGCCATTTTGTAGAACCGTATGCTTCTATGTGGAGTGTGGTTGGGCTGGCTGTATTTCCAAGAGGCAAATGTACGTTTTTTGAATCACTACTCACTAGTCACAAGACACTGTAGAACTTTTGTTTTTCTGCACGAACAACGTACTCTTAAAAAGGATCAAGGAGCAATTCCAAACAGCAACATTTTAAGAGATTTGAAGGCAATACGTTCCTTTAATCTTCTTCTTTTCAAGATCAATATTTTCATGAATTTTATGTCCATGATATTAAAAACAAATTTGATTTTTTTAAGTTCGTTTTCATACTCAACAACATGAAAATACAATAAATACTTTTTTACTCATCAATGTTTAACATTTGACATTTATAGGACATCCCTAAATCAAGCACAAAGTATGTCTCATTATCATTCAGTTATTCTTGTTGATTTGAAAAGCAAACAAAAAGTGCACTCACGAAGGACTTCAATTTTGAAGTTACACGTTGCAGTCTTGCCAGCAGCATCTTGTGCTGTACACACCACCCAATGAAGACCAATGTCAAACCGGCCCCCTGACCCGGTGTCACAGGTCACTGTCGGAGGGAGGTCATCATTGTCAGTAGCAGAGATGGACCAGGTCACCTCAGCTGAGGATGAGCCATTCAAGGCATAAACAGTCTGCACTGAAGGGCAACTTGTAAACTGAGGGTTCTGACGATCTGATTGTATTCAAATGAAATAAAATTAATTTTCTATCTTTTGTTTAAATGATGTAATTCTTGCATCAAGGATAAAGAAAAAATAAATTTCTATAGTTTTTTGCCCTGCACTGATGTACGGTAAAACTCTATTACCACATACACAGATCCTTGTCATTTGATTGGCAGAACACGCATCACATGTCATCCATTATTTTGCCATGTATTTACTGCCACAAAGCTCAAAAATTTAATATTTGACAGACGCCCATCCAATATCGATAATTATTGGACGCTTCGCAGCATTGTTTCCAAACTAATTGTTCCCCACCCGTTGGTCTTAACAAGGCAAGGTTGTGCCATGGCGGATGAGGTTGGTGTCTACATGGAGTCGTCCATGTTGTTTAGAAGGGGGTTTTAGAATTTTCAGAGTGTGGGGTGGGTGAGTTTCTGCGTCTATTTTGTGTTTTTTGTGACAAAAAATTCAAATGACAAGGATCTACGTGTGAGTTATATAAAACGAATGTTGAATGCATATCATTCATGCATTGTCGCAGAATATGATAACTCTGCGAAATCTGGACTCTTCCATTTCACTCGCCTTTGCTTTGTGAAATGGAATAGACGCGTCGACGTACATGCACTGTGAATCCTCCATGCTGACTGGTGCGTAAGCACGGATGACGACCTATTGCCGTGTCGGACGTGCATGCGGTGGCCATAGCTGCGGTGATGTAAACCACCATGAACGAGCTGCTCGGATTAGTGTATATGACCCACAAAGCTTGCCTCTTGATGCGATTAGAACACCATAGTTTATCATTTAATACCTCATTCAGAGATACCTGGCTATAACTTTATATCAAAGACACACCTTTACATAATTTCATTTAAGCGATACTGTGCACACCTCACACTGTTATTTGTTTTAGAGATTCACCATGCACAACTTACCAACACATCGGATACTTGAGATATTTTGTGACCACTGTCCATTGCCGAGGCACGTCACATAGTCAGAGCCCAGAGACATCACTCTGAACCCAGTCTTGGCGCAAGACAAAAGGCAGTTATCTCCAAACACTGGCTCACTCCCGTAGCAGGAATTGGGAATCAGAGTCACCCCTGAAGCTGGACTGAGCATCGGACATGTAGTCTCTGAAAACAGAATGACAGTTTAGTCAGTCTTTCATTCAATTTGCACTCACAATGTACTATGGTGACTTGATGAGTTTCACATAGACTGTCAAACATCGCATTGGAATGTTCCCGTCCACACAGTCGTGTCTCCAGTTTAACCAGTTGCTGCTGTGATTCTTCCATTTTTTACCGTCCAGCCTGATGGGATTATTTTCTCGGAATTGCCAGAATGATTTTTCTTTGAGAGTACCACTTGGCACAAAGAAACCTTAACTTGACAAAGCCAAGAAAACAAAGATTCTCTTTATTGCACCCTGATAATCGAGAAAATGTCAAATACAAGCAGCGTGAATTGCAAAACCTCGGCAATGAGCTACGGAAGAATCCTCTTCTTGGAACAAAAGGATAAAGGTCTGGAATCGGGTAAAGTCTGCACAATTGCCAAACATCGACACCATCTGTCCTGTTCGTGTGGGTGAAACGAAGTTTTACACGGCGGGTGCGTGCTTTGTGCACGCTCAGCAGTGGAACGTTCGGGCGACCTTTGTTTCGGTACTCCGATTTAACACAATGGTGTGTTTCAACACTGCCCATTTACTAGCTCTAAAAATACTTTTGTGGATACACTTCAGTTGTCGTCAACTAGGTAAGGAACATTTTGAGCTAGATCAATAGACCGATTACACGACTGATGTTTACATGTCATCACGTGACCTGTAGTGGGTACCATGTCATCTCAGCTGATGGCAAACTATGTGCAAATACATGCTGTGACCGACAAAGTCACATCAACAGTCTGCTTTTGGTAATAATAACACATTACTAAGCCCGTTTATTAAAATTGTATCTTGTGAAATTGATTTTAATCACATTACTGGTTCATAAACTACCAGTATTCTACTACAAAAGAGGTTTGTTTTGTAGTTATGCGTTGGCGTTGGACGACAATGTAGCAACCCCCCTGAGTGTTATTTTGTTTGTAATGTAGGCCTAAATCACTGTAAAAAAGGGTAAAGAACTTTGGAAAAATGAGCATTTATACCTAGCCTTGCAAAATTTCAAATAGACAAAGGAATCATACAGTTTTGGAAAGCCTTTTCTTTGGATTCAGCTTCAAAACTAAGAAATGCTTGTGTTGAAAAGTTTGTGATTGCGGTCATCTGGGCCACACGTTCCATCATGCAACTAGTGCTACCACATCATGAACATATACGTTTCTTGCAAGAATTTTCAAGACTTGCTGGAACTGTCCTTATTGGCTTTATTCAGCCACTCGAAGGTCTCTGGTACAAACTCTGGAATATTTTTCACAGATTTCGAGAAAGAAAAGCCTCGATCGAATAAACTAAATGTAACAATCATCATGTGCCATACCGCACTTTCCCATGGAGGACGTCGTGTTTATTTACATTCAATACCCACTACAGGTCAGGTGACGTGTGTCGCGCAATCAGTCTATTAGGGCCGACCTCTAGGGGCTCCCTGTAGAAGAAATTTTTATTGAGTATTGGGTCTTGACTCTTTTTGACTTTTCAGTTACATGTGCAGTGTGTCTCTGACAATGGTAACTTGAATGGTCTTGTTTTGTATTGATCTTTAAATCTTCTAGAAAAGTTGATTTGAATTGACACTGTGGCAGGCATTCAAGGTAGTACAATGTTTTCATTTGCCATGTTTTTCATTTATTTGAAAAAAAGTTTTGCATGTAGTTGAACTTTTGGCTTCATTAAAGTATGTGCTTTTGTGTCCTTTACATATTATTAAAGCAATGTAAGTGAGAACCCAACGTACCCCAAAATGTAGGAATGTGTGCAAGACTTGCACGGTCTATTAAACCTATTATAGAGTCGTCATTTATCTTCATATTCCACACTTTTATCACTTCTATACATATATATATATGCTCCCTTGAGTGATTTACAAGGATCTTTCCTCACTCTAACAAAATCCAACACCGTGTGTTAACTCAACACCCAACTGTTGAACTCTTGTAAAACATAATCAGTTAAGTAGTGCGGTCCACAGTCCAACAGAATCAAACAAAGCATGCAGTTGGATTTTGGGGGTTATTAGGATTTTTTTATCTTACTGGTGCACACGAGATCTGTTCCTGACCATGTGCCGTTTTCAAGGCAGCGTGATCGCCCATCATCGCTGGATTCTGTTTGGAAACCATACATGCAGTAGAAGGAACACGCAGTGCCGTATGTCTCAGAAGCATCCAGAGAGCTGCTACAGCCAGACTTAATGGCATTGGCAGGAACGGCTTGGGACGGACAGGTTACGACTGTGCAAAAGAAAGGAGCAAATCACAAAAGTTGTACAATAAACTGCAACCTTAACTTATTTGTTTTGACACTAATTATTTGACAAGAAGTCAAGGTTTTCCAATTAAGGATGATGGAAGGTCTTCTTAAAACTTCTGAATGATGCAACTGGGCAAAAGGAACTGAGCACGTCACAAAGGTTGTACAAGTTGTGTATAAATAAAACTGTATACCCAAGCTTTTTACTTGTTTTCCCACAAAATACGTGACAATAAGTCAGGACTTTCCCTTTGGGGATGGGGTTTTCTTAAAACTTCTTAATGATGCAACTGTGCAAAAGAATTGGGCACGTCACAAATGTTGTACAAGTTGTGTACAAAATAAAACAGCAATCCAAACTTCTTGTTTTCTCATCGAATATTTGACAAAAAGTCAAGATTTTCCCTGTGTGGATGACAAGAGGTCTTCTAAAACCAAGTTCTTTATGATGCAACTGGGCAAAAGAACTTTTTTTTTTTATATATATATATTTTTTTTATGGAAGTTGCCAGACACACAAGGCCAGTAAGCCACTCGAGGTGTGGGCTACAAATCAACTGTTTCTTCCAGAGGCCGTTGCCACCTACTCCTGGAGCTGAAACAGGGTTACCCCCTTTACAGTCTGTAAGGATGTAGGCTTGGGTATCATCCATCAGAAGCCTGGCTGGTAGAGTAGAAGGCTCCAACTCCCCAACTTTTGATGCAACTGGGCAAAAGAATTGAGGACATCCCAAAGGCATGCAGTGTCTAAATTTAGTCGACAGTCACTCACTTGTGCATACTGTACTTTGTCCGTCCCAGTACGGTGTGTTGTCACCGTTGAGTCGGCAGGTTCTCATATCTGATCCATTCAGGGTGTAGCCAGTGTTACATTCCAGCACACACTGAGTGCCAACGATGTGAGCTGTATGGTTGCAATACATGCTGCCTGATGCAGGGGCCTGTAATCTTCCACAGCGATAAACTGAAAGATTGTGAAAAAATACAAATTTTAACAAGTTTTTGGGTGATATGTCTTTCCAAAAGCATCGGTTCAGCAAAGATATCTGAGGTTTTGTTTTGTTTTCATTCTCAATTATAACCATTTTAGATTTAGGCCCGTTTGATTATTACACAAATGAAATTGACAATATGGAACTTTTTTTTAAAAGTATAATAATTGCACAAGAAATAAAGAGCATTATATTTTTTGTTTTATACCCTACACAGATGTGTGATATGCACTGTATACTCGGTGCTTTCCCGAGTCCTGTGAAAAAAAAGTCCAGAGTGGGATTCGAACCCATTATCCCCACCAATCTAGAGCAGATGTCTTACCACTTGACCAGCGACATAGCCTGGGGGGGGGGGGGCCTGGTAGGCACGTGCCCTAAAAAATGTCCAGTGCCCCCACCCTTTAGGTGCCCCCCATAAAAAAATGTAGATACATGTACTTCATTAAAAAACATGGTACCTGCCCCCCTTCCCCACTGAAAAGCAATGCCCCCGCCTGTGCCCCACTAGTGAACAAATCCTGGCTACGCCGCTGCACGTGACAAGACGGCAATTTGAATTATGTAAGACATCTGCTCTAGAGTGGCAGGGGTCATGGGTTCGAATCCCTCCAGAGTAGTATGCCTGTGTATTTTTTTTTCCAGTGCACACATCGGTGCAAGGTATAAAAAAAAATAAGAAGAATACAGAATATATCATGCTGAGTCAATGAAATACAAACTTTACCGTTAACTGTAACAAGGATATCGCAGAGTTGAATGTTGCCACTCAGGTCTGTAGCGATGTAAGTAACAGTTGTTCTTCCTTCTGGGAACGCACTTCCTGGTGCTGGATGGCCGCTTTGCCTGCCGTGAATTGTGAAAGGAGTGAAATTTAAAGCATTAAAAGTATGTCTTAATTGGTTCCAACAATCAAATTTTTAATAACTGCTTGTCAATACTTTTTAAGACCAACTCGTTTTTATTGATGGCTTCTCAACTATTATAATGATGGCTTGTCTACGCTTTTGTATTTTGTTTTGCTTATATACTCTGATTTTTGGGCTTTTCTGCTACAATTACATTGTTTAGTTTACATTTTACATTTTGTTCAGCATTTTGGGGTGGTCTCTACATAAGGCGCTCTATAAATTGCACTACTATTATGATTATTTATGCGTGAATGTCTGACACTTGCAATTACATACATAATGTATTGCACACCAAAACCCATAGAGCACCATGCAAAGCTTCAAATCTATCACTGGCCTATTTGTTAGAAATGTTTGCAACCACAAAAAAAACAAAAACAAAAAACTAAAAAACATTTTATCTTCCAGCCTTGTTCTGATGGCAACTACTTCAAAGGTAAACTCAAAACCCAAGGTGGTTGCACGATCTTTTAATAGAGTCTCTATCCTCACCTTCTGACAGTAACATTGCCAGAGTTATCAGTGGCAGTCGGCACATCAAAGTCCACCAATTGAAAGGTTGACCCAAATGCACTTGTAACTGTGTTCCACAAGGGGCAGGTGATGTTTTCAAAGCTGGGTTTCTGTTGATCTGTAAGGATCGCATTGAAGAATGAACAAGATTAAAAGACTTCCTTGAAGGCACTGTGTCGTCATGATTATAGCAGGCATGTGGCTGTGCATGGAAAGATGAACTCTCAACCAGATACTGCACACGCACATGCTTGCGGTCAAATCACAAAGGGTGCTGTCTTTGTCAAACCATTATGTGACCGCCGGCACGCATGCGTGCCTGGTAACTGGGTTATTCCATTTACTACTATAATCAGTTTACTGCTATAATCATGATGGCACAGCCCCTTTAGTTCAGTTTATTGAACAACAATAAAAACTGCACCTAAATTAAAGAACAGGGCACACAGCGTGAAGAAGTACAGACAAAAACTGTTTTAAACTACATGCTATGTCTTTAACTTAATATAATAAGAAATAATATTGATATTGTCCAGTGTCTACCATGATTAAAACTCAGTAAACATTTACTCCAGTCCTTGGGAAAGTTATTCTATACCTAAAACCATTTCAGCTTCTGGGGAGTGTGTGCAGCCTGTGCTGCCAAGTATTAGTAGCACATCAGGCTAGACCGATCACAAGGACCGTCTCAGCCATCACAGGTACCTTACTCCTGGGTGAAGAGAAGCAATTACAGTGTAATATCATTGTCAAGGACAGAAGGGCAGTGGCCAACCAGGCCAGGATTGGAACCTCCATGCTTACACATGACATTCTACAAAGTACACAATGATGTGGAGATTCTTACCAGTACACAGGGTGGTCTGAGTCTTATCCCAAGATCCATCATCTGTGCATTTCTTGATTGAAGGACCCTGTTGAACAAAGCCATCATAACAGCTGAAGAGACACTCTGTGCTATAGGGTAGTATCGAGGCCTGGCTGCAGACGGGTGGCTGTACAGATCCATGGGTGATGGAGAAGGGACCTGGACACGTCACTGTCACTGTCATGACAAAGTGTTACGGTGACATTAACAAGCAACCTACCATGATAGTACACAGATCTAGTCTACCAACCAATTACTGACCACTGTCAATAGTTCTTAATGTGGCAGTTCCACTGAGCTAATCTTCTAGTAATGCCGCGAGAAAAGTAAATTCTACTTGCTACTTGGGTGAGACTTGAACCCATGATCTCCCACATTCAAGAAGAGGGCCCAGTTTCATAGCAATGCTTACCATAAAACCACACGTTTTACAGGGCTCCATAAGCGCAAAATTCTGTGGTAAGCAGAAATTGGGCCTTGATGACCAACTCTAAATCTGCCAGCCTGGTCCCAATTACATAGACCTACTGGGAAATGTATCTACTTTGCAAAATGTTGCAGGGCACCGGTCAAAACACAATGCATGTTTCTTGGTATTGGAAACCTGTTTCTGCTTAGCAAGATTCTGCTATACTTGGTAAATTTGTGTGCTTATGCATTCTGCCAATATGACCCCTTGATCATGCAGTCCTACAAAGCAGCAGTAGTATCTTTAAAGCAATAATTTCCAACTGCAACATTACCTGTACATTGAAAGTCTGGCCCACTCCACGAGGTATCTGCTTGACACTGACGAACTCGGAAGTTTTGACCGCTAGATGTCCTTCGACCCAGGTCACAATGAAACTCACAAGAGTCTCCACATGAAGCACTATCACCCTGGCAACCCGCAATGTAACCATTGTTGATATTGGGAAAGCTGCATACATTTACTGCATGAAAAACAAAACGTTTACAACTCAAATATTTTGGATGATAAAAAAAAACATGCTAGCGAACAGACTATTAAACTCCATCCCTTAACACATTGCGCGATCAAAATCGGGAATGCCAGCCTGAAAAGTTCAATACACTAATCAAATCCTGTCCATCAGCCTAGCTGTACTGTGCATTATAATAGATATTTTTGTATTTGTATTTTTTTCCCCATACACCGATGTGTGTTAAGCACTGTATACTCAGTACTTTCCCGAGTCATGTGAAAAAAAACCTCACAGGCATATTCCTTGGGTGGGATTCGAATCTCAACCCTCACCATTCTAGAACAGATGTCTTACCAACGAGACTATCAAGATTGCCCGGCAGCTGGAGGCAGTTCGAATCCTATTAGCAGTGGGTACTGCAACCATTATCATGGATGTTAATTTTTGCATCGGGGACAAGAATTTTATTTGTGTTTTTGCCCATACACTGGTGTGTGTTAAGCACTGTATACTCAGTACTTCCCCGAGTCCTTTGAAAAAAAAAACCACAGGCATATTCCTTGGGTGGGATTCGAACCCACGCCCCCCACCATTCTAGAGCAGATGTCTTACCAACTAGACTACCAAGATTGCCCGGTGCATTGTGCATGTTTTGTGTGGCACGGTGCACTGGTGGCTTGATGAGTGTAAGGTAAGGAAACACACATGTCTGTTCCTACATGAGCATTGTTGGGTAGTTGCTATAATGGGCGGGGCTTGATTAGGCAGTTTATTGAATCCACGAAAAAAAAAATTGCATAGTTTCAATCTAAAAGCTCACACAAGTACTAATCCTCCAGAGAAACATTTCCACCATAACGCTGACTAAAGTCGTTAAAAAATAGCATTTGGATACCCCTAAATAATCACGGTATAACCTTATTTTGGTTGCCGCAAAAATAACCATAAAAATATACCGTACATGTACATGAAGCAGGAAACAAATGATGTCCTAATTTGACGCCATTTTCACCGTGTTCACAGGTGGGTTATACCATGGGTTTACCTTCATGGTTATATGGTGTATTTATTGAAAACGAAAGGACAGAACTTAATTTTGGGTTATCCAAAACAATGATGTAACATATTAATACAAACTTTTTGACATAGCTACAATAGATTGTGCAAGTCTCGCGAGACCGAGTTGGCCCAAACCGTATTGAATTTTACATGTGAGTAATTCTGTTTCTTCAAATACTTTAGTTTAACATAGTTCATGTATATAAAAATTGTATTATAGCGTGCGTTATTCTGTTTCTTCAAATATTTCAGTTTAACATAGTTCATGGCTATAAAAATTTTATTATATTGTTTGTAAATTGAAATTTAGCGATGAAATGAAAGTAAAATAAATTTAACAAGTCAAAGAAGAAAACCTCAGTTTCTGGTTACTTGTAAACAACTACGAATTTGCCCAACTTACGTTCATGTTATCATTAAACATATGCAATGATTGCACAAATTTGTGCCTGATTCGCAATTCGTACTGCATGTAGTCCAGAATCATTGATGTCGAATAAGCATCCTCAGCCCAAGTTTTAATATTGTTTCAATTTTAATTTTAACAAAGTATTTGAATTATATGAGAATTGAAACTTTTTTTATAAAAAAGTGCTATGAGCATTTCTATTTTCAAGAATTTTGTATAACTCAAATTTTAAATTTGACTAAATAAAACATGTAGTCCTCTTTTTGACTTGTTTTATCATTTTTGATACGCGCGAGACTTGCACAGTTTATTAGAATAAATCAATGAGGTTTTCTTCGCTGCTACTAAACATACCATTACATGATGGTTGATTCTGAGTCCAATAACCCACAGTACTCCGATTGCTCAGACGGTCACACTGTCTGACCAATGTAGTGCCCTCCGTTGACAAAGTGTGGTTAGTATCACAAGTGACCTCACACCTTGAGCCGTAAACAGCGCCCTCTATACAGGAGCCATGTCCTGACACACGACGCATCTTGCCATTTAGTGGAGTAGTTAGGCCAGTACATCTGGTCACTGTATTCAATTAAAATATAAACTCAAATTCAATCATTTGTACAGAAAGTCTACTTTTTTTCTGTAAACATAAATTCGTCTATTTCTGGAGGTCTATACTAGTTGATCCCTAACCTTTAGCCTCAATTTGCATAGAGCATGACCCTGAATTGCCTGCACGGTCCGTTGCTACGTAGACCAATGTATGACTGCCTTCAGTCAATGCAGTAGGCCTTGTCCCACTGACAGGATCTGAGTTGATGGTCTGTAAGCTCGCTGGGATGTCTTGACCAGCATCAGTTCCCTGGGAGAGAGATAGTAAGAGTACTTTTTTAATAGTGGTTTCCAGCATGTTCGATAAGTTCAACTTTTGCACACACAACACAACAAAGACAAATTGCATTTTGAGACCGTTGTATGGTGGATTCTTGATATGATGTCAGTCTGCAGTTAAAAACCAGGTGATACTACCAATTTTCACCGAGTAGAATGTAGTTCCGATGAGAACTGTTCCTGCTGAATTATGTTATGAAAGAATTTGCACAAAGTACAATAGCTCCATATGGTACAATGCAGTTTTGAGATTTTCAGCTCTGAAGCTGTATCAGTATTAAAAAGTCTAAATTATGTAAATGATAAAATATAATAAAACAATATTCTCCTCTAGTTAGGAACCAACATCCTCATCAACTCATACACATGACTATTCATAAGGCATATTTAAACTCAAGTTACCATGACAGGTTCCCATTGCCATGACAACGACACCATGCTCTGACCGATCGCAGCAAAGAAGACCTGGGCCTGTGGGCACTGCACCAAGGGAGACGTCACATCTAAACAGAAAATAACAGAAAAATTATCATCCTTACTGAAGTCACTGGGTCTGTGGCTCAATCTCTGTGAATAGAATATGGAACTTCTCAAGACACTGATCCAAAATGATGCCAAAATAAACCACCATGGTGGAGTGTGCACATGGTTCAAGAAACGGCACATCTTTGGATTCATTTTCTTTGTAAGTTACTTTGGACTTGACATAACAGTTTATTATGTGTTAACCAGTGAGCACCTGGGTTTCCAAAAATGTTCTGTGCTCCCTGACAGGATTAATTTGTCAGAAGTGCCGGATTTATTTATTTTTTGAGAATCGTTGTCGCAATGAAACTCTGACTGAACAAAGCAAAGCCAACAAATAAAGGTTCTAAGCACCAGGATTTGGTGTTCCCTTTCGAGAAAGTACAAGATACAATCAGCCAGAACCGCAAAAAAACCTTGGCCATAATCAGGGTTGATAATCTCTGTTCACTCGGACTTTACCTCCCATTGAGCCAAATACAATGATAAACATTGGTGGCAGCCTATCAATCTCTCGTAATCCTCTTTGTATCAACAAAAGGACAAAAGTCTGGAATCAGGGATTACACAACAACCCCCAGAAAAGGGGAGATTTCGAACATGAATTCCAGTACCATATGTCCCTTTTTGTACCAGGGAAACGAAGCTTGGCACAGTTAGTGCATGCACTTTGCAAGGAATGTCCAGGCATGCTTAGGTCCGGTAAATCCAATTTTACACTAAAGCGGGTTTACACATTATCTGATTTCTGGCAAGGAAAAGATTAGCATGTACATCTTCCGGTGTTAACTGGCTAAAATATTTAATAACACTAATTCAAACAAAAGCGTACATGAGTTTCACATGACTTACACGTTGCTCCTTTTAGCTTACCATTGCATTGCACACTGCTTCCATCCCAAATTCCTGACACGAGGCAATTGCGACTTGATGTACCAAAGAGAGTGTAGCCTTCATTACAAGCCAAAGTACACGTTGTGTCAAACAGTTGAATTCCAGTTGTAGGTCTATCTTGTCCATTACGTACACAGCGAGAAACAATACCTTTGGCAGGCATGGAAAGTGGCAGGCAAGTAACAACTAAAAACAAAAAGACAGACAATAGTCTATGGGATATGAACATACAAGCAATCTGAATCCAATCGAGTTTAGCATTGGTTTGAATTTTTCTTATAAAAGTTCAAGCCAAACCTAAGTGATCTAATTCTTCCTTCATGGATAACGAACACGATGACATCAGTTCTTGCCCAGTCATGGAGGCACTGTATACTTTCCGAGGTCTTTCCATTCACATCCCTTCATTGGAGATGTAGGGATGGATTGGCATGCATCCTTAAAAAGAACTTCACTTACTACAAAATGTAACAAACAGAATTTTTCTTCTTTCAAGTTTCTTGGGTAAGATTATTCAAGAGCTATTGTAATTCCAGCCATTGTAGCTCACCTGTGCATGAAATGGTTCCACCCGACCAGACTCCACTGACCCCATCACTCTGACACGTTCTCTGTACTGCTGATGTTGGAGTGTAACCACGATTACAAGACAGTGTACACGTGGTACCATACGATTCATAGTCTCCAGAACAGCCGCTCTTGGAACCATTGTTTGGGACTGGTAGATCACTGCTGTCACATTTGATCTCTGCAAATAAAGAAAAACAACTGATTGATAAGAAACTGCTTGAATCTTAAGTGTAAAATATTTGAGTAATGGTAGCATGGCGTTGATTAACATTGTTCTAAATATCAGACAGCATATATACAGCAGTCATGGTAGAAATAGTGCAACTTTCAGGTGCATATCTTTTGCTCACCTTTACTATTTGCTTCAATTTGGGCAGTTCTCTACTGTGATTATCCTTATAGAGCTAGGGGGTTAGGTTTCAGGGCTGGGGTTAGGGATAAAGGGCTAGATTTAGGGTAAGAGTAGGGTCACGCTCTTCTCTTGTTCACAACCACTCAATCCACACTGGTTTGAAGTTATTACCTCGGTTTTGGATGTACCCCTGTCAATTTCTTTTGACAACTTATAGTTGAACTATTGCTTGAATCTTCGGAAAATAGAAATCTTAATTAAAATGATCAAGAATATAAAGAAATGCCCACTATTGTAGCTAACAAACAGCACTACTAAAATGCAGTAACAATAACATTGCCGACTGGGGTCTTGCTTAAGCCGGCGATATCGGCCAGATTATGGCTCTCCACTGTTCTCTATCCCCCATAGCAGCAAGTAGTTCTTCCTTCAGGAAGCCTGTATCGTGACAAATTTTGTCTACATAGATGGTATTCAGTCTTCCACTGGGTCGTCTGCCATGGGAGGGAGTTCAAAGGACCAGGCTGCTGACAGCAAGCTCAGGATGTCTTACCGTTCATGAACTGGACTCAGCGCAACTAAAGATGTCATCATCAAATGCGATGGACAATAAACACAATTGTATCTGCTTTTGTTAATATTTGACCCACCTTCACACTGGGGCAGCGACTGCAGCCATTGGCCCTCATTCCCACAGGTGAAAGAAGATCCACCTTGGATTACATATCCTTCAGTGCAATTGAAGCTACAGGTGCTGTTGTAGGGTACTGGGTTCCCAGCAGGGCAGGTGTTGGACTCCTCAGGGAATAGTACAGTGCTTGAGGGTTTCTCACAGGTGCTGGCTGAAACAGCAATCACCAATTTATATAATAATAATAATAGTTATTGTGTACATTTATAAATGCGCCATGTCTGTCATAATAAATGACACTCTCGGTGCCGAATTATCAATTCTGGTGGAGATTGTTACGAATGATTTTATGAGACGAAGCAACCATAATACAACACCTTGAAAGGGATACAAGGTGAGGTGGCGCATTCCGACCATGCCAGAAACACCGGGGTAAACCCCTTCTCTTTAGAATAAGTGTACTGGGTTCTTTTATGAGCATTACACAACACACGGGAGCAACGGCTTTACGTCCCAATGGAAGGACGAAGCAATACTGGTTAAGTGTCTTGCTTGAGGACACAAGTTTCACGCCGGGAACTTGAACCCCCACTCTGCTGATCAGAAACTCCAGAGCTGGAGTCCGGTGCTCTTAACCGCTCGGCCATGACACGCCATAGAGTAAGTTGTGTTTCAGCTGTCAACTTGCTGGTCTAGTTTACTAATGTTTGTTTTTTGTTAATAACTACATATTTGTGTATTTTTAAGGAACAATGGTACTCACTGTCATTAATTTCTTAAATATTATTTTTAGTCATTGTAATGATTGATTGAAATCTCAATTCGTCCCATTGGCCGCGATGTTTGCAATAAATTTTTTTTTAAAAGATTACTTTAACCTTTACAGAAAATCAAAAAGACAATAAATTAATTATCACATATTAGGAGGATCGTTGAGGAGTTTCTGTTCACTCCGCAAAGGAATTTGGAAAGAGGCTGCAGTGTGTGTCCAGATACTGTATGCAGGAACACTCAACTCAGACATTAACTGTCACCAAGTCAGATAATGTGGTGTTGACAAAAACTACTGTTTTTACCTACATCATGAAATAACCTTCTTGTGTGACAAGTGCTAAACACACCTCCAAAACATTCACATAAATAGACCTGATGCAAGTCCAGACCTCTGTTCTTTAGTCTGACAATTTACAAGAGATCACCAGCAGGTTGCCAAGATTTTGTCCCCATTGTTCTCGGAACCAAAGTAAGTGCAATTGTGACAGGGTAAAAATAGCTTGTGTTTATGTTAGAGTTGATTTATACCTTTCCCCTGTTTACATTTTCCCCCTAAGCTCTTCTAGCATCCCTTTAGTTAGCTTCTTAGAAATTCCTGGAGTAAACAATGAACCCTCTTGTGTAGTCCTTGGTAGTGTGGTTAGTCACCCCTTGGAAAGGTAATTAACTTCAGATAGCAGCTTGGCAGCGCCAGGGAAACACCACATTTTTGTGTTCCCCATCCTGTGATACATTGTTAGCTTTTATTTTCTACAATTTTCTGAGTCGTCCTACTTCACAAAGTTATTGCTGCTATGGACTCGGTTTCCTAAAACTGTTTTGATTTTAATTTGTAACTTGCTTTGGCACTGTGTTTTTGTGGTTTTTGTGTTTTTGGTCTTGGTTTAGTTTTTAATCATTTTAAGTTGTTTCGTCACTGGTTCACAAATAAAGTCATTTTTTGTAATTTTGTTGAGTAAACCTACATTTTGTGACACTGTCCCTCTTTTGCATTCCCTTCCGACTTTTCCCTATTCGATCCTTAGTTTAGTTTAGTCTTTTTGTAAAGTGAGTTCCCCCAGCGTTTAGTTTTATTTAATTTTATTCAAGGTTACACACAGATTCCAGCATACCATGGCCAATTATCAGCCATGCAAGTTTTTTCAAAAGTGAAAAGTAAATCCCAGTGCAGGCATCACACTGTTCGTTGTCTTTACTATATATTTGATCAGGATTTCAATTTGTACAAAAGTATTCCACCTGAAAAACGTTTGGATTGGTGTTCTACAAATTAATACCATGGGTAGCTAGTACCGGAAAATGCTTTGAAACTTTGGTGCGAACTGGTTAAAGGCGATCTGCAGGTGAACAGCGGTTGATGAAAAATCATGACAGATGCTGACAATCACAGGCTTGCTTTATTTCTAAAATTTCACAAAAATACAAGTGGGCTTGGCTGCATACATACGTTGGCATCCGGTTTTATTTCCACTCCAAAATGTACTACCGGTATCTGGATTCTGCCCCCGTGTCACACACCGTCTGGCCGAACTACCTGTGATGCTAAAACCGGGGTTACATTCAAAATAACACCACGAGGAGTAGGTGTTGCTGCACTGGTTGCCGTCTCTGAAGCCACCATGGTCAGGTGGGTCAAGGGCCGGACAGGTCAAAACTAGTTGGGTAAAAAAAGAACCAAGTAAAATACAAATATGGGTCAGTTTAGAACCGTTAACACAATGTCGTAGGGCCATGTCAAAAACGGCAATTTGAACTGGCACTTTGGAGGCAACCAACTACACTGCATGCAAAAGGAACTCTTTGCTAACACAACAGACAAGCATTTTTTCTAATATCTGCCTAGCCCTAACAGGCAATTGTTCTGTTTAAACCTCTAGAAACTCTACTATTTTGTAATGCTTTAAAAAAAAAAAAAATTAAGCAGTACATAACAAGGAAAACATTGGTATTTGTCACTTCAGAACATGACCTTTTTGTGCTAAATGAAGGTCAATCCACCGTATTAGCTCCCAACCTACTTAAATTTAAAGAAATTCTTTCCGCACACTACTCTAACACCCCTCAACCTTCAATGTGCCAGAGTCGTCAGTACTGAAGTTGGCACAGAACCTGGAAGAAGAAGATGGAGAAATCTTAAGGTCATATTTAACTGCTATGGGCTTTTTTGCTACAAGACGATTCCAGCTGACAAGTCTCTACAGCTATTTTTTAAACCCATGATGTTGTAAATAAATGCTACTCTAAGCTGTGGCAGAAGCAGACAGCAATGGAACTTAATTCAAAAAGTTATTTTCTTGACACTGAATTAAAATCACTTCCTTACTTTGGCAATGGGGTTGAGATGGGCTCCAAATTCTATTAGACTGACATGTGGTGACAGTGTTTTGGCCAACTAACTGGTACCCAGTAGCACATCCAAATGTGCACGATGCTCCCTTGGCGTAGTTATTAGGGCATGTGATCACCAATCCTTCTGATGGAGTTAAGCCCCTGCAGGAAATTACTGACGAAAAATAAATAAATAAATAGAAATAAATACTTTTGCCAAGAAGTTTGTTATTGTTCAAAGGAATATTAATTTAATTCCCGTCCTCTGGTTTTCAATAAACACACCACACATCCAACTTGTGAAAATTTCACGTTTTAACGTGAAAACTAAAAATATGATTTTTAATGCATTACATGTATCTGAGGGGGACACTGGAAATTCTGGGGAATAAGACATACAATGGCCAGCTAATGAAAAGTTAAGTATCTGCAGCAAGAACTTCTAATTCCATAAACAGCCATGCAGTGTTTTGTAATGAGAACTATTATCATGAAGCATTCAATAATTTCAGTTCATTTAAACAATCTTCTGAAAGTGACAGTAGTCAAAATAAACTAAACTAAATATAGGTTTTAATTTGAAATTTTTGAACAAACCTATGACAGTGACAGAGAAGGTGCAATATCGAACATTTCCCTGCTTATCTTTGGCTCGATATTCGATAAGATAAGACCCTTGATTCAGTCGGCTTGTAGGAGGTGACCCTGCAGTCTGAGATACTGTTAGACCGTCAGGGATATTATCAGTAGCCGTAGGTGTTGTCCATTTGACGACTGCACTGGTCGTTGTATCACCTGCCTCTACTGAAAAACTGCTGGGGCAATAGCTGAAAGTTGGTGCTTGGGTATCTAACCAAAAAAAAGGGGAAAAATCAAACGTGATTTTGCTTTTGAAGAATCATAAGCACTCCTCTTAAGTTACTTCCAGCGTGGGTGCCTTCTGACCACCCCGCATCATCATTCATCATTGCCCTTCACCGGAGGGCCAAAAATCAGGTGGCCAGCTGATGGGCACTGAATATGTACTTGGCAATTTTCTTGACACACTGTACAGCAAGGATTTTTACCAACTATAAAATGTTGGTGCAAGGGTGTTGATAACCATTCTAGTCTCAGACTCAGCACCACTAAAAAAATACAAATAAAGAATATCAGCATAAAGGGGTTTGGAGTTTTCACTTTTAAAAAAGGTTCCATTTTAGGTTTTTAAATTATGTGGTTTTAGGTAACGGTAAGGCACTTTTAAAAAAGGTTCCATTTTAGGTTTTTAAATTATGTGGTTTTAGGTAACGGTAAGGCACTTTTAAAAAAGGTTCCATTTTAGGTTTTTGGCCAGATTCATCAAATTGATGAGTCATCATCTGAAAATGAGTAAGGTCATGAAATGCCTGTGTGTTGATGTGGCCAAGTGGTCTAGTGCTGATGGCCTAGGTCATAGGAGTGTGGGTCCAATTCCCAGTCATGACACTTGTGACCTTGAGCGAGACACTAAACCAGAGTTGCTTCTCTTAACCCAGATGTACAAATTGGGCCCTGCGAGGGTTGAGATAGTGTTGTGTGTGGATTAACCCCCTTTATTAGCGCTAATATAAGCAGCTTGAGGTTGTATGCTCCCCAGGGAGTTCAGGACATGTTTCCGGCAGGCACAATGGGCCTTATTTCTTACTGCAAGAGGGCGCCCTTTGGGGTACACTGGGGGTCAAACCATAGAAATAGTGTGGTCAACCAGATGCAATGAGACTTCTAATAAAGAAGTTAATGTACAACGTTGAGGTTTTTTTTTAATTGACAGTATTACAAAGTAATCAGTGCAAGATATTCACATGGAAAATTTGTATTGTTAATGTTTTAAAATATTTGTGTACTTTCAAAATGGAATTAGTATTGCGCCCTCTTGCTGTCAAAAATACAGCCTATTGCCATAATCAACCAGACCAGGATTCGAGCCCCAGTTTTGTCTGCTGGAATTCTCGGCCACAATACTTTAAAAATGGAACCTCTGAAGAAAAGAAGAAGAAATTAAAAACAAGTTTATGACATTAAACTAATTAAACAAATATATCTGAAATGTTACTAACCAACACATGTTGGAGTTGTTCCAGACCAAGTCTCCCTGCATACTCGCCATGTAGTTGAGCCAGAAGGAAATCCATAACCGCTGTTGCAATAGTATGTGCAGATGCTGTTGTAGCCGTTAGAGTTTGTGCAGGTGACTCCCCCATTGGGGATACTCTGGAGAACTAGACTGCAGGTTTTCACTGCAGTGGGTGGAGAGAAAAAAAAAACAGCCTGTGACGGACTGTACCGTTTGTGGTAAAGAACAAACCACTTCAGAATACACGGTCTGTGGTCGTTTCACACAAGCCCAAAACCACAATACAAATCTTTTAGAAGAAAAAGTTGCATTCCCTTAACACCTTAACAAGTTATAGCGCCGGATGATAACCAGCCAATATTTCCCCTGCCAGAAATCGGGTGATGTGAGTTATGTATTTTTGTGTGTAATTGAATGCCCAGAACGAAGGTTGCCTGGACGTTCTGTTTTGGAGTGTGCACAGAGTAAGCACTCACCGTGCAACGCTTGGTTTCACCAATACAATGAGGAAGGGTGGTATTAAAAAAAAAAATTTAAAACTGAAATTCGCCCCTTATGTGGGGAATATTGTGTATTGCGATTCCAGACCTTTGTCCTTTTAATCCAAGAAGAGGATTACCACGTTGAGAGGCTTCCATCATTGTTTAGCATTGTTTTTCGGCTCAATGGAGGTAAAGTACGAGTGAACCGAGATTCCAGCTTTGGTTCCGGCAATGAAACCAATTATCAGCCGTGTCTCATGGCCGAGGTTTTGCGATGCACAGTCAATGAATGTGATATTTTCTCGAAAGAGAAAGATTAAATCCCGGTGCTTCAATGAGAATCTTTGTTCTCTTGGCTTTGTTAAGTCATTGTTTCTTTGTGCCAGCGGTACGTTCAAAGAAAAATGATTTCGGCAGTTCTGAAGAAAAAAAAATAAATCGATTGGGGATGTCAAGGAAAAAAATGGAAGATTCCAAGCCATAACTGGCTAAGGTGATCCTCCTACAATGCCACTTGCCAGGTCGTATCTTAAACTGGAAAAGATTCCTGTCAATATACAGTTGTATGACTTCTGACTGGTGCCCTTTTAGCAAAGATATTGACAAAAAGAGGGAGACCGCCAACACAGGGTTAGTTAGCTCAGTCGGTCGGGGCACATAAACCCAGAAGTCGCAAGTTCATTTTCTTTGTACACCCCCCAAAAAATGAGTTGTCAGTGCATGCAATAAATTTAAAGAATTTCATGTCAAGTTTTATTTGTAGAACATACAGCATGCTGTTTATTACTTTTGCAAATAATTTATGACATGTTTACAGTACCTTTGCATTTTGGAAATTGCGAAGACCACAAATAATACCGATAATAAGACCACGAATAATACTGATAATAAGAGCATGTTGAGGTCGTTGACCCACTGATACTGTAACCTGAGCTACAGTGAAAGGTACACACCGAGCCGACAAAGTTGCTGTGGGTACAGGAATGCCAACGATTACTGCTGTATGAAACAGCAGAACACCTGTAAACTATAAAAAAGAAAAAAGAAAAGAAAAGAAAAACAAACAATAAAAGTGTATTATGAAATCTACATTTTGACTGTGAATAAGATTAAAGCAATCCAATTTTTCAGTTGTTATTGTTATTATTATCATTATATTGGTTTATTTCATAAAAAAAAATAACAAAATGTACAGTATGGCAACCGGTAGGTTAAAATGCACTGTACAGTGGTACATATAAATAGTTATTAAAAATGGAGTCATATTGCACATGGCCTAGTTTATCAAACATTATTCTTTTGAGCAATCTGTTTATTATGCTCGTCAATTTGTCAAAGAGTAAGTGTACAGTTCGAACTGTCAATTTTGCCTTTGAGAAGAAAATCCACTTGGTTTGTACCATAAAGCCACCAGCAGTGAGTTTGCAAAAGGCAATTCTTGAATAAGTTGGCGACAAAGTTCAGCAAAACAAAACATATCTGACATTACAGTAGCTAAAAGAAATGATTATGACCAGAATGAGGAAAGTTTTGTCCTGCATTCTCCCAACTCTAAGATCATAAAAAGAAAAGTTGTATCGAATATCTTTCGCTCGCACCTCTAGCCTGCCCCTAACCCAATCTACCCGGCTAAAAATCTTGGATTATGGCAAATGAGAGGTTGCGGCAGGATCCAACTTTAACGTGCATTGCAACATACGGTGCCCTCAGCAACAGCCTCAGCCAGCTGCAGCTACCAATTTGGACACAGCCTTTTAGTCACAGAAAAACCAGATCACAAACTTGGCAAATTTCTTAAGACCATACAAGTTTAATGAAGAAGGACAAATAATGAGACAAAATCTTTTTACTTGAGAAGACCAGCATTCATATTTGCAACCAGTGGGTTTATAAAGGATCAGCTTTTCATTTACTACCTCTCACAGTGATGGCAATGTTGCAGTAAGCTTTCTGTCCTTTGGTGTCTCTCACTTCAAAGGAAACTATACTAGTCCCTTCAGGAAACCGGCTTCCTGATGGTAACCCTGATGTCCGTCTGTTGGGGGGAAAAAAAGACAAACTAAAAAGAAGCCAAAATCTATATTTGGGAAAGAAAAATAAGTCTGTTTGAACTAGAGACATTATTTCAATACAGAGTTACCCGTGACACAATTTGAAAATCATGCATAAAAGTATTTTTTTGTATTTTTAACTAAATTATTGTGTGTTTCCATGTACCTGACAACCGAACCTCTTTTGTCATCAGTAGCTGTAGGTGTTGAATAATAGACTCTTCGCCCATTAGCCTCGGTTGTAGAGTAACCTCTTCTAATTATACCACTGGTGCAATATGTGAATCTCGGTGGATTATCTGGGGAAAAAACAACTTACATCTGTAACTTTAAGTTATAGGCCTACGGTTTGAAGTTTGAGGCACTGTTACTAGTGTTAGATCTCTATAGAAATACAAATACCTGTAAACCTTGACTGTCCTGGTGGATTTCACAAAACGCTAGGACTGGTCTTGTCACAAGTTAGGTTGAGTAACTAGTCCTAACTTATACTTATAGGACTAATCCTAAGTTAGGACTAGTTTTGTGAAATCCATCCAGGTATATACCGAATATCTACCAGTGCCAGAGATTGGGAGCTGAGTAGGGACAAGGGACTCGCAGAGGCAGCAACAACACCCACAAAAAATAGACAGATTATGGTATAATAATAGTAATAATAACTAGTTCTTATTCAGCGCATTTCACATTAACGGCACTTTACATTAGTGCCCTGGTCATTGTATTGAAATGAAATGAAAACCTGTGACATCACATGTTTACAAAAGAGTCACAGAGCCTGGACTTCTTGCAGGCACGATTTGTACACAGCCCAATGGAAGAAAACATTCAATCCGTTTGTTTCTTGCACTGTTTGGTTTTTAACATCTTTCGATATGAAGAAAGGGGGCAAATCTCAGAACTTGTACAGCTGTTACTTTTCCAACTTTTGAATTTATGTGGAAACTATGACACAAAATGTCAATTTTCCCATATGACCAGTGTAGTATCACGCCTGCCAGAAAGGCCCTGGAATGAACAAGGTCACTTTTTTTGTGAACAAAGGTTACATGGTCTAAAGGGCAGTGACAAACCATTCTTGTCAGCACATCTAGTGCAATCTAACTGAGCGAGAGCGATAGAGGGCTCCACAACCGTGTTCTGACAATAAACAACAAAACAAAAAACCCTCGAAGCCCTCTCCTGTTCAGTGCTGAGGTTGCCTGCATTTTGTTGCTTCGTTTCACGTTGGAGTTTTTTTTTTGTATGCAGCAGTATTCTCATTTGTAGTCACCTTGTTCCAAACTCAATTACCTTGAGGTGGTGGAGGTGGACTTCGTCTGCTTCGACGACGACAACCCTCTGGAATGTAAACAAATTAATTGTCAGTGATGATGAGATAAAAAAATACCACAGATTTTTTAGCTAATTGCATCTTTGGAAAATCTTGCTCATTCAAGCCCATTGCACCCCCCTCCCCACAATTTCTCTCATTTTTTACCTATCTACAATTGCAGATAGAAATTTAGTTGGTATCGGCAAGTAAACATTCAAGTGTAGTTACCACAGTACGGGTTTAAAATCTTCAAAACTAATCTAGCAACATCCATAGATGGTGGGGATCCCAGCTGCAGCTTTACCGCATGCCCTCACTACCTTTTTTGAACGTTTATAAAAATGTAGTTCTACTACAGGGGCAAAGTTCGCAGAAGGACCATTTGTCGAACTAGCGGCTGATAATTATAACTGATATTCATGCTCAAAAACATGTGTTGCACATGCAGTATCGATTTCTAGTCAACAAATGGTCCTTGTGGGCAGTCGAGCTGCCCACAAGGACCATGAGCTATGAGCTCATGGGGTTCCCAAGGGGAAGTGATAAATGACCCCTTAAAAATGCCCAATATTTTTCTTACAAAATTAATGAAGGAGCCCAAGCTGGAGCCTAAGCCTTTCGCTCATCCCCAACTCCTTGGTCTTGCTTGAGACCGTTCGGGCCAAGAGAACCTCAAAATGCGCCGAAGTTGTGGTTTCAAACAGGGCCTATTACTAATACTAGTATAACTAATCAGTCACGGTCGGATCCAGAAACAAGAGCCATTTTTCAGTACTGCTCTCTTTAAGTTTTAGATTAAAATTCAACCTAATCAATTAATTAAAACTAGGAACAAATCATCTGCAGGTTGTCCCTAGTTTCAATCGATTAGAGTAAGTTTCAAATGTGAAGCTCTGAAGGCGTGTGGTCCGGGGCCTGCTTTAGAGCCCTGGGGTGGATTTCACAAAAACTATTCCTAACTTTAGGCCTAGTCCTAACTTATGACTAGTCCAATAGTATAAGTTAGGACTAGTTACTTGTCCTAACTCGAGATAAGACTAGTCCTAGCACTTTGTGAAATCCACACCAGCTGGAATCTTTTTTATTCTCGATGCTCTTTGGTGCAATCTGAGACAATTCCCAGCCACCAATCAAATGGAATTTACATTTTACTCCTTCAAAAATGTCGCTCAGAATCGAGGGGCAGGTGGCCGGTTGTCATGCCAAAAAGTGTCCACTGCTGAACGAATAGTGTCCCGCGCTGGACATGCGCAGTGGACGCTGGAAACTTCTTGGCATGGCACTAGGAATGGTCTCAGGTTGCACGAAAGATCATCTTAAAAAGATTCCAGGGCCCCGTACCTAGAGTACACTACTAGTCTACTTACTACTTACTAGACCCAGTAAGTAACTGGGGCGCTGTACACCTTTTTCAGATTTTGACTTTATCGTTCGTTAAGTCATGTACATGTACATGTAAGTGAAAACCTTAACAACAACAAAAGGAGTACAGCGCCCCAGTTACTGGGTCTAGTTCTTCCTACTGCAGGGTGTCATCCCTTTCGCTAATACCTAACCCTACCGCACCGTCGTCAGACCTTACCACTGTCCATACCTTCGTGAATCACATTCACAGCTGGGTCAAAATAATCATCATGACGGCACCTTTGTTGGTATTTAACTTGTTTAGTGTTGTTTTCACCGTTCAGTTCTCGTTTCGTCGTGCGTGAAAAAAACACTGTGCTCATTAGTGAAAACAAATGAGGGCGGTGTTGAAAGTGGCCGGTAAATGGGTGGCGATTTTTATGGGGAGGGGGAAGACAGAAATCGCCATTGTTGTGAGAATTTTAATAGAAAATTAGTTGTTTTAATTTTAAATCAAACAAAAAAGGGCACTGTGTATAAAAAAAACAAAACAAACAAACAAACAAACAAATTAGAAAAAGCGAACTGGTGCATGAGGCGTTATTGTTTTTCGCTTTCCACACCTCTATTATAGACTGATCCACTATGCCCCGCCCCTAAACATATTGACCAATCACAGCATTGGCTAAATCACCACTGTACGCATGGGCAACACAATGTGCGTCTCTTCAATGCCACACACTGCACGACATGAACGCGCGCGCTATGTAAGCGCACGCATGTTTACGTTTTCCAATAGGATTTTTATTGTGTCGGAGTTTTGTCGGACTTTCGGTGGCGTACCCAAGGCTGTGATTGGTCAACACGTATGGGGGCGGGGCTTACTTTGTTTCCGGACAGCGTTGAGTCATTTAACGCGCAGCACACGTGATTTTTGAGTGTTGTCCTTGGTCGGATAGCCTTCCACATGACCGACAATTCCTGATCCTCCACCCATACAAGATCTCAAACTGTACTCTTACGTAAATCAATAGCGACTGCATTAGTTTTTGGGAGCCTAGATTTCCTAATGTTCAAAACTTAACAAGAAAGTGATAGGTATGGGTCACACTGTGGTTGGGTTAGGCCTACTACTACACAAAGTCACAGGCCTACTACTCAACCACGAAGCCATACCTTCGAGAAAGATTGTATGTCTTTTTTATCTTGCTGATGATGTCACTCTAACTGTGGTTCTTATCATAATTGACATTCTGTCAGAACCTGTTTTTATAAACAGCTGTTTTTTTTCTCAATTGAAACTTACAGGCTCGTCACAAGAGCCCTGGACCTGGTTCACAAAGAGTTACTATAGCCTACTAAATAAAAACAAGAAGTCATATCTTCGAGAAAATAGGCGATGAGTATCATATTAGTTGTATACCGTATACTAAACAGAGAAAAAATTAAGGTTGACAGGAAACTAAAATAGTGAAAATTGCTATAGCTAAAGGAGCGTTTACCTTTTGGTCTGGAGGAGGACCCGACTAAGACGGAGAGGACAAACATGATAATATTGTTCGATATGTAAACCCAAAATACCAATATAATGAAAACATGCCCTCCCTGCAATAGTACTTGGGTAAATCATTTAAAACTTTGTTTTCGTACTTTTTGACCTCTTTTCTTTTGTTCGTTATTTTTTTTTTTTTTCTTTTCCTCAGTGTATAGGCCTACTTTAGATTTATTTTTAACCTTTGTCCACATCAGCTCTGTGAAATGAAACGAAACGATACGAAACTATACAAAATGATACAAAACGGAACGGAACGAAATGAGGCCTACGCCCCCAAATCTTGACATTGAGTTTCAATTAAAAGTCTAAGTTTGTCAAGCTATATTTCTTCAGCGACATCTAAATAAAAAACAAATCTTCATTATATAAAAAAATGTTTTCTCCGAACGAATTTGGACAGATGATGCTGTTTCAAAACGAAAAACATGCAAAACATTTTGCGCATGCCATGGCCAAATACACAAAATACATGCCACGCGCAAACTTGTTTGTCCATGGCCAATGGGCGTAAGATAATTTCGGGACCCCAAACTCATTTTTAGTTTTTAATTAATAAGGTATCACTTATCATTGGTGTATTTTTGTGTGTGTGCGCTGCCTTAAAAAATACGGTAAGATTACAACTTTCTCGAATGCGTAAAAAAAACTATATTTAAAATTTAAATCTAAATTGTTGGGTCAAATCGGCCGAAAACCGGACCTAGGTCTTTTACATGTGATGAAAAGAAATCGCAAACTTGAGCCAATAACAACAACAAAATAATAATGAATAAAATAAAAAGCCACAAACCAAGCATTGATTATAAAGTTTAAACCAATATAGTCCTACCAGAAATATTTCCGTCTCAAATAATGTCAAGTTGAGAACAAGCATTTGAAAATCGTCATTATTCGTTTGCTGGAGAAAAACGGATTGGCATTCTTGGCTGAGTGGTTTAGTCTTCCCTGTCTTTCACCTCAGTGAAAAATTAATCATAATTTGCCATATAAAAAAAGTGTTCAAGAGTGTCAACTGTAGGCTATACCTAATCAATCTTACCAGCAGGAGAGGAAAAGACGAGTACAGCTACAGACACGACGACCAGAATCCTGAAAAACATCGCAAAAGGAATCGGTCCGAACCGATGAGCCAACTTGAAATACCGTAATATCACCGCCTTAAAAACGACCCTTTCAGGGAAGAACTAGCGAGCCGATTGCCGGTCAGACCTCTCCCCTGTGGTATCGTTCAGATGTCTGTCTTCGGTGGGCCGCTTACCGCAACAAGTCTTCCAATAAGAACTTTACTCCCTGCGACAGCATTACGTTGATTGGTCAATCCTGTTCCACACCTCAAAAAGTTGTCCCGGGATCCTTTCATATTCTAATGAAGGATCGGAGCAGTGACGAAATATTGCTGTCGCTGCCTTTCGCTTTTGTTAAAGCCCTAGCTCAACTTTGGTAAAGTGTCTGTAAATGCTTCCATTCTTTGCATAAATCAAGATATTTGTAATAAAACTATACCTGCGAAAATGTCAGCTCATTTTTGTCGTTTCATTTGCGAGAAAACGGTAAAAATGCACTCCACATTTTTGTGCGCATTCATATAGACAGAGTTTTCGTCTCACTGAGACGAAAACTATATAATGTTTGGATCTTATTTCATTTTTTATTTAAAAAACGATAACACTTCAGGCAGAAATATTTAAAGGAAAGTTTCTACCATTATTATCTTTATACGATGTAAGGTATATGTAAATCTGTGAACCTATTTTATGTTTTTCTTCTTACCAATGTTGAGCTGGGGCTTTAACCGAGGTGTGAAGAGATCATCGCAAATCAAATAAACATTCTTGAAAATTAATGCAGTTGTTGAAAACACTGTGATAATTCATTAAAACACTATCAAAGACAACAGTGACCACAATGACGCAGAATGCAAACCATGGTTGAAATCTACACTATAAAACGATTGCTTTTTTTAGGTACAAAAATGGCAGGGGCGGATCCAGGGGGCGTGAGGGGCGCTCGCCCCCTACTTTTCCTTCCGAAAAAAAATCAAGATATCATCCCTCCCACTTGCAATGAGAAATAAACTTTCGACTTTATACTACAATGTTCACGCTGTTAGGGCTTCGCGCTACGTGCTTAGCAGTCGCCATAACTTGCCTTCAATCATCATTTGCTGCTTGATCGTAAATTTCACGCCCCCTCCCCCCCCCCCCGTTTGGAAAATCCTGGATCCGCCCCTGAATTGGTACAAACTGTTTATGTCAACGAATTGAGTGTCGAAATTGACTCATTGTTGTTAGTCTCCTTAAATGTGAAATGAAATAATAGTAGGCCTTCTGTATGCCGGATCATGATGATATATGATTTCACGTACAAAAGGGTCAGCCGTATCTTCTGAGTCAGTTTTTAATGATGGCGCAGAAGAATTATTTGGCAACAAACCAAGATTTTCAACTTCGTAAAAAGCAAAGCTTTTATTAATTTAACTGTTTTTCTCCGCATCGAGGACATCACATTTGCAACAAGTTAAGAATAACTAAATCCATCACTAAAAAAAACCTGTTTGAACTGGATTGGACACACTTTCAGAAAGATCATTTGCCTGCTTTCGGGAAATAGGCCTACTATGACAGGATTCCTTCTTTTGATTCTGAGCAGCCGATTTTATACAAAGGCCTATACGATGTGTCTTAGCTTACGAATCGATCTTAATCACTAAGCAAAATGTGATGTCACAATACATCACAATGGTGATGAAGAAGACCCTCAGCAGTTTAGTTAAGATGAGTTTCGTGAAATCGTCTGCTGGAGTGGCCTGTTTCAGGGCTCTGTGATTGGCGACTCCCCATAAAACAAAACAAAACCCAAAACAAATTAACAGAGGCAAAATTGCTCTCTTTAAGCTTAGAGCCACAACTTCTTAGAAAGAAGATAAAACATAATTATATAGGCCTATAACAATATGAATAATAATATGCAGTTCTTATTATTATTTCATTTCACATTCACACCAGATGGGCGTCTCAAAGCGCTCAGTATTTTTCCTGCAAGGTATGATGAGATACGTTTTTGAAGTATGAGACCTGTTCCTTTACACAGCACCATGTAATGGTTTTAAGTTGCTATGGCGCAATCTGCAACCGGTCAAACCAGGAACACCGGGGCGAACCCCTTCTCTTTGCAATAAGTGCACTGGGTTCTTTTTACGTGCATTAGACAACACACGGGACCTACGGCTTTACGTCCCATCCGCAAGGACGCAGCAATAATGGTCAAGTGTCTTGCTTAAGGACACAAGTATCACGACCGGGTCTATATAAAAAAATAAAATAAAAAAAATACACAAAAATAAAACGGACAAACATGCGATTCCTTTTGATAAACATTACTTTGACTCGTTGTGGAAAATGTGTTTAATTTATTCTATTAAGAAGGAAAAAAAGAAAGAAAAAATATAAACAAGAAAAAGACTCTAGAGGTATAATCAAGGGTCCTCCACTGGGAAGACAGCCACATTACATTTAGAACTAACGCATTTTCCGAAAATATGGCTTACTTGGTCATCTACTCGGCCAGGCAACTGTAAATTGGCAGATCTCATGAGCGAAGGGTTTTAAAACTTTATTACAAAATTGTTTTGTTTTCAAGCGGGTTGAAGCACCAGTTGACGAAGTTATTCTTTAACTAAAAGTCCTTTTAGATCGTCTATGTTCCTCTTTTCTTTCAATATGTCTAATCTGATTACGTGAGCCATACTTTGGGTACAACGTAAAATCCCATCAGCATTCCACAAAATGACAGCACCAACAACAAATAGGCCCTAACGTAAGAACCAGTCAAACGAAATCCGGAGGCCATGCGTTGCTAACCCAGAACGAACCCAAACAATCAGCATCGCCATGGAAACGCGTAGCCAGCGCAACAGTTAGTCTCCTTAAATGTGAAATGAAATGATAATAGGCCTTCTGTATGCCGGATCATGATGATATATGATTTCACGTACAAAAGGGTCAGCCGTCTCTTCTGAGTCAGTTTTTAATGATGGCGCAGAAGAATTATTTGGCAACAAACCAAGATTTTCAACTTCGTAAAAAGCAAAGCTTTTATTAATTTAACTGTTTTTCTCCGCATCGAGGACATCACATTTGCAACAAGTTAAGAATAACTAAATCCATCACTAAAAAAAACTGTTTGAACTGGATTGGACACACTTTCAGAAAGATCATTTGCCTGCTTTCGGGAAATAGGCCTACTATGACAGGATTCCTTCTTTTGATTCTGAGCAGCCGATTTTATACAAAGGCCTATACGATGTGTCTTAGCTTACGAATCGATCTTAATCACTAAGCAAAATGTAATGTCACAATACATCACAATGGTGATGAAGAAGACCCTCAGCAGTTTAGTTAAGATGAGTTTCGTGAAATCGTCTGCTGGAGTGGCCTGTTTCAGGGCTCTGTGATTGGCGACTCCCCATAAAACAAAACAAAACCCAAAACAAATTAACAGAGGCAAAATTGCTCTCTTTAAGCTTAGAGCCACAACTTCTTAGAAAGAAGATAAAACATAATTATATAGGCCTATAACAATATGAATAATAATATGCAGTTCTTATTATTATTTCATTTCACATTTATCACACCAGATGGGCGTCTCAAAGCGCTCAGTATTTTTCCTGCAAGGTATGATGAGATACGTTTTTGAAGTATGAGACCTGTTCCTTTACACAGCACCATGTAATGGTTTTAAGTTGCTATGGCGCAATCTGCAACCGGTCAAACCAGGAACACCGGGGCGAACCCCTTCTCTTTGCGATAAGTGCACTGGGTTCTTTTTACGTGCATTAGACAACACACGGGACCTACGGCTTTACGTCCCATCCGCAAGGACGCAGCAATAATGGTCAAGTGTCTTGCTTAAGGACACAAGTATCACGACCGGGTCTATATAAAAAAATAAAATAAAAAAAATACACAAAAATAAAACGGACAAACATGCGATTCCTTTTGATAAACATTACTTTGACTCGTTGTGGAAAATGTGTTTTGGGGCAATACAACTCAGTAATTTATTCTATTAAGAAGGAAAAAAGAAAGAAAAAATAGAAACAAGAAAAAGACTCCAGAGGTATAATCAAGGGTCCTCCACTGGGAAGACAGCCACATTACATTTAGAACTAACGCATTTTCCGAAAATATGGCTTACTTGGTCATCTACTCGGCCAGGCATCTGTAAATTGGCAGATCTCATGAGCGAAGGGTTTTAAAACCTTATTACAAAATTGTTTTGTTTTCAAGCGGGTTGAAGCACCAGTTGACGAAGTTATTCTTTAACTAAAAGTCCTTTTAGATCGTCTATGTTCCTCTTTTCTTTCAATATGTCTAATCTGATTACGTGAGCCATACTTTGGGTACAACGTAAAATCCCATCAGCATTCCACAAAATGACAGAACCAGTCAAACGAAATCCGGAGGCCATGTGTTGGTAACCCAGAACGAACCCAAACAATCGGCATCGCCATGGAAACGCGTAGACAGTGCAACAGACCAACGCGGAGAGCCGGAGAGAGGGTATTTCCCAAATGTTGAAGCATGTTATTTTAAGTTATCTTTTTTGGGGCTCCCAGTACTGGAACGAGGTCCATGATATTACAATAGCTGGCAATGACAGGTTGATTGTATTAAACTACAATGGAGTTGTGCGTGTTTCACGCTTTGTTAATTTGTTATTGAAGTGAGTAAGGCCTATTAATTTCAACCCCTGAGTTCTAAATGAACTCAAGGAACAATGAAGCTGTTGGATATTTCTCCAAATAAACTGCATTAAATCACACTCTCAACACGCAACACTTCAATTTATTACATGTCAAAATCAAAGTAACGAATTCAGTTGTTTTGGTTTTTGTCTGATCGAGATCCATTTTAATAAGGAGCCACCACTCCTTTCTAAAAGAGTTTTCATACATGGTTGTACCCGCAAGTTTACTATTTAATTATAGTTCCTTATTATTTTTCACACCATGTAAAGCTTCAAACATGACTGATATACATTTTGATGATGACCCTGAAAGGTAATCACACATCGCAAACATTGTCTTTACAGGTAGTTGCCTTACAAAGTTGTGTCTGTGTGTCAATATCTTCCCCCGGCAGCCTTATCATAAATAATAAATATCGGACAAACTTTCTTTGCTCACCGCCAAAGATTACAGAGCGCCTTAGGCGCAAGATGGGGAACTCTGGCTGAAATGTGAAATCTCACTGGACGCCATTTCGGCAAGTGACTCTATTGATACAACACTGATACGTGCGGACCAGTGGCAGACAAGGACAATTGCTTTCAATAGGAAACACACGCATTCACTTGCCCGAATTGGCGCCCATGCGAATTTCACTTTCCAACAGTAGATAAAGGCCCAGTTCCCCATCTTGCGCATACGGCGCTCTATAATCTTTGCTCACCACCATCCTGTGGAAATTCCACTGAATTCTGTGTTCACAGTTTGGAGAGCATTAAAAAAAAAACTGGTTTGGGCCATACCGTAAATGTTTTGACAGATGGATATCTCAAAGGCGAGGCCCATGAATTTACCTTTATTTCGGTTGTGGCAATCATTATATATATTGGGTAGGCCCTTCACATGCTAATTTCTTGAATGTGACAATATTTCAGACAGAAAATATTTTTTTTTAAAGTATTGACACTGCTACCAGTGGCTTTCTCAACGAAAATAATCAATTTTTTCCCTGATAATAATAAAATGATACCGGTAGGTAACTACTGAGAACCAAACACTGACTACTAGGTCCGATTTTTGGCCGATTTGACCCGAACAATTTACATTTAAATTGTAAAGAGCTATTTTTATAGATTCGAAAAAAGTTGTAGCCTTTAATTTAACCTATCAGGACCGTGGTGTACAATGTGCCCTGGAAATTACACCCCCTTGGTCCAAAACAGCCCGGTCCTGATAGGGTTAAGATAGGCCTATTACACGAAAAAAGATCCAACAACATAAGTGTGGTAGTTTAAGGTAGAATACAGGATTGTTTTCATACAACCATTGCTGTATTAGTCTGACAGCTTAACTGATTACGAAGTTCACAAATCGTCCAAAGTATAGAGAAGATAGAATTCGAAAGACCCTGATTTTAATTTCGGTTGTAACAATCAAAATTAAGGTCAATGTGTTTATTCTCCTGACTCGGACGACGGATTTGAGCCCCCCATTTTTTTTTCTTCATGTATATATTGAATTACACAAAGTTGGGGCACTGCACTACCGGCTTAACCAATTCTGCCTTTTATCGTTCATTAAAAACTAAAAACGAACAAATGTCGGGATCCCGACACTATCTCTCACGTCCATCAGCCATTTGCATGGTACATGTATACGTTTTGCACTGTCCGAGGTATGCATGCGAAAGTTTGTGTGTGTTTTTTTTGTTTTGAAACAGCATCATTCTGTCAAAAGTCGTTCAGAGAAAAACAAATCTTTCGGCGAAAATCGGGCCAAGCAAACTTTACAAATTCTCACACTTCACTTCCAATTGTAAAACAAACCCGAGAATGATCTGATCATTTTCGCGACGGGTCAAACATCCAAGGGTAAGTCTGTCATAGTTCACGCTGAACAAACATACCTTTCAAACTCCCCCAGTCAATCAAGTTTAACTGCACGGGGATTTCCCCAGAAAAAAATCCACCAATTGCCCAATATTGTTTTATTGTTGCAGTTGTCATGGGTTACTACAGCTGTACTACTGCTGGAACGTGAAGTAGCATTGGTGCCATTTCAGCAAGCAAATGTTTTATTATATCATTGACAGCGGTGATCATTGTCTGCACTGATCTATTGTTGTATCAATAGAGTTACTTGCTGAAATAGTGCCCGTGCACATTTCATATTTCAGCCCGACCCCCCCCCCCACCCCCATCTTGCCCCTTGTGGCGATGTCTATTTTTTTTTTTAAAGGGCTTTGACACTTCTTGTTGGGAAAAAAATCTCCTGGGGGAAGATTGATTTCGGTGTTTACTGAATGCAGAAAAACCTATCACGTATTGTCAATGGTTTCATTGTTACCTTACACTTACGTCTCAGAATTAAAAGGCCACCGGGTAAATTGGATTGAATAAGTGTAGAAGACACTTGTCAATTTCAGGGATCAAGAGTTTACTGTACTATTTTTTCATCAAAAGATTCAGGACTCTAGCACCCCGTGAGAGGCCCTTAATTATCAACAATAATACTTTCTGACAGATACTATCAGGCCTGGATTACTATTGTGACGTTACCACCATCAAAATACTATTTTTGGTTCCCTTTAATTTTTGTTTCTTCTCAGAAGGCAGCATTGGCACTCACGGCAAAACTGGGCTTATTCTAGTCTGGTTTGAATAATTGAGAATTTGTGAACGTCGTTCGTTTATTCTTTTCTAACAAGATTTCTTTTCGGTTCGAACGCCGATTTTTTGTTCTGAACGAAGATTATTTTCGTTCGAACGCAGATTTTTTTTCGTTCAAATGAAGATTTTTGTTTTCCATTTTTTTCTTCTTCACACCTAGGCCATTTTAAAAGCTCCGTACTTTACCCAAAAGTGCGACGAAAGAACAGTTGACTACAAATGGCTCAAATGTAATTTCAAGATTAGAATTATTAATATGTACATATTTATGTATATTTTTACATCGTTAGAGAATTTCTGCAAAGACATTATTTTAAGCAGACTACATGTAATATTTTCTTTGGAACTGAAAATAGGAGGCTAGCGACAGCTGGCTGGGAGACAACAGATCAGACGAGCCATGTTTACCTAGTAGAACGAGTGCACAACAGACGACGACATTTTTCCTCTGGCAATTTAGTTTTATAAACAAAAACCAATATGTATACTTTAATCTGAATCATCAGAATCGAAATTAATTGGTGCTTGGTGAAAGACGAAGAAAAAAGAAGATCCCCCCCAAAAAACACCGCCAAAACACAGCAAAAAAACAAAACAAAACACCACAACAAGTCTTACTGCCGCATCTATGAGTTTTTTTTTTTGAGATTCTGGGCTAATTCCGGAACAACTATAAGTCAACTATGCTGCACCTAAGCGTAGACCAAGATCTAAACCTAGCCCCACCCCTGTAGCTAATGGGAAACTTGGCGCACATTTCTGAGAACAATGGATATACGTTGTAAGTCTGCTGTCACTTAGCCTCCTCAAAAGTCTCCCATTTGCTGCCCGAAAAAAGAAACCATAAGAACATAATGTGTCCCATTGTCAAAAAACAGAAATCCAATCAATAATGAGCATAAATGGTGGTTTAGTTGGTTAAGACATCTGCTTTACAATGCCAGGGGTCATGGGTTCGAATCCCACCAAAGAGGCCCGTAGATCTGTTTCCAGCAGAACTCAGAGATCACCAAATTACCCAGTGCTTGACACAATGCAGGCGTATGGGTAAAACCAAACTAACATTCTTCATCCCCAAAGCACTTTTTACATCTAATAAATTTAATCATAAATGATATGATGATTTCACAGAGAAGGTTGTAGGAATTTCTTGAAGATAGGACTGAAGTAAACGTAAAAGAAAAGAAAACTCAAACAAACATGTCTTTCCCCTCTTGTTCAGATACAGAGTCAGCAAATTGTTGAGTTTTATGCTTCTTGAATCTCAAATTTCCCTCATGGAGTTCTGTTTTTTTGATAATATTTTTGTTTAGGTTTCTTGGTAGAAGTCGTTGAAGTTGAGTCTCAGCATGAACTCCTCCAGGTGAGGCTGGTAACCGCGAGTAACCAGCTTCGCAACCACTGCAGAAATAAAGACAAAAAACAGGTCTTTTGTCAGGGATTTTGTGAGTGTTCACATAAGCAAAGAAAATAGAAACACAAGATGCCGTCTTGTGCCATCTTGCACGGTAGCAGATGCAACGCCTTTAAACCTACCAACAGCATGATGGCGCCCTTCCCCATGTGTAAACTTTGCTGGGATTATTGACACAATTTATTGCCGAACACAACTTTCAATCTGCCTTCACCTTTTTTAGTTGGTGAAATCGTTTGGCGTAGGTTTTTCCATTAAGTAGGCCCTACTTATTACGCAAACGATCTTTGGTTTTACCTACCAAACGACAGCGGGCGCCCCTATTTTGCGTTTCATGTTTCTGAATAGAGTGTCCTATCTTGGTTTTGTAGAATCTTTGACGTAAGAAAGGAAACACAGTAACGGGGGCCCTTTATCTACCATCACATTAGCAGTTTTTCCAATGGTCTTAACTTTTTATCAGTACCTGAAACCACTCAAAAATGTTTCAACATGTGAAGGGACATGCAGGCTTATACTGAAAATAATTTGAGATGAACAGAATTATAAATTTTTAAAAAATCCAGGTAGATTTTTTCTGTCCAATTTTGATAAAGACTAAAAACATCACATGAATCAAATCAACTCAACTTCAAGACATGTCCCTTCACTTGTTGAAACACTTTTGAGTGGTTTCAGGTACTTAAAAAAAGTTACAAATATTGGAAAAACAGCTAACGTGACAGTAGATAAGTGGCCCCCTTTACTGTGTTTTCTGTCATAAGGCTTATTTCAGTTGCAGCAATGTAAATAAACAATACAAATTTGCGAGGTATTTTTCGAGCAAATATTTGAAAGCATTTCATACGGAAATACTTCTCTCAAGGATTTGTACCGGTAGTACAAAGTTTATGATCGGTGAGCTTTCAGACTGATATTAATAACTATTGTTGTTGATAATCATCAATCATGGGGCCGATTTCACAAAGAGCTAAAGACCGGGGCCAATTTCATAATAGCTAAGCACAAACAAAGTTGAGCTAACTAGAATAAGGTTACCAGCCAAACTACCATGTCACATGTACAATTTGTGATTGGTATCCTGCTCATTTCTGCTTAGCAGAAAATTTGTAAGCAATATTTTCTGCTTAAGCAGCTCTATGAAATTGGGCCCTGATCTTAAGATATATACCAATCTTAATTGCTAAGCAAGGTGTGATGTCACAATACTCATGTGCTTTGTGAAATAAGGTTACCAGCCAAACTACCATGTCACATGTACAATTTGTGATTGGTATCCTGCTCATTTCTGCTTAGCAGAAAATTTGTAAGCAATATTTTCTGCTTAAGCAGCTCTATGAAATTGGGCCCTGATCTTAAGATATGTACCAATCTTAATTGCTAAGCAAGGTGTGATGTCACAATACTCATGTGCTTTGTGAAATGGAGCCGTGTCCTGTAGTTTTGGTAAAAAGTGACACGACTAAAAGGCGGAGGTAGCAGATTGAAATCTCAGTGGGCAAAACTCTACCTTTATAGAGGAATCCAGAGTACTCCTTGAAGGCGAGGAAGGACATCTTGATGTTGTGGAAGCCAGGATGAGCAGCTTGTTTCTTCTCCTTGTCAAAGACCCACGATGCTGAGACGAGCTGGGTACGCACCTTGAGGATTAGACACAAGATGTCTGTGATGATCTTCATGACAGGGGAAGCTTTCTTGTTCAGGAGACACCTTGGGTTTGAACACAATTATTAACAATTTAGTATTTACCATCCATCGATGTGTGACAAGAACTGTATACTCAGTGGTTCCCCCCCCAAGTCCTGACCCCCCTAAAAATACAGGCAAACTGCTTCAAGTGGGATTCAAACCCAAGATCACAGCCATACTGCTCAAGTGCGATTTGAACCAACGACCCCCACACTGTGGAGCAGACATCTCGATAAATTATTATTATTTATGTTGTGTTCTATCAATTATTTAAAAAAATAAGAGCGTTGGGCTGCTTTAAAGTGCCTGATATCAACGGTTTCTCAAAAGTTTTTGACTTGAAGAGTCTGTGGCAAGGGCTTTCCTTGACGTGAACAAGAAAATGACGTGTACATGTGTATTCAAGTTAGGGAAACATCTAGAGAAAATAGTCAATGAGTTGTAAAGAAATTTTAAAAATGCAGCCTGAAGAAACAGACTTGTGCTAAATTTTATGGACCTACTAAGCACTACAGTTTGCTGAGCACCAAAAGGTAATTGTTTGCAGCTCCAGTTTAACAGCCAAATTGCAATTTGATGTTCTATTGTTTTTGACTAGTTCTAAGAAAGATTTCTGCCAAACAGAGAAGATTGTCATGCACTATTTATCTGCTTAACAACTCCATGAAATACACTGATCCAGTAGGCCACGCCCACTATAGCAACGACCAAGCAACCACACACAACGTGTCACGATCGCTGCATGATGGATGTACATGTACAATGTACATGTATGTGCGAAGGCTGGCATCACGGTACATACACACGCCGTGTGTTGCATGTTCACCGAAAGCACTTCTCTCCGTTGGACTTTGGTTTTGGAAAAGGCCAAAAATGTACATTTCCTCTCTTGTCAGGGTATCGAGAGTCAGAGTTACAATTAAAATATAAACACTGCTTGACCATGGTTAAGGACAAAAATCGGGTTTGTAAAAGAATTGCCCTGTACATACGAAACAAAAGTAAAATCAACGAAAAGTGTGTAGTACAAAATACACAAAATAAAAAGTTATGTCGGACAAAATGGTGGTAATTTGTCCGACCTTAAATCACGCGTTGTGATTGGTCAATTTGTAAAGGGGCGTGGCCTACTGGATCGGTGTATTGTGCCGAGGGGGCCAGTTTCATAAAGCTGTTTGCTAGTAAGCACATTTCTATGGTTACTTTATCAGAAAGCTGTGCGTAGACAAAACAATATTTCTGAGACAATAAAGATTTGACAATGCGTGTACGCAATGGTTTTGCATTGTTGCGTCACTCATACGCTTACAAGAACCCATGGCAAGTTAGCGTTCCTTTTCATTTGGCTTACAGTAACCAGTGGTTATGAAATACTGTGTTACGGGCCGCTCTGTATGGCAACAAAAAAATAATATCTGCTTGCAAGGCTCTATGAAATTGGGTTCAGAATTTAAACAGTTAATGTGTGGATTTGATTCCCGGTCATGACTCCTTGAGCAAGGCACTTAACCCTAGTTGCTTCTCTTTACCCAGGTGTATAAATGGGTACCAGAGAGGGATGAGACTGTATTGCGTTGGATTAACCCCCTTAGCTCTAATTTAAGCAGCTTGAGGTTGTATGCTACCCAGGGAGTTGAGAAAGTTTGAGGAAGGGTCTAAGTACGCCCGATGAACAGGGATAATAATGTTGTAAAGCGCCTTGATCTAACTACTAGGATATGTGCGCTATATAATAACCAAGTATTGTTAAAGTACCCTACCTGAACACAGCCTTGTTGAGATAGTCGGCATGTTTCTGGTGAAGGTCATCCAGATTGTGAACCTTCAGGGGAAACAAAATAAAACAAAACTGACCTTAGTGTTTGTTATTAACTACACCATCCAGGCACAACCACAAGCAAGGCTTCTTGTCTCGTTACAAGACCAAATTTAATTCTGTACCTTGGCTAATTTGCCCTTGTTCACTCCAAAAGTTTTGAAGTGCATTGTGCTGTGAGATACAAAGTTCCTCAAAGGACACTTTTGTCTTAGCTTGTTTACTAAAAACTAAACAACATGTAGAGTAGGTTTTATTCCTAAAATGATAACACGCAGATTTACCCTGGACGAACGAAAGAATTATTGAACAATATAAATGTAAAATTCCATACTGTGATCATCACTTTCGTCTCAAGCGACACTAGATAAGGCTCAGCGTTAGATAACCAGCAGTGATGTTTGTAGTAGCCCTGAGTTTCTTTGTATTTAAATCAGCGAAGGTAATTCTTTTGAGCATCGCCAGCTGCGATCAACCATGACCGTAGGGCCTATGCTATATAAAGGCTGGTTGAATCTTTTTGTCAGCCCCTCAGTTCGCCTTCAGCAGCCAGTTCAACCACTTCGCAGGACACTTGAGTATTTTACATATCTTTAGCTTTAGTTTCCTAACTGTAGTGTTTCCATTTGGCAGTAGCATACAGCTAATAGGTACACCATCGTGACCTCCTTTCATTATCAGAACACGCTCACTAAATGTTTTTATACCTTTGAAAAGTCAGATAAGCCATGTCTTATATGCAGGAAAATATGGTAATCTTATTTGTTTTATACCTCAGTCTTGAGTTGTCGCTGGAATTCCTCCCAAGTAACATGAATGATTTGGTTGACGACATATCCCTGCATCACGTTAACAAAATGCTGCATCTCATGCCTAACAATAAATAAAAAATTATATAATTTTTTTTTCAGAGGAAGGACCTTTGGATTCAAAGGCCTGATACTTTGTTCCTGTAAGGGCAAGACAGTTCGTCCTTAAAAATGTAATGCACCCCTCGATGAGAGAAATCAAAATTTCTACTAGAGCATTTCAAGGGGCATCGAGGCAAGGACCAGGAGCAGAAAATTACAACTTTTTGCCCCAGCAGCAGGTCACAATCAATAGTATGGCTATTTTGAAAAAAAGTAGGGCACGACTGTTTAATATTTGTTGTTGGAATTACTCCCAAGACATGATTTTCCATTCCCATGTGGAATTTATCTTTCCCAAAATGACTTACAAGTAGCACAAAAGCAACAACATTTTCAAATTCAGTTTTCTTAAAAAACAGTTTTGGACAGAATTGCTTAGGACCTTTTGCCGGTCTCACTCTCGTTATGTCTTTCTTCTGAGCACACAACGAAATGACCATGAGCATAGTGACTGATAAATCATTTTCATGGACAACTAAATTTTAGAAGTATAAAGGGATGGAAAGTTATGAAAACTACAGGGACTGTTTTTGAGTTGAAACCAAAAAACCAAGAACTTTAACAAGTTTGTAGAGTATGATAAAGTCATTAAACATGTTATACTGAATGTCACTTAATCCACATTTTGAAATGCTATCAAGGCATGTTGACCAACACAGTTCTTGTGAGAGCCATTATTTTTCTGATTTCTTTTATTTATTCATTTTTAACGGAAAATCGTCCAAAACAAGACCAAAGGGCCACTCAGGGTGATAGCTAAAAGGAAAATAATGAAAATTTAAAGTGATAGAAGATATTTTTATATTTTCTTATTGCTGTTTGTTAGTCAGGGATGAGATTTGACAAATGTAAAATTTCCTGACAAATGGCTCGTAGACGATACAGAACATCTCAGTTTTTACAGTTCAGGAGGTTAACAGACTGCGTGCATCACCAGCTTACAAAAAAACTACAGTTTTGGACATAAAGTGGACTATTTCTTTCTCAGTTTTGTGACTGCTTTACTTCTTTCAAGTAAATTTTGAGAAATTCCTGAAATCAGGAAAAATCCTGAAAAATCACATGCCTGGTTAAATGAGTCAGGCATTGTAATGTACTTTACCTAAACAGTTGCAATTGTCGGAACTGAGGAGAGTTACCAGCGTGGTTCATCATACCTTATGAGAAAAAAAAAATGAAAAAATGAAGAAAAAAATAGAAATACTTAAAAGATATCTCAGGACTTCTCAGAAGATAAAACATTCCAATTTGATTCTAACAATTTAATTTGTAACATTAATAAATCTTACTCAATTTTTTTCCATATCATTTCATATTTATTGAAAAAGCAAATTGGCAGCACAGAGCTGATTTATTTGAACTTACAAAGATTCAAAAGAATATGTCATCTCATTTATAATAAAAAAAAATTATGCATCTTTTTTTTTTAATATTTAGTTTGTTTTGGGGGAAAGTTTTTAGCGTGATAATTCAATGTCTACCCTTTTTCAAACAGACACATCTATTTGAATTGTCAGTCTCACCATGTCTCTTGAGATGGAAATAGATGTCCCTCAAGACCCAAGAGGTTCGTTTCAGCTGCAGCAAGAAGGAGAAGACCTTGTTGTATTTGGCTAAACACGTGTCTGTGATGACGATATTACAGGGCCACTCAACCTGAGGAAAGCACGAGTATCATAACGATATTAAACACACAATAACCTCAAAATAAACCACACAAGTCTCCTACGTACTTGAACATTAAAGCCCATGGACAACATTGGTAATTGTCAAAGACCAGTATCCAAACCTTTTTTGCGAACCAAACTATACGAGTAAAACCTGTAAAAGTTCAAGCTCAATCTGTCATCTGAGTCACGAAACAAAACAAACATTATATATTTTTACCGTTTTCAGACATTGGGATCAAAACTAATCACTTGACTCATTTCTCATTTTACTCATGCCGTGTGTGTAATAATAATAATTTATTTAATTTTATATTGCACTCTCTCCAGAACCAGCCGGTTCGAGGGCTCATTACATTAACATTCCAGTTACATTCTACATAAGAAAAAACGTCAGCAAAAAAAACCCCAAAGCGAAACACCTAAAAAGACAGAAAATTACATTGAAAAAAATATAAAAAATTAAAACAACAAACAGTAAAAAAGATACAAACAAGTTTACAAGTGTAGTTATTTGCTATTGTGCGAGCTGCCATTTTAGCTGTATAGCAAAATGTCAGCTTTCCCATTGGCTGATCTGGATAATATAGCCATGCAGGCAGTTATGTCACACGAAAGTGATTACAACGATTTCAATCAAGTAAGGTAAGGCGGTGACACCATGTAATTGTCTCTAATGAGTTGGTGTGGCTCTGAAAAGAACGGATGGTTCAACAACTCGACGTTTCGATCAGTATGCTCTGATCGTCATCAAGAGAATATAGCATCAAAAAAACGATTTTGCATGGTGTATTGATAATGATACTCTTTTGTCCACAACTGACATAGAGGGCGTGCACAGCAGATGCAGGTGACAATTGAGCTCAGCATTCTCCATGCTCTGTGTCTATGATCTAAACTCAATTAACGATGCTAGATCCAATTTTGGGCCGATTTGACCAGAGAATTAAGATTTAAGTTTTAAATAGCCATTCTCATAGATTCAAGAAAGTTACAAGCTTTCATTGAAGGAAATGCACGAAAAAAACCACCAATGATTAGTGGTAGATAATTAAAAACTAGACATAAATTATTGTCGGGATCCTGACAGGAAATCACATCCATCTCAAACAATTATGTACAAAATAATTTTCCATGTAATATGTATTTTGTGCATTGTCAGTGGCATAGGCAAAGGTTTTTGTATGTTTTTCGTTTCAAAACAGCTTTGTCTTTCAAAAGTTGTTCAGAGAAAAAATTTGAAAAAAACAAAACAAAAATTATTTTGACGAAAGTCGGGCCATGCAACTTTAAGAAAAGAGGAAAGCAAACTCTTCCTTACCCGGTATCTTAATTCCAAACAATCAAAGGTATCAATAGCTGTGGAAAGACAAAAACAAAATTCACTCTAGTTAAAGATTTTTTTAGAAACAGAGAAGAGTTTTGTCAGTCGTAACCAAGGCCACTACTGATTTCTGTTTTCTGTTACGGTCGTCAAAAAATCACCCAAGGGCCATGTCACTCACATGAGGCAACTTTATACCGGCAACTAGGAGGCAACCAACCTCACTACCATGGGCAGTGCGTCGCATCAATACCTCTCGTCACTAACCCCCTGGTAGGGAAGCACTGAAAAACGACACTGATTGACAATGAAAAGTGACTGCTTTGCGCGCACATTTGTTAAAAAAAATTGAGTGCTTGCAGGGTGCTTAGTTGTTTTGATCGGCTGCAGACTGCGCCACAGCACCTTGTAAACCGTTACATGGTGCTATGTAAAGGAACAGCAGCCGATTTCACGAAACTTTACGCAACTGCGTAAGTCCACTTGTGCAACATTTAGTGCGTAAGTTGGGCCATTTATGCAATAAAATATATGGCACAAGTAGGCTTACGCAGTTGCGTAAAGTTTCGTGAAATCGGCTGCTGGTCTCATACTTCAAAAAGTAACTCTGCATACCTTGCAGGAAAAAACACAGAGTGCTTTGAGATGCCCATCGGGTGTGATAAAGCGCTATATAAGAATTGGGTATTATTATTATTATTAACACACATCGGTGTGGAGTAAATAAAAAAAAAACCATTGTCAATCCAAAAAACAATTTTGAGCCTGTGATGGTTGAATGTTGCATGTAGAATTGATCCTACCCACCGTTTGGCTTGAAGTGATGCGGGAGGTCCTTGAGACTAAATCCAAGGTTCTGAGCATACTCAGACTCACTACTCGTTGAGTACTGAACGGCCCTAGCCAGCAGCTGGTTTAGCACGATGGGTGTCAGTAACTCGGCAGGCCGCATACCTTGGGCAAGCTGTCAAGCAAGTTAAAAGACGAGTGTGGTGTTACGTGTCGACGTAATTTGAATATCATTTGCTGTTCTTTAAGATGTGATAGTTGTCCATGTCAGTTAAGTCTTCAATCAACTACTCATTGTCTTGTTACAAGTTTTGTAAAAATAGATTTCTAACATCTATTAAACAGTCAACTTCATTTAAATTGACATCAAGTGACATGACTGACTGTTAAAATTCTAAAAAACACTAAATTGGCTTCTACACCTGGTCTTGAACCTGGGCATAATTAATTATTAGGAATGAATGTGTGTCGTGGCTGAGCAGTTTAGTTCATCGGACTCAAGTTCTGATGGCTAAGTCATCAGGAAGTGGGTTCAAATCCTGCTTATGACAATTGTGTCCTTGAGCAAGACACTTAACTGTAATTGCTTCAAATAGTAGAAGAGGCAGTTATGTTTGTCTCGCAACGGATTCATTTACCCCTCCCTGTTCTTAGCTGTGCTGTGAAAAGACTTGCGTCTTTATCTCTCCATGTTCCTGCGCATCGAGGCAGGTTTCTATCCCTTCAAAAAGTAGCCCACACCTAGAGTGGCATTTGGGCTTTGTGATGGGTGAATTGCATAAAAAAACACAAAAAAATTACAACTTCTCCGACAGGGAAGGAGACTGATGAAAGGTACATGTTCCAATTGCTCGCTCCCACAGTTACACAGTAAACTTGTATGCGTTTGTCCTTTGTTTTGCATCAAATTTTAATACTTTCATCTTTATTGTTCACTAATTTCTTTAAATGGAGTATTTTTGTATCATTTAATGCTGCTAAATCTGTATTGCAATTCAGCCTGCTGGCTGTAAAAATCAGATTTTGAATAAACATAATAATTAACTACTTCATTGGTAATTTACATCAAAGAATCAACTAACCGAATAATGCATTTCTCACTGAATCTTCACTGTTAAAACCCCTCCAAAACCACAATATCTGAAGTCACGATATTAAACTAAAAAGCATAACTTCTCATTAAATGTTAAACCTTGTCGAATAGCTGATCACAGAGTGAGAGTCCAAATTCTCCGTCTTCCAGAAAGAGGAAACTCCTGAGTGCCTCAAAGTGTTTGCCGATCCCCAACTCCACTATGAAGTAATCCAGTATACCCTGATTCACCAAACTGATCCTGCATAAACAAAAAGAAAACACTCACACAAGTGAGAACTGAGTAGGTGTCTGAGCAACCTCATTCCCAGGGGTGATCGATCTTGCCAAGCAATTTTTTCCCCAACATGCCTTGCTCGAGCATAACCCTCTGAGATTATGACATTTTAATTAGGCCTGTGGCCGATCCACTCTATGCGCCTGCTCGAAATGGTAGCCCGCAAAAGAGGCATCAATTCAAATTTCAAAGAGCAACTGGTCCCCTCTCATTCTTCTTTGATTTTCTGACCCGTCTAACTGTATGCAGATTACGGTGACCGTGTAAAAATGTGATTCACTCAAAGTGGGACCCGTAAAAATACTTGCATTTTGCCACAGGCATACTGTGAGCCCTATAAGCACTCAAACAATTTTAACAAGCGTGCATGCAAAGCAGTCACCGTTAATAGCCAATCAGTGTTATTTTTCGGTGCTTCCCTACCAGGGGTTAGTGACTAGAGGTACTGATACAGCGCGCTGCCCATGGTAGCGAGGCTGGTGTAAGAGTACACTCATGGGAATAAAATCTGTTTTTGGAAGAAGTCTGGGTTCTTTGAAGACGAGCAGAGCAAACTGTTTGCAACGTCAAGACTCTACTATAAAAGCCTGGTTCTTCTCAGTACCAACCAACATCCCTATTAGCCTTTTTGAGATATGGTGGACAGTATAGAAGTACACTGTTTGGTTTGGGTGTATACCAGACTGGTGTATATACAGACAAATTTACCCAAACCACCATATCTCAAAATGGCTTTATAGAGATATTAATTCACACGGTTGTTACCCCAAAATCACAAAACAATTTTTGCCTTCCAGAAAAAGTTCTTAAAAAAAAAAATAAATAAACCAAACAAACACCTAAATACCATGTCATCTCTTTGTGGTAATCAAGAAATGTTCTTAGCAGTACTGTCTACAATAATCAGCTCTTTTTGAAAATGGGGCGCAGGTTTATAGATAGTAAGCTTCAGATTAAATGCCCAAAGTTGTACTGCATCATTCGATAGCCTTTACTTAAAATGAACTTTCAATTAAGAAACTTAAGAGCTACCTTCATTATTTCAATTATGATTAACTTTGGCCAAAAAGGAGAGGAGTGAACCTCTCCTCAGAAACTTGTGGGCTGGGAAAGTTCCGAGTGGTACAAACAATCCAAGAAATGGTTTCTTGGAAAGGTCATTCAATTTCCTGTAGTAATGTGGGTTTTGATGACTAATCATAAATTGGAGTATTTCAAATCAGTGCCTCTAACTCACGCGCCCAACATTCCTGAGAACTTACTGAGCGAGTAATGGTGCCGTGACAGATCTCTTCATGATGATTGGAAGTGATTGGAGCTCCACTGCTTCCATACTCTCAGACTCCGAGGCCTGCAAGCCGTAATCTCCAATCTCTGTCGACAATGGCATGAAGCCTGTGTTGGACAAGAGGTCAGGCATCGGGGGTTTGTCTGGAAGAAATAAACAATAAATATAATAAAAATAGTAAACATAATGTGGAATGTCGTGGCCGCGCGTTCAAGACCGCTGAACTGAAGTTCTGTAATTTACAGAATGTGGGTTTGAATCCCGGCCTGGCAGTCGCAACATTTGTGTCCTTGAGCAACAGTACCCCACAAAGTTTTCTTTGTTCAATTTAAACCCTGGAGAGGGATTTGTTTTAAGCATAGGGATTATTAGAGCAACATAGGAAGTAACCACATCGGCAGGGTCACATGTTTAAGTATGTGTCCATCTTACCTTTGACAAAGCAACCGTTAGGTTTAAAACTAACTGCATCAATTTTGAAATACGGAGAACTATAAGTATCTTCAAGCAAACTTGAATCCTTGATTCTGATTGGTCGATCCATAGCAACAAGAGTGTGTTATGTAGTTATACTGCACAGCCCATATCACACCCTGTTCTCTAACATGCTTTTCTTATGCGCTGTTCTAACTCCCATTTGCAGAGTTCACTGTAAATCCAAAAGCCGTGTGTTTGCTTGAAGAGAAATTCATTATCACACACGCTCTTGTGGAATACGGAAAAAATACAGAAATACGTCCAATATCCAACTTGGATATGTTGGATATGAGACGCAGAAGCCCTATATTTTTCTGTATTCCACTCGTGTTTGTGCGATAACTATAATTATATCATTCTGAGAAATGTTTTCCAAGGAAACTTACCAAGGATGTCAAAGTTATCCTGTAAAGGTTCAACTCCCTCAGCCATCCAGACAACCACCGACTGCTCTGCTGTTGAATCCCCACCGTCTCCCTCCTTGGTGTCTCCTCCCTTCTGCTCAGCAATCCCATGCCCACCATACATGAACCTCTGTGCTGTAGAGTCTGACGGATGATGACCGTGAACCACGACTGTCATTTTGCTTTCTCGGCCGTCGGCTGACTGCTTATCAACACTATTGTTGTCGTCGGGGTACAGCATTGACTGTATTGTTGAATCTGAGGAGTGGGCGATCGGAGGCCTGAAGATGACAGTGCCCTCTATTGATCCCGCCTGCATGACCCCTGACCTGATGTCATGCTTAATGTAATGTGATTTGCTGACGGTTTGTGATGTGCTGGACTCCTTTAACGCACCTGGTGCTTGAAGGGTTTGTTTCTGTACAGCTGCTGGGTAAAGCATATCCCCAAGATTTGAATCACTAGGGTGTGCCCCTGAGGTGGGTCTTCCAAGGAGAGCCCTGTCCTTGATCAAGTTACTGTCATCTGTCGAAGAAACATTTTCCTTGGAGCTAGAATCCTTTTCAAGGTTTTCTTTGGGGTACAGCACATCCCCCAATGATGAATCCCCAGCATGTCCATATGCACTTTTCGCAAAGTGACCTCCTTTCATGTTCAAGTCAGGTGGCGTGCTGTCTGTGACTGAAGGTGATGAGATGGGAGGTTCCACATTTTCCTTGGTGCTAGAATCCTTTCCAAGGTTTTCTTTGGGGTACAGCACATCCCCCAATGATGAATCCCCAGCATGTCCATATGCACTTTTCACAATGTGACCTCCCCTCAAGTTCAAGTCGGATGGCCTGCTATCTGCGACTGAAGGTGATGAGATAGGACGTTCCACTGTTGTTACAGGGGCAGATGGCAACAAGGCATCTGGTAGAGGGGGTTTTGGCCTTGAAGAAGAATCATTTTGGCCAGATGGGATTACCACAGGCCGAGAATCATTTCCTTTAGGATAGAGGAAATCCCCCAGTGATGAGTCCCCAGCATGCCCATGGGTACTCTTTACCACTTGTCTCAAATCCCCTCCTGTCACCTCATTACCTCCCCCAAAATTAGAGTCAGATGGATGTCCATGCACACTTGAAGATTCATGAGCGGACTGCTCCACTGGTGTATTAGGGGCATACAGAATGCCACCGACAGTCGAGTTGGAGGGATGTCCAATGGCAGGTGGGACCGTTGATACCTTTGGGTCTCCAAGCATCTCATCAATGATATTTGAGTCTTGAGGCGGCACATCTGGTGGCATATCAACTCCTGTTGGTAGACTTGAACCAATCTGGATCAAGACGTCATCGACATCTGCACCAATCGATGACGCTTGTTCTAACCCATCATCCTCAACATGCTCTTTGGGTAGAAAGTCTGAAATCATATAATGTCGCTCGGCAGGAGTTTCTGTATGAGTCTTAGCTTGGTGACTGACATCGCTGCCTCCACCACTGATCATCTGCAGTGTAGCCTCGATGTCTTCATTTGGAAGTTCCCCTGTTCCCAAGAAGTCACTTCCGACTGAGATCAGCAACTCAGGTTCTGGCTCTCCCAATTGTTTGACTGTAGGTGGGTGCTGTGCCCCAGTAGTTGGCTTCATCTGTGAGGATCTCTCTACTACTTGTGAACCCTGTTGGGAATCTTTTTCATGTCCGGCTGAAGGAACCTCACTCCCAGCTGGTCTATCAACACCCTGGTCTTGAGACACTTGAGTCCCTTTAGATGACGCAACCTTTTGACCCTCTATGCTCTCTGACCCCTGTTTGACCTCTGAACTCTTTATTGCATCCACTGAGCCTCTTAGTGGGACACTGCCTCGTTGTCTTACCACAAGTTCCTGTTGGAGTCTTGTCTCTTCTTGCTGGATGAATTCTGCGCGTACCTGGTCTAGCTGATGTCGTCGGACACGCCACAGTGCTCTTCGTTCTCTGGCAGAAGCTTCTTCTGAGAGGGTAGCGTAGTACTCAATCACCTCTTTCCTGCATTCAAAAATATAACGCAGCAATTGTGATCATAAATACCCACTTTGTATAGAGTTTGCTACGACCTTCAAGGGCTCATGAGTTGTTATTTTTGTTTAATGTCATCCTTGGAAATGCACCTTTGTGTCCCATTTAACCTTATTTTTAATTTTTATGTTGCCATTTTCAAGGGTATTCTGGTGCCTTTTTGTTTTTTATGCTAATGCGAATTTCCATATTCATGAGCAAAAACTGTGATGTCATATCAGGCAGAAACATCAATGTTGCAATTAGTTAATGCACAAAAAGTTGACAGAATTTAGGATATTTCGCTTTCCTAAACTTCCTTTTCTTTAGTGATTCGTTGTTGTGTTAGTTCATGGCAGTCAGCCAATGAGGAAACTCTTCTCACAAATTCTTTCAATAAGCAATTTTGAGGTTCTCAATTTCATGAATTTCAACAGAAAACCAGTGTGTCCATGAAATGTCATCACGGCAACAGCGCCCTCAGTTGTCCAGAAAAGCATGGACAATTTTAAATGTTTAAAGAAGTGCACTTTTCAATAAAATTGACCAAAAAGGGATGTCAATGAGTTTTCATACACTTAAGGGGATTAGAAAGTAGCACAAAATATGGCCCTGAGAAATGTTCACTTCACACAGTGAGGCGCGCGCGTGCAGTGGCCATAGCTGCTGTGGTGTAAAACACCACAAACAAGTGCTGCTCGGATGAGTGTATATCAAGTATAAATACTTGAAGAGGTAAATGACTCCATTTGGTATATCTTCAACATTTTGACGCCCCAGCGGGAGTCTGACCTACATATGATGTTCCATACCTGACTTTCTGCTCTAGGTCGTACTTGGCCTTAGCCTCTCCTTTCTCCCGCTTGGTCAGTGCTTCAATTCTCTCAATGTCCTCCTGCTTCTCTGTCTCCTCAGAAAGAGCTCGACGCTGCCATAAAACAACTTATTATAATAAAATTTAACTTGGTGCTAAGTAAAAAAATACGATTATAGATTTTACATCCTAATAATAGTTACTAGTTCTTATATAGCGCTTTTTTACAATAACAGACCAATTCCCTTTATATTAGTGTCCTGGCCAATAATGAATGGTTTGTGGGGTTCTGGTGTGTACAGGTGGAAGATGATTCAAAAGACATGGTGCAGCATCGGAGAGGTCATTTAAAGTTTTATTTACAAGTGGGGCAGAGAGGGGAAATATTTGGGGAAATTGTGTCTGTGATGATACAGGTAGGAAATTTGGCCCACACTCAGAGTATGTCAAAAGAAAGATATTTGTCTATAGGGTCATCACAGATTTGAATTTTTGAAAAAATATAGGTGGAACAACAACCAATTTTCAAAATGTTCAAAATGGCTGCCAATGCTTGTGATTCTACATATACTTTTTCAAAGGACAAATCTGCGATGGCCGTATAGCCAAATATCTTTATCATGACATACTCTGTGTGTGCCAGATTCCATGCTTGTATCATTAAAAGCACAATCCCATCACCTACCTGCCGGACTATACAGTAAACATCAGGTGTATATTATTTAAAACTTTCTATTCAAGATGCCAGAGATATAAGTTAACTTTAATTACTTACAACAAGATCTCTCTGCATTTGGTCTTTAAACTGCTTGAAAGCTTCTCTCTTCTTGGCGTCTTCTGCAACACGCTGTTCCTGCATTGCATCTGGAAAAATCAGAAAAAACACGGCAACTTTTAATCATGCTGGCAAAAAAAAAAAAAAAAAAAAAACATTTGGTAAAAATTCCCTAACACCCCGTCCTTGTATTGTTTCCCAAACCTCTCCTCGTGCATTTTATTTTCTGATTTCTTTCCTGCAGGACTCAAGAGGGCACTGAGTTTACTTAGGAGAGCACCGAGTATAAAATGCTTATCACACACTGGTGTTGGGTAAAAATAACAATAAGTTGTTTGTAAAACCCAATGCAATTATTACATCTCGTCGTGTGCCTGGAAGAAGGACGTAACGAAAGTATGACCGGCAAAAGATCGTAAGCGATTGAATCTGTGTTTCAAAACTGCTTTTCAAGAAAACTGAGGGTGAAAGTCTGGTCTTTTTCCTGCTATTTGTAAGTCATTCAGCAAAGTTAAATTCCACATAGGACTGGAAAAACATGTCTAGGGTGTAATTCTAGCGACATAATATACAGTTATGCCCTACTTTCTTCAAAAGAGCCTTGTTATTGCTTGTGACCTTCTGCCGGGGCAAAAGTTGTAATCTGTATGCCCAGAAAAAGGTCGTACAGACTTACGACCTTCTTCTGGGCACACCACGATCTATTAAGATGTTGAGGTACCCGCTACTGATTACAGGATTCAAAATGGCCTCTTGTCACTGGGCATGCTTGGTGGTTTAGTGCCAGTACAATTTATCTAGAATGGCAGGGGTCCTGGGTACATTTCCCAACCCAGTAGTATGACAATAGACCTGTCTATTGTTGATAAACAATCTGTGCTGATTGGCATGGAAGGCCAAATGTAGCAAAACATTCAAGTCTTATTAACAGACGTTGTGATCAAATTCAAGTTTTGCAAACTTTCTATTTGAAGAAAATACATCCCATTAATGGTTGGTTTGTTTCAAACAAATTCTTAAAATTTTTTGAATATTTGTAAACATTTTTGCGAACTGTGATTATCTGTTTTTGCTTTGCATTGATGGCTCCCAGTAGTTTCTCCATCTTGATTGGCAAAAACTCCGGTTGTGGCGCTGCAAAAAAAAAAGGTATATTGATTTTGTTTCCTGCAGGACTTAGGAAAGCTCTGAGTATACAGTACTTATCCCACAGGATAACAAAAATAAAAATAGCAAGTCTGTCCTACACTTATTAATTCAGAGATAACTTTGATTAAATCTTAAGTCCTGGCTACAGGGAGGTAGGATGGGTGGAGTTGGATGGGTTGGCATTATTAGTCCAGGCTGCAGGGAGGTACGCAGGGTGGAGTTGGATGGGTTGGCATTATTAGTCCAGGCTGCAGGGAGGTACGCAGGGTGGAGTTGGATGGGTTGGCATTATTAGTCCAGGCTGCAGGGAGGTACGGTGGGTGGAGTTGGATGGGTTGGCATTATTAGTCCAGGCTGCAGGGAGGTACGGTGGGTGGAGTTGGATGGGTTGGCATTATTAGTCCAGGCTGCAGGGAGGTAGGGTGGGTGGAGTTGGATGGGTTGGCATTATTAGTCCAGGCTGCATGGAGGTAGGGTGGGTGGAGTTGGATGGGTTGGCATTATTTACCTAGGATTCTCTTGAGTTCATTTGCTGCAGCTTTCCTGGCTTTTGTCATCAACTCCTGCCTGGTCTCCAACTCCTCAAGCTCCTGAAGATAAGAAAGCAACCCCTGTTATAAACACTATGACAAATACACACTTTCGTCTTGACGGAATGTTTATTTTTGAGGAATGTAAAAGCAAAAACATTTTCCTCAGACCCATGTGGTATTGACTCCTTGCACCGACATCACTCACAGCTACAATCAAATTGCATGTGAAGTGTGAGGCGTAAAGCAATCGCCTCTCACCAATGTGTCCCTGGTTCGATTCTGGGCTAGGGCCTTATGTGAGTAGAGTTGTGCTTTGGTTCTCTCCTGTGCCACAAGGGTTTTTCTCTCCAGGTCATCCGGTTTTCCTCCCTCCGGAAAAACCAAACACTTTCGATCTCAGGCTGTGCTCCGTGGTCACATATGGGTTGATGTGGCTGGCTGCCTAAGGCGCACTTGAATGCCTGCTGCTCGAACACAAGTAGCCGTGTCCTTCACAATTCAGCTTCTCAGCTGCCAGTAAAGATGATTAACCTCCCGATTTATTACTATATATTATTATAAAGATATTGTGCCCAGTGGCGTAACTAAGGGGGGGGGCACGTGCCACCCCCCAAGTGATGTCTGTGCCCGGGTGCCCCCTCATTTGAAACCTGGACTTTTGAGATTAAAAATTACCAGAGTAAAATGTTACATTTTGTAAGCTTTTATGTAGTAATTTCAATGCTTTTTCGTAAACTATTATGCTATTTACACGCAGACAGTGTATTTGTTTTTACCTCCATGTCAGATTAGCTTATAAAAAATAGTAAAAGGCATAACAAGAGCGCTGAAAAGGGGCTGGTGTAGGAAAAGTGAATATTTTTAATTGGCCAGAAGTGTCCCCCCCTCCCCCCGCCCCTAGAAAAAATGGTGCACCCCCTTATGCCCCCTAAAGTTTTACCCTAGTTTTGCCGCTGATTGTGCGTGTCTAACCAGATGCACACTGCACAATAACAGATGGGGAAACTGACTCCCAAAATGACGCAACCAAGATTTAATCGTATGATGATGTCGGGTGAATTGGGTCAAGACACAGTAAGAGCAAATGTTGGTGAAAATTGATTAACTTTTGTCTTTTCCCAAGCACATATTTTTATATAACTCCTGAAGAGATTTGTACATGGTCACCATTTGTAAACCTGGTCATTTTCTATTGCTGTTTTTTTAATTTCTTTATACCTTTTCTCGTCTTGAGACAGTTTTCTGTCTGGCGAGGGCCTGCATGTGACCGACGTAGACACCTGTCCTCTTGGCGGAGTTATCTAACTCCTCTGCAGAGAAGGTCAAACTAATCCTGGGTATGGACACACCGGGATTACACAGAAAATGCTACACAGGAAGAGACAAGTTACAACCTCTGTTAAATGTGTGGCTAAGGGTTCTCCCCGGGATTGTTCAAAAATCTGTGGGGCAGTCTGGACCCCGATATTGCAAGTTTGGACGAAGCATGCTGAATTGAATCAAGTTCCTTGAAATGTTAGGTTTATGTTTCGTAAACTCTACTGTACAATTTGGGACATTTAAATTGCCTTTATTTCATTTTGTTTGTGAATTTGATCTTAAATTAAAAAATAATAATAAAAAATAAATAAATAAAAAAGTTATTACTTATTTATTTTTTCTATTTTTGCGTATCGGCCTGCAATTCGTGCTTATGAATTAACCCACACCATTACATAATTGCCTGATGGTTTTGTTGTGGATGAAAAATTTTCAAATATTTTACCTTGGGGAAGGAAAAAGTGAAAAAAAATAATAGTAATAAAATCTTTTTGAAAAAGGAAGCGGGAAGTGACAGGAGAATGGTTTATTGTTTTTTTCATTTGGCCTTACTTTGTCAGAATGTCACACATCAAAGAAAAACATTTGCAAATGTCTTGAAATGAATCATTACGTAAAAGTCTGACTTTTTCAGGGTCGGTGAAACAACTCTGCAAAAAACATCTCTACTTGAATGAATTTCAAAAATCAATCCCATTATTCAAATTGGGCGTCAGTAGCTTACCTCCGGACAGCAGAGTCTCATTAAGTTGAGTGATTTTCCGCATACATAGATGTCATATGCAAGGTCCTTCAAGAAGAGAGGGACGCTGTCCTCCGCGTTATTGGACGCCAGCACAAAACCCTGCGTCCAGTAATGCTTATCTGCGGGTGGAAAATTGTACATAAATAGGGTTGGCTCGATCACTTAACAATAAAAAGGGTAAAGGGAATGGCGGATTCCCTTGACCAGATTTCAAATTTCACTTTGCAAATATTTCATTTACTTCAATTATAAACTAGCTTTGCACAGGATCTTGTCAATGTCATAAGACATACTGTTCATACTGATTTATTGTCACATGCAAAATGTACAGTGAAATTCATTTTGGTTTTGCGTGTCTAAAAACGTTTATAAAAATACACATTATGACAAATCAAAAGAAAAAGAGAGAAAAGGGACGGCAATAAAACATGTACGAAATACAATTTATTATATAATACGCTCGCTATATACTAAAAACACTGCTGTCGAATTAAGCCCTATGTTAAAATACCCTCATTAAGGATACGTACAGCTGTGGGGTAAAAATTCTTACTGTACGATTAGAACCGGATTTGATGGAAACTGCACTCCTGTTAAGTGCTAGTTTCGCAAAGCAGTGCAGTTGTTAGCCTCTACGTTGCCTTTGTAACTGCCTTGTGCAATGATTAGGCTTTAAATCACTAAAGCAGGGCTTGAATTTGGGGGGGGGGGGGGGTGGATTCCACAAGACTGCAGGGCTTATACCTTAAAATGTTCACTGCACCAGAAATTGTCTTACAAGACAAGAAACAAAATGAGGAAAAAAACCTTCCTGACACTGTTGTACATGCATTTAAAATGTTTGACTGTTTTTATTTGATTTTGGGGTGAACAAAGAAAAATTGACTGGAGCAGGGTTTGAACCTGTGACCACTGGCTTAACGTACTAATGCTCTACCAACTGAGCTATCCAGCCCTAATGCTGGTGGTCTCCCCAGTAGTCAATATCTTTGTTCGGGGAAGGGGTAGCCAGTCAGAAGCCATTCAACCGGTCACTGCTGTGTAGCCAGGAATCACATTCCATTATACGATATCATAGAGCTAGCTCTATGGATATAACCTGGCAAGCGGCAGCACGGGGATCTACCTTAAGGGTGATGCGACTTTTTATTTTTAAACATCAAGCATTAAGGCATGTAAGAGAAGTTTCATCTGATTTGTCTTCATTGGTATCAAGTACACTTCATTACTCAATGAAATTGAAAGGTATTCATCAGACTCAAAGTCAACATTTGAACATAATTTTGTGGTTTCTATTCAAGCGAGGTATTGTTATTCAATTGAAAAACACAAGACCACTGGACTTGTCCAGTCATGAGTTTACTGGCCTGACACTAAAATCACTGGCCTCGGGCCTGCAGTCCAGTGTAAAATATGTGCCCTGTGAAGCAACTGGCTCAGTCACCATATATTTTTTTGGTAAATACCCTATATAGCCTTTGCGAAAGACTGCTTGGGTCCAAACGTGAGGCCATTAACAATTGTTTGCATTTATACAACAGGTCCTTGTGGTTGGTAAGCAGTTTGCAACAGCTAATTTGATGTTTTCAATTACGCTATATAAAAACAACCTCTTTACCTCTATAGTGTAGGTATTCATCACTGACTTTGATCAAGAATTCTCCAAACAGATCGCGACAAATTCCATTGAAGACCCAGTCCTGGATAAACCTAACAGGGACAGACAAATAAAAAGTTTGCTTTTTTTGTAATATAAATTTTTTTTCAAAAGCATTCTCTTCAAAAAACCTTTCTCTTCTAAAAGAACTTAATCACGGAGGAGGTTTGACGAATTTGAAAATTCCTGAAAAATGACTCCAACGGAAACATCTTATATTTAGGACATTAGTCCTTCTACACAGGTACAGATTTAGTCTCGCTTGATGAGATTTTAAATGGTCTTGCCAATTTGAACAATGAAATTTCAGGCATGAATTGTTGAGCAAAAAAGTGTAATTCTTTTTGTTTATTACTTTAAAGTTACACAGTTACACTAGTTATGTAATTACTAGCAATTTACAGGCAACCAGTTTACATTACTTTTCTGGAGATTATATCAAGACAATGTCTGTTGTGCCAATGAAGTGTTCTTTTAACTTGTTGTAAAATTGGCTGCCTACAAGGGCAAGTTCTATCAAGGGCAAGTTTGATCAAGGACCAATGGTTAACTAGTGGTTGGTGAGTGACGCAGGTAGTGCATGCACACTGGGGTTGAATTTTGAACGACTCTAGTCACGTCACGTCAACTCGACCGTGAGAAAATGGCGAAACCAATGTTATCACTTTACTGATAACTGGTCCCCTCTGCACTGTGCTTATGAAAAGGCTATTGGTAAACAGCGATGCGACCAACCTCGATAGGCTGGTCGTGAATAGTTGCGACTAGACTAGTCCAACCACTGTTGACAAGCGCGAGTTTGATGGGAGTTAGTTGAACTACGGTTAACTATGGTCCTTGATTGAACTTGCTCCAAGTTGCCAGTAAAAGTTTGACAAAGCTTTAAGATTAAGAAACTCACATCAAGTAGGGTCCACAGCTACTTCTAAGCAGTGACAAGACAAGCTGGTATCTATCCTGAAGACTGCAGTCTAGTGCCTCCTCGTAGAGGTATGACAAGAGACGGATACCCAGGGGGAAGGTATCCCCAGGGTCCCCTGGTTTGGTGCTCAGACGTTGGTTACAACGACACAGATCGGCTAAGTATCTTTTATGGATAGGAGATTGTGCGACAGAGATTATCAGACAGTAGCTTGAGTCATTATAAATAAACATGTAATTCTTCATCAAAAGCGCTATTAACTTTCCTACTTTTCATAACACTGGCTAGTTATATGCATGTGGATTTTTTTCACAGGACTTGGGAAAGTACTGACTATAGAGTGCTTGACACATATGGGTGTACAGGTACAACACATATAATATTCTTCATCCCCAATGCAAATTTAACATCAATTTAAAACTGTTGTAGTACCCGCTGCTTAAGCAGTTGAAACCGGATGATGTCAATACACGCAAATGTTTCCCCTGCCTGGAAACAGAGGTCATCTTGCGACGCCATTTTGTGATTTCAGACCACTGGAGCAAAGGTCACCCTGTCATTCAACTGCGGAGCATGCCTACACCACGCACACGCCGTGTAACGCTTCGATTCACCAACACAAGGACAAAAAAAGGTTGTGTTTACTCGTATTTTGTGACCACTGAGAGGTGGTATTTGAGTAATCCCCGATTATAGACCTTTGTCCTTTTGTTCCCAGAAGGGGATTACAAGAGGCTTCCACCATTGCTCATTCATTGTATTTCAGCTAAATGGAGATTAGTCAGAGTGAGCATGCATTCGAGCCATGGTTTCATGTTTAGTGCCACTCCTATGCTGTAGGTAACGGCCGATGTTTTGCAATTCACGCCACGTGAATTTGACATTTTCTCGGTCGAGCAACAAAACGGACGATCCAACAAAGAGAATCTTTCTTCTCTTGGCATTGTCATGCCAGGGTTTCTTTGTGCCAGCAGTACCTTCAAAGAAAAAAACCATTCCGGCAATTCTGCCAAAAGAATCCTGCCAGGGGGGCGGGACAAAAAAAAAAAATCCTGGCAGCAACTGCTTAAATATAAGATTGGAACTGACTCTAGCTACTGGGCAAGCTCGGTGGTCTAGTGGTAAAACATCTGCTCTAGAATGACAAAGGTCTTGGTTTGAATCCCACCTGAGTAATATGCCTGTGAATTTTTTTATGCAAGTTGTCTATTCTTGTAAAGTTTGGATGTACAGCCTGTTATCATACTTCATTTTAAGCAACAGTTTTTTCGATGACTATATGCATTTCCTACAAGCAATACCTTAGCTGCTTGATCATCTTGCCGTACATGGCTCTGATGGTCAAGACTGTCAATTTCCCATCACAAGAGGGCACCCTCTGTACGACAGCCTGGTAATACTGCATAAATCGCCTGATGCTGCTGGTGAACGCCTGGAGAACCAGGCCACCAGTGTAGGTGGAGTCTAGCACCCTCTGTTGGGCAAAGATGGAGAGTCTGTAGTGGTCCGTGCCGGCCTGCGCGAGTTCTCCCAGGAGTTGATTGAGGCTCCCGTGGGTGGTCCCTGTGAGGCAGATGTCTGGATTGATGACAAAGCACTGCGCTTCCTGCAACAAGAATGTAAAATAAAATACATCATTGGCTTTTGGAAGAGTGAAGTCTTTTCTATCCTTTAACACACCACAACACACCACAACACACCACCACCCTGTGAAATTTTGAGCAACTTTACAGTTGTAGTTTGAGAGGGGTTTTGTGGATTTTCACATACTGACATAAGCAACAGTGCTTAAAGGGCCTATGAAGAGCACTTTTTTGTAGTACATTTTTTATCATATATCCATGATTAAGGACAGTTTAAAGAAAATAATTGTTTGTACTAAAATTAAGGTTTAATGTACTAATTGAATTTTCAAAAATGACCTGTCTTGAACTGGACACATGAGGGCACTGTTGTGCGACTCATAAAAGGAACAAAGTCTCACAGCAGCATTAAAAATGTACAAAATCAAGATCCCAAATTTTCAAAAGAAAACAGCGGTCACCTCAAATTATGTATTGACAAGTCTAAACACTCATCATTAAGACAACAACCAAATATTAGTGGAGTTGCGATTTGAAAAATAGGGAAAAACTCTGTAATTTTTTGTGCACAAACCAACCATGATGTTGCAGCTTTGCCTTCGATGACATCACATATTTGCTCATGAATATGCAAAATTAAATTTTGCATAAAACACAAAATTCAGAAATACTGTCAAAAACCCCAAATTCGGCAAAAAAAAAAAGTGAAATTATTTTTTCAGAATAAATACAGAGTTGTTTCAATTAATAACAAATTCTATTTCATAGCCCTTTAAACTAGGCAAACTTTCATGGCTCTGGTTACCAAAGAATTCTGCACTTAGGTGCCCTGTAAAGTGTGTATTTTTTATGGACCGTGGTAGCGTGTATGCGCAGAGTTCCACGGTAAGCAGTGCATGAAATTGTACATGGCTAACGGGCGTGAGAAAATGTTGGGATCCTGCCAATAATTTAGTTTTAGTTTTTAATTAACAACCACTGGTCATTGGCAGATTTTTTTCAAGCAATACCTTAGATGAAAGATTATAACTTTCCTGAATCTACAAAAATAGCCATTTAAAATTTAAATCTAAATTTGTGGACTTAGCGAATGTAACAAATCCTTCATTAAATTTGCACCAATACCTTGTTCAGCATGAACGTTTCTGACGGAACACTCAGAAGCACATGCAGACTGTCCCGTACCAACTGATCCTGGTCAGGTAAAATCACAAGAGGGCGCTGCAGCGACACGTCTAAAACAGAGGCCTCCTGGCATCGGAGTCTGTACATCTCATCAAACACTCTGGAACCTGCTTCGGTTAGATAAGGTCTCTCTGTAACTTGTGGTCGGCTAAAAAAATAATAATAAATAAATACACAAACATATGATAATTCGCCTTTATATTTTGTCTCAGGATTTGTCTTCGGAATGTTTTCAGAAAAACATTGGATGCGTAAATCTTTCTATTTTCTTCTATCTGTTTGTATTGGTGCCTTCCTTTATATGATATTGATGACACACGAGGACATTGACTCCAAAAATGACGCGAGCAAGATTATTGTGATGATGACAACAGATGATTTGGGTCAACAGGAAAGTACCACAAAGCAGGAACCCATAACCACAGATTGATGTAATTGGCCCCTGGGCTTTGAACCTACCAGCCTAGTGTCTCCCATGTGTAGTGCTGATTGGGTTGGTAGTGTAGAGCTAAATGCCATATATTCTCAACGTCATCATCTGGTCTGATAGATGTCTCAGTTGCAGGGGTAGAGACGGAGGAAGAAGCTTCATGGAATCCTTCATCTTCAGACGGCTGACAGGAAGAAACCAAGAGAGAGAAAATGTAAAGCGCATTGAGACGTTATTGTGAAATGCGCTATATAGGAACTAGTTATTATTAGGTGTTCAGCTTTTAGCCGAAAACCTATTGTTATTGTTAAGTTTTTTTTGTTTTTTTTCCTCGTATTCTTCTGCCTGAACCTTCTCCGCCAATTTTGAGAAAAACTGAAACTTGTATGAACTTGAAACTTCTCATGAACATCAACCTCGGTGAGTAGACGGCACCGCAACTTTTTTGGAATGGTGACGTCATTGATGACGTCATTACGTTAAAAAAACGTTAAAAAAACCTTAAATAATTTGAAAAATCATAACTTCAAAACCAAAAGAGCTACGTTCAAGATTCTTTTTTTACATAAACCTCTTATAAAGATCTACAAATGCGGTGCACAACGTGACCCCATTTGACCTTTACTTCCGGTCGAAACCGGAAGTTAAAGTAACAAATCATGTTATTTTGGGCTCTAAAGCCTAAGTGCATGAAAATATGAAAAAATGTTCAATGCATAATATTTCCTTTAACTCAAGAGCATTCTAAAAATATGATGTGTGACGTCATAGCTACGTCACAACGAAATTGGTACACGAGGTCGAAAAAAAAATTATTTTGCTATCTCAAAAAATACAGCATCTACGGACTTGAAACTTACCACTGACTTAGACCAAAGCGTGTACATGACAAAGAACAAAATTTGGAATGATGACGTCATCGATGACGTCATTATATTAAACTGAAGTTTTTTATTAAAATACTCATATCTCCAGAATCAGATATGCTACATACATGATCTTTACACCATATGAAAGGTCATGAAGTATTAAACAAATCTTACACAGGGTGTGACCCCAATTGACCTTTACTTCCGGTCGAAACCGGAAGTAGTAGTTTTTTATATAAAAAAATCGTATCTGTATAATATTATTTTGTGTATTAATATAATAACTTAATTTTAAGGCCCTTCGACGATTCTACAAATGTTTACAATGTGTGACCTCATTTGACCTTCATTTCCGGTCGAAACCGGAAGTATAAGTTTGTACATACAAAATTGTGTATCTTATTAATGAAACGTGGTACATTAATAATCATTACATCAATTTTGAGCTCTCTGGCAGTTCTAGATGTTATGCACAAAGTGTGACCCCATTTGACCTTTAAATCCTGTCAAACCGGAAGTTGAAGTTTAATATGTCAAACCTTCATGCATAAAGATAAAAAAGTACAAATAAATATTTCGCCCGTCAGCATAGCACAAACAGACAAAAAACCTGCACACAATAATGACCTTAAAATTACGTAATTAAGCCGAACACCGTGAGTTTGTTCACAAACTCTCAATTTCTAGTTATTATTATTAAAACACTACCTTTCTTAGAACATTTCACATCCAAATTTTACACACACAAAAAACACTTGACGATCCAATAAAGAGAATCTTTGTTCGCTTGGCATTGTCAAGTCAGGGTTTCTTTGTGCCAGTGGCATCCACAAAGAAAAAAAAATTCCAGCAATTCCACCAAAAGAAACCCGCAAGGGGGATGGGCAAAAAAAAAAAATAAATTAATAAAATAAAAAATCGCGGCAGCAACTGGTTAAGCAGCTCTGTAACATTATTCCCTGGTCAAATATGATAAATGCTAATTGTACCTCCGATAAGCTTGGTATTTTCAGCCCCAGCAGGTCTGGGTTGCTTGTATCTGGAAGATCAGGGAAGCTTAGCTTGATGTTGAGCTGCCTGGTCTTACTGTGTGTCAACCCATTAAACAGAGTCTCCCTGGTGTACTTCTCATGCTCACCATCCAGAAGACCCTGAGGATGAAAATCAAATGATTGGAACAGTCTCATACATGAATCTGATTGATTATTATAGGGGATCATATCTGGGGAGGCGCTGTTCTTGGGGAGGTGCAGTTCCTGGGCAGGCGTCATTCCTGGGTAGGCGCCATTCCTGGGTAGGCGCCATTCCTGGGTAGGCGCCATTCCTGGGTAGGCGCCATTCCTGGGTAGGCGCCATTCCTGGGTAGGCGCCATTCCTGGGTAGGTGCCATTCCTGGGTAGGCGCCATTCCTGGGTAGGCGCCATTCCTGGGTAGGCGCCATTCCTGGGTAGGCGCCATTCCTGGGTAGGCGTCATTCCTGGGTAGGTGCCATTCCTGGGTAGGTGCCATTCCTGGGTAGGTGCCATTTCTGGGTAGGCCTCATTCCTGGCTAGGCACCATTCCTGGGTAGGCGCCATTCCTGGGTAGGTGCCATTCCTGGGTAGGCGCCATTCCTGGGTAGGCGCCATTCCTGGGTAGGCGTCATTCCTGGGTAGGTGCCATTCCTGGGTAGGTGCCATTCCTGGGTAGGTGCCATTTCTGGGTAGGCCTCATTCCTGGCTAGGCACCATTCCTGGGTAGGCGCCATTCCTGGGTAGGTGCCATTCCTGGGTAGGCGCCATTCCTGGGTAGGTGCCGCCCCGGGTTGGCGCCATTCAATACATTGCGCCCAGTGAGCAATTTTTTTCCTATCAAAGGCATGTCCAACCAAAGATGTTTTTGCAACTGTACAAACGACCATTACAACACGAGTTAAACCCTACTCGTGGGCCATGGCTAATTTGTCTCAAATACTGCACTGAATCATGAAAAGAGAATGTACAAAACCAACTCTGGGATTAATTCAAGATAAAAAGTACTTACTTTCAGAGAAAACAGGCCGTTGCCAAGAAGATCCTTGCCCGGGTCAACTTCAAAGAGCTGAAAATAAGTTCAGATTGAAGTTGTAAAATTAGTCTGTCAAATTTCCCTTCAATGTTACTGAATCTGGCAAAACCTTAAAACTTTGACACAATTTTCAAAAGTAAGATTTGGGTATTAATCATGAAAATTGACAAGAACTTTTCTTTCTCCATCAAGAAAAAATGCTCTCTATGGCGACATAAAAATATCAAAACTGGTCCCTGCGTTCAATATTTGGCATTTTCAAGGCTGTTGCGCATTATGGTAAATGCAGAGAACTTTGTAGTTTTGCCAGAATGGGTCTCAAATATAAAAAGGTATCATGTCGCCAATTTTGAAGATTGTGTGTCCAATGTCAGCATACAATCCATGACAACAAAATATGCCATTAGACTTCGAGTCATACTTTTCTACCCATGCATCAGCTGGGAAGCCAGCAATGCCCCTTAAGGGTTGATTGGACACACGCCGCAATTGCCGTGTGGCACTCTCCTGAATATCATGGTGTTTTGTTTAATTGTTTGAAGTGAATTTAGAACGAAGCAATCAGGCCTGGGATGATAATAAAGTACCTCTTCCATAAGGTTGAGATAAATGGTTTATTCCGAAACATCACAGCCGCAGATCAAGATATGGAGCAGGTGGGTCAACTACCTGAGGTCAATCTTGTGTGAGCTACTGTGGATTGACCCTATGATGAGTTAAATGTCACTCAATTTTACCATACACTACCTTTTGCTCAAGCATTCTGTAGTTACCAGCCTCGCCATTCCCTCCGTTTGTCTTCGCAAGTAGCAGCTGTTTTCCCTCAAAAAGCTCCCTACAGCACAGACAAATAAAAAGTAATCAAAACACAGGGAGAGAGGGAGTATGAGAGATGTCTGTACCTGTTTCTATACTGGAACACTTTCAACTGTAAACTTGTAAAAACCAATTCTTGACATTCCTCATCATCTTTTCACGGCTTACTCTGATTTAATCTGCTAATTAGCCAACTAGGTTACCCTAACCATCCCCAACCCTTCAAAATCAACCTGTATGTTTGTTTGATTCAGTTTGACTGAGGACGGATAAATAAGGCAAGTCTTGGATTTTGATAGATTTTGAGTCATGGATAGCTATAATTACTCACAACGACACTAACAAATAAATCAGACTTCTTAAAGGTTTTGTATTGACACACAATGAACAAAACATGAAAACAAAGAGGCCAATACCTGGGGTAATGGATGTAGCCTTGGTAACCTTGGTGATAAACATGACAACTGTCACCATGGTAACGAGGTCCACTCGGCAAGACAACAGCACGATCATCCTAGACCAAGAAACAAAACAATCCAGGCAAGAAAACAAGTCAAAAGCAACATGCTGGTCAAAAATCTTTCTTTAAATCAGTTTACTACAACTGGATTAACCCTCCCACTGTCTGACCATTTAATATCATCCATTATGGTTTTGAATGATAGATAAACTCTGCCAGCCTGCAATATGATACATTGCCATGATTGTGGGGAATGCATTCACACAATACATAGGCTACAAAGTCCTGTGCTCGGTTATGTCATCATATATACAACCCGTGCAGTTGATCAGTTTAAATGGTTTGTCAACTCACTGAAAATTTTTTACCAAAAGTAGGAGTGTTAATAAACCGATTCAATGATCCACTCAGCTGTGCCCAACATGCATACACTACACCTTGAACATGCACAGCTGTAACTTAACTAACCCCGAGGTTTTACACAATGTTAAATCACTCTTTGTTTCCATGTATACCAGTGCCCAATTTCATAGAGCTGCTTAAGCACAAAAATTTGCTTAGCACAAACAAAATTATGCTTACCAGAATAAGGTTACCAGCCAAAATAGCATGTCACATGTACAATCTGCCACTGGTATCCTGCTTTAGTTTGCTGAGCAGACAATTTTTAAGCACTAATTTTTGCTTAAGCCGCTCTATGAAATTAGGCCCAGGTTTTTGTCTGACTTTTGGTTGTACAATCCCGGCTGTGATTGGCAAAAAAGGTCTGGACCCAATTTCATGGCTCTGCTTACCACAAAATTCTGTGCTTATGGCGCCCTGTAAAGCACCTGACTACAGCAGTAAGCGGAGAAACCCATAGTAAGCAGAGCCTTCAATTCTGGCTGAGGAGACAAGGCTTATTGAATCAGTCTATTGACCAAAATTACCTGACGTCATCATCACAAAAATCTTGGTTGAACCATATTGGAAGTTAATATTACATTGTGTGGTGCGCATTTTAGGCCCTGCGTCATTTACGCATATACCTATTGACTTTCAAAATGGTGAGTGTGGCACAGTCGCGCATGACGTGCGTGTATTGGGTCAATTGTCAAATTTATGGGAGAAAAAAAGTACAAAAGTCCATCTCTTTGAAAAATCGATAAATAACTTGGTGATAGCGCTTCGTTCCACTGAAGATCCTCCGTGAGGATATAACAAAGACCAAATATTTTGAGAATATCAACTTTCAAGAGATGGACATGTCTGTGTCATAAACTGTTTGTGGTTATGGCCCCTGTTTTCGCACAGCTACCAGAGATTGTTTTGGTCAGTGACTTTTTTTCAGAAACTTGTTTCTGTCGAGGGTTGCCAAAACACCCTACAGGCGTCTTGCAAGTCCAAACCAAATGAGCTGTTTACCTTATTTTTCACATCCACTAGTGGTAGGTCTGGTTCCCTGTGACCAACAGGGAGATCCTCGTCCTTTTTAGGGCAGGAACCAGCTAGAGTCAAGAGGAGCTGTATTGCAGCCTTCAGCTCTGAGTGATTGCCTTTTGATAAAACAACAACGGGAAAGTTAAAAGATCATTTTTATTCTACAGAAATCCTTATTAAACTTACCAGCGCCCTATTTCATAGAGGTGTTGATAAAGGGCCTCCGAGGTGAATATTTCAAAGATGGCTGATTTTTCCCTTTGTTGACGTCATGTGCAACCCATCTATTGGGCTTGGACTTTTGCTTCATGACTTTTTTTCAGAAGCTGATTGACTTTGTCATCAATGAGTGCAAAGTCCTTTTGGCTGAATCTGTACTGTCTTCAGATTCTTTTTGCAAGATATGTCAACTATCATCAATAACTATTATTAATATTTCCATTATTATATCTTTCTGGTAATGAAACCAAGGAACCCTTAAAAGTGACTATAGCACTGTGACCCGCAGGCCTGAAGATACCTGTGTAGAGAAGATGATGAAGAAATCTCAGTTTTAGATGTGGGAGGAAAACCCCAAATAGGGAAAACCCACACAATCAGGTAGGGACTGAAAACCCAATCCTCACGCATGGCTCTGGTCCAAAGAGGTGAACGGAAGGGAAGAACCCACTAGGAATTTGTAATATAAAACAACAGGGCATCAAAATACTTTCCATAGTTTGACAGGTAAAATAAAATATGTTGCAGGGTCCAAAATCAACACAGCATCCAAAAGACACGTAGGCCCTTATTGAAAGTTTGGCTTCGGCTTAGGCACCGTTACTGACTTTTCACATGGGACCTCAAATTGGCAAACAGAGCCTAAGACCAAAGCCTTGTTTTCATAAAGGGTCCTAAACAGTCTACCATTTTTTGGCCAATGGCTTCTATGGCCGTTTACGAAACCACGGCTTGGGCTTGGGCTTGGGCTTAGGCTCCGTCAGTTATTTTGAAAACGTGTGCTTTCCGTACGGGGCTTCAAACAGGTGGACGGAGCCCAAGCCGGAGCCCAAGCCCAAACCGTGATTTCGTAAACGGCCTATGTATTCAAAACAATGGTGGTGGCTATGGCTATTGGCTACTGCAAGATCAATGTACACTTATGGACCTTTCTTGTGCAACCAAGATGAAGAAACTACAGAGAGCCATCAATGCAAAGCAAAAACAGATAATTACAGTTTGCAAAAGTGTTATACAAATATTCAAAAACTGTTTAGAATTTGTTGGAAACAAACCAACCAATAATGGGATGTATTTTCTTCAAATAAAAAGTTTGAAATACGTTGAATTTGATCACAACGTCTGTTAATAAGACTTAAATGTTTTGCTAAATTTGGCCTTCCATGCCAACCAGCAAGGTTTGTATCAACATTGCCACTGCAGCCACTAGTGCAGCCAAATGTTTGACAATCTTGGATAAACTACTGCACAGATCAAACTAAGAGTCAGACTTAATAAATTTTCAGTTACCATTGTCTACATCTGGTAACGATGACAGGAGTCTCTCCAGCTTGTGGGCTTTGTCAAACTTCCACTGCTGCCGCATCTCAAAGACAACCTGAAGAAGTCGCTCTTTGGTTCCAGTGACCGCATCACGATTCCCGTCAACATCCCACGCCGTCTCAGGGGAAGCCCCGTTGACGTCGTCTCGCTGGAGAGGGCCGTATAAATGGGAGAAGAGAGTCGTATAGAGAGAGGCACGGAGAGCTTTACGGTGCTTGGCTAGTGTGGTGTTGGATGGATTAAGCCGAGGTTGTAGAAGTTCTTTATTGACATGTTTGTCTACCAGCTGATTGAATAATCCAGAGATGGAATCCATTGCCGTATAGGATATTATCGGCAATAAAGGCAACTGCAAAAATAGAAAACAAGTTTAATACCAGTGAGGCAAATATTAAAAGGATGAGCTAAATACAGTTCATAAATACATTTTTTTGAGACCGAGCCATTGTATTTTCAATCTAAGCGCCTCCAGACATAAATCTTAGATTTATTTTTCAAGGTAAAATCGGCTTGAGCACTGACCATTATCTTTAATAGTGCCAAAGGAAATGTTTACGGATGCGCCTGTGTGCGCTGACAGAGCTGTATGACCTGTCATCTAGTCACTGCTCTAGTGCTGGTCTTTAGTCAAGGCGCTCACGGTAACTCGGATGGTATTCATCACACACAGCGAGCGCCACCACCGCAAACATGAACCAGCAGCACGCTTGTATCAAGTGCTGAACAAGTGATCTTCACCGAATGGTCGTTGTCCACAATGCATTTACAAGTACATGTAGTTCTGTTTGTGTTCGACGACACAATACACTATACAAAGAGTTTGCATTAAAACAGTGTGCTACAGCAACACAAAACATCATGGCTGCTGACGATGTTTAAACGTGTAATTGTCAGCTAGGACCTTGGTAGGAGATACTTCACACACAAAATAACAACAGCACTAAACTGTTTTAAAAGTATTTGCCACAATCCTGTTAAATGCCTTGGGCAAGTGAAGTTGTGATAATCATAACCCTTCATCCTCCCTGCAGTTGTAGACCGTCGGGAGGATGGAGTGTCACACTTATCGCAACTAGGGCAAGTGAACATTGGGGGAAAGTTTCGGCAAAAAAAACGTGAGCTCGTATTCAACAGGTCATGTCAGTCCCTGATGCTATGTAGGCAGATTAGAAAATGCACGAGGGCACTCTTTGTTGTGAGATGGTAATTTCTTAATGGAAAATTTGATTGAAATTTTCAATATTTTGGCTGCTTTTTAGTGACCAGAATGTTTAAAAACTCATAATTCTCTTATTTTTAAACCTTGTTTTTTATCTAATATTTGTTTTGACAAATAATACAAAGACATTCAACAAAACAAACATTAAAATGTTTTTTTTAGCATTTAAGTCAGAATCTACCCAGTGGTTTTGTGTACACAATCATAATCACAATTTTGACTAATGATAAAGCATGGGTAAAATGTCTCATCTTTGAAGCGACAAAATAAACTGCTACTCCGCAATGCAGAATCAGGAAGAACCAATTTATGGCTTAAAATGTAACGTAATAACTTTTCTTTTATGCAACACTGATGGAAAAAACATGATTTATTTGAAAAATGTATTAATTATCCTGTAAAAAATGTCTCATCTTGTGTAGCGACAAAATAAACTGCTTCTCCTCAATGCAGAATCAGAAAGAACCAATTTATGGCATAAAATGTAACCTATTAACTTTTCTTCAAAATCATATGCAACACTGACGAAAAAACATTATTTGAAAAATGTATTATCCTACTTCCTATATTATCATGTACTGTAGTGGGTTTGGGCTTGGTTAGCACTCATGCAATGAGGAAGGAGCAATAGCGTGTTAAACAAGCAAGAAACTTTAGGGCCAACTAAAAAGCGGAGGAATAACAAGGACAGGTAGGCCTTGTGCTATAAATTACTAACATTGCCTTTACAGTCGATTTTTATTAGGCCTTGCGTTAACTTTTTTTTGGCATGATGATGGTGACACCTCACACATGTCACAACGTTCAGATCAAATCATTGTTGACGTTGTGTTCACAGCTAGCTACACAGGCCTACCGACCGATGTCGAGCAGGAAGAAAACATACTCACTAAATCATCCAGACACAATATGACAAATTCTTAGCTGTTTTGTTGTTGACCATTGCTGTTGTAGATTTATATCCCAAAAAACTCAAACGGTCAGAGTAACTCATGCTAACCCAAACGGATTTCTACCTAAAAGTCATATTCAGCGCGCGTTCCTTACGCTCTCCCAGCTCTGCTAGTTGTCCGTCGGAAGGGCGCCCTCCTTCATCGTCCCCGCCGCTTACCAAACTAAAGCAACCGGTGCGAAGTTGGTTACTCGTTTGACGTTCGATATTCGAATGTCAAACAAGAACCAATTCCTGGTTTGACATTCAAATTTGTGCACAGAACCGATAGAGAAATACTTCGTGGAAAGAAGCTCTTTTCACATGTCCAGACCCCATGGGATGGGCACCGTTAGATACAGAATTGAAGATGAGGATCCATTGAACACACCCATGGTCATATTGACCCGGCCCATGGGGTTTTGAAACATTATTATTTTGTTAACGTACAAATTCCGTACTGTTCATGGTAATATGCATTTAATTACTGAAATTATTTCAAAATTTAAACGGTCAGGTTGTTCATACCCAATGGGCCGGGCACCACTACCTATACTCAACTGCTTTTGAGCAATATAACCAGCAGTTGAATAACACTGTGGTAGACCAATCATTGGTTAACAAGAATTCCCAATTATTCTTTTGTGTTTTCAAGTTAAATTTCAACCAACATTTATGTACCCAAACGGTCAAGTTAATTTTGCCCCAACTCTGGTTCCATTTGCCCAAGTCCCGTCTTTGGGCTAGGGAAGCTAACCTATAGTTAAGTACAGTCAGACCAGTCATTGGTCAAATGAATATCTTTTGGTGTTGTTAAATTCACAATTAGAAGTTAAATTCCAACAAACATCTCACTTTGTACCAAATGGTCAGGTTAATTTTGCCAAACCCCTGGTACCAAAGTCATGGCAATCGATTTTGGGCATTTTTTAACCAACATTTGAATAAAAGTCAAATCAGTCGTTGGTTAAATGAAAATTGCCCATCTTTTTGTGTTGTTAAACTCCCACTTAAAAAAGTTAAAATTCAACCAACTTTGTGGATATCATTTTTGCCCAGCTTTGCCCAACTTCTATCAATTTACCCAAATTGGTTTTGGGCAGTTTATAACCAACAGTTGAATAACGGTAGACCAATCGTTGGATAAGTAAGAATTGAGCATTTTGTTAGACGTCAACTTTAAAGTTAATTTTCCAGTCATGCGTAAATATTTTTTAAAGCAATTTAGAAAGGCACTAATGATGAACACCGTGCGTGCTGACCGATGGGTTCACCGCGACCAATCGATCTTTTTAGCTGTTCCGACTATCAGTCGGAACAGCTATTGTTTCTGTCGAGATTTTTATTTTTTTTTATTATTATTATTATTATTATTCTTTATTTCCCCCAAAACCCTATTGACTTAACACATGACTTTTCTGCGCACAAAATGCCGTTCTTTGAATTATCATTATAAGTTAAATTCTATATCATGTTAAAGCTTGTGTCTTGACTTAGCTAAACGATATCATAAAATTATAATTATTAATTAATTAACCATAAGACAGCAGTGTGAATAATTAATTAAGCATTCTTGTCTCCAGCTTATCTCAGGAAGCCTACAACCGATCTTAATTTTCTTTTCAGTTATAGACTTGTTGAATATTGTAGATGTGCAATTTGGATTGTTTGTGTCTGTCACGTCATCATGACGTCATTTATGGCACGTTTTGTGTCTGTGTACAAAAGGCACGGCCCAAAAAGTGTAACTATTTGGTAGGTCAAAAACCACAATTTTTCAAAATATATTGAATTTTAGATTGCTATATTACAAAGATCGTTTAGAAAACATGATTTCTTTTACCAAGAGTTGTCCCAGACCATAAAAATTCATCAAAGCACAACGTATTTCACTTTAATTAACCGTTAATTTCTCAATCTGAGCACCATTAGTACAACGCTGTGTGGATTGCGCCGCTTTTCGCCGCTCAAAGTTGATAGCAAAGTTGTACACAAGTACGCACTCGCCTGTTTTTCACACGTTAATCCAATGATGTTCCTCAGTGTTGCGAACCTGTACAGGTTTTTGGTGGGAAAACCGCAAACATGAATGCGGCGGGGTAGCGCTAATTTTTTTAGCGTTTTAAACTTGATTTGTGTTATCAGATGTTAGTTTGGCTTTTAATAACTAATATAATGACTTCACTTGTCCCAAACCATAAAAATTCATCAAAGCACAACGTATTTCACTTTAATTAACCGTTAATTGTTCAATCTGAGCAGCATTAGTACAACGCTGTGTGGATTGCGCCGCTTTTCGCCGCTCAGAGTTGATAGCAAAGTTGTACACAAGTACGCACTCGCCTGTTTTTCACACGTTAATCCAATGATGTTCCTCAGTGTTGCGAACCTGTACAGGTTTTTGGTGGGAAAACCGCAAACATGAATGCGGCGGGGTAGTGCTAATTTTTTTAGCGTTTTAAATTTGATTTGTGTTATCAGATGTTAGTTTGGCTTTTAATAACTAATTTAATGACTTCACTTGTCCCAGACCATAAAAATTCATCAAAGCACAACGTATTTCACTTTCAAAGTTGATGCATGGTAAAAAAAGGTGCTTCCAAGAAATATTCAGCAAAGGCATATCCAGTTTACTGAAAATCATTTCCCTTGATTTATTTTTTAGATTACTTGAAATCTACTAAGAATCATTTCGCCCATGGAATTTTTCCGGTTGCTCAGAATCAATTTGTTTACTAGGAATCGTGTTGGTTATTGAATAAACACTCGTTCAAATATAATCATTATGCTTATCCACTTCAATTTGCTCACTATAGAAATCATTTCACTTGTACGCTTATTCATTTGATTTTATTTTTATTTTTTTGCGTGGTCATTCAACTCAGAATCATTCCAGTTACTCGAAATCATTTCGCTTTCTCAGAATCATGTCGCTTACTCCAAATTATTTTGCTTACGCTAAGTAATTTTTCTTTACTTATGATCATTTCACTCACTCAGAATCATTTCGCCTATTCGGAATCATATTCTGCATATTCAAAACTTACTCAGAATCATCACGGTTACTCACAATCATGTCGCTTTCTCTAAATTATTTTGCTTACGCTAAGTCATTTTTCTTTACTTATGATCATTTCGCTCACTCAGAATCATTTCGCCTATTCGAAATCATATGTTGCATACTCAAAACTTACTCAGAATCATCACGGTTACTCACAATCATGTCGCTTTCTCTAAATTATTTTGCTTACGCTAAGTCATTTTTCTTTACTTATGATCATTTCGCTCACTCAGAATCATTTCGCCTATTCGAAATCATATGTTGCATACTCAAAACTTACTCAGAATCATCACGGTTACTCACAATCATGTCGCTTTCTCTAAATTATTTTGCTTACGCTAAGTCATTTTTCTTTACTTATGATCATTTCGCTCACTCAGAATCATTTCGCCTATTCGAAATCATATGTTGCATACTCAAAACTTACTCAGAATCATCACGGTTACTCACAATCATGTCGCTTTCTCTAAATTATTTTGCTTACGCTAAGTCATTTTTCTTTACTTATGATCATTTCGCTCACTCAGAATCATTTCGCCTATTCGAAATCATATGTTGCATACTCAAAACTTACTCAGAATCATCACGGTTACTCACAATCATGTCGCTTTCTCTAAATTATTTTGCTTACGCTAAGTCATTTTTCTTTACTTATGATCATTTCGCTCACTCAGAATCATTTCGCCTATTCGAAATCATATGTCGCATACTCAAAACTTACTCAGAATCATCACGGTTACTCACAATCATGTCGCTTTCTCTAAATTATTTTGCTTACGCTAAGTCATTTTTCTTTACTTATGATCATTTCGCTCACTCAGAATCATTTCGCCTATTCGAAATCATATGTTGCATACTCAAAACTTACTCAGAATCATCACGGTTACTCACAATCATGTCGCTTTCTCTAAATTATTTTGCTTACGCTAAGTCATTTTTCTTTACTTATGATCATTTCGCTCACTCAGAATCATTTCGCCTATTCGAAATCATATGTTGCATACTCAAAACTTACTCAAAATCATCTCGGTTACCCTGAATCATGTCGCTTACTCCAAATTAGCTTAGAGCACATGTGACATTTTATTTAAACATATGACCCCGATTTGACCTTTCCTTCCGGTCCAAACAGGAAGTTCAAAACTTAAAAGAATCTCATCTCCTGAACTAAATTTCATAAATTTGTAATCTTTATGTTGTTTTGTAGCTTACATCATATCGGACATTTTGTTTAGAGGCGTAACCCCACTTTGACCTTTACTTCCGGTCCAAACAGGAAGCTATAAATTTCATAACAGCATATCTCATGTGCCAAATGTCCTAGAGTCATAATCTTTGTTCCATTTGTAGCTTACATCATGTGTGACATTTCGTTATTAGAATGACCCCACTTTGATCTTTACTTCCGGTCCACACTGGAAGCTCTAAATTTCAAAAAGCATATCTCCTGTGGCAAATGTACTAGTCATTATCTTTGTACCATTCGTACCTTACATCACATTTGACATTTGGTTACTAGGCAAGACCTCACTTTGACCTTTACTTCCGGTCCAGACAGGAAGCTCTAAATTAAAAAAACATATATCATGTGCCAAATGTCGTAGAGTTATAATCTTTGTACATTTGTAGCTCACATCGAAGGTGACATTTTGATATCACGCATGACCCCACTTTGACCTTTACTTCCGGTCGAAAAAAGAAGCTCTCAATTAAAAAAAAAATCATATGTCCTGCGCCAATTGTCAAAGTCATTATCGTTGTACCGTGTAGGACCATTATCAAGGTCTTGAGTATTTAATCAAAGGACAAACAACTTCGGAACAGCTACGTGTTTGTCCACAAACACATAATGTCTAGTTATGATTGCTTTTGCCGTGGCGCTTTTGGTTGAGCGCTCAATCTGCAGATCGATGGGCAGCTGAGTGGTGCTGCTCACAAAATTTCCCTCCATCCACCGACTTCTCCTCTAAAGTAAAATCCTCCCATCCACCCCACAAAGTTTTAAGTCCTCTACCCACAAGAAATTCCCCCTCCATTAAGACCCCAATGTACCAAGTTTTGAGCCCTCCCCTCAACCGAGCCCCTGAAGGTACCCCCCTCTCCAAGTTCTAAGCCCTCCCTTCGACCCCACCCACAAAAATTCATCTCCCCGAGTAAGTTCCCCATACTTCAAATGACCTTTATCACACAAAACTTCTGTATTCAGTTAACTGGAATGTCTATCACTATTATACTCTTAAACTAGCAAACAAGGGTTTAAAAGGGTTTCCAGTCATTTTGCACGGCCAAAATTATACGCAGGTAAAAATGTAAATTTACGGAACAAATTTGTACATGCATTTGGAAAAAAAACATCCTGTCCAGTTGGGTTGGTCACATAGCTTTTAGTGACAATAATTACTGTTGTGTGATAAAGGTCCTCTCTGCACTAACCCATTGAAACAAAGTACAAATAACACATGTTTTATTAATTTTTATTATTATTTGTTTTATATTTTTTTTTACATAAATGTAAGCCCCATGTACACTGGCACATCACTTAAACTATCGCGACCCTTTCTCTTAGGTTGGTTGGACCGCGAGAAGGTCATGCATGTTCTATCTATTTTGTGCTACAGCCATCTTGCTTCTTAATCACTGCTGTACAATTTCAAACCAGAAGACTGGTTTTGTAATAAAAAAAATAAAAAAAAAAAAAGACAAACAATATCTTTTCGTCCAGCCTCGTTATGGCCACATTGTTGTGAATGATAGATGTACCCTGATCTTTATAAATAATTACGGTAACCACTTGTTGTGAATGATGCAGTCTAAAATTGAGCATTGATACTAGGCAAAATGCCTCTAAAAGGTTTTCGCTTTTATCAACGTTTGAAAAAAGCTATGCGCTTCCATAGGAAGTGTGGAATTGTTGTTAAGTATTGTTTCTTATTTAAAGAATTAATTTCTCACTATGAATGTTCAAACCTTTTTATTACCAACAAACAATATGTACACTTAAGTATAAATTATTGCTCATGTTGTACCGTACCATTATAAATGGAACCATGGCCAGATAGACTGAATAATAACATAAATAGAAATCGTCACTGACACCACGAACTAACACACAGTGCGCGCTGTTCGTAAGAACATTTGAAGTTACACTCATACGCAAGTTAAGAATGCTTCAGACAGTAAAAGTGTTCATTTGTTTGGTTTGTTACTTATTTACAGGAAAATTTTACTTTTACACCATCTGATGTGGTTTTCATCCGGTAAAAAACACAATGATCTACGAAGTTATTCAATGTTAGAGATGTGTGTTAGTTCGTGGAATCGAAAAAACGCTGCCTCTTGTGTGTGAGACGCTGCTTCTGTGCTGTGGCGCGCACTCACACATGTGTTAGTTCGTGAAATCGAAAAAGCGCTGATCCGAGCGCGCGCGCGCACACACATTGACAACCGTGATGCTGCGCATATGTACAGAATGTACGTACAAACATATGCGGGGATTGAGCGCATATGTGACCAAGATGGGAACGATCACATCTGTGTTAGTTCGTGGTGCTATTAAAGCGCAAAATATGCAATTACTGGTTCACACAATCTTTAAAATCTACCATTTTACACATGTTTCGCCCTTGATATACCATTCAGTTGATGTTCATGATGCAAACAGGCAATAACCAAAAAAAAACACGAAATTCTTATGTTTTTCATTGTTTTTTATACATTTGTGTTAGTTCGTGGTGTCAGTGACGAAATGTTAGAACAATTTATATTTAACTTCTACTAACTTCAAAATTCACTGAACGACAACGTCTGATAAATGTATATAAACAAGTTGAAGAAAACCTCTGAGGCAATTTTGTATTTCATACCCAAACATTAAGTCAAAGTGCGAAGCCGGGGCAGTCAAAGTCCGAGTTCGAATCGTCTGTATTGTCCCAAGTCCGAACCCCGCGCCAATCCATTGAAAGTAAACATAAATCTTAATCAATAATATGAACACCATTGCGGCATTTTATAACACAGACAAACCTCTTTAAATTCTTTTTCTTTCCATTTTTTTTTTAAACTTCTGCTTTCTTTCAACTGCATTGAAAAAAATACAGACTTATCCTAGTTTTTTTTTAAATGACGGGGAAATAAATATATAATAATAATAAATCAAATTCCTCCTAAAATTCCCTTCAAATTCCCTGCTTTTATAGCCCGGGTTTAATTGTGCTGTTTGTGTAAAGCGTGATTTTATACTGCCCGGGTCGATTAAATACACGCGTCACGAAGGGATGTCATACAAGTCTGCCCCATGGTATTTTATATTAATTATTTTGGGGTATAGTTATATGTTTTAATCAAACTTATCTCATCTTGTTAACTTGTTATGGATTAGTGTGGTCAGCCCAGGAAACACATTCCACTGTGTTAAAGATCACGCTGGAGTTAAAAGGCCTGCAAGCGAGTTGGTCAAGTTGCTATAGTTTGGTTATGTTATTTTAGAACAAAGTTGAGAATGTGGGAGGTCAAACAACTCAAATTTTGAACAGAAGTAGCTTAGTATATATCACACGTGGTTCTTGCAACCAATACGCGGGCGCACAGTTTAACTGATTTCCTACGGGTAGTGTATGGGGACGGGGTAGCCTCGCTTATGATCAATCAACTGTTTTGATAACTCAAATTAAAGCGGATGACAGGAATGGAAACGTTCTTCTGAATCACATTAGTAATTTTCACCGACGTATGCAGCATTTATTCTACTGGGAACGGTGTTTTTATATGCAGCCTCGCTTTCAAATTAATCACGAATAAAACCTCAACTTGATTCGATATCGGGCGATGCATTTTGGAAATTAAACTTCGAGTTTTTATTCTCAATGATTCTATAAAGAAACTCAATTGACTTTTCTCCCAGTCCCGGACAAAGAAAATGCATTTAATTTGTTTTTTTCGTTAGCATTCAACCAAACACAATTTAGGACTTATTTTTGACATTCAGTTTAAGCCTGAATTTCAGTTAAGCCTGCTAGAAAGACATTCATGTTAGCTAGTTGTTTGTAGTTTGAAGAGACACATTTGTGTATATAGTAAATAATAAATGAAAATGAGTTAAACTTACCCATACCCAGACAAACAGACAGGCTGCAACAGATGGTTATGGCGCAAAGTAAAGGCAAAGTTTACATATTAATTAAATCCTTCCGGAGCAAATAATATCTATCTCCCTAAGTGAAAATTCCATTTTCAAGTTCGGTGTCAAGTTTTCAGTAAAAACAATAAAAAAACAGTCTATCTTTCTTCATGGATTTTTTGCACGTTCATGCACATCGATCTTGTTTCGGTTCCTGCATTTTGATTGATGGTCATTAAAAAATTTCTTTGATTTTGACTGTATTTCTGACAAAAATTGTCTTCTTCAATGCGCTTTTAGATTGAAACTAATCACATTGTTTCAATCATTTCCAATCTTGCACCATAATATTTTGGCTCGATGCAACATCAACCAATTAGCATGCTGATCCTAACTATCTTGGTTTAAAGGGAATTTTTGTATTCTCGGAATACATGGTTTAATTGGCTGTTTAATTTTCATCAAAATTCACTACACAACCTCGATATTAGATGATGTAGTCGGAATTCTCAGTTGTTAGTTAAGACTTACAGAGTTTTCATTGTTGTTGGTATGCCTACAAAAGTTAAAACAGTTCAATTGAGATTTTTTCCTTCTCTTCAGTCATTCATTTTGCCATCAAACTTTGAAACACAAACAATTGTTCCGATGATGTTTGTCAAGTATATATACAGTTACCGGTAGCAGATGGGCCATGTTTCTCCACTTCATGAACATGCGTCACTGCCTGTTGTTGTTTCGCGCCGTGCCGTGCATCTGCCGGACCAGGCTTGAATCCCTACTTCTGAAACCTCATGATGGCAGCTTCCGTGAACTTTTCACGATGAGATAGCAATCATCTGAAAGATAGCAATCATCTGAAAGATAAAAAGACAAAGAAAGGTAATCATTGAAGTAAAGTAGTCTTGTCAAGGAGAAGCGGTAACAGAAAATCTGTGAAAATTATAGGACGTTTAAAATTTAAAGCATAAGAAAAAAAAATGAAATAGAATACTAAAAAACACGACATTAAAATCACCCACACTAATACAATGTAGGTGTATATCTGTTGGGCAAAGTCTTGACTGTCTTGACAAAGTCTTCTTGACTGTAAATGCATTCTATTTAAAAGGTACCCGGCCCTTCCGACCATTTTAAACAGACTAATATATCCACTGCTCTAATTTTTGTTTCTAGAAAGGAAATTCTACTGTGAGTTCTGATAGTTTTAAACAGATTTCCTGTCATTCCGAAAAGATAATTCAATCGTCAGGAAAGAATCATGTCTAGGGTGCGGTTTGTGGCCAGTAACACGGCGGGAAATTCAGACGGCGGACCCCTGCATAAGACACTTTTATGGTGTGGCGCCTTCACAATCAAAATATCAGGACATCATACAGTTCGAACATTGCATTTAGAAATTACAGACAGAGGTGAAATTTTGCTAGTATCAAGTATTCTTCAAGTATCGTAAAATAGACGATTTGATGACTTTTCTTACCATTCAAATAATGTGACACCATCATGCCCCGGGGTCCACGAGTTGCACGCAGCAACTTGAATTCACAGTGAGTTAGTTCATAGTGGCGTTTAATCGTCACAGTGAATGCGATAATAAAGGTTACAGTTGTAGGTTCCTCCCTCCATAAAACAAAATTTGAATAACATTGGATGAGCTACTTTATGCAAAGTAGGGCGTTGGTTCCACGAGCTTCTAAGCTGGTACCCTGAAGGTTAACGGTGTGTCTCCTTGCAAACGGTGGGTGACGACTCTTTTTCGAAACAAGTCGTCCATCAAGTCAACGAAAGTGGGAAGAAGACGGGGTCGAGGTTCAACCCCGTTCCTATTAAAAGGCCCCACTAAAAATATATGAACATCTATAGGAAAACAAAAAGTGTGTTTCGGCTAGTTTCGGTAATAATAACAGAAACGCCTATTTATTTGAAGGTTTCTAAGAAATAGGTTTCTAAGAAATAGGTCTTCTCATTTATTCTCAATTACACAAGTGATAATATAAATTCCAATTCAGGTGATGGCGAAAAATTAAGGAATAAATATTGTATACAAATATTGACTGCTTCGAGTGGCGTAGTAAAACTAGTCACTCGAGGTGATCCCAGGAGCAGCCTATCTTCCCGAGGCGGAGCCGAGGGAAGATAGGCGGCTCCGGGGATCACCGAGAGTGACTAGTTTTACTACGCCACGAGATAAAGCAGTTAATATTTGTTTTATAAAACCTCAATTTCATCCATTTTGTGGTAATATTCGTTAAACAACTGTGCGTATATCAATCTTCAAACAACTGTATAAAATCTGACAGGAAATCTTGACAAAAAGAAACAGGGGGTACCACACTGCCTTCGTTCTCATATCGTATTTCAAATGCACGTATTATTTGATCGTTTCACCGGGTTCGAGGTTGTCATTGGATAGTACCATTAAGTTCTTTTGGTCGGTGTGCAGTGTGATAGTAAAAATACACAACGCCACGTGACGCACGTTCGGCCAATCAACAGATAGAATCAAAAGAAGAGGTGTTATAATAGTTTTTATATGACCATTGCCCGGGAATACAAAACACACAAAAAAAATATTGATAATGGTAAAAAAGAATTAATACCGCCCTCTTTCGACAAGACAAAGAAGTTTGAAAAGTTCATACAGAATCTAGTCTCCTGGTTCCCTGACCAAAGATTCTCTGACGACAAGTGTTAAAAATCTTAGGTACGGTACGTCAGGCGTTGAATTTGTTTGGGGAAAAAGGGAAAAGAAAAACGATAATGGGATGTGTCTCAAATTGTTGAATTTTTATCAACAAAAGAAATGTCCGACTATCAACGACACTGTCCGAATGTTGACCCAACGAGTTCGGAGCATGTAGTGGTACATATGGAACACTATAGTCCAGTGATATGGGATTTGAGATTATAGAATAAAGTTGTTTTTAGTATCTTTTATGCCGCATGGACAGTAAAAAACTACTTTACAATGGGAGCAGTCACAATAAATACTCCCTTTTTTGGTCTATGCATGTCTAGTCTACCGCTATTATATCGCTATAGGCCCTATATGCTGCTAGAAAATGGCGTCTCTTCTAGCGGCTAATTAAGTACTAATTAGTAAGCTGAGTTAGCCGCCTCCAAAATCTAATGTTCTCAGTGATATGGTCTTTAAGATTATGGAATAAAAGTTCATCTTTTATGCAGCATGATGATGGGTATATTATACTTTACAGTGAGTGCAGTAAATATTCATTGTTTGTGTACATGCTTGCGTATGTACCGCTATACATCATGCTAAACAAAGCTTTTAGCAGAAAATAACGAAGTACAGTACGGTTGGTGAGACAAAACATTAATTTTCAAAATTGAATGAAAAATATTAAAACCCTATGGGCTGCGTCAAGATGACCATGTGTGTTCAATGGATCCTCCTCTTTTATACTGTAGGTAGTGGTGCCCGGCTCATGGGGACATGTGAAAAGTGCTTCTTTTTACGAAGTAAATCTATATCGGTTCTGAATGTCAAACCGGGAACTGGCTCTTGTTCGAATTCGAATATCAAACGTCGACAAACGAGTAACCAACTTCACACCGGACCTACCGCTGAACGCACTATGGCCGTTTACGAAATCACGGCTTAGGCTTGGGCTCTGTCCGCCTGTTTGAATCCCCGTAAGGAAAGCGCACGTTTTCACAATAAATGACAGAACCTAAGCCTGAGCCCAAGTTCAAGCCGTGGTTTCGTAAACGGCCAATACGCGTACGAGGTTGCTGCTAGCTAGACTGGTTCCAGGTCCCTACATCGTTCGCAGAGAACGCTATAAAGACCTGCAAACAGTCTATAAATTTGAATGTTAAAACAGTAACTGGTACGCAAACGTCAAACTTCCTTCAAAAAACTTTCACACACTACTATTGTAGTAGTCTGGTAAATAAATGAGGAGCTGAAGGTCTTGACAAGGGGTAGTGCTGTGTGAAAAAGTTAAGTCTCTTAAGTTGCAGCAGAAAGTGGAGTCATCCATCGGGTCGGTAACACTACAGATCTTAGGTAAGATGTTAAGGTATCATGCGATTACCCGTTTTCGGTCGACACCTATACCCGGTCACTCATTTTGATTCCTGTTTACCGCGAGAGGGCGCTAGATATACAGCGACTAGAAGTTTCATTCACGACCGATGTTCCTTACGATCACCAACGCAAAAAATTATTGAGATTCAAGTTTCCTGTCGTAAGTTACACCCAAAAGTTTATAAAATGTTAAATTTTCAGTATAGATCACTAATACACTTTTTACTCACAATCAAATGTCTCTAAAAATTATAATCCACGGTCAAACATTCCAAATGAAAGTTTCATCGGTAAGGTCAAGTTCCATTTTCCCCAGGTAGAACGGTAGATCACGTGATTATGTTGCTAAGTGGGATTGTATGGAGTGCCAACATTGCAGAAACCTTAAGTGTATTTCAAGTGAATATGACTTTTTGTGTTTATACTGCACTCTCTGCTTCATTGCAATGGGCCCTAATGAAAGCTGCAATGGCTATATAAAGTTCATTTCTCCCCAAATTACTCATATTATTGGCCACTCTGAAATTCAAGATAATCAGATTGATAAATATTATTTTTTGTTTTAAATTAAAAATGTGTTGAGGAAATGGAACAGTCACTTTTATTTTATTCAGTAATATTTTTTTTATGAAGAACAACAAAGTTGTGTGGTCCAACTTTCACTTAATTCCCCTCCCTTCCCCATTCTTTGAACAAATTTTGACACATATGCAGTTTCAAAACAAAAAAACCCATCAAAAACGTTCATATTTATGCCACGGGCAGTGCACAAAATGTGTAAAATAATTGCACAAAATACTTGGAGGGCCTGACATTGTACGTAGCTAATGACCATGAATTTATGTCAGGATCCAGAAAATATGTCATCTTTATTACAATTAATTTTAGGAACTTTATGATTGGTTTTATAGATTTTTTAATGGCAATGTTATATTTCCTTCTCTTTATACAGACTGTGATACGCAAAGTAAAAGCCAGCTACAGACTATTTTATTCTCAAAAATGTCTTGATGATGAATACGAGGCTGTTGTTGATCAATCACAAAAGCTTAAAAAATAAAACATCAAAGCTACCAGCTCTGGACCTGCTCCCCTAATGAGTCAGGAAGAGGAACAAACTGCAATGCAAGAACTATTATTATGTTGACAAAGCAGAAAAGTCACATAACTTGATAAATAAATATAAATGGATTTGTATCAATTTAAAAAAGTTTATATAAATTCAGTAAAAACCATTACATTTGATTTTAAAACAATTTATGTTAAACACTTCAAAGAAAAATAAAGAAGTAAAAGATAAGAAAAGGTGTCATGCTTTTCTCTTGTGTCATCTTGATTTTTCTCTTGGGGAGGGAGGGCACTTCAAGAAGTATTCATTTATTATGTTGATGAAGCAGAAAAGCCACAAACTACAGAAAAGAAAAGGATAATTGATGTATATAATTATACAAATTTTATATAAGTTCAGCAAAAACAATCACATTTAATTTGAAAATAATCATTAATACCCCTTTAAAGTAAAATAAAGAAGAAAAAGAAAAGGACAAAATAAAGCAAAAAAAATCATGTAAAGTCGAAGTACGAAGAAGAACTTTGTTATTTTATTAACCAATAATCATCTCACTAGCCGCAGAGACAGTCTGGACAATCGTTATTATTTTTTGTTTTGTTTTTTGTATTTTGCGCGCCATACTAGTGCGTGAAGTTGATAGAAACTGCCCCTGAATGGACCGACCGGAAACGGGTAACGCGACGTGTGCACGGCGAATACAGCACCGCTGTAAATTTAGGACGATATTTCGGAATTTATGACTGCAACTTCTGGGATTTCAACAGATTATGAATTAAAAGTGTCTTGTTAAAAGGTGGGTCAGATGGTTTTAAAAAATTTCATTTAGTTTCCGTTTCCGAACGATTTTTACCGTTAAGTGACCGAAAACCGGTCGCTCCAGGATATTATAAACGTGTTTGCATGTTAAATGATGAAAACACTACAGTTACAAACGTTAATAACAAAGTCAGTAATCATCATCAATCTCACAGCCATCGTATTATTAGTCAACAGTCTGTAGGCCTACGACGAGTACGACCTACGTCCCGACGTAGGGGGGGGGGGGAGGCGGTGGGGAGGGGGAGGCGGTAGGCATCGGTGCTCTGCGTGGATAATTTCGGGCGGATTTGTATTTGTATGTGCGTCCAGTCTGTTGATAAGGTAGACCACGGTCAGAAATATTTTTGTAGCAATGATCTTGAAAAATGTGTCTAAATTAAGACGCATTTCTTAAGATCATTGGCTAATGGCATTGCAACAAAAAAACGATTAACGTTAGACTACTAAACTGGGATGACTTGAACTTTTGACTCTCGAGCTAGCGAGAACATGGAGGTATAAACTACCTCCATGGCGATCATTGCAACTATGTGACTGAGATTGTAATCGTTGAATAGACCTTATGGAGTTATGCATCACCCTTTTCCCTCAGTAAACTTACGCCCACTGTGGCCTCAGTGAGGGCGCTGTTGCATGTGGCTCTATGGCAGTGATGACATCACATGTACAAGGTCTATTGTATACTTATCCAAGTGGTTTCAAAGTTCTGAGGGGAAGCAAAAAAATCCAGATGCTACTCAAAAGGGATTCGAACACCCGACCCCCCCGCATTGTATAAGTTGAGCAGATGTCTTAACCGCTAGGCCAACATGGGTTTGAATCCCACTCAAGTAGCCACTGCTAATTACAGGATTCAAACTGGAGGCCTACATGTATTGTCACCCCGGGCACACTCAGTGGTCTAGTGGTTGAGACATCTGCTCAAGAATTTGGGGGTCACAGGGTTCGATTCCTACCAAAGTAGCCCGGTCTCCAAAAGAACTACAGTGCTTCTCTCACATTGGTTTAAGGTTCCACTAGACTGCTTGCCACGACAACCCTCCAATTGGAGACCAGAGGGTTATAAACATTGTCACTATCGACCCAAAACAAAGCTCATTTAAAGAAATTACTTGTGTCATGTAAGCATACTCACCATTCTGACGCTGTCCACCTTCTCATGAAATCAGTTCTTTTGTTCTTTTTCTGAACAGTTGCTTTTTATTTTGAAGCAAATTTGAGCCGGTCATCAACTGTCAGAATGTGTTTCAAAGTCACCTGTGAAAAGTGCCAAAAGACCACATGGAAAGGTGAGATCCAATGGACTTTTTCTCAAGTTGGTGCCTTAAATTACATTTACTTTTAAGAGCTGCCAAACTGAAGTATGCCCATGAAAATTGTTAGTTTTTTTTTTTTTAGATTCGTAATGGAATAAACGTCACCAAGAGCATTTCAACATATTTTACTCAATGTTTTTGTTTTTGTTTACAGGGTGTGGCAAACACGTAGAGCAGGTCATGAAGGATGTACCGGATGAGCAGAAATGTCAGTGCCCTCGGTCTTGAGTCAGAGACAAGTAGATGATGTAGCTGTCCTAATATGGTAAGATCTATTTGCTCTACCTTCAGCATGTAAATCAAGAATAGACTGGCCCATTAACCCTTTCCTTACCATAGCCAACTTTAGTCGACTGCACCCATACCCCCTCTTCTCACCATAGGCGACTTTAGTGGACTGCACTCATACCCCCTCTTCCTTACCGTAGGCCAATTTTGTCGACCAAGATCACGCCAAAAAACAACAAAAACACAAGTCTGAGCACAAATGCTGTTTCTAATAAAGCTGTGCTTTTGGTTCATTTTCGCTCTCCATAGCCAAGCTTGCAAGGGTTTATGAAAAAGATACAGTACAGAAAAATCTGCATTTAACGTAAGCGTTTCTTCACAGTTTTGCGCTTTACGTTACTCACTTGCAACAGGTAGCACAGAAATTTGGTGCCAACTCTCAAAGCCAAGAATGGTGGCTGCAAGTGCAGAATTCTGCCGTAAGCAGAGCCATGAAATTCCGACCCGATCTTTTGTGGTTTTTTTTCTAAATGGAACGGCAGCTGATTGATCCCAAATTTCAATTAACACACTATATAGGCCCAACAGCCAACATCATGTGAAAATCTCATCACATTTAGATGGTCCCCATTTAGTATAAAAAAGGAAAAAAGATCTAGTTCACATTCATAACATCCATGGTTATTTTTATTGTTGCACTGGTGATTTAGGAGTCCTATATTAGTATTTACTCATCTTTGACAGTATTTCTGATGTGAATTATAGTTCTCTGGAGGGTTGGTGATGGTATTAATATTATAACCAGTGAGCTGTCAGATTGGAAGTATCCACCACCACCACCACCACCACCACCACCACCACCACCACCACCACCACCACTACCACCATGATAATTACCAATTCAGTACTTTGTCTTTAAGCAGCTCTGATGAAAGCTGTTTCGAAAAAAAAGTGTTAAAAATTTTTCAATATAGAAAAAGGTATATAACATTAAATGTATATATATTTTTCTGTATCCAGGAAGAAATAACACAGCTGTGGTCATCTGTCATGTTTGGACTCTCCATGCAAACCTTGTAACGATTTAGTAAATGAAAGTAAAGTTCGACATTGGTTCCTAATTGTATTTGTTTCTTCAAATGTTCAAAGTACTAAAACAATATGCACAAAAAACGACAAAAATCTCCTGTGAGATTTTGAAGGATATTTGAAAAAGAATATTGGTACTGTTCCTGTCTTTGAATTTCAATGTTACGAATTAGCAATGTTCTGTCGGATCATCCGTGTGCTCAGAAAACTTTCTCAAAAGATACAAAAATCTGAAAAATCAAGGGAAATTTTTACCAGGCTATTGATCCAAGTCCAAAATTATCTTTTATAAAATGATTGGAAAGGTTTGGAAACTTTACTTTAGGTAATCAATGTTGAAGTTTCTCAGTACTAACAAATAAATTGCGACCTCTAAAGTGTGGGTCCCATAGAAATGACTATTATGCGTATACCCAACTGAAGTAAAAAAAAAACGGGTAGGAATATGTATAAAGATTGATTGTTCTTTTAAAGAAAGGTAAAAACTAGTAAACGATTAGACCAATAATCTGATTTAAAAAAAAAGAAAATCCACAGCTTATATTATCTCCATTCCCTGGCCTCAAGGGAAATTTTTACCAGGCTATTGATCCAAATCCGAAATGATCTTTTATAAAATGATTGGAAAGGTTTGGAAACTTTACTTTAGGTAATCAATGTTGAAGTATGTCAGTACTAACAAATAAATTACGACCTCTAAAGCGTGGGTCCCATGGAAATGACTATTATGCGTATACCCAACTGAAGTTACATTTTTAAAATGGGTAGGAATATGTATTTAGACTGATTATTCTTTTAAAGAAAGGTAAAAACTTGTAAATGATTGGGTGGTGGACCAATAATCTGATTTTTTTATTTTTTCCACAGCTTGTAAATATTAGCTCCATTCCCAGGCCTCTTTCCTGTGATAAAATTGATAATTTATTCTCATTGGTTTTGCTTTTTTCAGCACTGGATCCATTTGGGCATTCAGGTTGGCGCAGTGGTTTCTTTTCCCTACCTGATTGAGCGTTTTTTTTTTTATTTTGGGGTTTTCCTCCCACATCTAAAACTGACATTTCTTCAGCATATTCTCTGCACAGGTATCTTCAGGCCCTATGGGTCACAGTGCAAGTCACTTTTGAGGGCCCCTTGGTTTCATTACCAGAAAGATATAATAATAATAATAAAAATAATAATAATAACAATAATAATAACACAGGCCTTGATCTTAACTGAGGCCACTGGGGCCATTGGCCTCATGCCCTGTCGAGTTGGTCAGCAGGCCCTTCAGAAAAATTGCACTGTCACTACCAACTTGGCCAGCATGCCCTTCTAAAATTTCTCTGATGTGGCCAGCAAAGGCCTGCCCCCGTTTTTCTTAAGATCGAGGCCTGATAATATGAAGACAAAACCTGAACTTCTATTCTATTAGATTATTGGGTGAGGGGGGATCAGACCCACTCTAGTTGGGCAGATTTTTCGAAAAGGTTTTAATAAAATCCTAAGAAAATTTCCTCTTTTTTGGATGCAAATTTTTGTTCGTTTCCTGTCCAATTTAAAAAGTACTCAATCTAAATTAATAATAATAATAATTAAAAAAAAAAAAAAAAATGGATCAGTAATCACTGGTATCTGTTTGTACAGCAGAAACTTTTCCCCAGGAAATACATGTAGTTGGCACACCTTTTTGTGATTTATTCAGAGACAGAGACAGAGAGCAAGTTCGAAGTATTAGTATATATTTGTACTATTAATTTCGTATCACAAAAAGTTTGAGAGAGTACCTTTGTAATAGAATTGAGCCCTTTGTGTAAAGAAAAAAAACAAAAAAAAACAACTCAACATTAATTACCTTTTGCGTTTTTGTGTGCTGGATGTACGTCATTGAGGGTGCAATGTGCTCCCTGACAAAGGGCAAAGTAATGTCTGGGAAAATGATGTGCTTAGTCACAGGTGAATGCTCTCACTTCTGAATTCCCCAGACTATAACTAGTTCAGGGCAGCCTCTTGTTTAAAATGTGTAACAACTTCAGGATCAGAGAAACAAAGTCCTGCTGTGCTGCAATACATTCATAGAAAAATTTGTATTGGTGTTCAAGGAAATGAATTCGTCCAGCAATGTTGCGCATCACAATGCTTAGACTGAGCATGTTTTGTGCACATTGAATGCAAACATTGAGTAGCAAAATGATGAATTTTGAGTAGCAACTGATACATTCTGTGCTGCATTTTCTTTATATGCTGTACAAGGGAAATTGTTCACTAGAGTTTGCTGTTTTCTTATAAGTTGTATTACTAAAAACGAAAAATGCCCAAATCAACTGACATTACAAAACTGTCTTCAGGGAAAAGAATTTTAGCAATTAAGAAAATCGTTGTATCAGACATTGTCAAATTAAACTCTGGTTATGGCTTGTGCATATTTATATAAAGAATCCTACATCAATTGTCCTCACAAAGGTTTACAGTCTCCATGGTTACAGTGATCTCATCACAAATCATAACTGAGTATGCATAATTAAATCTGTTGTCCTGAAAGGCATAAAAAAACATTAAAAAAAAACCTGCAACCGTCAATTCCACAGCTACTCACCGATATCAATCATGTGTATCAGAAATCAATGTGAATTTTGTGGCTTAATTCGTAGACATTTGTATCAAAAACAGAATTCAACATGTTTAGGCATGAACATCAATCAGAACATCAGTTTCCTTATTCCTGTGATCTTAACGTAACCGTGGAAATTGCTCATTTAATCACGGTCAAAATTCATGGCTCTGCTCACCACAGAATACCGCCCCCTATAAAGTGCATGATTCTATGGGCCGTAAGTGGAGAATTCTGTGTTGCGTAGCCTCATGAAATTGGACTCTGTTCTTTGATCTGTTCCCCACGTGGATGACGTTGGCATAAACTAGCCCTTCAATAAAAGTACTAGCTGGATGATTGTAATTATATCACTTTCCTGATACCATTGTTGTAAAACCCCGACAGTCCCAAATCCTAAAAAAATATCTACTCAGAATGTTGTCTGACTTTTTGGGATACATTAATAGTAACAGTACTAGAATTGGCCCAGTGGAAAATACTGTCATGGTTAAAGAATGCTTTTAAAGAGCCATGCAAAACGTAATTGTGAATTTTGTAAAGTTGATAGCACAACTAACCCTAGATTGTCCTACCTCATCATGTAGTTTATAATTTATGAAAAATAGAATGTTCACACATGTTCAAGTTTACAGTACACTTCCAAAAAATAGTGATAGTGTCATGCCAAAATTGTTGAGCCAAAAGAAAAGATTTGGAGGTATTGTTTGCGAGGTTTCCTACTATTTTACCTTCAAGGTTTGGTTTGTGTTTGTGTCAAAGTTCAACCGTCCTAAAATAAAGCAATATGAAATTGACCGTCCATGAAAAACCTTTTTTCGACCTGAGTTGTGAAGGATGTCGAGGCTAAGCTTGTACATGGGCCTATGTAATACATCGTAGCACAGTGCTGTAACATTCCTCCATGCACCACCAAATGTGGAATCTTTCACCAGACCAACGAACCAAAAGCAAAAACACACCATGTGTAAAATACAGGGATGAGATTCCTCTGTGTTTTTCCGGATTTCCGGATTTTACAAAATGATTGTTGTGGAATTTTTGTACTAACATTTTTTTAATTTTGTATTTTTTGAATGTCATTTACATACATCCAGGCCCTTGTAAAGCCTTAACACAGTACTTGTACTGTATTGTGACTACACCAAGGTGCTTGCCCTATCTACATTCAAGCACAGAATGCTGCCATTGATACAGGTTATGGCATGGTTGGTAGCCACCAAAACCTCCACTGGTGTCTCCTGGATTTTTCATTTTCATCCACTCTCATCCCTGGAAATATTTTTGTGGCCTGGATAACGAGGGATAGTTATAGCATTGTCTTTAGTGCAAACCTTATTTTGATTTTGGTTGGTCAACTGAAATTTAAAATTACGCTTTTTTTATTTTATGCTTATTGATTTCAGTATGTTTATGCTGCATGAGATATTAAATGTCTGTATAACCCTACTGTGACCTTTATGCACACAGAGATCAATCCTGTGCATTCCGGGGCATTTCATGGCAGGCAAGACAAAATAGAACTTTGATGTGATGTCATGACACGCAGCAGCGCCCTCACTGAGGTCACGGCAGGCATAAGTTTACTGTGGGAAAAGGGTGATGCATAAGGTCTATTGCGACCGTTTGAGAAATTTTGTATCACATAACTATCACATAAAATCAAGAATTGTAACAACAGCTGAACAAGTTTCGATATGTGTCTCCTTGATTCACATCAAATGTTGAAAACAAATCTTGCGTTGCATTCTTCACAAATGTAAAATTTATATTTTTCTCCACTGGGATGTGTAATAGTTTTGCCTGCAGGAAGTTCAGACTTTGTAGCTCTTTTGTAAATAATGTAATGTTTTGAGTTGACAGTGTATATCCGCTAGGACCCCAGATACTCGAGGCAAACAAGAATGCAAAGGAAATCCTTAACTTCCAAAGCAAAAGCTTTGATGATTTTTCCTTGCATTCATGTGAGCATCAGAAAAAAGGTCAACAGGACTCAATTTGATAGAGCTGCTTCCCCAGAAAATATTGCTTAACAATTTCCTGCTAAGCGAAAAAGAGCCGCATACCAGTTACTGGATGGTACACGTGACCCAGGGGCCGATTTCACAAAGAGCTAAGATTCATTTTAACTGTGCATCAATCTTAATTGCTAAGCAAAGTGTGATGTCACAATACAAATTACTGTGGTAATAATGACAACTCATCTTAAGATGAATCTTAAGTCTTTGTGAAATCGACAGCAGGGCCCAATTTCATAAAGCTAATAAGCAGAAAATACTGCTTATCAAATTTCTTTGCTGAGCAAAAAATGAGGGACACCAGTCGGAACAATTTAAACGTCATGTCATTTTGGCTGGTGACCTGTTTCTGCTGAGTAAGATTTGTCTGTGCTTGCAGGCTTTATGAAGTTGGGCCATGGTATTTAGCTGGTAACCTTGTTCTGGTAAGCATAATTTTGTTGTGCTTACCAGAACTTTTTGTGCTCGAGCAGATCTCTGAAATTGGGCCCTGTAAGGTCTTCAGATGTAAAAAGTACTAATTTGAAATATTTGATATTTTGGGGCGATTTTTACTTTAAAAAAAATTGTTTCCAAAGTTTAGAAAACTTTAATCTAAATGCATTGTATTTAGTCATTTTGCTTTTCCACTTTGTTACAGCCAGAGGCATTTATATATTGGATATTATTGAAGTAGAAGAAATTAAAAATAAAATGATTTTAAATAAATCTGTGATGGGTCAGTTTTGTTGTAAATAATAATAATAATAATCCATTTATAAACTTATAAAAGGTTGAATAATGGTGATTTCATTCTGCCAATCTGCATGTCATAATTACACCCAAATGCTCAGTACTATCCTGAGTCCTGTGAAAAAAATCCACAGGCATATTACTCGGGTGGGATTCGAACCCATGACCTTTGCCATTCCAGAGCAGATGTCTTACCTCTAGACCACCGAGATTGCCCGGTAGCTACAGGTCATTTGAATCCTTTATTTTACCAGCGGGTACCGCAACGATCTTAACAGAGAAAAATTTGCAATCAGCAATCAGCAGCAGAGTCTAGCATTCTTCTGAAGATGCTCAGAGCATACTGATCGACACGATGAGCTGTCGAACCACGGGTTCTTTTCAGAACCACCACAACTCAAAGACAGAGTTTTGGTGTCTCCGCAAACCTCACTAGATTGTATTCTCACCATGCAAAGTTTCATATCTTATTCATGTTCTGTTCGTTCTTGTGCAAACTTATAATCATTCAGTCAGGGTCCATTTTGATGGCTCTGCTTACTGCAAAATTCTGCGCTTTGCAGCGCCCCTTTTAAGCACAAAGTTCTATTTGTCGTAAGCACAGAATTCCACGGTAAGCAGAGCCATAAAATTGAGCCCAGGCTGCATGTATTGACCCAATTTGCCTGATGGCGTCGTCACAATAATCTTGGTTATGCCATTTTGGGAGTCAATGTCCCCATGTGTTATACAGTGTTGTGCACATTCTAGGCCATGCAGTGTTTACTTGCTTAACATAATTTTTATGTGCAATATGACTCTATGAATGGCTCTAAAAATGGTGAGCCTGGCAGACAGCAGTCACATATGACAATACTGCAAGGGGTCAATAGTCAACTTTGGTTTGCAGTTAAGCTTGCTCTGAACAAAAGTCAACAGGAAACCAGTCACGAGCAGAGTACATGGCATGATATTTGCCTGGTAACCTATTTGTCCTAAGCAAGTTTTTTGTGTGTGCTCAGTCGTCTTTGTGCTAAACAGCCTCATAAAATTAGGTCCCGGTCCCATTTAGTGTGTTCAGTACCCTACCATCCTATTTCTTTGCCCCACCCAACCCCACCCCCAATGAAATTGTCTAGATACCCGACTGCATATCCCCAGGGGTCACAGGTGATTTTATCATCTAAAAAGGTGTCCAATTGATCAATTTGCTTTGATACCCACCCCACTAGTCCACCCATGTTTTAGGGTGCTCCAGCCCGTAGAAATCCTACATGTTATATCAGCCCATTGTTCACTTGATTAGTCTCAGCCCAATTTCCATCCAGCAGGAAATCAGTTGAAACCAACAAACATCACCCTGCATTACACTGGATTTTGCAGGTAACCTGCATTTTGCTAAAAAAACCCCAAAAAAAACAAAACAGAAAAGACTTATTTGCGAGCTGAACTTATGTTTTTAACATTTTTACGAAACTGGACCCTTCTACATCTGACAGTTGTATGATCTTTTCAAAAACTAATGAATCTATTCTTTCCAATGCTAAAAATCTATTTTTACACACCAGCCATACATTGCATGTGTAATGCATCATTTCATACGTATCCCATAAATTCAATGCAGCCCATCCATTAAATTTAATTACCAAATTGTCTCTTGACAATAATTTTTAATTAGCATGGCAGCTGTCGACAGTTAAAGAAGAGAAGCCATGGTCTGCAAAGCATGTGTGTTCCCATTTTTATGATAATAGAGAATGATGATTAAATGCAGCCATGGCCTAATTTCATAAAGTCTTTGAGCACACGCTTTGCAGAGTGGCCCTTTGCACACTTTCTATTTCATAAACTTTGCTCTTACTATTACAATAGATGTTGATTTGTGCATCAGGGAAACAGAATGTTATTTGTGTTTTTTTGTTGTTACCTAAACACCGATGTGTGTGAAGCACTGTATTGACCCAATTCACCTGACGTCATCATCACGATGTTCTTGGTTGCGCCATTTTGGTGGTCAATATCACTGAGTGGAGTGTGCATTTTAGGAGACGCTGCGTTTACACGTAACCACCAAAGTGGCGAGCGTAGCACAGTCGGCGCGTGTGACGTGCGTGCAAGGGGTCAATACTCAGTACTTTCCCCCCAAGTCCTGTGAAAAAAATCCACAGGCATATTCCTCGGGTGGGATTCGAACTCCCTTTGGTGACTGCTTTACTTACTGGGAAATCAGACATTTTCTTTGCTAGCAGCAACTCATATTGCAGTAACTTTTCTTTTCCTTTTTATTCAGCATAAGAAGAGGCGGGTTAAACATATTGCTGTTACAAAAGTTTAATTACAACAAATAATTTGTACACGACTTTACATAATTTCTAAAATAAACTGAAATTATTCACAAGGTGACAAAGTGCTGAAACAATTTCACATCAAGAAAGCATTCTTAATAAAAAAGGGAGTTTAAAGATGAGATGCAGTATTTGTAATTTGTGTTTTTCTGATCGGCAGATTTTGGTGTCCAAATGCTTTTCAATATTGCCCTGAAGTACCAATAAGATGGCTGATGCAAACTGGGCCAAATTTCATGGGCCTCCTCACCGTGGAATCCAACTAGAATCACATGCTTTACATGGCGGCTTTAAGCGAAGAAATCTGTGTTAATCAGCGCCAATGAATTGGGCCTGCTTACCAGCCAAAACGACCTGTTGTACAAATGCTATAAGTGATAATGGTCTCATGTTTCCACTCAAGGAGAGTCTTTCTCTAAGACTAAAAACAGAGGCAGTCAGGTGGAAAAGTTGCTATTGAGTGACAAGCAAGAAGCAGCGAGCCGAAAGAAGATGCATAAGGTGATCAAGGCAACAGTTTCCTCATTTACAGTATGGTCAGTCTGCCGTCATTCATTTTACACCGTGTTTGCAGGGAATTTATTTTGCAGTTTTTTTTTTTTAAACTTTACAGATGCTGCATCAGTGCCCAATTTCATAAAACTGTTAAGCAACAACAAAACTTGCTTAGTACATTTATGTACTTAGCAAAAATAACTAGGATGAACCAGTCACAAGCAATGTACATTACAGGACATTTTGGCTGGTAACCTGTTTTTGCTAAGCAGAGTTGTGATGAAATTGGGACTATAAACACCTTAGTCTCCCCTTTATGTGCACAAATAACATAATAACTTTATTACATAAATTAGTGGCAACTATTAACTAGAGCTCATGGGTTGCTTATAAATAAATACCTGAAGTAAATGCAGACATTAAGAAAAAGCATTAAGTCATGTCTTAAAAGAGTATAAAACCTCCCTGAGCAAGTCAAATAAACTACAATACGATACATTTTGGGAAAGAGCACGATACTGCTTATATAAAAATGATAAAACTTGTATATTTGGAACAAACACTCCAACTACTGACCCTGGGGATGAGGTTGTTTAACATGTTCAACTCCTACATTCAACTGGTATTAAAAGCTGACCCAATCTGCAGGGCCCAATTTCATAGAGCTGCTTAAGCAGAAAATATTGCTTATCAATATTCTGCTAAGCAAAAAATAAGCAGGATACCAGTTACAGATAGTACATGTGGAATGGCATTTTGGTTGGTAACCTTGTTCTAGTGAACATAGTTTTGTTGTGTTTAGTTACTTTTTGTGCTTAAGCAGCTCTATGAAATTGTACCCCTGGTCTTTGCCGTTTAACAAACATTGGGAACCACATGTATGGGCGGGTATGAGTTCTACAAACTGCATACAAGCTTAGCAATATGTTTCCCCCCCCCCCCCCCTCAAATGTAATAACTTAAAAATAAATTTTAAGATGGAGATCTTTGCATGTTTTTGTGTGTAAAGTTTTTAAAAACTGCATTGTATTTTTTTTATGAATACATGTATCTGACGACAGTACATTTGGGAAGAGCTGGGAAGAGGCCATGAAGGAGCAAATGAATTGTTATCATAATGCACCCTCTTGGTCAGATTACAGCGGTTTTACGTTTTTTGTTTGTTTGTCTTTTGTCTGTTTGTCCACCTTTTTCCCAAGTAAAAAAATGTATCAAAAAGACAAACAGAATATAATGATTAAAAACGAGGACAACTGTTACTAGTGATAAAAATATTACACAACTGGTTCTATTACGAACCAGGACAATTTATCAGGGACATTATTCCCATGTTTTTCGGGCATATCTTACAAGACAGTATCCACACCATGTACTGTTAGAAATTCCATTTTTTGTTTTCAAGAGGGGCCATGCTTTTTTATAGGGAGGTTCCATTGATTTGTCAGGGTGTGAAATCAATACATGTGGTTCTAACCTCGCAATTAAAGCCTGTGAATCCAGCAGGGCCACATTTCACTGCGCTGCTTACCTAAGAATTTTGCGTTTATGGCGCCCTGTAAAGCGTGTACTCCTACGGGCCATGGCGTAAGCGCAGAATTCTGCGGTAAGCAGAGCCATGAAACTGGCCCCGGGTAGACAGCCCTTCCATGCATAGCAGGGCCAAATACTGATGCTCCTTCAAGAAAGATATTTTTAAAACAAGAAGCATTTAAAATAGCAGCTAATTTTTACATTTAAAAAAAAAAATCAAGATCCCAGGTTGTGGCTCTTGACGCATCTTCACAGAAACTCAATTATTCCAGTGAATAATAAAAACATAATTGAAATCTTGGTTTGTAAAATGTTTACACAAGAAGGCTTCTCCCAATACTTGTTGGAAACGTCCAGTTTGACTTTTTATTAGAAAAAGAAAAACGCTGTTCAAAAAACTCAAAAATCTTTTATCTACACTAAAAACAATTTACAAATTAAAATACAAACATTTGTCGAGACATCAATGCTGAAACAGATTCCCCCAAATCAGTAGCATTCAATTCAAAGTACACAGTTATATTGCTGCGTTCTGTATATACAAATAAAAGTGGAACTTCTACACATAAATTCCTACATTACAAAGAAGTACATTTGCTATTAAAAATCGGAATTGATGGCCCAAACCCTGTTCAAATGCAGAGATCAGTTCATAAAATACGTTAAAACAAAGAAGTATGCAAAATTTCCCCTAATTTTTTGTCACCTCCCTAAACCCATCATATGCATGTGGTAAATCAAATGATAAAACCAGTGGACTGGAAACACACTCAATCCCAATAACAACCACTGTATGTAGGTGAGGGGTTGAGGTGCAAAATAGGCACGTAGTAAGTCTGCTGATGATATATCATGTGATGAACCAGACACTCTTATAAGTGTGCAGGTTGCGTGCACCATCAGCCAGCCAAAAAATGGGCTTCTTAACAAGCATTAAACCTACATTTTTTGTGTGAACAAAGAAAAATTGACAAGAATTGGATTTGAACCTGCGACCTCCAGATTAACGCGCCGAGGCTCTACCAACTGAGCTATCCAGCCCTACTGTTAGCGGTCTCCCTATTTTGTTCTGGGGTGGATTTCACAAAACTAGTCTTAACTTTGGACTAGTCCTAACTTATGACTAGTCCTATAAGTTAGGACTAGTTACTAATCCGAACTCGAGATAAGACTAGTCCTAGCGCTTTGTGAAATCCACACCAGGGGATGCCAGTCAGAAGCCATGCAACCTGAAACTGCCGTATAACCAGGGATCACACCCAAGTTTACAACCTGCGGAAGCTGCCTTAAACCTACTTGAAAGAATGCATGGTTTTTTGCATGACAGCATGATATCATCAGCACGCTTATAATGTACCTCAAGACTCACTTATATACAGCAGTGAATAGTTGAATCAGACGGGAAATATATATGTCCGACTTCATGCAAGACATGGCGGATTTACCCTGCAGTTCTTATTCTCATCAAAAACCGTGCAAACTCAGCCCGGTTGGATTTTGAGGGATTTCGGGTGGGTGAGGGTAAAGATTCAAACATATTTACCCCATAATCCAAAGGAAGTATATTGCTAATGCCAAAACTATTCATGACACAATCAGTTAATTGTAAACAACAACATCAATGAAAATTCGGTATTAGTAGTGCTACATACAAAACAAAAATACCCGACAGAAAAATGCCAGGTAATACAATTTTTATTTATTGATTTTTTTTTGTAAGAAACTGTTTCACAGGCAGGCATGTGGTGATGTGATTTGGAAAATACATTTTTTTTGTGTTTTTTTTTGTATCAAATTCCTACTACAAAATGTTGCAAAAAATCTGAAGAATGAATGGAAGTAGATCATAATTTGATTGCAGAGAAGGCGTGACGAGACTGTTTTAGTTCTGCAGCAAAATATTTTGACAGTGTGTCTGTACTTTTTAAATTGAGTCGTTTAGATTAATGTTGCTATTAGAATTTAAAATGTAATAAAATATTGCAATACCAGACTGACTGCACTTTATTATCATCTAAAAGACCTTGAAAAAATGTTGTTCCGTGAGAGTTATGCATCCAAGCAAAATGGCGGGAAAAAAACTAATCCAGGACATATGCAACCACCCGGTTACATACCAGCAGGTCCACATCAGTTAAATTTCACCAACCATATAGATGGGTCGCACATGACGTCAACGATGGGAAAAAACTCAGCCATCTTTGATGACAATCACAGCTCATTTTGGAGAGCACAACTGTGCAATACACATAAATACTGCACACGGCCCGAGTGCAATTCACAAACTCCTTTCATGATTGATTGGTGAGCAACTCAAGCTGCTTTGAAATTTGCGAAGCTTGATGTGACTACAAGCCAAAGATAAAAAATTGTCATCAAAGATGGCGTCTATTGCAACCCAACTATAGACCTTTCTATTGTTGATTAACAAACTGAGCTGGTTGGCATGGATGGCCAATGAAGCAAAACATTCAAGTCTTGCTGACAGACAGTGTGACCAAATTCAACATTTCTGTGAGCTTTCTATTTAAAGAAAATACATCCCATTATTGGTTTGTTTGTTTCCAACATTTTAAAAACAACTCATGAATATTTATGTAACATTTTTGCAAACTGTGATTATCTGTTTTAGCTTTGCACTGATGGCTCTCCGTAGTTTCTCCATCTTGGTTGGCAAAAACTCGGGCTGTGACATTGCAAAAGAAAGGTCTTTTGCCATTTCCGTTAATACAGAAAGGAGAGCGAAAATGTTTTAAAATCAATAGATGTTTACTGAGAAAAGAACATGAAGCTATGAAAATTTATGTTGTCTCCTTTTGTTGCCGTTTCTACTAGTAATTTATTGTCAGAGTCCAAATAAAAACTCTTTTTGAGTAATTTTTTGTTAAACACCTCTGTCAGGTGTATTTCTTGGTCTATTTCTCTGGTAATTTCCTTCATTCATACAAATAAGCCCACAGAGCTTGCAAAATCCCAGAAGGACCAAATTCATGTAGCTGGTTAGCAGAAAAATATTGCCGAGGAGATTTATCTGCCAAGCAAATGTAAACAGGGGACCAGTCACACACAATGGACATCACATTGTATTTTGGTTGGTAACCTGTTTCTGCTAAGCAACATTTTTCCGTGCTAAGCAACTTTCGGCTTAATCAGTTCAATGATATTGGCCCCTTAATATGCGTGGTACAGCTTTATAAAGATGCATAAAACAGTCTTGATAAAAATTGCTTTAAGAACATTTGGAACAGAAGGCATTCCCGGTACTCTGTGATATAGGCACGTTAAAACATTAAAGCTGTAACATTTTCATTACAAATATTGAATCCAAAATGCATACAAATTGTATAAAATGTTTGTGTGTGTGTTTTTTTTTTTTACTATTGTTATTATTAAATATGGCCACTGCAGTTAAAAATTGTTTGAAGTTTTTATATAACAAAGTTACGGAAGGCATTTTTGTTTTTCTTGGCACCTGAATCCAGAGTCGGATTAAAATGGTCAAGCATAAGTTCAGGTCAACCCAATTGACTACGACAGACACAACTGGACTTGTGTAGTTTGGCTAGGTGTCATCTTCCATCATTATGGAACAACTTTCCCATACATCCAATTACAGTTCTTTAAGTTTTCTATATTTCCATTTCATCTTGTTTTTCTTTAAATACAATTCATTTTGTCACCTAATAAAAATTCATACATGTAATTGTAAAGTATGAGTTTAATCCATGTATCAAATGTTAGAGTGTTAAAAACCCAACTGCTATTTCAAGTTAAACAAGTTTGAAATTTACTGATGAATTAGTGATAACTGAAGAAAATTGATATTTAAAAAAACTATACTGACCCACCTTTGAGATCTTTTTCGATTTGAGTTTCATTTTCTTTTTTTTTCATTAACCCTGCTACTCTTGGTAACATTTAAAACCACTCAGTTGAATGGGTTGGTATTGCGCATGGTGGCACACCTGTACTCAGAAGTAACTGTACTGTGTAGATGCATTCACCAGATGATATCATAGTGCAGGCTGGCTTAGTTTGACTATCCTTCAAAACCACAGTGAATGGTATTGAATGGTCAGGCAGTAGGAGGGTTGACTGTGTACTGTGTAGATGCACTCAAATGATATATTGCTGGCTGGCATAGTTTATCTATCATTCAAAACCAGTGGATGATATTAAATGGTCAGAGAGTAGGAGGGTTGACTGTGTACGGAGTAGAGGCAATCACCACTTATCATATCTATGATATTGCAGGCGGGCATAGTTCATCCATCATTTAAAACTAAAGTGGACGATATTGAATGGTCAGGCAGTAGGTGGGTCAAAGAAGTTTTTCAAAAACGACACATGCGAGGTCATTTGGAAAGTGGTTAATATCAATTGTTGAAGGAGAGATGAAAGTATTACAGACAGGTAAATTCTTCTCAGAAAAAGACACCTACATTAGAACATTTTATGGAAAACAAATTCCTCTCTGAAATGTCACACCTGGGTTACACTTAAAGGGTGATCCCAAGACACTACCATAGTGTATTGGTAGGTCTGACACCAACATACCTTTTGTCACGCCGTCAGAATCCCGGTGTGGAACAGCGATAATGTATTCTGATTCCCATTATACCACAATAGGGGCCAGACTATTTTTGCACCTCAAGCCTCGGTTTCGTTACACTTATTTGCAAGGGAGAAAAACAAAATGGCTATAGAGTCTATAGATAGCAGCAAGTTTTTTGTTTTCAAAATAATCTGGTCCTCTTTTTAGAAATGGTCATCAGATCTTTCCTTAATAACGTTTTAACACGGCACCCAACAAAGATATCAATGACATGATCGAGGGTCCACTACATCAAAATAATAAGCAACAGATTGTTTTTGTTTTCGCTCAAGTAAAAAACATCAACAGATGTTTCGTCAAAATCTTCTCATTATCAGGAATCTTGTATGATGCTGGTCCCCGGCTAGTGTTGGGAGAGGTTGGTCACAGTCAGGTTGCTTCCCATTTGCTAAAACAAATCTGATAAAAACTTCTGGTTATAAGTTGATTGCTAAGGATGTTAACATCATGATGCTGGACAACAATTCACCGACCATTCCAGAAAACTCCGTGGCTTATAAATTGCTGTTGCAACTTACTTGATAAACCCACTTCTAAATTGCCTCTTCCCATACGTTCAACATCTCCTCCTTGCCCCTTTTTTCTCGCTCCACCAAATCTTGCCAATTTAACGACGATTCTGATGACAACATGCTTTCAGAATGATTGCAGATGAAACGATTTCTAAACCGTCTCCTCCCAAACATCCCACACCCCGTCCTCATCTTTACTTCTTCTACGTATCTTCCCATGTTGCCCCGGCAGTGTTGGCGTCGACGATGCGGACACGGCGTCCTCCGGGCTGGACCTCTTCATCTGCTTCTCGCCCCTACTCTGAGAGTCGCTCTTCCTCTTCGCCATCCCAGTCACCCCAAGGGAGGTACCTGCCTTCCCGAACAGATTCTCCTGGAGCTGTGTGAGCTGATCCATCTGGGAGTCCAGCTGGCAGCCTTGGAGCTGCACCAGGGACTCTAGGAGGTCACTGTCTTCAATCGGGGAGGAGGGGATCAGGTCTGGCTGGCTGGAGCTGACCAAGTTGCTGTTGCTGTCACTGGAGGAAATGAAGCAAAGTTAAGAGGTGTACAAAAATATTATTTATATTGACGACAAAAAGAGTAGATAATGGCGGATGGGAGAGGATTGCAAACATTCGCAATCACAAATAAAAAAATAATAATTTGGGAGGTTAATCATCCTTACTGGCAGCTAAGAAGCTGAAATGCGAGACGTGGCTACATGATGGGTTCGAGCTGCAGGGATGCAAGGGCATCTTTGGCAGCCGGCCACATCGACCCATATATGACCACGGAGCACAGCCTGAGATTGAAAGAGTTTGATTTTTCCAAAGGGCGGAAAACCAGAGGGCCCCAAGAAAAACCCCTCATGACTTGGGAGAGAACCAATGCACAACTCTCAACTCTACTCACATATGGCCCTCAGCCAGGAATCAAACCAGGGCTACCGTGGTGACAGGCGAGCGCTTCATGCACACGCCACCCATGCCACCCAAAAGAAAATTCATGGTTCTAAATAAATTACTTACCTGGTAGTCATCTTGGTGTAGGGCTTTGGGACTCTCCTAGGAATCATTGACCTTGTACTTCGATGTATATCTGAAACAACAAATCGGTAACCCTTCAGAAGTACAGGCTAACACTGGTACATTTATCACTTCAGCTCTCCAAAATCTTCAAGATAAGTCAACGACCAAACTTATCAACGTATGCAGTAGTAAATGCAAGTTTTATTTATTCTTAAAACCGTTTTTGCAAATAAGTGTTAATGGCTTCACGCTTCAACCCTAGCAGAGTTTTTCTGAAAGGCTAAATAACAACACAACACACACATACATGTATACTGGAGTAACAGAAGCCGTTTAATATCAGAAAGTGATTTTTTTTTTCCTAATCATGTTCAAAGAATAACATCTTAGGTTTTTACCATACACTGTTGTGTGGTAAGCATTTTATACTCTTTCCAGAGTCCTGTGGAAAACAATCCACAGGCATACTATCTGGGTGGGATTCGAACCCACAAGCCCTGCAATCAGAGCAGATTTACGTGGCTACTAGATGATAGACCATGGAGCATGCCCGGTGACCAGAGGCCAGTTTGAATCTTAAATGAACAGCAAGTACCACAAACAACTTTAGTAGATGTAGCAATTGCATCAGGGATAAGGCATAACATTATTTTCTATCAATGTGTAAATAGTTATCTTTAACTGAATTCCATACACCAGGAGACAGATTTACATAATTATGTCTTCATCTATTTAATAAATTAATCGATCCGAATAAAATCAAACAATGAAGCTGCCTACCCGTATGAGATCCATCCAAGTCCAGAGCAGCCTGGTGCTTGCTAGCAATCAGTGCAGCCTTGTTACTGGTCTTACTACGGTCGAGACTCTTGCTCCGTCGTGGTCGTTTCAAGCTTCCCGTCTTCTGGGAGGTCAGCTGGGTTATCAGCTCGTTCACTCCTCGGAAACTGGACATGTATTCCTCTGCTTCTGTGGAATATTCACCCAAAAAGCAATCAAAGCAGTCAACTCTGAAAGTCTTGTAACATGTTTAAGGGAAAGCAGTGAAAATTGTTTATGTTGTCAATTTTGAAGAGACATATTTTACTGTGATTCTACTTCAGCAAACAACACCATTATAAAAAATAACAAATTTAAATTGAAAAACACCTCAGAAATGTAACAAAATTCTGTCCAAACATAATCTACTGGAATTACTTAAGATGTCCAAAATGAATTCTGAAAGTCTTGTTATATTATGATTACATAAATAACATTCTAAATGATTAATTGCTTTATTTGTAGCATTGCAACAAAATTTGCAAACAACAAAATTACATCAAAATTTGCAAACAACAAATAGGCAGAACATTGAAAAGGACAGACATTATGTTGATAAAAATGTTGATAAAAAGGTAAGATAAAAAGGCAAGAAGAAGTAAGACAGAAATGGAGTATACCTGAGGATTAATGAGACTGATCGTATAAGGCATGACACTTTCCCATTTGTTAAAGGGAAAGCAGTAATTAATATTATTGGGTTTTTTTATACAAATAAGCAATTTGCAGAGAAAGAATCTACTATGAGAAACTTACTTCAACAAATGACACAATTTGAAATAATGTATAAAAAAACAAACAGAAATCTCAGCATTTAATATTTAACTAGCCTATAATAGACTGATCCATTAAGCTCCTCTCCTGAACATATTGACCAATCACAGCATTGGCTACATCAGCACTGCACGTATGGGCAGCACAATGTGCATATCGTCAATGCCAAAACGGCACTTCATGAATGTACACGCTGTGAGTACGCGCACGCATTTTCCAATAGGATTTTACCACGTCAAACTTTGGTCGGACTTTCGCTGGCGTAGCCAAGGCTGTGATTGGTCAACACGTAAGGGGGGGGGGGTGCTTAATGGATCGGTCTATTGGCCTTATCCCTCTTGGTAAGTTATTATATCACACACCCCCTCGTATGCTGCATGCACAAAAGTGGCCACTATTTCTGGCTCCAAAAGCTGGCATATGTTTTTGTGTAATTTTAACCCAAAATCACTAACTTCGTCATTCAATGGCATATCTTCTGACACAAATTGATAATTCTGACTAGTTTTGCAAAACTTATGTAAGTAGCAAGTCCAAGGACGATTCTTTTCGTACATAAATTGTCAACGAAAGAATGCATTTTCTATGAGCTTCTGGTCATCATTAGAGTCAGTTACGGTGAGATGAGCGAAGCAAATTTACATCACAATTACAAACAGAATAGATGTACACTCTCTTAAAATCTGTATAATTAATATCAGAACACAATATTCTCAAACTCTGCGACATTTCTGTCCCTACGATTTCCCCAAATCCCTAAACTTTATCTGATGTAATTATTGCATCATGAAAAAGAACAACAACATCATCTATTATTCCTCTTTGGTTTTTAAGTGGCATAATTGTTCAATTTTTCAATTCCCCCCCCCCCCCAAAAAAAAGAAAAAAGACACCAAGAAATTTTTAATCATTTTGCGGAAGGAGATTTGTAACCATGGACAAAGACTGGCCCCCCTGCAATGTTTCGTACACTTACCTTCACCAGTGAAAGGGCAACCGGGGAACACTGCTCGCTGCAACAGGACATAGAGTGTAGTGCTTGCAAGGCGTTGATAATTATGAGAATTGGATGATTGGGAGTTGTTCTTGCGAAGGGCATCCTCAATACCGGGTGCGATAGCATGATTCCATGACAGACAGAACCACCTAGATAACACAAAGACAGGATACCGTTTCAAAGGTTGAAATAAAAATCGCTGGGGGGGGGGGGGGTTGGGGAACAAAGTAAGACATCAACAGGATTTTTTTGGAGAGAGACTTTTTAATGTAAAATGTAAGATTGTAATCATTTGTAACACACTGATTAGTTTAAATCTGAAAGCTCACTGATTATAACGGTTATAATCAAACCAATCCTCTTGAAAAATATTGTCTGAAATACAGTCAAAGTTGAGATAATAGCATATGAAGATCCCCCAATTCACTGTTGCTTATTCTAATTGCAGCAATTGAAATAAGTATGTATATGAACATCACTGACTTGTTGCTACTTGGGAGACAGTAAAACACTGTAAACAAAAAGGAAGTTATTTTGCATGTAGTGCAGTTGTTTGATTAAAAGTTAAAAAAAACTGCCTCATTTCATTTATTAAATTCTGGTCAAAAAGCCATGGATTCTCAGAGAAGCAATCTTTATCACTTTTCTAGACAAGAGAATCGTGGAGAGAGGACAAGGAGAGAAGTTTCAAATTTAGATGTGGGAGGGAAAACCCCAAAGAATTATTCCAGGGAAAACCCACGCAATCAGGATGGGACTTTAAAAAATGGTTTCTAACCAGGGTCCTAGAGGTCGAAGGCATGGAAAAATACCACTACGCCAAACTGACCGCCCTTATGTGACTTGGCTCAATTATTTAAGACTACAACAAATGCACATTTTGAATTAACTGTGGCTCTGCGACCAGTTACCAAGTTAACAACACATTAATATTAATCCAGGCATTGTGAAATCAATCAGCATGGAATCTAACCCTAAACCTTTTCGTTTTCAGCCCAAGTAGTCTAACTACTTGACGAGGGCTACTTGTGTGTAACACAATTTTTACTAAGAGTAATAACATCCCTTGCGTAAGACAATGTAGTATTAATATATGCAGTCTCCTTACCTGAAAACAGAATTGGGCCCTTCCGAATCCACAGGGCAGGCACGGAATTGCTTAGGTCCAAGTACAGTGTGCTCTAATTTCAGTCTCAGGAAACAGTCGTTGAGTCTCTGCCAAACATTGCAGATCCACTCCATGGCTCTGTAGGATTGGTTGTCAGAGGAAGGGAGCTTTCCGTTGGTGTGGTTGATCAGACGACGTAGAAGGTAGCGGGGAAGCATGCTGGCGACAGGCTCCTTATCATGGTGGAACTGCACCCAGCGGAAGCAGTGCTGAGTAGAGAGGTCCAACCCCAAGCTGTGTTTGTCAACAGAAATCAAGAATAAATGAGATGCTGTTCCAACGGATAATACATCAATGGTTTTTAGAATTGTAAATTCATTCCGATCCTCTAGTTTTCAATGAACACATCATAGAACCAACAGGTGAAAACTTCATGGAATTCGGTGGCCAATTGTGAGTGAAACCAAGGCAATTTATATTTTGTGGCAATTCATACACATGCTTATTTCTATTGTTGCAATAGAAATAAGCAACCCAGATTTGTTGGGTCTTTAAATGCTATTTTCTCAACTTTGGCAGTATTCCAGACAGATATATTTCTCTGGAGGATTTGTACTGGTATGAACTTTACATCAGCTTTCAGATGGAAACTAATCATTTTGTTATTCTTCTACCAATATTTTACCAATCCCATACTTTGTCTTCAAGTTCGTTTTTCGAGGGACAGATTCAGTAACAAGTTTGTAACAATGTCATTCTAAAAAACGCTCGTTTTTCAAAAAACACTTCAAAATCCTCCAAGTCCCCCAGATGTTTTTGAAGGACTTGGTGAGGTTAATTAAGACTTTCAATCCTTTGACATCACAATACACTACCTGTTTTTATCCATGGTCCCAATGACGATGCACTCGGGGTGTAGATGGAACGGTCCATTCCCCTGTGGGGATGACACCTTAACGGATCGTTGAGAGCCTCTATGCTCCAAACCCTTGAGTAGGTCTGATAGCACCCCTGGTAGAGTGGTCTTCTCCAGGTTGTCTAATACTAGGATGGGTACTGCCTTAGACGCCGCGATGTCAGTGATTGGTATGAATACACCTGAATGCAGAGGGCATTGGTAAATTTTAATTCAATCTTGGGGTGAACAAAGAAAAACTGACTGGAGCGGGATTCGAACCTGCGTCCCCGGATTAACGTACTGGAGCTCTACTAACTGAGCTATCCAGCCCTAATGTTGGCGGTCTCCTAAATCAGTTAAAATTAGATCACAGCGGCTTCCATAGTGGCTTCAAGTTGCTTGTATCAAATTGCCCATTGCAGCCACAAGTGGATACAAGGTCTGACCCACCACAATCAACAAACAAGTCAAAGTAAAGGTCATGTCCTGAATTGACAATACAAAACTCGATCAACTTAGAATAAAGAAGTAACAAAAAACTGTTCTTATATACTGTTTATCACACCTGAACGGGTGTATCAAAGCACTCTCTTTTTATACAGTGCATGCTGAGGTCTGTTTGAATTACAAGACCAATTTATAAAGCACCATGTAGACGTTTACAAGGTGTTGCTGTGCGATCTGCTGCCAACATTCCACAAACAAAGGGGACAAATCCCTTCTCTTAACAGTAAATGTACTAGATTCTTTTTACCTGCATTACACAACACACAGGACTTACAGCTTTATGTCCCATCCGAGAGACAAAGCCAAGTGTCTTACTCAAGAACACAAGTGCCATGGCCGGGACATGAAATCACACTCACTGACACTGAACACCAGGGCTTGAGTCCAGTGTACTAGACTAACCGGTCACAACACTCCCATAAGTACTAGCTTGGTGATATTTGTAAGAACCAAAGGTCCAAGGTGCCCAAGGCGCAAGATGGGGAACTGGAGCTTTATCTATTGTTGGAACGTGAAATACGCATAGGTGCCATTTCAACAACTGAATGCTTTGTTTCCCATTATTAGCAATGGTCATTGTCAGCACTGATCTGCACTGATCTATTGTTGTATCAATAGTGTTACTTGCTGAAAAGGCGTCCAGTGGGATTTCATATTTTCAGCCAGAGTTCTCCATCTTGCGCCTTCGGCGCTCTATATCTTTGGTAAGAACTCACCATTGCTACACAGCAGCTTCGTAATCTCCTGTTGGGTTGTCTTGGAATGCAGCACCAGGTGGGTCACATGACTCTTGATGTTCAACTGATGATGTTTAGTCTAAAGGAAGCAGAGACGAAAAAACAAAATGATTTATGTTTAGTCAGGAATTCTGAATCTGTTCCTGTTGAGCATATTTCCATTGCCACAATTGATATACAACTGTGATTTTATTTTTTTTTCAAAATGCCATTTTCATGACTTTCTGCAGTATTTCAGATGGGAACATTCCTCCTGTGAATTGGTACTGGTATAATCAATGAGTTTTCAGATTGAACTTAATCAGTTGTTTCCCAATATTACCAATCCTACATTATATCATCAACAGTGTCCAAAAAGTTCCATATGATGACTTCACAAGCTTTCTCATTTCCCCCACAGATTTTGTAACTATTTTTTTGAAACAGTATAACACCTTTGTGTAAACTCCACTTGATTTTGTCCTTTTCCCGATAATTACCAATCTTTTGTGGAAATTAGCAGTCAGAATATCCCAACCACAAAGTTGCTTTTTAAAATGTTTGCAAATGTTTAAAATTTTGTTATGGACATCTTACCTTGACAAACTCAGCCAACTGTGATGCCAGGTGTGTTTTTCCACTGCCAGCTTGCCCATAGAAAACAACACTTTTGTACTGTTCAATCTGAGAATAAAAAAAATAAAAATGTGTCACCCAAAATGATAAACACTGTTACATTCTCATGTGATGGCCAAAGTAATAATTAAATATAACCTCCTACTGTCTGACCATTAAATATCATCCACTGTGGTTTTGAATAATATATAAATTATGCCAGCCTGCATTATATGTGATAAAAGCACCTACACAGTCGACCCTCTTACTCTCTGACCATACAATATCATCAACTGTGGTTTTGAATGATAAATAACTACACCAACCATTATGCCAATATGTAATATATCATGTGGTGAATGAACCTACACAGTACACAGTCAACCCTCCTACTGTCTGACCATTCAATATCATCAACTGAGGTTTTAATGATAGATAACTATGCCAGACATTATGCCAATATGTAATATATCATGTGGTGAATGAACCTACACAGTACACAGTCAACCCTCCTACTGTCTGACCATTCAATATTATCCACTGTGGTTTTCAATGATTGATAAACTATGCCAGCCTGCAATATGATATCATGTGGTGAATGCGTCTACACAGTACACAGTCAACCTTCCTACTGTCAGACCATTCAATGTCATCCACTGTGATGTTAAGTGTCTGATAACCAAGACATGCCCGCAATTCAATATCATTGTTGATACATCTACATAGAAGACAGTTACTTCTGTGTACAGGTGTGCCACCATACACAACCTGTTCAGTTGAATGGTTTCAAATGGTTGATCAATTCACTGGAGCGTGTTACCAAGAGTAGCTGGGCTAAATGACAAATGAACACCCCTTCATGACTTTTTGGACTCTAATCTTACCAGTCTGATGTAGTTCTGCAGTGTGGTTGTTGGAATGAGCATCTGATAGGCAAGCTGGTCGACTCCTCCGACCTCAATGCCACGGAGATGAACTATGACCTCCGAGGTCAAACTGAACATCTCATAAGGTCGCATGCTCTTTGGGCCATCACCTACTGACCACTGTAAGTTACCTGCATTAAAAGTTTGTAAAAGGTTTAACCATTAAATATCACATTCAGCTTTGTGTAAACTATTTGATGATTTTTTTAAATTTTCATTTAAACAAAACTTGGTGAATTAAAAACATTTTAAGCAAAGATACTTTTATTTAAAAGGAAAGTGTTATAATCATAATAGTTTCTTTGAATAAAGACTCTTTCCTAACTTCAAACAGGAATTTAAGCAACTTCTAAATACTGACAGCGCCTCAACCAAAGCCCCATTCTAGTGTGACAAGACCACATCATCAATCAGCTTTAAGCACAGACAATGTTTGAATTGAAATACTGACACTTTCATCTTTAATAATCTCAGGAAAAAATGCTTGACACTATTATAACCATTTTGAATTCTTAACTGAAGAAGACAGATTAAAGTTTCTGATAACCCACTCCGATGAAGCTGTTGATAATGGCATTGCCAAATGTTATTAGTTACCACACAAGCGGGAGTGGAATAATATAGCACTTCAGTGTCCCATATCCCACCAGGCCGAAGGCCAAGTGGGATATGGGATGCAGACACGCTGTTTTTCCGTATTCCACGAGCGCGAGTGTGATAACAAGTTTATCTTCCAGCCAACTGGAAGATGATACAATTTTGAGCGTCATTTGAGCATGACATGGTTTATTATCACACTCCCATTCGAGCAATCTGATTGGAGGATTAGCGCATACTGGAAGATAAATGATTTTATTTACAAAGCAAATGAAAAGGAGTCAACAATTTTTTTGTTGTTGCTCGATGTGACCAGTATATTCTCCTTCTGATACGATTTGATGATTGTTTCAAATACTGATATAACCCTCCCAGGGGTTATTGGAGTCTGTTCCAATTTTAGACTTAAATACAAGTACCCAGAGGTCTCCTTACCAGCAACAAATGATTGGATGCTACTGGCACTGAGGCCCAAGTCATGGCCGTATTCAGCACCTTCATCCGAGTTACATTTATCACTTTCACTGTCGTGATCAGACTTCAGTCGACCGCAGCCTTCTAAATCCTAAAACAGATTGATTAAAAGAAGAGAATCAGCAAAGGGGAAAATTACTGCATGCTGTGGGGCACACTGATTGAGAGCATATCTAACTGAAAACGAAATTTTCCATTTTGTGGTTAAAAATTTTTAAATTAAAGATCCTATGAAGTGGTATTTTTTCACATTACATTTTTTCGGGCCTTGTATATGGTTTGTTGTTAACAAAAAATTAACACGTACTATTTGTAAGATTAAAAAAAAAATTATAACCTTTTAATCATCTTTTAAAGTTTGCATTATCTGTTTCGATGTTGCCTAGTGGCACTCATTTGTGGTGTAGATCGAGGCACCGAATGACAATGCAAATGCAGTGACAATGCACATTTTGACTATTTAGCTCTGGTGTGTTTTACTGCAGCCGTCCAAATTCATCGGTATTTTGGATCTGATGGGAATCTGTGCAGACTGACACCATCTCTAGTATTGCTGTAACCAGCAACAATGCACCTTGATTGCATTTTCCAAATAACAAAAGTCATACATAAAGAGATTTGTCCAAGCGCATGAATTGGCTTATCCAGCCTCATTCCTTACCCTGGCGTGATTGGCCAGTACCGATGCCATGCCGCGGTCAAAGGTCATCCAGGTCATCCCAGGTCGTACGGTTAACTGACCAATGACAAAGTGACGATTCTGTTCCTTCTGATTACTGAGTGAGTTGCTTGCGTTTCCACCTAGTTCCATCAATACTTGGATCGTCTTTCCCTCTAATAACAAGACCGAGAAATAAAATGTCCATGTTAGCGTCTGAATTGAAGAGTTTTATTGTGGATAGTAAAGCTCACAATACGGGCTATTCACAATACAGTGCCCCCTCTACAGTTTACCCCTGAGAGGCCATTTTCCCCAAAAGCAGTCGCCTAAACAAAATCACACTCGCATCTCAGTGGCACCCAAGCAGTTTGGGATCTTTAAATATCTTTAAAAAATCTGACACAAATATGAATAACATTCACCAGCCTCACAAAAAATACCACCTTATGATGTAACCACAGACAATACGACCTTGCTGCTTTGCAAGTGAACTTAAAACAATTGGGGTCGTGTGGCGGGCACTGCAGGAGAACCAAAAACCTGTCGACCTTTCCCATGAATCACTGAGAAAATAGCCTCTCATGTGCAAACTGTAGAGGGTGCACTGCATTGCGAACCAAATGTATCGGTTACATTTTGTACCAAATTTCAAAGAGCATCTGAACAAAACATTTTGCTAAGCATATGTACAAAATTAACATCTGTCATAAATTATGTACATGATTAGCAGAAGTTGGCAGGGGACCAATCAAGGACAATATACATAGCATGATGTTTCGGCTGGTAACCTAATTTGCTAGGCAATATTTTTTCTGTGCTTAGCGAGTTTGTGTGATGAGCAGTTCTCTATAACTGGGCCAAGCATGGCATTGCTTTTAATTGCTGAAGATAAGTGCTTATAATTGCTTAAGAACTTACAAGAAAATTTCTCTATTTATTTTTTTACTAGAAAGATGTAAATGATTTTCAGAAGTTTCATTCTGTATAAATAATTCCATTATATAATAATTCCACAAAGAATATTACTTTGCTTTATCCTTCACATATATAACCAAAATAACATTTGTTGTTGTTGTTTTGTTACTTAAATGCACACAATCCACAATTGTTGAATCACTGATGTCTAACAACCGTCTGGTTTATTCAATTACCTAAACTCAAGAGGAATTCCTTGCAGGAGTCTGAGGCCACGTCGCTTGGAGTTCTTCGCCATTTATCCCTGGTGTCCAAGTCCAGGTTGCCATAGTTACACAGCATCTCTAGACATTCCTGAAACCAAAATGGAGGGAATGCTTGTTCAGGGATGAGAGTGGATGAAAATGAAAAATACACAAAACACCGGTGGCAGGTTTGGTGGCTACCAACCATGCCATAACCCGTATCAATGGCAGTATTCTGTAATTAAATGTAGATTGGGTAAGCACCTTGGTGCAGTCAAAATACATTATAAGCATTGTGTTAAAGCTTTACAAGGGCCTGGATGTATGTAAATGAACCATTTTTTCTTCTTTTTTTCACATTCCATAACAATAACTTTGTAAAATCCGAACCAGAAAAATCTCATCCCTGTTGTTACACGATATACCAAAAATAAACTAGAAATTAAGTGTTCGTAAAAACGAACACAGGGGTTTCGGCTACATGGATAAAACCGTAAAGATATGTCATTTAGATTATGGATGTTAACATGTCCTGAGGTTGAAAAAATACTAATTTTAACGAATATTCTAATAGGTATAGTGAAACTTGACACTAAGTGATGTCTTGATGACGTCATCTGTTTTATTGAACAAGTTGTAATAAGCTTTGTATTGATATACAAATTTCCCATAGCGACGTGGCAATGTTAAGTTTGGTGTTATCTTCTAGCAAAAGTCGTATACATTAGACTGGGCAAGTCTTACACAAATTTGAACATCAGTGATCCTGTCCGTTGTTATCATAAATTGAGTTTTCCGTATGTGCGAATGTACGTTCATGTATAATGTAGTTATGATTACAAAAATATTAGAATCATAACATTGGGAGAACTAGCGATGAATGTGTTATAAGAGAAAGAATAAATTAAACATCAAGGAAGGAAATGGAGAATAAGACTTGACCTCACTTTTTGGTAAGGCCTACTTTTTTAAACCTTTGAAAAGTTTGGCTAACTCACATTATTTTTATGGTAATTACACCTGGGTAATGGTTGCACAAACATGGTCAGATTTTCAAAAAAATAATTCATTTCAATCATTTTTATATTTTCGTTTCCAAGTTATAATTTTTATTAAATGTTGTTAGTTTAAAACAATTGAGTCTTCTTATAATTATCTAAAAACTGGAATTGTATTCATTCACAAAAATGTAGCTACGAAAAAAAAATATGTTTGGGGAGTAAAATTTAGCATTGAGATTATGATAGTAAAATATATTAAAAATAAATCTAACAAATCAACAAAGAAAACCCGACAAACATAAATCAGATCAAGGAGCCTTAATCTTACTTTTCGGTCACTTGTAAAAAAAATTCGAAATGTTTCCCAATTAATTTTTTGTTTTGTTTCAGACTAAAATTTCTTGTTGATAATTTTACCATATTAAACAAAAACTGAAACTGTATTTATAAAGGAAAATGAATTTTTTAAACTTTTGTGACAAAAGAATTGAAAAAAGAGCTGAAATCATTAAAAACCAGCTTAGTTTGACCTGTTTGTATCTCTTTGTAAAATTCGCGCGAGTCATCAAAGATAATTCGAAGAAAAACTGAATACTGCCACGAGAGGGCGCTATACAAGTTTACAGAGGTTTCCCTTTTCCTCGATCCTTGAACGCAACGATCGACGACGCCGTGTATCGCGTGTACTGTGTGCCTGCGTGTACTGTGTTCTTCTCGACTTTGGGCGAGGCTCGTTTAAATGCGTGCGTGTCGAGAACATACCACGTGTACAAGTGACAAACAAGTGACAAACTCGGCCTCCATGATGACTAAGTCGGTCTCGCCACAAATTTAAAAACATTTATAACAAACCTAGCATTGACGTAATCATGACGTCATGTGTAATGGAACTAAGTTAAGTTGAAACCTTCAATTTGGTACAAAAGTTTAGGATTAAGATTAAGTTATGTTAAAGATTACGTGATAACAAAATTCATGTATTAACCAATGAGAGGTCGGGCCGTACAGGGCCAAATAATAATAATAATAATAATAGTAATAATAATAATAAAAAAAAATAAAAATCTCGACAAAATCAATAGGGGTTTCGGCTACCAGGCCGAAACCCCTAAATATTGTCCCTTTTAAAGGAGTTGAGGATAAAAAAAAAAAATACAGCAATAAGAAATTGGACATATAATGTGTGTCATTTTTAACTCCTACTGACCAGGGCACGATTTCACAAGACACAAAGATTCATCTTACAATTAGTTGTCAATATCACAACAGTGATTTATATCGTTAAGTCAAGCTTTGCTTAGAAGTTAAGATTTAAACCAGATGTAAATAGACTTCTAATAAAGCATTTAATATACAAGTTTTGAGGTTTTTTTTATTGACAGTTTTATAATGTAATCAGTGTAGGATACTTGCTGGGAAAAGGTGTTATTTTTAATGTATTGAAATATTTTTGTACTTTCAAAATGGAATTAGTATTGTGCACTCCTGCTGTCAAAAATACGGCCAATACAGTGTAAGTGCCATGCATATCACATTTTTGGAAACACGAGGTTTCTACGTGCATTGCTTTAAAATGTGTAAAGGAGTTAAAACTTGTGCACTTTCACAGGGCACACATTCAAATACGTGTAAGACTTTCACAGTCTGTTGTAATTGCCCTTGCCATCAAATCTTACTTTTTGTCCTGTTGAAGCCGCAACATGAGCCACCGTCCATCCTTCCTGGTCGGCCATGTTGAGCAGCTCAGACAACACCAGCCTGTCATCTGACTGGCTGTTGTTATCTGGAGGAGTCTTGGTGGCAGGAGTGGGATCCTCGGGACTAGCGTTGGTTTTATGGTAGAGCAGCACTTGGAGGCATTTGGTGTGGTTGTATCTTGCCGCACAGTGCAAGGGCGTCCATCCAGCCTGAAAAGTGAAAAACATATAAACAGGATGAGAATCACAATGAGGCAAATGGGTGCATACAGATCGGTGAACTTCTGTTTGATTTGATGACATTTTCAGAGTTGAAAATGAAATTGCTGTTGAGCTCGCAGCACATGCTTTGCTGCATCATCTCACCCTTTTACTGTGTGTGTTCAAAAGGCCAGGACTGTGAGATTTTCTACAAGCATTTTCCCCCCGTACTGCATCTTGCTTTCCACCAACTTAAAATCTACCACATTTCAAGAGTATTGTGAACAGATGTTTCCTCTCCCTATAAATTTTATTCCTTTTTTTTTCTTGTAGTCCTCAACTTGAGTGGCCTTGTGCTGGGCTATTCTTCATTAAAAATATTTTTAAAAAATATTTAAAAAATACAACTAATCTGTGAAAATTTCATCAAGTTAGTTTTAGTGAAAACAGCCAAATCAGTTTGTCATGGAATTTTTACACATTCAAATAATGTGGTTATTTTCCTTTGTGGAAATTGAAAAAAAAAAGGCAACCATAATTCAAAAGGTCTTTACAGGCTTTTCCTGACCCAGTTAGTATTTCAGACATAAATGTTTCTGTGGAGAAATGGTACTGGTATAAACTTTATAATCAGTGGGATTTCAGATTGAAAGTAATCTTCTTTTCGATAGTTACTAATTGACCCAATTCGCCTGACGTCATCATCACAATAGTTTAGTTGCGTCCTTTTGGGAGTCAATGTCCCCGTGTGTTATACAGTCTAGTGCACGTTTTTAGCCTTTACACGCCAACCATAATTTGTACCTGCGATTTGACTCCCAAAATGGAGAGCATGTCGGACACTAGTCGCGTGTGATGTTGGTGCAAGCGATCAATACTGTACATTGTCTTGAATTTGAGATGGCTGAACACTGGAGAAACCATCCTACCTTAGTGAGACAGTCTCTGGTTGCTCCACAGTCGATAAGGGTTCTGACACAGTTAGCATGACCGTTGGCTGCTGCCCAGTGAAGGGGGTGCCATCCGAGGGAGTCTGGGGTGCAAGGGTTGCAGTTTCTTTCAAGGAGTAAATTTAAACAGCTGTAGCAAGGGGGGGAGGGGAACAAACAAAACCCACTCAGTAAAATGTTTACGGTTACAATTCGGGAGTAAATGTAAATTGTTAAAGGGGCCGTGTCGACACGATTATAGCAGTAAATGGAATAACACAGTTACTATGCACGCCGGCAGTCACATCACAGTTTGACAAAGACAGCACCCTCTGTGATTTGACCTTAAGCGAGCGCCCGTGTGCAGTATCTGTGTGAGAGTTTGTCTTTCCATGCACACCCACTTTATATTACAGGGAAATATTAGCAGTTACTAATGGTTTTGATGTCAGTATATTACCTGCATACACTGTTAACAGAATCTCTTGACAAGCCTTTGAAAAACTTCAGGCCATTCTGTCTTTCTGCATTTATACCGCATGTCAGTTGGGTCGCACTGCAGTTTGCAACAGCTACTTTTAAAAAAAATTTCATACTAACTAAGAAGGTAGAATCTTGTTTACCTATCATGGCCTTCCGCAGCAGCGCCATGTAGCGGTGTAAAGCCATCCATCCTAGGAATATTAACATCACCTCCAAGATCTAAAAGTAATTCTAAACAATCTGGTGATAGAAAAAAAAAATAATAATAAAAAATAATGATAAATAATAGCACACAAAAGGCTCAGTGTTCAACGGGAAGGACCAGGTCTTCATTTATGGCCCACAGAATCCTGCACTATACAGGACGATGACAGTGTAGAGCTCTGTGGTAAGAAGTACTATAAATGCATTCCCAGTACTGCATTTGGTAGCACACTGTAGCTTTATTCATTTTATTCAAATAACCATTTTAACCCTCCTACTTTTGGTAGAAATTTCTGGTGAGTTGGCCGACCATTTAAAACCATTTAAAATCAACTGCACTGGTTTGTGTATGGTGGAACAACTGTGCACAGAACTACGTACATGTATACAGTGTAATTTATAGATGCATTCACCACATGATATCATACTGCAGGATGGTATAGTTCATCTCTCCTTCAAAACCACAGTGGATATTGGATGGTCAGACAGCAAGTGGGCTGACTGTATACTGTGTAGAAGTGTGTCCTGTGTAGATGCATTCACCACATGATATCATATTGCAGGTTGGCATAGTTTATCTATCATTCAAAACCACAGTGGGCAATACTGAATGGTCAGACAGTAGGAGGGTTAAAATAAATATACCTTGTAGTTAAGCTGTAAAGTTTATTATTGAATATGTGTTCATAATTTAACATATGTGTTCATAATTTTGAGGGGAAAAACAGAGTATATGATTATATTTTTAAAAAGATATAAAAGATATATTCTTTTAAAAACGATGAAATCATTTGACACAATTAGCTTTAAAGGGGTAGTGTCGTCATGATTATAGCAGTAAGCCGGTGGTCACATCACAGTTTGACAAAGACGGCACCGTTTGTGATTTGACCGCAAGCGTGCGTGTGTGCAGTGTCTGGGTGAGAGTTCATCTTTCCGTGCACACCCACATCCCTGCTATAATCATGACGACACAGCCCCTTCAAACATTTCTTTGACCTCACTTAATAATTACTCCTCTGTTTTAACAATTACTACTTGCTCCAGGTGACACTTTCAAACCGCATCCGAGTAATTGCATACATAATATCAACAAAATGACCGCAAAAAAAAGTACGATATGCACACTGCATTCACACTTCAATGAACAGGCATAAACTTACATTACGCTTCATTTCATGACGTCAATGAAATTTCTGCCCAAAATTACCCACAATAAAACTGTCAGTGCCACATGTCAGTTGGCATTTGTCATGTGTGACATATAACTCTCAAACTCTCATGTCTTCAACGCCGCATGTATGTACTGAATTTATAGAAATCCCTCTTCTCCGACTGACAGACAGCCCGGTAGATTAATGAACTGTATTTTTCCCTCCAGTGGGGATTTTTCACTTCATCCGATGGCACTTTTTCCTTTTGAAGGGTTCAGGCGCCATTGACACTTCCTGTATCCCAGTCTCAATACTAATCAGTCTTCACATTTCATGCCCATGGCTGATTAAAAAATGAAAAGTGGATTTCATGTTCACTTTTCATATCCTGTTGTGGCTGAGAATGCTCCACTCTCTCACTGTCCGTCAATTTGTATAAAAAAAAAATGTTTAAAGGATCTGTATGCCTGAAGGGCAGTATTTACACGAAACATCACATGCTGCATCCACTCAAACTAATTTTATGCAGAAATCAATTCAGCACAAGTGTCTTTGCTGTTTTTACATTGACACTTTCCTTTAGTTTACAAAGTTATTTCCAGATATGCTATATTACAGAAATAGAGGGTATGCACAGCCGTTTTCCTACAGTAAACTTATGACCGTTTTGACCTCATTGAGGGCGCTGTTGTACATATCTCTATGGGACTCATAACGTCAGACGCATAAGGTCTATTACATATGTGCCCGAGAGACACGACAAACTAAGCAATCCTTTTACACAGTATTGTCGCATCAGCCTCTGGACGAATGATAGAGTTAAATACATAAGAACTAAAGGGAGCACTCGCTATATCACGCATGGAACATCTTTAAGAAATTGGGCCCAACACTTAACATACTTTTGAGTTTACTTAAGTTCTAAATCCTAGAAATTCAACAATTATTAAAAAAAAAAAAAAAAAAAGTATTGTGAAAATTCTAAGCTACAAGAGATGTGGCCTACTAGAAATGTTTCTTGAAATTCAAGCAGAAGGTTAGACTCGTTAGTAAGTCCTCACCTAATTGGCCGTGTTCAGCTGCAATATGTACAGGGGTAGAGCCATCAATTTCTCTGCTACAGGGACTGTGTTTCTCTTCTATTAATCTACAAACGGTGGCCGTATCCCCTGCCACTGCGGCCTGGTGCAGGGGGGAGCTGCTGGTGGGTGCAGTGGAAGGGGGAAGCCGGGCTATAACTGGGGTGCTACCTGCAAGGAGAGAAGCAAACGATCGAGGGCAATTTAAAAAATGAGGAAAGGTTGATGAGTTGTTAGAAAAGCCATCTGAGATTTCTACTCACTGTGAACATTGGGGAAGAACATACACAGACATGCAACTTTGTACTTGCCAAAACAGAGAAAATGGCCCAGCACACTTGACATTGTCAATTTGTACAGTGTTTCCATGTCAGTTTTCTATGATACTCACTATTGTATTTTTATAAGGAGGAAATCGGGGCCTTATTTCATGGCTCTGCTTACTGCAGAATTCTGCACTTACGGCCCATAGAGCTTTGCAGGGGTGCCATAAGCGCAGAATTCTGTGGTAAGCAGAGTTATGATATCGGGCCCTGACGGTCAGCTTGAAAGTTGTATGTATAAATATAATGCAAAACATTGATCTCATTCTCATATCCCAATGTCTTTCACACAGTAACATAAACCAAATATGCATTATGAACAATTTGGGTAATAAATTCCTTCTGAGTTCCCTTCTTTTTAAAATGGATTTAATAAACTTTGCTAAATATGCTCGGAAGAGAGTATTAATTGTTCACTTTACCTGAAATAAATCTGTTCTCACTTATCTTTTCTCACGTTGTTATTTTACAGAGCCAACAAAAAGAAAAAACAAAACACCATACTAACTTTGTGTGATGAAAACATACAATCTGTTCAACGTAGGAGTGAACATGATCATGGATTCATGAGACATGGTCAAATATACTGACTTAAAGTTCAAGTCCTGCTAAAAAATAGTTCACAACTGTTCAGTGCAAGTTAGGTGCGATGTTTAGTTTCTTACGTTGAAAGAAATGAGAGAGAAAAAAAGAGGTCAGTCAGAGTCAGTGAACAAATACAGCTACCCAAAGATGAAAGATGAAAAAATGATAGGTAGAGTTTCCTACGTTAGAGGGTGCATGATATGTCAGAGATATTGACCGATGTGGAAAAAGGAGAGGGGGGTGGGGGTGGGGGGATTTCCAAATGGTGCAAGTACCCTTTAAATACCGGAGGGCAATGTGAACAGAATGTTAGTGAGACTATTATTACATTATGTACATGAATGAGCTTAGCCCTGGAGGACTGTGGTATAAATACTAGTGACAGCACGGAGGGGTCATCCTGTAAGGGCTAGACTGAGCTGTCTTCTTATATACACTACAATGAGGGAAGAATCACACGAGACTGTTGAAGGGGTTGAGCGATACTAGACACTGCTATGAAACGGCAATATGGAATACTACGGAAGAGATTTTACAATAGACCTTTATGCAAATGGCGCCACTAGAGTAGGGCGCCCTCACATAGAGGTGAAATGGAAGTAGCTTAGTAGCCCATCATGTGATCATGTGCGCCGCACGTACAGTAGCTGTGTTTTTTACTTTTAAAAAAACTTGGCAGCTGGATGACGTTGATGCATAAGGTCTATTGTAACATCAGGTGTGATAGTATTTGCAGGCATGCAACTGCAGCTGAGAAACTAAAAGCCAGGAAGTCAGCTGATCAGCTCAAAAGCTGCATGCCTGTATTTTGTTGCTGCCTCATTTGGTGTTTAACATGAGGAAATGGACCTGATTGATTTCTCTACGAGTTTCGTCCAGTGCAGTACCGAATACATGATTGAATTTTTCTTTTATACGAGGAACACAAACTCGGAAGTTAAAATGAAATATCAATCTACAAATGTTTTGGAAGGTTTTGGGGCATCACTTTTTCTTTAAAATGTATAAAAAAACTGCCAAGACTAGTACAAAGTTAACAAAAACAAAGAAACGTATAAATATATTCGAAACATAAACAGAACAAAACATTTCAATATATGAATATATTATCTGAGTGGTGATTAACATTCTACACAAGACAATACAATACGACTGTAATGTAATTGTTGTTAATGAAATAAAATAAAAACACCACCTCACAAAAGCAGATTATTTGAAGAACTACCTTCAAATAAATTGTTTTGTCCAACATAAAACACACAAAAACAAAATACAACAAAACATATATGATGTTAAAAATTTAAATTGCCACAAATGTGCAACAATTGTTCTAAGTAATTACAAAATTAATCAGAATTTCTGAAAACCCAAGGGAAAACTCTGACAATACTGAAATGCAAATAAAAGCTTTGTCTTCGGTTATAAAACAAGCGATCAATGCTATTTAGTGTTGACCAAAAATGGATACAAAAATTCATTTGTATTTTTCAGAAAATAAAAACCATCAACAGAAAAGGTACATTTTCACATTCAAAAAGTTTAAAAAAAATTCCAAGGGGAACACAAAATTTAAAGTAAAAATGTGTTTTTAATTATTTCAAACATCATTGAATTTAAGCTTAGTACAGTGATGGTGTTAAACCCAATGGGAGAATGGTAACTGATTTGTGCTAAAATGTCAGGTTCTACCCCAGAAAGAAACAGGAACCTTTTTACATCTGAAGGATCTTTGTTGATTTTTCTTTTCCTTAAAAAAATAACTGCAAACCATTTCGTGATAAGGTCTTGTCAGTGCATCTTTCATGCGACTTGCCATAAGCCCCTGACGGACTGTCAAGTCTACTGGTATTTGATACCAAGATTGATCTGTCCCATGCATCTGAATCACCTGCTGGGATCTACATTCAACAACAAATTTACATCAAGAGGTTATGTTACCCTCTCTGACGAATTCAGTCAGTGACAATGTTGAGTATTTACAGATGAAAAGGTTGGAGGGGGGGGGGTTGTAAGATGGTATATCCTCAAGCAAGAAATGACACGAGTTATGAGGACATAAACTGATGTTGCTATATAAAGATGTAGTTTTGCTCATGTGTGTTGTTGTTGTTGAGGGGGGGGGGGATTGGGGGCATATATGATGGATGAACAGCTGCACCTGCAGCAGACATCATGGACAAGGGCAAAAATAGTTCAACAAGTATAATGAGAACAAGCAATTATGACGTCTGACCTTTTAAAGCAAGTCTAATTGGGGTTTGTATACTGAAACAATCAAGGACTGTGATGACAAATAATTGACTGACAACAAAAGTCTTCAAGCCTTCTAAAAGCTTGACAACTAGGGCCAAATTTCATAGAGCTGCTCAAGCACAGAATTAGCTAACCACGAAGTAATTGTGCTTACCACAAAAGGGTTACCATCCAAAACACCATGTCATATGTACCATTTGGTAACTGGTTTCCTGCTTAGTTTCGGCCGAACAGCTCTATGAAATTGAGACTAGGGTCCAATTTCACATTAAGCAGAAAAAAAGCAAAGTAGCAGGGAACCACTCACAAACAATATACATCAGATGGTATTTTGGCTGGTACCCTGTTTCTGGTAATCAGGATTTTTTTTCCTGCTTAGCAGTTTATATTAACTTTATTAAGTTTCATAAAGCTGCTTTATGCACACAAGAATGATAAGATTTCTGCAGAGCAAAAATTGGCAGGGAACCAGCCAAAAACATTTTGGCTGGTCAACATCTTTTTCGGTGGGCAAAACTATTTCGTGCTCAGCTTTTTCTTTTGCTTAAGTGGCTCTATGCAATTGGTCCCAGTGCCCAAAATATTAACCATGTTAAAGGAATGGATGGTAAAGCCATTGAAGAGAACTGAGTTTTCAAATAGTCAACAAAGTCATCCAAACTTTTCAATTTTTTAGTTGGTTTGAGTGCTAATCACACTGAGAAATGTTTCTACTCCTTTGGCTGTTTTTGCCTACATGTGACCTCAATTTCTCCCATACCCTCCTCTCCTGTATCACTCCACACCAAATTGTTTGGACTTGGACATGATTGGAATGCCTGACCCAGTGATACAGCCCTCATGAATCCTTCATTTTGGCAAAGAGAGAAAAATTGAAGGATTTGGGAGGGTAAGGGTTAATCAATGAGAAAATTAAGTATGCAAAACAAAAGAGATACTACCAGCAAGGTAACGTTTTTAAGCTGACGAAGTGCAACAAAAAAATGGTAATGGCCTGAAGTTTCGACTCCAGTAAGTGTCTTCTCGAGGGCCCTACTGAAGTAAACAAAATATACTTGCCACATGTTTCTTCAAAAAGTTTGGAACCCAGAAAAGTTTTGAGAACAAGCTTTTTTGAGGCTTACAATGAATGTACCATCCCTTCTAAATAATTAACAGAAAGACTCAAAAAACAAAACTGACATACAATCAACTAAAAACAAAACAACCAACAAACATACATAAAATTAAACCAACTCAAAATAGTGCATTGCTAAAACAAAGTAAACGTAAACTGAAATGATCTATGTATCCTGAAATGATCTCAAACAAAAACATTTCAAAACTAAAACTTGTAACAAAAAGAAAAGGATAAAATAAATGGCAAATCAGGAATATATATATATATTTTTTTACTTACATTTATATTTTCTAAGCAGACAGCACTGATGTGCGCAGGATTGGATGTGGAAAAGGGGGGTAAACCAAAGAAATAATACTGAATATTCATGAGCCATGCTGGGATATGTATCACAAAATAACACACAGATGAATCGGGCATAGCTGGTGATGCCCCACATTCACAATATTCTCTAGTACAGCCATTACCGTCTTGTTTCGTGGGTGTACAAGCTCGGATAGACCTTTCTAGATAATGTTAACAAACACTGCCACTTTTTAGTATGGACGGCCGCAAGTATCATAAAATTCATCAACACTTATAGTTCTATATACATTAAAACTATTTATTATATAAAGACTTTCAATTTTTGGTAGCAAGCATTGATTTATCAGTGATTTTGGTAATTTGTCAGTAATTTTTATTTTATTTTTTTTTCCAGTGAAGGCAGCCTGAAGTTTTTTTGCTCATCAAGGTTGGCTAAACTCTCGACTGTATTCTTGTAAAAGAAAGGTCCATACCAAAGCTGGGAGCGTAAAAGGCCAGGGCCCCTTTCAGTTATCAATGGTACAATCATAACATTATATGGGGAACCTGACAAAGATTGCTGTGATGTTGTAAGGCTCAATAGACCAAACAGGCATCTCTGGTTGGTTCCCTGACTGTCATTTTAACGGTGGTAGTCCATACAAAAAAAGGAGCCAGCCTATTCTTCTTCAAGCCTCGGTTTCAGCACATGTATTTGTTTGACAGGGCGAACACAGCATGGCATAAAATGAAAGTTTAAAAACATTTAAATTGAGCTCTTTCCAGTCTGAAGGCTGTGTACAACATAAAGGGCTACTCTCTTAGAATAGCCGAACCAACACTTTGAAAAAAAAGGGTGACAAATTGTTTAAAGCACCTCTGGCCTTACCTGTGTGAAAAAAAACCTTAATTTTGAAATAAACATATTATAACGAAGTGCCAAGTACATGCAAATACAGTGCACTAGTGGAAGGCTTGAACCCCATTGAATCCTGCAATAGTACAACCTTCATGATATCTATTGTCCGGACTATGTTCTTCATCAAAAACAAAACCCCAAGAAAACTTCCCTGACAATTGCTCTGCCTGTCGGAGATGTCAAACAGCAAATTCAATTAAAAAAATAACCTGATTCCTCGAAAGACGGGCATGACAAATTTAAATAAAAGACATATATACGTATACATAAACTCTTAACACATGTGTGACTGATACCCAATGTATTATGCAAACATGAATCACTCCACTTTTATAACCTAATTGAATCACGATATAGGGTACTAGACACATGAGGCCCTGCCCATTCAGACAATTTAAACCATGAGAAAGAATCTAAAAGCAAAATGGTCAGGCCGGATATTTGGGGAGTTTTGTATTCATCTATAGCTGACTTCAATAATAAAATGATCTTAATCACGATACAGCTGCTTTTTTCTCTCTTACTTTCAAATTAGAAATACCAGACTGAGGCTGCAAGTGGAATAGTCAGCAACCTTATATGTACTCAAGGCTATCTTCATAGATGAAGTATGGGAACATAACAAAGATGGCTGCAGGATGATAAATGTCTATAAACCTTTCTATTGTTGATAAACAAACCAAGCTGGTTGGCATGGACGGCCAAATAAAACAAAACATTCAAGTCTTGTTGACAGACGTTGTGACCAAATTCAAAATTTATATAAACCCTCTATTTAAGGAAAATACATCCCATTATTCGTTGTTTGTTTCCAACAAATAAAAAAAAAATTGAATATTTTTGTAAACTGTGAGTATCTGTTTTTGCTTTGTATTGATGGCTCCCCGTAGTTTCTCCATCTTGGTTGGCAAAAACTCAAGCTGTGACGTTGCAAAAGAAAGGTCTATATATCTGATCCCAGTATGCAAATGTGTTTCTGTTACCAATGTGAATTAAATAACAAAGCCACTCTTGACCCAAAATAATGTGAATGTATTTGTCAGAGGAAGTTCGTATAATTTTTTTGACCAAGCACAAATCACTCAGAATACAACAATATTAGTTATCACACAAGAATACGGAAAAATATATAGCGCTTCTGCGTCCTATATCCAACAAGGCCGCAGATGGGAGTTAGAACAGTGCATTAGAGAACAGGGTGTAATATGGGCCGTGCAATGTAACTATATATCACACTCTTGTTGCTATGGATCAACCAATCAGAATCGAGGATTCAAGTTTGCTTGAAGATAAATAGATTTAGATGCTCTGTGTGTGTGTGAGTTTGTTTAGGCATTCAAACCGGGGACTTATAACAAAAGAGGACAATAGGGTCCCCGATTGGAAAAGGCCCCCAGTTGGAAATCGTGTTCAAAACCAATGGGAGCTGTTGCTAAAAAGTTAAAGTACAAACAAAAGAGGAACAATAGGAGGTCCCCGATTGGAGGTAAATACACACTTGTGTGTGTGTGTGTTTGCAATGTTTATGCTAACAGCAGAGCCTGTGGCATCACGATTTGATATGGTATCAAATACAGTTCACACAGTTTGAAATTTACCATCACATAAAAATGGAAGTCCTTCTTCATGATGATGATGATAATGATTAAGACAAAAACAAGTAAAAGGTTTTTTGTACAGTAGGAGGGTGTCTTTTTTTAACACTCTTTCCAGATCATTCACTTCTTTGTAAATGCCATACAACCAGACATTAGTGATTTCATTGATCTTGTGGAATAATCTCGTCCAGGGCAAATGCTCGACAAAGTTACAAACAGAGAGTTTGTTTTGTTTTTAAAAATGGCAGACAGTGTTCAGGTCACTTCAGGACAAGTAGTCTGTGAATCTTTCTTGTGTAAACTGGACTTTTTTCCAAATGCTGGGGCAGTTTGGGGCAGCTAAATACAAAATACAACCAGGGCCCAATTTCATGGCTCTGCTTACCGCAGAATCTGTGCTTATGGCCCATAGAATCGCGTGCTTTAAAGGGCCCCGTAAGCGCAGAATTCTGTGGTAAGCAGAGCCATGAAATTGGGCCCAGGAGAATGCAGTGGTGTAGCCAGGATTTTTCAATGGGGGGGGGGGGGGCATTGCTTTTCAGTTGGGGGGGGGGCCTAGGGACCATGTTTTTTTAATGAATTACATGTGTCATGCATGTTACATGATACATGATTTTTTTCATGGGGGGAACCTGGAGGGGCAATGAGAATTTAGGGGGGAATACTTTGCTTGATTTTCCATCTGTATCTGCTGTGTATGCCCTCTATGGTAGCAATGCAAACAAAAATATCAATACCCTTTTTAAATCAAAATGTCCATCTTGTCAGACATTTTCCCTGAACGAGAATATATCACAAAATCAATAAAATCAGTAACGTCTGGGTGTATGACATTTACATAACAGTCATAAGCGAATGGCAAGCTGTACCAGATCGACCAATAAGGAACGATGCAATTTGCAATGCAGGCCAAAATGGCTGCGTATGAATGTCCCCAATGAGGACTTGCACTGATACCTACTGATGTACTCAGCATTATCCAGGTTCAATTTCAATGGGACGTTATAAACAAACTGCCCTGGTTGGCATGGACGGCCAAATGTTAGCAAAACATTCAAGTCTTGTTGACACATGTTGTGACCAAATTCAATGTTATTGCAAAATTTCTGTTTAAAGAAAAGGCATCCCATTATTGGTTGGTTTGTCTCTCCAACCATGGTTGGCAAAAACGCGGGCTGTGAAGTAGCCAAAGAAAGGTTTATATGAGTATATTGGTGCAAGCTGCATGTGGCCACCATGGTCTCTATTGCCAAAAAAAAAAAACACCAAGAGAGACTCTTTTGTAAGCATCTTATTTAAATGCAGAAACAAAACTGAAAATGAAAATAATAAAAGAAAATTTAAAAGACTTTACGGAAACACGTTTGAAAAGAGTGACTTGAAAGAAAAACATGTTGATTTGCGCTGGTTTGTTATATATGGTAGCAGATTGGAAAGTTGTTTTGGGATATAGTCTCAATAATACAGCATATTTATTTCCTTTAACAGATGGAGTCATTCTAAGGAGAGCCCTTAAAATATTCTGTACCAAATTTCGCATGGGACAAACATAAAATTGGAAACAGTCTGGTAGTTATAAAATGACGTTGTGATGTATGTAAATGATCACAGACTATTTATTTATAAAGCTGTAAGAAGAGGACAAACCCTTCTGCGCCGCACCCAACACAAAAATTTAACCTAAAACCCTTTTAAATACATCATAAACAAATCATCTGCAGTTATGTGTTCAAAGTCAAGTCTGAACGGTGATCTATTAAATGCCTTTGGCCAGTAGCTGGCAGTGTTATTTCAAATTGTTCTCCGTCAAAAATTAATACATGTCGGGTTTAACCCTGTAAAATAAATAGGGTTAAAACTTTGCACGGCAATAATTTAATCAAAGGAGATTTGCAGCCCAACCATCAAAAACATGTCTTCTGTCATGTTGCATTAGTTTGTTTTGTTAAACAGGTCTATTGCAGCTGTACCAAATGGATGCCCCATGCCAAAACCAGACACTCCTTGAAAATAGCATCAAAAGTGAAGACAACCGAAACATCAAAGTGATGTCTTAAACATTTCATATCTTGTGAAATCCTTACCTTATAGGCCCTAATTAGGTGTTAGTTGAAAGCTCATAAACACAGTCTTGCCTGGTATTTGGCAGGAAGTGCAACATTTTCTAAAAAGATGCTTTCTGTAGGTGCTACAGTGTAAACCACCTTTGATTAAAGTTACCTGAACCATTTTTTTTTTCTTTGGCACAAAATGTTATTAGTAGTTATTGGTTTTGGAGTTAGTACTTCCAGATGGAAGATGGCAGCCAAGCAGGGATTAGATATGAGACAGAAGATGAGGAGTGTTTTTAGTCATGATTGAAGTCAGTCCCATAAACAGGGGGGTCAATATGAGAGACTTCCCGCACCCAAATGCAAACCATCTGGACCCTCGAGGGCCACTCTATTTTCTTAATCAACAGTCGAGTAAACCACACTTGGAAAAGAGGATTTTTTTTTCTGGAAAAGGTCAAGTGCACACATTATTATGTTTCAGATTATCTTTGGAGGCTCAATTAACTATTCCCAACAGGTGAAGTGACTAATACAATCTTGCTTTCTTGGGCATGAAAATTGGAAAAAACAAATTACACGTACAATAAAGTTTCACGAACTGTCTATAATGAGGGTGTTTTTTTTTTCTTCTTCTTTAAAATATCTATTTTTCCTGAATTCTTGTTAAGTGAATGAGCTCGGATGAACTACTGGTATCAATTGTTTGATGCAGAATTGCCCAGAAGGGCTCCTGATTTTCTTGAAAGTTTGAGAAGTCTGTCATATTGAATTAGGAGGTGGATCTACAAAATAATCTTGGTGCGTCTACCGTGTTTTCTGGGGAGTGGGTTCTTTTACGATTTGGAATGTTTCATTCAACATGTATCAAGACCGGGGGTACAGTTTCAAAAATGGGCAATTACCTTCTGGTTGTGGGCCTAGGGTGTTATGGTAAAAGCCATGATCGCTATGAATGGGCGGGGCCCCGCTGTGCCTTAAAACTGTGTCGTCACCCACCTGGGTTGTGGATTTCTGCGTGGGGCTCTGGTCTTGGGCACGCTTTTGTAAAGGTGGACCATCGCTGTATGCTAAATCATCGTTAGTGTCAATGGCAAAGGTGTCAATAGCATTTGAGTTGTTGGAATTGATGTTAGCAGCGCTGAGAAGCATCTGGTTATCCAGTGCGCCCCTTGGGTTAGTTGGACTACCACCGAGCTTGTTGGTGTAAAATTGCCTGCGGGCCTCCACTAGGGAATCCGACCGCCGCACCGGAGGGGTCGGAGGACAAGAGTTCCTGTTGGAGTCCGATTTACTGACAGGAGTTGCAGTGGCAGAAGTGATAGTGGTAGTAGAAGTGCATGAAGAAGAAGAAGCGTTAGTCTTTTGTGGTATGAGAGTAGGCTTGTTTGGCGGTACAGGTGGTGGGGTACCTCTTGGGGAGACAGTGCGCTTAGCAGGAGGTGTGAACACCGGAGGCTGCTGCATCCCTACTTTGGCCGGCTGCCCGCTGGCGGTGACCGTGGTGGTAGCCGTGTTGGAAGACACATTTGCTGGGCTGGGTGGATTGACTTTAGAAAGAGGTGCTGTCGGCTGGGTCGGTGTTGGTGGCTTCTGGGGTTGTTGGGAGGATTTTTTGGCTGTATTTACCAAAGGGGAGACGGCTGCTTTGGGGACGCTTGATGACCCAACTTTGGATGGGGACTGAAAAGCAATTTGAGATTGATGGCCTGGAAGCCCCGATTGTATTGCTTTCTTCGGACCAGCTTTAAAGGCATCTGCTGCTTTCATAAATGGGGAACCAGAGAGAGCTGTTGGTCTTACTAAACTTGTAGCTGCAGGTTTTGGAGATGGTGTGCTTGGTTGGAGGCCTCTTTGAGATGTTGGCCTCTCCATTTCAATTGAGCCTTTTCTGTTCTGCTGGGGTGACAACACATTATGAGAACCCTTGGAAGTACTCCCTGTGCTGGAAGGGATTTTACTGCCTCTTAGTGGTGGTGGTGATGAGGTATTTGCTCTACTGTTCAACCTATCAAGACTTGAGGCTGGACTCAAAGTCTTCCCGTTTCCCTTAGAATAGAGTAGCGATCCTTTATGCTTCACAGATGACCTCACTTCAGTCTTTCCACTTTCATTCTCCACACTCCTGGTTTCAGAGTTACTGCCGGGAGTGGATTTCCCAGATGAACCATACTGTGGTTGGTATGCGCTCTTCTGAGGCCTTCCTGGTATTGGCTTAGAGTGTGTAGGGCTCATGGGACTATAGAGCTCCTCAGATCCAGAGGAAGAGCCCTCAGATTTATCTGACCTTGGAGGGGTTCTGATTCCTCTTGGTGTGCCAATCTTCCCTGCTTTTGCTGCTGAAATAGGAGATCCGGTAACCCGCCCGAGAGGCTTAGCTCTACTATCTCTGCCATTGGTGGCAGCAGTGGGATTCTCACGATTCCCATTGGAGGCATCGGTATGCCTTGCTTCCGCTAAGGACAACTGTAGGTCATTCATACAGTTATTGGCTACATCTAGCTCTTCTCTTAGCTCTCGAGTTCTGTTTTCTTCTCTGTTGAGTTTGGCACGGAGCTGTTCTCGTTCGATGTCAAACTCCGACAGCCGCATCTCTATCCCAGCTTCCATTTTCGTGAACCTCTTCCGCTCCTTATGGAGGCAGGCCTTGGCAGTCCCAAGCTGAGCTTCCTTAACAACCATCATGTCTTCCAGTTCCTCCATTCTCTGTTTCATCTCACCCAGCTCCATCAGGAGGACCTTGCGCTCATCGAGGATGACCTTGGCAAACTGGAGGTGCTTCTTCCGTTCCTGTACCAGAGCCACTTGGGCGCGTTTAGTTTCTCTCTCAAGCTTTTTCTGTTGGGCTTTCTCAAAATCCAGCTTCATCAGAGGAAGAAAAGAAGACAAAGTAAATCAAAGTTAATTTAAAACTGAATTAAGCGAAATTGATTCAATTAAGACTCCTTTAACAGGTTTCAAATTGTAGAAAAAAAAAATGTTTTTCCAATCTGAAAGTGAAGTTGAATTTACCTACATGTATGAGACATTATATAGCTGTGTCAACCTATACATAACATATCAAAAGTTTAAGAGACTATGAATTTATGTTTATTCTTGAAATCAGAGAGAGTGCGGATAAAATGCCCAATAAAAAATATGCACATTTCTTAGTTCAAGTTGAATAACAAACAAATCTGATTGAGCTTGCTACGATTTCTCTACAACAAAACAGCATCTTTAAAACTGTACGCACACATCAACGCCACCACCTCAAGATTTTTTGCATTCTCATTTTCAGACTACTCCATCAGGAGATTAACTATAAGCCGTTGTTTGGCTACATCACAAATCTCTTCGTCCTCAGAAGACCACATGGGGGGGGGGGGGGGTGTTCATCAGTCTCTAGCGGCTGATTTACGATCAGCAGGAGGGAGGATGGAAACAGGATGACAAATGGCTGATCGGTTCTGCTATCTCAGCCCCTCAGACAGTCTCTCTCCAGAGCTCTTTTTTATGTTTCACCTATTCACTTTCACTTTCTAATATGTGCACAAGCCACAAACCTTTTTTTTTTTTTTTAAATTGATTCCTCAAATCACGATTCTGAAGGGGCCCACTGATAATGAAAATATTCTCATAGCAGACCGCAAATTTGTAATAATTTTGTTTTTAATTAAAAAAAAATAAATGGCTAAGCATACAAAACTTTGTACAGTGTTTTTCAATAATTTAAAGAAAGAGGAAATCAAATGATAAGCTGAAAAAAATCCATCGCTGGATGCACTTAAAAAAACTTTGTTTTTAATTGTATAATCATTTGTTATTGCCCGTACATGTGCGATAAGCACTGTATACTCAGTGCTTTCAAAGTCCTACAAAAAAGAGAGAATTATAACAGGCTGCTAAAGTGGTGTTTGCACACTCAGCCCTTGCATTCAAGATAAGATGTCTTAACCACTAGATCACCAAGCCTAGGGCCAGTTCTATTCCTGCAATTGGTAGTGGGTACTAACTTACTTCTTATACAAATGTATAAGAGAACAAACTTATATTGACAGAGGAAATCTTAGGCCAATCATCCAAGCTGGGCTGCTGTCTGGTCCAATGAATGCAACGGTCGGTCGTTATAGAGCAATACAGCTGAATAAAACAAGGTTTTTTTTCTCTTCAGATTTATGTGGAGTCACATTTGACCATTCCTTTAACTTGGCGATTGAATTGTTTGCAGTAACCACTGCTGATTATAGAACTCAGGTTTAACTGGAGTCACGTTCTGACCAATCATGTAACAACCGCTAATCACAGAGCTCCAACTGACCCCTTCACCATCGGGCACACTCAGTGGCCTAGTGGTTAAGACATCTGACTCTTAAATGCAGGGTTCGTTGGGTTTGATTCCTACCCAAGTAGCCTGTGAGATTCCCCGCACCACTCCCACCCAGGACTCGGAATGCACTGAGTGTACCGTGCTTACCACACATTGGTGTATGAGCAAAACTGAAATAATGTTCTTCATCCCTGATGCAGTTATTACATCACATTTGCAGAGCAAATCAATTTGATTTAAGAGCTATTATACAAAGTAATTACAATATGGAAAAAGGAAGGCGAAATAATTTGATCAAACCAGAGAAAGATTTTCAAAAAGAAATGGTGACCATAAGAAACCCCCCAAAACATCACATTCGGCAGGGGATTTCACTGAATTGAGTCACACAATTAATATCAACATGCAATCCAAAACCGCTGACACATTTATCATTTTTTTTCCCCCTCGTCTTCAAAGTTACTCAGCATTACTGACGATTTTGGACAAACAGTGATGCGAGCATGTTTATACAAATGTACTATCGCCAACTATTTGTTTTTCTACCTGCTGCGCGAGCCGCTCTCTCTCCTTTTCCAGCATGTAGGTGACGTCATCCCCCTGGGCCGTATCATGGGCATGCTTTCTCTTCTCCTCCTCGAGCTCCACAACCATCTAAAAATGCAAAAAAAAAAACCAAAGAGAAAGAAGAGTCGTGGAAAAATTAGCCGCAAAATGCATTCGAGTAAATAACCACTATGGGACCATTTGTGGTAAATTGGATGTCTTTTGAAAAACAAGTCATTAATGAATGTCATCTGTAGTGAATCCACTTACATGTTCTCGAGGAAGCTCTCTATTTACGTGCCATAGAAATATTGTACTTTTGATGGCTCTCTAGATGGTGCTAATTTAAACACATCCTTTCTAACACCGAGCTTTCAGAAATGCACAGTAAACAGTGCAGGCCTGGATTTTTTTTATCTTTGAGAGGGCAAAGCCATTTCCATTTTGCAAAGGGCACTTCCATTTGAAAAATCTTAAAGTCTATGGGAAACCTTTGAAGAGGCACCAATGCAAAGACCAGGGCAACGGAGGATGGCCTCCATGGCCTCCATGTAATTCCAGACTTGCAGTACTTCTTAAACTTCACAATCATTACAAAAATATGACAGCACCGAAAAGAAAAAGAAAAAACGTCCAATCCGAAGGATGCAGCAATAATGGTTAAGTATCTTGCTTAAGGACACAAGAGTCAAGACCGGAACTCGAACCCACACTCTGCTGATCAGAAATACCATAGCTTTAGTCTGGTGTTCTTATCCACTTGGCCTGCTAGATTTGTTTTTCCTCAATTGCACTATTCCCTCTGTTGACACCAACTGTAGGAATAGCAACATTTTCAAACACCTTTTGAAGACAGGACTTCACAGCATTTAACACCCCCCCCACTTCCCTTCCACCAGTTGTGCAAACCAAAGGGAATGGGAGTTTGTGGGATTTGGGGGTAAGAGAGGTCAATTCATCATTTGTCAACTGTTAAAAAACACCCAGAAAACAACTACTTAACAAGAGACTGTAGTTTAGACCAAAATGTCCATCCCTTACAGGGGTTACCAATTAGAGTCCATGAGTAAGACAATGACGACAACATGAGGGACAAAGAATCAGCATCTGGGCGACAGATGATCTAATCTACAAATTCCCAAGCTAGGATCCAACCCTCCGAACGCCAAGTGGTTATTACCCCCCTGTAAACTCCGACCTGCTTTTTTTTTTTCCCTCTGTGACAGAATGGTTTAAGTAGGTAAAGACGTGAATGTGTAACTGCAGCATGGCCATCTTGATACCCCCTTGTAAATAACGTTGAACCACCAAGTTGATGAGACATTTTCAGGCCTGATGTGATGATATAGACCATTATCATGCTGCCACCATCTTGGTCATGTTCCCTGTATCCGATAACAGTAATAGATGCCAATATTCATTGTACAAAAAGGAACCAGACTATTTGCCCTTCCAGCCTCGGTTTGGTTACATTGGTTTGAATGGGAGAAAATCAAGATGGCCGCACCATGATTAAGGTCTATTGGTTGCTGTATTAGCCTTTGAGAAAGACTCTGCTGGTGTCGTTACATACTATTTTTGCATTTACACCATAGGTCATTTTGGTTGGTAAACAATTTGCAAGTCTCAGACAATTGTCTCGTTTTCATTTGTTCTGCTCTACGCTGATGTGTGATGGACTCAAGTGCTTTATGAGTCACACGTAAGAAACAAAATCACACAGGCTTCCGGAAGGTCTTACGGTCATACAGTTCCAGAGAGGTATCTATGGATTTTTTCTTCCAAATGACTCGTAGAGTACAATACTTCACTATACACTACTGCTGGACAGACATGAGTTTTAATATCTGTCCTTCAAAACCCATAGCGGATGGTATTGACTAGTCAGACAGTAGGAGGGTTGACTGTGGACTTTGTGGATGAATTCACCACATGATATCATATTGCAGACTGGCATAGTTTGCTTGTATCAATCAAAACCACAGTGGATGATATTGAATGGTCAGACAGTAGAAGGGTTGACTGTGGACTGTGTGGATGAATTCACCACATGATATATTGCAGACTGGCATAGTTTGCTTGTATCAATCAAAACCACAGTGGATGATATTGAATGGTCAGACAGTAGGAGGGTTGACTGTGGACTGTGTGGATGAATTCACCACATGATATCATATTGCAGAGTGGCATAGTTTGCTTGTATCAATCAAAATCACAGTGGATAATATTGAATGGTCAGACAGTAGGAGTGTTTCCAGGGGTCAACAACTTTTTCCAAGTTTTATTTTCGTAAATACACATGTGCTCAAAGCAAAAATCAATATTTGTGCAATGTGCAGAGCCAGCCTTGGGGAGAAATCACCCCCAGACACCCTAGACCCCTCTGCAGTAAAATCAATCAAACAGCCCCACAAACCTTGTTTACACACACTCAAACACACACAGCCCCTTTCACCGAAAGTCAATACAAAACTCAAGAACCGGAGTCAAGTGCTTGGGTTTCTAGCTAAAAGTGAAATGAATCAAGCATTATTATATTAGTAGATTAAGGAAAGTGTGCGAATATGCCGGCAGCTCTTAGCCAATCAGATTAACCGTACTGAGAGCAGACGGTGTACACTTTTGATAAAATGTCAGTTACCAGTCAAGTTCACATCAATAGTATCCACTGAACTAAACATTAACAGTATTGAGGGATATTTTCATCATACTTTGTCGGTCTCTTTTATAGGAAAACAACACGTAAATCACGTTTTCAATAAAACATCAAATGGAAATTTAAGATTCGGTTTTTACAAGTATCGTTTAACAATTTCCAAAAGATACAACACCTGGGGCTGCATAATCCCTAGGGAAAACTGCCGTAGATTCAAATTACCATTCAAAAAGATGACTATCAGCAGATCTCAATAAGACCTTTAAACACCAAGCAGTCACATTGTTAATCATCCATAACCGAACAAAATGAGGCTGGAAGTATAAATAGTCTGGCACCTTTTATGAATCAATGTTCTAGTCATTATTGTATAGAAGGACTCAAGACAGATAACCGCAGGGTCTACAGAAACTGTCAAGTCTACAAACCTTGGCATGGCTCTCCTTTAAGCTCTTGACCTGGGCACTCATCTCTTCCTCTGCCTTCTTGTGCTTGGCCACCATGGCTTCCAGGAAGGCCAGAGCATTGCTGCTCCCCTGCTCTTCCTTGCCGTCGTCCCCATTACTGCTGTTATTGGTATTCCCATTACCGTCCACATCCCGCCCTAGGGCGGTGTATGGGTTGGCTATGGTGTACCGCTGCTGGCCATTCGGCGGTCGGAGAAGCTTCGTTCGCTCTGCCTGTAGGGGAGATAAAAAAAAGTTACACAACCATTACAAATACATTCAACAAAAAGCTTATACGATTTCATACAGAGCTAGCCTGAAGTAAAACTACTGTAAGTAGTTCATGATAAAATATTCATTTCATGTTTATAGATTTATTTGCTTTACTTATTAGATACAGGTTCAGTGTTTGAAATCTGCCCTCAGCATCAGAGTCAGTCATATCCCTGAATTGGGAAACCCTGTTACACTTAAATCAGGTATAGTTGCTTCCAATACTAACTGATTAGAACAACACAGAAATGTGATGTCTCATGCAAACATCAGGCGCTTCTCTGAAATAGTGAAATGGCATTAACAGTGAAGACGACTTAAAAATCAGCCACGATATCAGCGTGGATGTGGTGTCTTAAACATTCTATATGTTAAGAAATACATGTACTTCAAAGTTCTCCCCATGCAAAGGAAAGCGTTTAGTGCCGATACGCAGGAACTAATGGCCAAATTTGTTTTTTTTTATATAGATTTCAGAACAAATTCACAAAAAACAGTTTAAATGCTCCAGATTGCACAGTAGAGCTTTTCAAACCAAACATAAACATCAAATAAAAAACTTTCCGAGGACCTGGTTTCAATTCAGCATGCTTCGGCCACACTTGCAAAGTTTGGGTCCAGAATGCCCCACAGTTCTGAAAAATCCTGGGGAGAACCCTGTACTTTTTATAACTTACAGGTCTTATTAAGCATTATTTTAAAGCTCTTATTCTTATCTTTTTGATGAGCAAATAAGCCCAGTGGTAGATTTCACAAAACTAGTCCCAACTTAGGACTAGTCCTAACATATGACTAGTCCTATCAGTTAGTACTAGTTACTCCTCCTAATTCAAGATAAGACTAGTCCTAGCGCTTTGTGAAATCCACCCAGGTTTTAGTTTTAGCGGGAAGTGCCTGCTCTTGGCATGGCGCATCACAAATCACAAAACTGACAAATACATAATGTAGAATATTTATCCCAGGGTTCTCCCCATGCACAAGCTAGCGTATCGGGCCGATACGTGCGAATTACAGGCTGATACGCAAAAATTACGGCCGATACGCAAAAAAAAAAAAAAAAAAAAAAAGATTAAATTTTTTTTTTTTTTAGATTTTAATATCAAATTCACTAAAAATCCTAACATACAACCATTTTAAATGCTCCAGTTTGCACAGTAGAGCTTTTCAAACCAAACATAAACATTAAATAAAAACATTCCAAGGGCCTGCTACCAATTCAGCGTGCTTCGGCCACACTTTCAAAATTTTGGTCCAGAATGCCCCCCAGTTTTTGAAAAATCTTGGGGAGAACCCTGTATCCGTACATGTAGTATTAATAAATAAACTCGAGACAGAACACTACATGAAAAACCTAACGTTATTTCTACTTTTAAATAAGAAAAGAAATAGAGACAGAGAAAGTGAGAGAGAGAGAGAGAGCGAGCAGATTTTACATATTTGGCTGAATTGCAACTCATTTTGCCGGGACCTAGATTCTATTTACCCAAGTCATGTAACCATCTGGTGCTCCCAAATCAACATTACACCGTGACTAACCCGCCTATCACTGCCATTTATCACATCTACTCTTGTCAGATTCCTCACTTTACCCGGCCGACGTTCAAATTTAATAACCATAAAAAAAATTTGTCTGACACCAAGATTCTGAGATACATTATGGGATTAAGATGTCATATTAGATTGTCAGCTTAGCGTGTACAGCTTGAAGTGGAGCTCTACCTCAAGAGAAAATTACATCAATCGCTGGTTTAGTAATACCATGAAGGTAGAAAATATTCAATCCTAGAAGTTCACGGAGGCCACTGAGGCCCATGTCGTCATTGCCCCTGCCCCGGTCTTGACCCTGCCATCTCAAACTTTCCGATTTTCTTCTGGAAGTCCCCTTTATGTCAATAGAAAGTTTCCAAGACGGATATTCCTAGCCAGGCTATGGAATATGTACATGTAGCTGAAAATTATGAACCACTTTCCTTCTCTGGAAGAGCAGAACAAATACTTCCGCCCCCAATGATGTTGACTTGTCATGAGTGCAGCCAATGCTGTTTACCTCCCCTCATCACTACATGTCTAACCCAAGACATTATGACCAGCCAGCAAGACGGCAACACTAGTCTTGTGAGAGATCCCATCAAGCTTTATCAAGTATCAGACAGTTTGACTGATCCGAGAATGACCTTCCCTCATGTGTGATTGACGAACACTGGACTTTAATTACTTGTTCACATGATAAGAAGAAATGACACTGGCAAAAAATAGGGTAATCAAAATGTTTTAAGAATACACGTATGCAACGTGATGGATGTGTGCAATATTCCAAGGGAGACTAAATTTAATATTATTTTATAACAGTAAGATAAAGAACTTCACAAACCTGCTAGAAAGATGAAAATCTAGACAGTTCTATCTGTAGGTAAGATTTGTAAGATTTGAAACTTTGCAGGGTGGGAAAACAATCTTGAAACTTGGGTTTGTGGTACCGTCAGAGCGTCTAGTGAGGTTTGCAGTAACACCATCATGAATCTCTCTTTTGACTTGTGGTGGCTCCGAAGAGAGCCGATGGTGGAACAATTTAACATTTTGGATCAGTATGCTCTGATCATCTATTCCCTTGAAGATGATCAGAGCATACTGGTCAAAACATTGAGTTGTTTTTTCCAGAACTACCACAGCTTATCAACGATTTTATCACACGGTTCCACCGCAAACCTTCAGTTTTACAATAGTTTCATACATTTAAATTTCATTCATACATTTAAATAATTTCATTACGAAACTCCCCTCTTTAAGTCAAAACCAAAATGTTTCCAACTCCTCAACCCAAAACTGTCTTCTTAAACTCGATCAGAAACATGTATAATCCTGTTACATACAATAATAATGGCTTAGAGAACTAGATATCTGTCCAGATAGTAGACACATGGTCTCAAGTATAAAAATCCTGCCCTTGGGCCACCTACATATTAATAGCAAATTTCAAATGCCTTTGCCATTAACCAGTGTGCATTTTCAATTTTACAACTGCCAGCCAAGCAGTGCTGACAATATTTATAGACAATGTGGCCCATCTTGGTGATCATTGACAACTAAATTGACTACCGGTAGTTTCAATCCGAAAGCTCACTGATTATGAACTTAGTACCAGTACAGATCCAGCAGAGAAATTGTGCTCATCTGAAATACTGTCAAAGTTAAGAAAGTGGAATTTGAAAACTATCGCTTGTTTCCAATTGCCACAACTGAGGTATGCCAGATATGAACATGCAAAAAATCCCTGACAAAACAAAAACCATTTTTTTTCCAAAATTGTTTAAATTGTAGCAATTTGAATAAGCACAATGAATGTGCACAAACATCATGACTAAAGGTAAAATGTGATTAAATGTTTGATTAAATTTTCAAAGGTTGTAGGCGTGATATTTGGCCCTTGGGAAAAAAATTGGAAAATTTCATTGAGTAGAGGGGCTGACCTACCTGTACATATGGTATAGGCTTCAATAGAATTTTCAGGCTAGTTAATCAAAATTGTATAGATTTTTCTGAGGGCGAAATAAAATAAAATTGGAAATCAGACTAAAGTAGGAAGAATATCATGCCTGAGGTTGGCAACGGATTTACCCCAAAACAGTTTTATACTTTCCCTTTAAACGCTTCCTACATGTATGTGCCCCCATGTACTGACCTCACCTGATTTTATTAGAGGTCTGATTTAATTACTGACCTTATTTAATAAGTCACTATTCAATTTTAACGACCATGCACTGGCACACAGAGCAACCCACCTGGGCTCCACGGTGCGACGATTATTGACCCGGACGACTACGGTCGTTTGATCAGGAGAGGAAATTAATTAAGCAAGGTTAAATGACCAACCAGGTTAGTGTAGTAGTGAAGCATACTTAATTATTGAGCTCTGATGGTAAAGTGTATTCTAATAGGGAAGATACAACTGCTATGTAAATCGTTTCCGACTCAGAATTTAACGGATCATTCAATGTTTTTTTTTTTTCTGAGAGTTGTGTGAACAATTTTAAGTTATGTTTAAGTTTAAATTAAGAGCGTGATCATACGGCGGAAAATGGGTGTGTGTGGTGTGCATTGAGCCATTTTACATGTATTTTAAGATTTAATGATGTAATAATTGCATCGGGGACAGAGAATATTATACAGCTAATTACTGGCCTCTTGTCACCGGGCATGCTCAGTGGTTAAGACATCTGCTCAAGAATGCAGGGCGGCGCCGTAACTAGGGTAAAATTTTAGGGGGCACCATTTTTCCTCGGGGACCAATTAAAACTGTAGTTTCCGTTTGTATTTTTCCTAAACAAACCCCTTTTCAGCCCTCTTCTGACGTGTTGAGGTAAAACAAAATACATTATGCACGCAAATAATAAAAAAATTTAAAAAAATGGAAATTACTACATAAAAGCTCATAAAATGTGACATTTTGTTCTGGTAATTTTTAATCTCAAAAGTTCAGATTTCAAATGGGTGGGCATCGGGGGTGGGGGGGGCACATGCCCCCCCCCCCCACTTAGTTACGCCATTGATGCAGGGGCTGTGGGTCCGAATTCCATCTGAGCAGTCTGCTGATGTTTTTCCCATGCATGATTCAGAAGACACTGAGTGTACAGTGCTTATCACACATCAGTGTAAGAATAAAAACTACAATAAAATACTGACATATTTGTGTGCTGTTATCAGAACTCTTTCATTTGTTTATTATTTTCATTGTGGAATAAGTATTCAAACTCTCAAGAAGTGGTGACATTATTTATGCTTTCAACGATTTATCCACCTCAAACTTTGTTTTCATTGTGACGAATCTAATGGATAAAAATCACTTGGAATGTGCTGAAGGAGTTGTCATCTGATAAAAATTCCAAAAATGTTTTCAAGCTCCAGCTTCCAGACGTTCATATCTAAGTCAAATTTCACTTTTTTCCAAAGATAACTAAAGGGTCATCTTTGGTCATCCTCGTGTCAACTTTTAGTTATTTTCATTTTTATTATTATTTTTGTTCATGGAAGCAAGAGATTAACAAAAAAACTTTACTGTACGCATATTGGCAAAATTCCTGATCCTATGTGTAATATGACCACATTATCATGCAACAGAAAAAAAAACGAGTGCAGCATTTCATGCATTTTTTGATCTAAAAATTGTCTCCTTTCTGGGAAACTAAAGTCAAGAATTCCAGGTACTGTATGGTAAAGCATGGTAATTCTCATATCAAAAAGTAACATCTATTATAATGGTTGCGGTACCCGCTGCTAAAAGGATTCGAACTGCCTCTACCTGCCGGGCAATCTTGGTAGTCTAGTTGGTAAGACATCTGCTCTAGAATAGCAGAGGTCGTGGGTTCGAATCCATCCCAAGGAATATGCCAGTGGATTGTTTTCACAGGACTCAGGGACAGTACTGAGTATACAGTGCTTAACACACATCAGTGTATGGGCAAAAACACAAATAATATTCTTTATCCCCGATGCAAACAAAATTAACATCTATTATAATTTTCATACCATATAATCACCAATTTGAAGTCAACCAGAAAAACACAGTTCTATCGTCATTCAAAACAGATGCTGTTAAAATAACTGGGTTGTGACTAAAGTTTTTTGCATAAATTAAATATTGTAAGTTGTTTATTTGTTTGTCTATTTTATTTATTATTCATGCTTGATGCTTTGTTGTAAAAATGGCGAAGAAGTTTTTTCCTCAATAAAGGGCACCTCTATGAGGGCAATGTAAACTTCTACTAGAACATTTCAATGGGCACTGAGGCAATGACCAGGGGAAAATGCCTCTGTTCCCCTCCGTTCCTTCTGAGAAGTATGAGGATTGATGACTTTTTTCAGGCCTGTTTCTTCACGGAAGCATGGAGGCACTTGCCTCCATGCCCCTTGCCATTGCCTTGGTGCCTCTTGAAACGTTCCAATAGAAATTTACAATTTCCTCATAGAAGTGCCCTTAACAAAAGAGGAAACGCCTTGGTGCCCTTGCCCTTTCAAGAGTGAAGCATATAGGCCTGTTTTTTTCATTCTAATTTTTTTAATGTAGTCATTTATTATTTTGCTTTGGACCACTTTAAATCTTAAAATCATTCCAGCAGGGTTATTTATAATATTTTTAGCAGTTTAAATGTTTGTTGTTGTTAGTTAAGAAATTTCTAAAATGCATGGGAGCCTACTGCTGCCATTGTTTACTTCATCTGCATCTGGAGAGATATTATCCGTGTGTCAATTAAAAGAATTCCAGCCAAGCATAACGTGTCAGTATGTCATCGCATTTCATCATTATAACAGTCTGGCTTCAACAGACGTAATGAGGGGTAACCAAAAGGTCAGTAGGGGTCAGGTATCCAACACTAAGTAGACTTGTAACAGTCCATACTGTTTTTACATACTGTTCCCAATTATGCTGACTTGCTGAAGTCAAATTGGTCCCAGGGTATTTTGCAAATAGTGTGTAATGGACTTGCCAAATGGCATTATGTTCCACTATTTTGCATGTTTACAAAACACTGCACACTGTGCATTACACGCACTGTATTAGACTTCTCATAGTCAAGTTGCGAGGATGGGGTTATCAATACATTACGTGTAGAGTGTACAGTGTACATGTACCTTCCCAGTCCAATGGTGCATGCACACGAAGCTTGTTAAGACTTGTTAACAGTCAATACTGTGATTAATTTTATGATTAGGGATTCTAAATGCCACAATAAAAAAAAGAAGAATTACATACATCTGGACCAACTTCTTCTAAAAGCAAAACTTTGTTCTTTTAAGTTTTTTATCCAACTTTTACATTAGTTGACTTTGCCACCATTCAAAAAATATTTTAAAATGTCATGAGTAAGATATGTACATAATCATGTCAAAACGTAATTAAAAAATACTCCACAGAGAAAAGAAATAAGGTCATGTTCAATTTGAAGGAAACATGAGATACACTAGTCATCATCTAGCGGGGATGGCATACTAAAATGATTTTATATTTTTTCCCCAATAGTTTAGTAAACTGGTTCATTTCTGTAAGTGTAAACTTTGTAAAGTATTGACCCCTTGCACGCACGTCACACGTGCCGACTGTGCCACGCTCACCATTTTATTTTGGTGGTCAATAGGTTTACGTGTAAACACTGCGTCTTCAAAAATGCGCTCTTCACTGAATAACTCAGTGACATTGACCACCAAAATGGTGCAACCAAGATTATTGTGATGACGACGTCAGGTGAATTTGGTCAATAGGTAAATTCATGACAGATTCAAATATTTACGTACGTACAATACTTAGCATTGAGCAATCGTAAATATTATGAATATACACCTATGTACACATACTGTGCATAATCCAAAAATAAAAAATATTTATTTTTGTATGAATATAGCCAGCAATCTTTGAGATTATGTTCAATATGCAGGTACGTTGATTGAGGGCAGTGTAACTGCGCAAATAAATTAGGTACAACTGCACAAAATATGATCAGAAGGTTCATTGCAAAGTAGAAACTAAAGGGCTCTTGGCTTAAAGGGTTGATTACACAGATTTTTGGCCGGCATTGTAATGGGGGTTAACAAATGCTGTTTACAGACAAAACACAGGGTTGGTAAATTGTCGAACCAGAACAAAAACTAATTAGTTTCAATCCGAGAGCTCACTGATTATAAATTTCATACCAGTGCCAATCCTCCAGAGAAATATTTCCATCAGAGAGCTCACTGATTGTAAATTTCATACCAGTACCAATCCTCCAGAGAAATATTTGAAAGCTCACTGATTATAAAGTTCATACCTGTACCAATCCTCCAGAGAAATATTTGAAAGCTCACTGATTATAAAGTTCATACCTGTACCTCCAGAGAAATATTTGAAAGCTCACTGATTATAAAGTTCATACCTGTACCTCCAGAGAAATATTTGAAAGCTCACTGATTATAAAGTTCATACCCCGACCAATCCTCCAGACTCGAGGAAATAGCATTTGAAGAATGTTGCAACCGAAATAGGGCCGATATAAATGTGCGCAAAAATCCCCAACAAAACATACACCATTTATCTTTTATTTTCACTAAATTACCCGTGTATGACAGCCATTTAATGATAGAAATTTTCACAGATTGGCTGGATGGTATGCTTATTAAAAAAAGAGGATGGGAATTAATTTAATTAAACATTTGTATGTATTTTTTTAAACTATTGTGTAAAGCGCATAGGAGCATATTTTATGGATTGGCACTAAATAAATGTTTATTATTATTTATTATTATTAATTTACTCTTCAATAAAAAAATTGTTTAAAAATGATGTACTTTCCCTTTAAACAGGTGGAATAAAATTCTCAACTGAAGTAGTGGGAGTCAGGCATACATGTTGTAGCACATTTTTACAGTCCTTACATGATACAAAGTTTGGTAGAGTATAATTTCTTGGGTTCGGTAATAAAGCCGGTAGGCGGCCCTGCTGTATTTATTCTTACGCTAAGTAACAGTTAAATCTGAACGCACAAATTTAATTGTTTAGATTTACACGCACCATAAAATACCGACCAATTTTCCTTTTGCATCTTATTACGTTTCTTCACACGTCCAACCCCGCTCATGCCTGGGCAGGCTAACCATTACCATTAACTTCTCAGCAGGGGTGTTGGGGCATTTGAAGTGGCTTGAGACGCTGATCGCAGATGTGTGATTAGTGAGCGGGGGTAAAGGCTGGGTACAGCCAGAGTGTGATAACTTATGACTCAGCATGTCTTACCGAACCCCTGTGGGTCTTGGGGTGCTTGGCTCCAGGCTGGTAAATGACAATTCTTGGGGGGTTTAGCTGCTCATCTAACATTATTTCTGCATCGCATCTTTATGCGGTGTTGAACCTAGGCCCCTTGGGTCATCAGGAAGAAGGCCTTGGATGGTAAATGTGGGGCTAACAGCACTTCTGACATCAGTTCGTCTTGACAGTATTTTCTCCATCTTCTTATACCCACGTGGTATGTGGAGTCCTAGTACAAACCCAAATCAGGGAATTACAATTCTTCAGGGTCTACTGCTCTTCTTCAATTCTTTCTGCATCACTCCGTGTGGTTGACTGGAGTTCGACCACACAAATCAAAACCCCTAGGGTCATCCAACACAGCATTTTGGCTGGTTAGTGACATTTCTTGTGGGGTGGGGGAGGGGGTGGTTGGGGGCGATTATCTGCTTGTGTAACTGCTTGTGTAACTTCAGGTCATCTTGGGGAGGTTGCTGCACCTCAGGACATGAGGGACCAGCCCAGAGATGTGCTCAATATTGTAAGTCTATTGCACAGAGTGCAGGCCTGATTGCTTCACTCTTGAAAGGGCAAGGGCACCAAGGCATTTTCTTCTTGATAAAGGACATCTCTATGAGGAATTTGTAAATTTCTATTGAAACATTTCAGGGGCACCAAGGCAATGACCAGGGGCATGGAGGCAATTGCCTCCGTTGCCTCCGTGAAGTATCAGGCCTGAGAGTGATCAGCAATTTTATCTGCAGAGTAAAATTTTAGTGGCCAAGGACACATAAACGAATATCTGACATGATGTTTTGACTGGTAAATTTTTCTTCTGCACGCCAACTTATGCGCTCAAGCAGTCCCCAGAAATCGTCCCCAGGCTCCCAAGAAATTTTCCCCAGGGATAACGACAATTCCTTGGGAATATTCTGAATATTTAGTCGTTACATTACTTCTGCACTTCCCTTACTCGTGTGGTTGGTGGAGTAGTACATGTACATGGAGCACCACGACAACAGTCACCGTGGAATCATAGAGAAAAGAAGCAATAAAAGTCAATGCAGCAAGCAAAAATTAGCTTCTTGATAAGAATCCACCTTCTGTCAAAGGATAACTTTCCTGTAAACATTACACCCAATGATTAAATTTATTACCAGATTGGCTGATTCAATTTAAAAGCGGCATCTTTTTGATGAACTCTTGTTGCCATCATGAACATAATCCCAACACTAGGCAATTACGGTAATGGAGTATTTGACTTTAAGGACCCCCCTGAAACCCAGCCCACACTCTTTTAAGCATGGATCATAATGTGCTCACTGACATGACATCCATTAATGTCCCAGACTTTGTTTGCACACAGTGTGACCGATCAAATTCACGCGTAGTTGATGATTCACTTTAGCTATTAGGGCTCTTCATGAATACAATGTATGAAACTTTACGTCACCTACATGTACATTGAACAAGGTGATGAGTGCATTCAAAGTGATTAACGAGGCGAAGAATATTGCACTATTTGTTGAATTAAGTGCTGGCAATATACATACATATCTTGTGCGCACGATCTTGTGCATTGCAGGAATAACAATCATAATTGTGTTGCGTTGTTAACCAACATGCTTTGTTTTGTTTAGAAATATCTTCTTTTTTCTTCATTTTGCCGGTTGCGTTTTCATTTGGAGGGGGGCGAGGGAGGGGGGAACGAGTCTACTAATTTTCAACAGAAGCAGTTTTTCCATGGTGATGCTGGACTGCGAGTTACCTAATAACCAAAACTTCTTTACAAAGTTAAAGGAAACAAAAATCTCAAATGTACGGTGCATTTTTCTATGGCATGTTGGTTTGGGAAAACAGTTTAAGCCATTATGCCAGACATACAATACAATTTTAGTTATTTTTTTTGAACTGCAATGGATCCCTGTCTTTAATAGTACCATTTGCATACAAAGGTACATAAACCCTGGACCAAACACTATTCTCAATGACAGTCATAAATGCAGGTATGGTGTAATGTAAATATTAAATTTACTGTTTTCATTTTTTTTACAGGCTATAAATTTTAAAACAGCCTTTGAATCTGTTGCCCTTGATCAGCACTGATGCCCCCTTTGCTGACTTGAGATAGACCTTCAGATAATTAAAAAAGCTTTTCATAGGCTCTTTACATGAGTTAGCCAGCTTGCATTGTGGTGCAACCACAGGCCTGGTCTTTGTTCAAAACATTACTGTTGTAAATATTCCAGAATCTTTACCCAGAAACTGCAAAAGATACAGAAAGTACATGGCTGTCCTTACACCAAGAAGTACACCTACAAGAAAGTCACCTCAGTCCCTTAGAAAACCCTCCCATGCCTGTGTTTGCTACTTCTAGCATTTGCTCTGACATTTCCAACTCGCAAATACAAAAAAAAATAACAAAAATAAAAAATCCCCCGACAATAAATCTCCTTTAATAATTCCTTGGTGAGTGATTCAGCCTTAAAATATTAACGATTACCACAGAGGTAGAATCCCCTCTCTGCATCTCCAGTGTGTAACCGTACTTAAAACAAGAAACGACCTACGTACACTCAGCTTCTTCCAGATGATAAATGACAGAGTCAGATTTTCTATTACCAGTATTTCCATGAATTATTCCTAGAGGTGCTGGCATAAATCGTAGCGGAGGTTGTCAGACCCAGGAGGAGAAAGATCAGTCATGGAATCATCATTGGTGGGAGGCTTCTTCAGTTCCCGTTTGCACTTTCTCTCATCATTAACCATCAGGTGTTCCGCTTGCCCTAATAGCACACATTAATTCACCCAGGGCTAGAAAATGACCTGCTGTATTTGACAATTTTTGGGTGGCTATGGCCCTGCGGGTGCAAACAAAATTCTGTAGTGTATGGATGGGAGTCAGTTCGTTGAAATGAATCCTCCATCCTGTATCTCTTTCATTGTGTTAATTGTTCTTTGCTTGTTTGTTTGTTTGTTGGTCTGTTTGTTGTTGTGTTTGTTTGGCTTTTTTTTTGGGGGGGGTGTTTGTTTTTATATTGTTCCCCTTCCTTTTTAGATTTTGGACTAGAGTCCATTCACTTTTTCTGTCTTTTTGGCAGAAAAAATCTTTGTTTAATTTATCTAGTTAATACTATTTTTATTTTGTTTTATACTTTTATATCGATTTATTTTTATTTATTTATTTATTCGTTATTATTAGTATTACTATTATTTATTTATTTTGTATTATCTTTTTTTCTTTGGGGTGCGGGGGGGGGGGGGGGGGTGAGTAGAATTCTGTTTGCAACTTTTGAAGCATGACTGATTGATACTATGATATTCAAGCGCAAGTGCATGTATATTATTAGCCGCCAAAGTGTCATCGTGATGGACATCCATGGAAGTGAGTAATCAGGTCATCCTTTAGACAGTGAATATAAGAACATCGCCAGTAGTGATCCACTACACACCCTCATGATTAAATAACCCCTGCCCCTTTTCTGTGCCACGGTCTCAAAAGAAGTTTAAGTCCTGGTGGTCGGAAGTAAGTCCCTGATTGAAATATGGGTCAGGTGCCGGGCAAAAGGACATCTAACAAAATGTGCATGACGGCAGGTCATCAGCAATTTCAAACTGTATTTTGAAGGAAAAAAAAGAGCAGGAAAGTTTGTTTGTTTCTCAAACATAGGCCTATGTATCTGTATATTAAAAAATAAAAAACATTTCTAAAAGACACATCACACCAGCTTACGCGCAATGTGTGGATGGGAGGACCTGCATTTTTTAGATACTTAGGGTGTCTTTGAAGAGGTCCATTAATTGACAAAAGATGACACTACAGGGCAAGGCGTACCAGTCTTTAAAATGGTGCATGGGGGGAAAAAACTGCTGCCGTAGGCCTTGATGGAGTGACGAATTTGACGGAATTGTAAAATGATGTTTTCTAGAAGGTCAATAATGCACGACTCCAATGCTGTCAGAATACAAATTATACGGGTGAAAGAAGGAAATTTCCATGCAGCACAAGAATGGAAAAGCATAACTAACCTGGTAATTCTGCCAGCATTTTAATTATGCATTATTGTTAAAAATGCAGTAAGTTTACTGCAGCAGCGCGCCAGTAGAATGCTGTTGGAGGCTTACGTCTGTCTGCCAGCTCTCCAACAATACATTTCAATATCATCCAAATTAACAACATTAATCACCAGGACAACTGTCTATACTAACATCATCCATTAAGAAAGCAACTATTGTCCGACTTCATTTCACTCTATTAGGTGTTCACGTGTACATGATGCTGTCATAAACTGGTAGACTTTACACAAACGTTCATTTGAAATAATTAGAAGTGACGGCACAGAATTAAGCAGAGTACAATGACCAGAAAAACTCTGCTGGGCGTACTAGGTATTCAACTTGCATCTAGCTTATAAAATGTTATCAAGTGAAAGTATTAAAGTGCCTTCTGAAGCTTTCAACATTTTCATGGTCATACAAAAAGTACGGGGGTTTAGGACTGTACGGTCAGAGATGATTTTGAATAGTGTTTAAAAACGAAGACATTTCTACAGCAGAACAAAAGGAGGAGACACAACAATGAGAAAGAACACTGACAAATCTAGCAGGCATGGGGGGTGATACTGAATATTAGATTAATGCCATCGATACTGCCATGCGCTAAAAACAAATTTGATAAGCACTACTTAGGGGAGGTGGTCTTAAAAGTTTAAAATGACTCCTAACAGTTTTGTAATTGAGACTCCCCCTTCCCCCCCCAAAAAAAAAGCCTTAAAACTGTGTTCAGTGCTCTTCAGTTGTCTTTGTCACTACTGAAATGGAATGAGGCATTTGCTCCTTATAATCTATATTAATAACCTACTATGCTCCATCTCGATGCTGTATCAACACATAAAGCCTTTAACCAAATATTTGACTCGATTTCTAAACTGCATTTTTTTTTCATTCTATAGTTTATGTTCATATTTGCAGGTTTGGTGCATAAAGCACCAGTTGATCAAATTCAATATTATGTACCCTTGTAACTAAGATGAATCAATATTCCCATACAAATGAAATTGAGTTGTGTCAACACATTATTGTGTTTGCGCAAAATTTTAAAAATTGTAAAAGAAAAAAATTAACAGGAGGCCGAGCACAGCGAGAGATTAATTACCATTCGACTGGTACGTTTGTAATCAGGCTGTAACGGCCATAGTGTGTACAGCATTTTAATTAAGAAAAAGAACTGGACATAGGGGCTTAACGATCCATTAGAGAACCCTGATACAAACAGAATGCGTAATGAGGGACAGAGTAAGTATAGGGCTATGAGAACATGGGAGCACCATCAATTAGAAATAATAGTTTAATTGCATTCAGCGATGATCAATATATTGATCAAGACCAAGCATGTATGCAGGTTGATGTATTTTTCATACAGTTTTATACGTGTGGAAAACGGATAAGTATCTTCAGTGTTACATTTCATGCATGCACTATTAACAGAGTTTGCCTTTCACTTTTTCAGTGACTAGCTTGAAAAAGTGACCAATTAGCTTGTAGTTTCACTAGTCCACAAGCTTTTTCACAAGTTGTGTTTTCACATCAAATAGGGATGTTTTTCAACACTGACCTTTCCAGCTGGACCACTTGAAGAGAGTTTTGTCTAGTCCTGTTAACCCCCCTTAGTGCAGGGGTTCTTGGAATTTGTACGTGCCATCCTGACGGGATTATTTTCTCGGAATGGTCAGACTAATTTTTCTTTGAGAATGTTGTTGCCACAAAGAAACCCTGACTAAACAAAGCCAAGAGAACACTGAAGCACCGGGATTTATTGTTTCACTTTTGAGAAAATATCAAGATTCATTCACCATGAATCGAAAAACCTCCGCCATGAGCAATGGCCGATAATTGGTCCCATGGCCGGAACAAGGCTGGAATCTTGGTTCACTCCAAGTTACCTCCATTGAGCCAAAATACAATGATAAACAATGGTGGACAAATCTCTGGAATCGGGGATTACACAATAACCCCTGCAATAAGGGAGAATTTGAACATGAATTCCAGTACAACCTGTCCTCTTTGTGTGGGGGAAACAAAGCGTTTTATGGTGAGTGCATGCGCAGTGCACGCTCCGGAATGGAATGTCCCCACGACCTTTGTTCCAGTAATCCGATTTCACACAAAAAGACAAATTTCATGTCATCCGATTTCTGGCAGGGAAAATACTGGCGTGTACGAACGTCAATCGACATTAACTTGTTAAAGGAGAACACTGACCAAATGCTGGCTCATAATTTTCTATGCTCATACTGACTTGATACTAATTTGATTATCCTGGAAATAGACCAGATACGGATCTGGTCTATTTTCCAGGATAATCAAATTACTTTAATTGAGTTCATATGCTAATCAATACATATTGACCAACAATTTTGGTTTTGCACTAGTCTTCAAGCATGTGCAATCGTCATAATATATGTGTATTTGTGTGGAAGTCATAATATAGGCCTGTGTAGCATTCATAACACCGGGGATAAATCAAACTGTAAGAAAATATTTTGTATTGACCCAATTCACATGACGTCATCATCACAATAATCTTGGGTTGCGCCAATTTGGAAGTCAATTTAGGGGATGCAGCATTTACACGTATACCTATCGACTTTCAAAATGGTGAGCTTGGCACAGTCGCCGCATAAGACGTGCCTGCAAGCAGTCAATACTGCATTGGGTAGCTTGTTGTCATCTATGAAAATGCTTTTAACTCTTACTTGGCATCAATTTGGTATGCTTAACAATACTTAACAAAAACATTTTTGTTTCAAACAGGTCTTTTTGCAATGTTTTACAAAATGAAGTTAAAAAAGAACTGCTGTCTGGAAATATGTTGAGATACAAAGAAAATTCACAAAACCGAATCATTATTTATATAAAGACGTTTGCTTACACTGTGTTGCACATACATAACGACAAGCTGATGTTTTAAAGGATAACTCAACATGCTTTTTACACTGTCATGTCCTAGGACATAACAAAGGGTGTGATAGTGGGGTTGGCCAGAGATTATAGAGTGCCGAAGGCGCAAGATGGGGAACTCTGGCTAAAATGTGAAATCCCACTGGACGCCATTTCAGCGAGTAACTCTTTTGATACAACAATAGATCAGTGCAGATCAGTGCAGACAATGACCATTGCCATCAATGAATGGGAAACAAAACACTCACTTGCTGAAATGGGGCCCATGCGTATTTCACGTTCCAACAATTGATAGAGGTCCAGTTCCCCATTGTGTCTTCAACGCTCTATAACGTTTGGGCAGGGCTACTAGTATCAAGTACAAAAACAGATTGTACATGGTCAAAATCTGCTGTATATGTGCAAGATTTTCGCGACTTCTGGCTCCCAATCTATCATTTGGCTGTGTTCAATTTTACCCCCCAAAAATCATTCTTTTTATCATCAAAGGGAACTTCTTATGACGGCAATTGATATAAGAGCACCATGAGACTTTCCAAACCATGAAAGACAAGTCCAAAAGCATTTTTCTCATATATGTAAATTCTCAAAGAAAAGAGTAGCTCAATGTGTTTCCTATGGGCTTCTGGTAATCGTTGGAGTCAGTTTACGGGTATTGAGAATGGCTTACAGTGGACTGACTTCACACCAAGTGGACAGCAAGGGCCTTCAACCCTATACCATATAAGGAGTAAGAAACGGACCTGAAAGTTTACACGTTTTACCAACACGTAGTTGGTGTCATCCCAGATTCAATATGATCTGACCGTGGCCTGTTTAATGATCTTTGGTGGACATTCCATCCATACCCATGTATGATGAGAATTCTAATATCCATGGCTACTCATCTCAAGTTTCACAAAAAAGTCAACGGGGATGAGTCACAGGGTCCAAAGGTACATCTAAGAGACACCCCGGTGACACCACGTTCAATAATTAATGCACCCTGTTAATGGCTTTTGGGAGCAGTGAGGCAGAGCGTATGAGATAAGCCTAGAGATGAGGGAAAACATTGATGACGCTATTTTAGTTATCTTCTTTTTTTTTTGATGATTGCGTACACTGTACTATTTTGGAAAGAACTCGGCAATTAAAATGAAACTTAGCCATAAAACAAATATTAGATTTACAAGGTTAAGAGGCTGTTAAGACGATCATGGCCCAATTTTCATAAAATACTCAATCACCATTTTCACGCGATGGGAATGTGTCAAAAATCACAAAATTTGACAAATCTGTTTTTGTACAAATTCTTGACATTCTCATTGTAGTTTACATTTTTTAGGACCTAAGATGTAATATTTTGCAATTACACTAATTAGCATAATTGAAGAATTACTGAATTTGCCAACATTTTCCGTTTTTACGAAGTGACAAATGAAGACTTCTTGACATTCTCATTGTAGTTTACATTTTTTAGGACCTAAGATGTAATATTTTGCAATTACACTAATTAGCATGATTGAAGAATTACTGAATTTGCCAACGTTTTACGTTTTTACGAAGTGACGAATGAAGACTTGCCCAATCCACGAATCTGTTGACCTATTTAAGTTCAGCACTTTCACGAAGTGGCGAATCTCAACACGCATTGGTTTGTACACAGTGCTCTGCGTGCAAGTCTGGTAACCTATGTTTGCTACTAGGCAGCTTCATGAAAATCGGCCCAGGTGTAGCACTTTATGGTGTCGGATGGAGAACAAGCATTTTGTACAGTATTAACAGATACAGCAGTGCTGGAAGCATTGTTGGCTATCAATAAAATTCTATAAAAAACACACACTAACTGTCGGCTAGTATTTAAGGACAGAGCCTTTACCCTGCTCCTTTTTTGGCCCTGTGACTGCTGTGGGCAATTACAAGCCACGTTCTCTATCGAATTCCGGCAGGTCCACCTAGCTGAGACCGAGCTGCTTCAATGGTTCTTTTCCCTCCTGCCGATCCTCAACATTCCCACCCTTGGGGATTAGCGGTCCCCATGTCTAAAGATCAGGTTACCAGTTCCTTTCTCGTCCACACGACTAGAATAAATAGATAAAGGGGAGCATGATGACACCATCACACATCGACGGGCGCATGGATTCCCCTAACTCTGATGCAGTTATTAAAGGCAAGAGTGAATATTTATTCACATTTTCCCTCCCAGGATCAATGGGCATACCACTTCTGCTCGAGTGGATTCCTGTAAAACGCTGCGGCCAGTATCAATATCGGGCGTAAAAAGCGCCTGATCTCTTAACACATCGATTGGGCGGCACTTGGGGGCCTGACGTGAATACCAAAACAGGGGGGTAGAGAAGAGAGACGGCAAAAGAATGAGGGTAAGATTATTTCAATTTGGAGATTGGGATCGAAGTGATTACCACTCGTGAGTCAAAGAGAGCCTGAAGGTAGCTGGATTGGATATCAACCTCAGGAGGGGGGGATGAAGCTCCAACGGAAATGTCCTATTTTTATTTCATACAAACACTCCACGTGCAATGACTTCTGATCTGGTCAGCCAGGCTCAACCCAGCGACGGTCAATGTACTTTGTCGAAAAATAAAGATTGAGGATATTTTACAAGGTTTTGAAGGGATGCAGTTTTAGCCAGGAGCCAGGTCAAGAGAGCTAGAGGGGAGATCTATATCAGCAGCTGCTGCTGCTCAAGAGCCACAACAGGTTTTGGGTAACCGTCATCCCTCAATATACGAATTCAATTCTTGAAGCCTCTGTCAGATGTTCAGCTACAGTGTGAACTTTTCTTCTCGCTGAAATTTCGGACACCTTTATTTTATAACTTGTTACAGACCAGTGTATGAAAAAAAAAGAAAGTTGCATAGTTTCAGTACGAAAGGAAAGCTCTGTGATTATAGAGCGTATACTAGTCTTACCAATCCTCAAGAAAAATATGTTAACCTGAAATACTGTCATAGTCAGGAAAACAGTCTTTGGAGACCCTCTAAATCACATAATTATTTCCTGGTGGGGGGGGGGGAGGGGAGGGGTGGGGTGGGGTGGGGGATTAATACTTGTACTGACTTCTAATAACCTTTTACTCCTGTGATTGTCGGTGATTGTATTGAAACTACATTGCCACCATTGTAGTTAGAGCTCTTTATATCATTCTGGACATAATTACAATCTACGTGTACAGCATACTCAATTATGATTCATTATGCTTAATCAATGCCTAATTACATACATATGTAAATGCAAGTCTACTCATTTATACCTCCATGTACATGTACATATTAAACTGATAATTTAATTGCAGAACATCGTCTGATTTTATCTTCTCAACCTTCCTCAAAAAACTTCTTCCTTTTATCTCCTTTTCAAATTAATTTTGACCTTGAGTACCCCCACACCATACCATTGAACATAATACATAAAAAAATACATGAACTTCAAACTTGTAAAGGGGGGGGAGGAGGAAATGGGACACAGAGCAAAATTAAAGTTTCCTAAAATTTGTTTTTTCCGCGGGCATAAACTGGAGGGGTTTTGAGCAGGAAAACCTCTAAAGGAGGCTGTCAATACAAGTCAAGGTTTCCAACCTGCGATTATTGGCAGCTTAATCTTGGAGATAGTCAACAACAGGGTTGACCCGTTGCATCCTTAAGGTACCCTGACCTACATTATGTAAGAGTTGCTTGGTGTCAAACCATGCTCAAACCAACAACCCTTGGATCAGAGTATAAAACTACAAGGAAAATGCCAGCAGTGTGATGGAGGCCTCTTTAATTTCCCAATCTTCTTAATTCTACCTTACGGGTACATTTAATGTATATTATATAACACCCAAGCAGATCCTTGTCATTTGATTGGAGGATGGTCGGTCATGTGATAGCAAATAAACGTACCATTGCACGCTACGTCATTCACCGTGCATTTTTCATTCCATTCACTATGCATTTTTCGTTCCATTCACCGTGCATTTTTCGTTCCATCCGATTTGTTCTATTGCACGCTCGCCCGCCCTCCATTGACGAAAATGACTATTCGATTAAAAACGGCTGAAGCTTATACTTTACAGTGTTATCCTCCAATCAAATGACAAAGATCTACTTGGATGTTATATAAAACAAATAATGAATGTTTTTCATTCGTGCAATAGTAAGAATATTTTCATTCGTTGAAAGATGGAATGTTCCATTCAACTCGGCTTCGCCTCGTTGAATGGAACATTCCACCTTTCAACTCATGAAAATATTCTTACCATCGCACTCAAAACATTCATTACTTGTATACCAATGCATGATGCTTCATTCTCAGGAGGGCAAGGCAGTTTTCAATGGTAAAGGGCACTCCTAAAAGGGAAACTTTAAATTGTTCCTGGAACATTTCAAAGGGCACCAAGGCAATGACCAGGGGCATGGAGGCAACTGCCTCTATTGCTTTCTTGAAGTATCAGGATTCTAGGCATTTATGGGATAAAGAGCTATGTACTAGTTACAATAGACCTAATGCGTCTGACATCAGGAGTCCCATAGAGATTAAACGACAGCGCCCTCAATGAGGTCAAAACGGTCGTAAGTTTACTGTAGGAAAACGGCTGTCCATTCCCTCTATTGAAAGAATGTAAATATCAATGCTAGGAAAAGAACGCATGCACTGAACATCACATGTCAAAGGAGAGGTTAAGTGTTGGTATGGCATACATTTAAAATCATCATCCAAAACATACTAGAAAACCTAAAGAGAAATACTTTCAAATAACCGACTTGCCTACTTGTGTGAAGACTTAAGACTGCATTTGCCTTCTCCTTTAAAGTTGCAATACGCCAATCATCACAGTCATAAGTATGCAATGCTATACATGTACATCTGCTCAAAACATTAAGTGACTTAGAACCCATCATGTGGGAGTTGATCATCAACGTTGAACCATAACCATACAACATAAATTAAAATATCTGCAAACAACTCATACAATGTAGGGATAGGGACAGTTATAGTTATCACACAAGCGTGAGTGGAATATGGAAAAAAAAATTGCACTGCTGCATCCCATATCCAACGAGGCCAAATTCGCCTTCAGCCAAACTTGATGCGCAGCTTAAAATAGCGTAAAATGCGGAGTTAGAGCAGCACATTAAAAACAGGATGGGCCATGCAATATAGGTTAATATGACACTGTTGTTATTGATCAACCAATCAGAATCAAGGATTCATTTAAAAAAGAAACATACAAATATCGGGTGATTGAGGGTGTACTGCATTCACTAACTTGAAGCACTGCACCTCAGAATATTCTTGAGGACCTTTCACAAAAGACAACGGGAAATTCCCAAGAAAAATTTGGTTGACTTTTCAGTTGAATTGCTAGTCCTTGCAAACTCCCAAGGGAAAAGGTTATTTCCGGGGGGGAAGAGCTACCCCTGTTGTATGGATTAGCATATAAAGAGTTTTCAATTTTTCTCAGAAAATTGTATGAAGAGTGAATCAAACAAAGGGTGGTGGTGGAGATGAAATTCCCCAAAAGTATTCCTGGGGTTTTATTTCCTAGGAATTAGCTCTGTATTGTGGAAAGGGCTTCTGACACTCTCCATGGTCAATAACAATTCTTGAAAGCTTCTGAAATCTTCTAAAATGTCCAGACAACAACTTGAGAAAACAACACCTCATTACTGATACAACCCCCAGGGTTCCTGCTAAAATACTGCGCCCAGGGATTAAGGGATAATCCCTATATGGTAGGATTACCTGTCTGCAACTGATAAGGCAAGAACAACCTGCCTGGTTGTGGAGATTACGAGATTAGGATTAAGGAAAATTCCTAAATGTCGCCATTAACACCCACAACTTAACTATTATAAGGGGATTTCTTTGAACCATGAATGAGTGAAAATGTTTTCTGTTGATAGACAAACTTTAATCTAGGATTTGGGGTTTTAATACCACGATAGACTGTGGGTAGGCACTTAGGAATAGGAAGACCACGAAGGGAGGAAGGAAGGGCAGACTGAGCTTTGTCAATAGGGTTCAAAGTGTTTGAGAATTTTTCTTTAGGAGCATCAACTTAAAAAAAATGTGAGTATTCAATAATTCTGACGCATACGTTCACAACGCTTTGAGCTTTTGCAATATTTTTTTAAAAGTTAGCTGTGCACATAACATTTTCAAATAGATAATTTGGCTAATAGATAAAATTTGTATTTTTAATGTTCTGCAAAGGAACCCAGAATATTATTCACAAACCAAGTGTAGTCCCAATTCTTTATACACAAAACACAAAGATGGGACACAGGGTAGAATGACACAAACAAGAAACAACGAAACAAAACAAATAACTATTCACTTCATTTTACGTTTTTTCTGTTTCTGTAAATCAAGTCTAAAAATAAACTGAAGAAGAAAGAAAACACAACCCCCCCCCCCTCAAAAAACAAAACAAAAACAACAAACTTTAATTTAACAGGGAAAATCACCATGGACTTCTTGTCAACAATTTTCAAAACTTTCTTCCTCAATCTCTGTTAAGGTTTAATTTTGATTATTTATTAATTTTTTTTCAAATCCTGGAGAGAACTCTGAAACATTTGATAAAATTTTCTGCAGATTTTCTTAAACGCAATGAAAAAAAAAAGTCGCAAGTTTGACCTGGTCAGTGTTCAATAAGGGCGAGGATGCCTCTAATTATGACAACTTCCGCCACCTTGTGCAAGGTTTGCTCAAAGATTGTCCGCAATCAAGCCCCAGGAAGTTGTTGGCTTTCAAGATTCCGGAAAAATAAATTAAGGTGGTTGGTGAGTTTTTTTTTTTTTTTTTATGTTCTTTTTATTTTTAGCACTGAATAAGAAATGGGGTTTGAACTACACTTGAGGTCAACATATACCAATGAAAATGTTAAAAATGCTCACAAATAGAGTGATGGACTGTGACATCACATGTTTAAAATTAAGGTGCACAGGGCCAGGACTTTCTGCAGGCACAATTTGTACACAGATTGGTTGGACGGTGTTGTGTTCATTGAAAACTAGGGGATGGAAATTAATATAGTCTTAATTCCAGAAATCAATGACATCTTATCCCTTCAAACAAAAACCATAGACATATTAGAGGCCATACTCCCTTTCGTTCATATACCAAGGTTCAAGAAGAGTCCACTGCCCTTGTAAATCACTCCCACTAACCCCCTCAACAAGTATTGGGGGAAAAAAAAGAAAGGAAAAAAAAAAAAACCCAGGCTGCATTCCAGCTTGCTGACACAACACCTATAGGGGTTAAGTACCCCCAACCTTTACACCCAACAAATCCCCCCATTTTATCAGCTGGCCAACTTTCTTCCTTGGCTGACTGACACAAATGGGCTTTGATGAAGAAAAACCAAATGAGAGGTGGCTGACCCCAGACCGATAATCTCTTCCAGATAAAAGACAGGAAGTTTTGGGTTTTCAGTGGTACATGTACAAGAGCAACCTTGTGGTATTTATTACCTGATATTGCATGATTGTAAGAAGACATGCTCAGTCGTTGTTAGTTTCTTTTTGTATGCTTGATCAGGCCACTGAGCTCTAAACTTTGGAGTCGTCTTAAGTTGTAATCATTACAAATACAACAGTTAAACCTTTTCAGATCTGTTTGCATACATTTGTCCTCCATTCAGTAGTAGTTTATCAACTGGGGTTCATCACTGATGTATAGCATAGCAAAGTGCTAACACAAATTGCATCATCTGCAACTAATAATTTGTTGACTCAACATTAGCATTCAGTTTGCAAAGACCATGTTCAGTATACAAGCATGGAGGTACGAATTGAATTTCTACCTCCATGGTCTAAGCATGGAGGTAGGTCTAAGTAATTTGCAATGTAAAATTCCTGGATGACACTATTCCATGCAGAGCTGTATACATGTAGAACACAAATTCACAAATCAACCCCAAGAAGTGACGAATCCCCTCCCCCTCAAGTTATCTGCTGTTCAAGCTTTAAAGCCCCAGCTCGATATTGGTAGACGGTCTGTAAATGCTTCCATTCTTTAAACAAATCAAGATATTTGTGAAAACGTCGGCTCATTTCGTTGTTTCATTTGTGAGAAAACGATAAAAATGCATTCAGTACTTTTGTTTGCATTCCTATAGGCAGAGTTTTTGTCTCACTAAGACGAAAACTAATTTTGGATCTTATTTCATTTATTATTTAAAAACGATAACACTTCAGGCAGAAATATTTCAAGGAAACTTTTCTACCATCATTATCTTTATACCATGTGCGGTATAAGTAGATCTGTGAACATTTTATGTTTTTCTTCTTACCAATGTTGAGCTGGGGCTTTAACGTAAATTCCAGAATCCCCTTGAAAACTCTGACAACTTGGGACGACCCCCGTAAGTTGAACCACAGAGCAAGGATTAAACAACCCAACACCCATCTTATTCTATTTTCAGGGACGGGAAGGATGTTTGTTTACTCAGAGATTCAATGAGTGTATATGATGTGAGGGGAGTGTGTGTTTGTGTAACTTGCAATGTATTCAATTTGCAGCAGAGAAAGATGTTGGACCCAGTGGGGCAGAAGTACTACGTCACTTCTGGGGTTTCATCCTTTGTAATTTGTCCAAAGAGAGCCTCAAAATGGTTCACCCAATCGAAAATGTACTCAAGGGAAGGAACTAAGCAATACGTTTTCAGAAATCTATGTTCTTTCTTACTCATTGGTTTACCCACAAAAATTGAAAGGACATCCCAATAAAGGTTTTGGAGAAGAAAAAAAAAGAGAGAGAAAAAAAAAAAGAACATTGAACATCAATTGCACATGCTTTATAAAATTCAACGGTAAGGAAAACATTGGGCAGAGGGTACAGCATGAATATAAAAATCATGTACCAATGTGCTGAGTGATGACAGCATTTCATAAATGCACCACAGGACCAGCTGCCTCTATCATACCATTTTAATTTATCTCACAACAAAATGCAATTAGGGAAAAGTTTTCCCCCCCGACAAAGCCATTTGTGTAGACGGATGAATTGAACTATATTATGAGAGGTTGTCACCAAACTTAAGCAAGACAGATTGCGTCTGTGGGCTAATTTCAGAGTGATGCTATTTGAGCATAATGTACTTTCCCCAGACATTGATCAGTTTTGATGAGACGTGTAACCAACCACAATAACATGGGATCAGCTTGTATAGAGAAACTTATGACATTGACAAAGAACCCTAAGCCTGCTATCCTCAGCTGCTGCATGTAGCACAGACGAGAGCTGTTCACACTGGGAAATCAAAGACCAATCAGAGTAACTTATTAACATCCTTTGTGAAACTTACAATTGATTTTTTCAGTGCAAAAAAATTAATCTGTATGTGGTAATTTAATGATGGGATTTAAACTAAAGATGTGTTTGTAAGTCACCACAAGATCACGCAGAACTGTTTTATTTCCTTAACAGAGTTGAAAGTTATTTTCAGGTATATCATATTGCAATGTAAATGTGGAAAAATTCCACAAGATCAGGCAAAACTGTTTTATTTCCTTAACAGAGTTGAAAGTTATTTTCAGGTATATCATATTACAATGTAAATGTGGAAAAATTCCTTGTGCACTATGCAAACTACTCGGTGATAAAAAAAACACTGGCATGTTTGAGTCCACACAGAGGAAAAAACAATGTTCCATTCTATAATTGAAAGTTCTTTTCTGGTATAACACTGATATGGTATACTTTTTATAATTGTTATCAGTTTCCGTAAGGATAAACTTTCAGTTTGGAGTACTTTTTTTCAGAGAAATAGAATTAGTCGTTGCAAACTGCTTACCAACCAAAATGAACTATGGTATAAATGAAAAAAATTGTTAATGGCCTCATATTTCGACCCGAGCAGAGTCTTTCTCAAAGGCTAAATGAAAAAGACTCTGCTAGGGGTCAAAACATGATGCCATCAACAACTTTTTAAAGATATTTTTCAACACAAGACCATATTGTGATGGAATCAAAACTGGAAGGGAAATGGTCTGCCTTTGTCTTGTGGTCACAATATTTACAAGTTACACGAACAATAGCGATAAAAACATGGTCTACCAAATACGATGTAGAGCGTGCAAGTCCCATGTGCATTCAAACATTTATGGGAACCTTGGGTGCCCATGTACATTGCCTAAGCATGTGAAGAAAGACTGTCAAACTCCATTAGCACTGATAGGGCAACTGATAAAAAAATGCAGCCTGATCATCTTTAACGAAAATGTTTGTTATTAACATTTAAAAGGGATGCCACCTTCATGAAAGGACAATGCTTATTTCAGCCCGGATAGAATTCTGACAGCTCTCTTAACCAGTTGAAAATGGATGACGTGAATACACGCTAATGTTTCCTCTGCCTGGAAATGGAAGCCGTGTAAAGATGCCATTATGTAGGTTCGGACCACCGGAGCAAAGGTCACATAGTTATTCAACTACGGAGCGTGCACAGACCACACACACGCCGTCTAATGCTTCGTTTCACACACAAGGACAAAAAAAGGTCTTACAAATACTGCCATTTTGTGGCTATTTAGAGGTAATTTTGTTGTGTAATCCCCGATTACAGACCTTTGTCCTTTTGTTCCAAGAGGAGGATTATGAGACATCGAGAGGCTTCCACCATTGTTCATTCATTGTATTTCGGTTGAATGGAGGTAAGTCACAGTGAGCCGGCAATCAAGCCATGGTTTCATGTTTAGTACCACTCCTTTGCCATAGGTAACAGCTGACGTTTTGCAATTCACAGTGCAAGGATTTTATATTTTTTCAGTCGAGACACAAAACGGACGATCCAATAAAGAGAATCTTTCTTCTCTTGGCATTGTCAAGTCAGGGTTTCTTTGTGCCAGCGGTACCCTCAAAGATAAAAGATTCGGGCAGTTTCGCCAAAAGAATCCCGCCAGGGGGACGGGACCAAAAAAAAAAAGAATCCCGGTGTCGACTGGTTAAAAAGGTGGGAATCAATGGATGCTTTGAAACAACAGAGATGTGTGTCCTGAAACAAACGCTTAACTTAACCTTTAAAACCATTTGTCCTTGTGTACCAAGATAATCACCACGACGCTATCCTAAAGTACCTTCAGCCCTGTATGATTCTTTTATGAGTGGCACAAATGTATGGGAGGGGAGAGACAGTGACGCCTTACCTTCAAGCTGGCTATGACTAACTCTCTAGCCTGCAGCTCCGCCTCTAATAGTCCCAGCAGTCTCAGAAGATCGGATTTGCTGAAGTTCATGATCCCCTCGGCCGGTTTCTACAAATTAGGAACACACAATTAAATGAAATCTCATGAGTTACAATTGCAGCGATTATGGTTGCCGGGCTACCGGCTGTGTTATTACAGAGGGGAGTAATTTTGAATTTGCTGAGGGGTGGTCTTAAGAAAGCAGTCACGGCTTCCTTTACATCCTTGAGAACGGATCACATATATTTTTTACTTTCAAGTATATAATCCCTTGCAGTCATTTAATAGTAGTATACAAAATCATGAATTAATGAAATATTGCAGTAGATTGAGCTAAAAAAGGCAGGTGATTCACTCAGTGTTTATCTTAAAACCGATGAGGCGGAAGAAGGAATCAAGAGTGTTTAGTGCGAGTGCATCCTTACGGAATGGAGTTTACAATAAACACTACTACAAAGTATATAATCTTGTCTATCCAACTAGAAAATGTTTTTTTTTTCTGGGAGTGAGAGAAGCATAACAGAACTTAGTGGAGGAGAAGCTCTCAACTAATGATGCGCTGTGAATGTACACATTTTACACACACACACTTTGTACTTTGGACTTAGTTTTTTTTAGCGACGTCCCCATTGGAATATAACACATAAAGCCGCGTTCAGACGGGACTCATTTTGGGTAAACTAACGGAGCAAATGGCTAACTTAGCCATTTTAAGTCCAATGCGGACAGCCCAGGAAGATTTCACCCGCTTAACTTACCCGAGTCCAATGGGTAGTTTAACCGGCCAACTTGACCAGGTCAACTTAGCCGAGACGATGGTCAACCGAAAAGTCCCGTGCGGACGCGACGTCTCAGTAAACTCAGTCGGGTAAAAAACCACATCGGGTTTGCTGCACACGACATCCCCGATCTCTTGTGACATGGCATATGCATCCATGACAACGCGTTTGTTACCGCGGTTTGACCATCGTCTCGGTTAGTTTGATCATCGTTTCTGTTAGTTTTTCCACGTCAAAAAGTCCAAGTGCGGACACCGGTAAGATTTACCCATCGGAAAGTTAACCATGGTCTCGGTTAAATATTAGTCCCGTGTGAACGCAGCTTAAGTAGGGTCTATAAGGTAAGCATTTTTCAACATAGAAAATGTGTAAGACATCCCATCACATTGATTATCATGGCTAATATTTCGGTTATCTTCACATTGAAAGCCATTACACTATTTCTGAGAAGTTCCTGATTTTGGCACGGGATGTCAAAAGTATCTCATAATAAAAATCACAAAAAAAGGGGGATGACTTTACAGAAGGTCCTCTTTAGGGGAGTGATAGAAAACATTGCCTACAATTTGAAGATCAATGTCTTGTCATAAAGTTGATCAGATTTGAAAAAAAAATTAAGAATTAAATTTTAGTGTCCTGGCTGCTTCGACGAGTAACTCTGAGAATGCTGCAACACATTTTTTGTTAAACCTGTAAAACAGAAGAAGGAACAAACGTGTCTCGAAAAATCGGGCCGACTTTTAAGGCCGGACGAAATTCAGGTTTGTAGCATACATTCTTCAATCAACAGCAGTGGACTCATTATTACATTTACATCCCTCTCTAGCAACAAATTTCCTTTGCCAAACACAAGCACACAAGCGCCGAGAGAGACGGGGCGGCAATGTTATCATGTAGCACCTCACGGAAATTACACCGCTGTGGCAAACATACAAGACTGCAAAAAAAAGAAGACGATGTGCACGACTTCAAGAGGCGGCTGTGGCATTGTTTGCATTCACAAGCCCAAGGCCAATCACCAAGCAATTGATGAGGTTTTCCCCTCTAGGCTCGAGGACAGAGAATCTTGTAATCAAGTGATGGAGAGAGGAGACCGAAGAAAGGTCTGCTTGGAATGTGAACTTTACCCCTAGAGTTGACTGTGTTTGTGTGGGACTGTAGTCTGGGACAGGACGACTGGTTTTGTTTTTTAGTCTTTAGGTCTCACTGAAAACCATAAGTGGAAGCTTGAAACGTCATGAGGTAAAATTTCAACTTGCTACAATCTCATAAATTTACTGAGCGGATACAAATTTTTTCAAAGAAATTGACAGCGCTCATATTCAGTGAAAGGAGAAAAAAACTGTGGAAAGGGGAGGGGGCTACCAAAATAATGATAAAAATAACAGGCATTATCCTTGTGCTCTTAAGGTACCATCACAGTGCTTTACAAGAAAACAGTACACTATTAAGGGAAAGCAGGCACAAATAATGGCAAAAGACAGTCGGTCCTTAGCAATCAACTATTGAATAGGAAAGTTTTGAGATGTTTCTTAGAAACAAGTATCATGAAGTTAATTGGTTTCTTGCAAACCTCAAAAAATTGTTTGAAACTGTGAAACTGTCTAAAGAAAAAGGTGATTTACAGAATAAACCAACAAAATATTACTTAACTTGTGTCCGTGTGTAGAACTGTACAGTTGTACATATGTATGATAAGTTCCTAGGTGAAACAGAAGACCAGAACAAGTTTGTTTCAAATTCCAATGCTTCACATTTCTTCCATAATTTCTAATGACCCAGGCTACAGGTATTTTTATGGCTTATGTATTATAAAGACTTAAATACCAGCACTATTCTGTGCCAGATTTCTTATTCTTTGAAACTGCTGTTCAAGGACAGAGATTCTTATCTAGTTAGTCACTCCATAACTGAGATCCTATACACCTTCACATCCAACAGCCACAAAAGACACAGAAACAGACTTGCGTGGAAGTCTAACGAGAACACCAGAGAAATCGTAATCAGCATTCATCTCCAGGTAATTACAGCCAGTCGCTGCCGGCGTGAATTCATTGAAGCAATAACACACTGTCCAGTGGATATTAATCTGTGCAGATTCCACAGTCAAGAGGCAACAAGCCATACATACATACATGTACCCCCACTCTGCAAATATTAGCAGTTGACCTAGGGGTATATCTCAGTCCTACCATCGATACATAAAGAATACCTTCTGAGAGTAACTTTACGTTATGAGTGCAGAGTAGTATTTCCCTCTTGTAGGTTTCAGCCTGAAGCAAGATTCCTCACTTAACAACGAAACACAAACCTGAGGCAAATAATCGTACTAAGGTAAAAATGGACATTTGTGGGATTGATCTGCTGTACAGTTGATGTCCAAATTCCCGTGCCACTCACTGCGAACACTCACTGTGAATGCTACTTTGCATTCCATAAAGCAGGGCTGAATTGGTCGTGAGGATAAAAAGATCTAGTTGATAATGATACAGGAATTCGTGTTAATAATCAGAAAGGTTTGGCAGGTTACATGTACATTTACTGCAGAGATTATTTTCCGTTTGAGCATCTCTGGTTTGAGAGAGAGATTGTTTTCCATTGGAGTTTGTAAATGCACATGTAGAGTATGTGTCTTTTAATGTATGATCAATGATCCAAACCAATAACCCTGAAAAGAGATGTATGAGATTGTTACAAAAACACAGAGCACATTTTAACCAGACATGCAACTTTGTCATTCTGAAGGAAAATAACAGTTTAATCAATAGAAAACCCAGGAACAGCCTTGTGATCAAAACTTGGTATGGTGTTTTCAAGATTCAAGTCTTCTAATTTTCTATGCTACTATAGGCGCTCAACAAAGTTTAAGCGGAGTAGAAATTGGACTTTTGAGTTGAAATTACAGAAGCTGTTTGTGAGGAAGATGCATTTCCAAGTTAACTTGTGTGAACTTTTGGTCAGTATTTAATAATCACTCGCAAGGTCATTAACAACCATTCCATTGATGTGACTGATCAGGGGGAAAGGTTCAATATTTTAAATTTCAAAAATCATTCCTCTTAACATTTGCTATAAAGACTGACTGGAGCACAGTGTAAGCAAGAGGCAGGCCTGAAATTTCAATTTTGAGAGGGCAAGGCCTTTTTCACTTTGAAAAGGGCACTTCCATTGGAATTTTTTTTAAAGTCTTTGGGAAACTTTTGAATAACACTAATACTTTGAAACAATCTCCCCTTGAACTAGGCTAAAACAAATCCATGCCTTCATTCAAATCAACCCTCAAAACCCATTTCTTTTTCCATCGTTATTGTAATAAATGTTTTGTTCTTTTTTTTTTGAACGCCCTGTTTCTGAGATTTTGTAAACAAATTTGGCTGTCCACGATCCAGATCCTAGCTAATATTTTGCAGAGTGTAAGGAATACCATAGACCGTCTCTGTATGTACAATGTGTTCACTACAGTATTGATTCACTGTACATCCAGCACGCCAGATATTTCAATTGCCTGCAATTGCCTCCATGACCCTGGTCAGTGCCTTGGTGCCCCTTGAGATTTTCCAGTAGACTGTTACAATTACCTCATTCAAGTGCCCTTTACTGAGGCGAAACAGACTTGCCCTTTCAAGAATGAAGTGTCAGGCCTGCATTCGCACAATGGATACCTTGCCACACTTTGTATCATGTTATCTTACGATAGACACAGATTGATTATAGGGGCTTGCAGTGACTGCATCATTTGTATCTATGCATAATGACAGACCTGTCAACTGGTATGCATGGCTGGTCTGTCCATAATGTTTCACAGCGAGATTTGGTAGCATGCATCCTTCAGAACTAGGACAAGCATCATATGGGGTTCAGTCAGTGTTGACCTCATTGGAGATGCTGTATGGAATTCCACTTTAAAAAAAAAAACTAGACTTAAGATCCCTTACCATTGATATCCCAAACTAGTGCACCATTTTGAGACTCCAAATGAAGAGTAGTTATGTATGCAGTACGTGCACTCACTATTTAACCCATCTGCAGAACTACGAGATTTCCCATAGAACACAAATGCTGTAAACGCCAAACTACAGGTAAACCTGTATTTGAACAAGGAGTTAGTGTCTGTATTTATATTGTCATAACTAGTGTTATGATATAAAGGACATAAAGAGGATTATATTCTCTTTCCAATAGTGTACAGTTTGTTGGTATATATTTATTTGCAAAGCATTAAGGGTTGAAGGCAGGGACAGTGTTTATCCACTGTGACCAATCAGGCGGATATAGGTTAAGCATTTTCTTTTCATATTTTGCTCTTTATCTACAAAGTATGTCTGTGTCCAGATATGTACTGAGTTTAACCCTCATACACTGTAAGACTGGAATAGCCACTTAATTACCTACGGCAATTTTGTAGATAAAGGCAAGACAAGTTGCAATGATGCGAGAAGAAAACGCCCAATTTCCACTCCTTACCAGTGTCTCCGTCCCGCGACTCCAGAATGTACTTGACACGCAGTCAGTTATGATTCATACAGTCAAGTCTCCAGTGGCTTCAACCAGTCCATCAAAATTGATTTGATTGGGTTTTTTTTTCTTTTATGTCCCCCGTACCCTTCGTATTAATTTAAGGCAATGAAAATATTTTGCTTGTCAAGTACCAGGGACTTGGAAATGGGAATCTTGGGAGCTTTAGGAAAGGGGAAGAAACAAGACCCGGTGGAATTGAAGAGAACTTCATTACATATTATGAGATGAAAAAATTAAGGGGTATAAGAAATATTCAGTCAGTAATATGAAAAGGAGACTCTGAAGTGCCTGTTTAGAATTAATTAGAAAATGCGGTGAGTTCACAAGTTTTACAGCATACAAAACCTGTCTAATAAGAAACTGGTTTACAGGAGATCAAATTTCTCTTTTGGGAGAAGTGGTGGTTCTGAGACGAACCGGATTTGAGACGTTTCAAACAGTATACTCTGCTCATCTTCAGGAGAATGCTGGACTGCTGAAGATGCTTGGACTTTAGTCCCATTGGTGAGGATCTAGTAAGTCTAAACATCTCCAGAATGCTCACTGAAGACAAGCACACTATACTATACTGTCCAAAAGTCAAGACTATCTCATTCCAGTTCTTCCAAGAACCACAATTTCTTCCAAAAGAGAGATTTTATCCACATGGTTGTCACCCGCAAGCCAATTTCTTACACCATGCAAATCTTAAAATCTTACTAATGCCTAAAATTTGTCAACAAGTTTATATGTACAATTTTTCCTTCTTCATTTTGAACAAAGACTGCCCGGCCAAATTTAGTTATTCAAAGAAACAGCAGTCGATTTCACGTAACGCTTAGATCAATCTTAATCTTAAGATTAGTAAATATATGATTAAATTTTAATTGCTAAGGGAAATGTGATGTTACAATACAAATCACTATGCTTCTTGAGTTAGAATGATTTCTAAGTTAGCAATCTGGTTAACAATTTCGTACTCTCTCAAAGTTGACACACTTTTATTACCACAAAGCTATTTACCATGTTTTGAGGGTCAGTAAACGGAGAAAGATTAGCGTACAAATATTACCCAAATTGCGCTTTAGATAAATATTACTTTGCACATGCACTTTAAGATTAAACGTATGTAGTTCTCAACTCGGGAATAAATGAAATAAATTTTCAATTTATTCTGTTGTCATTCAGCCTTTGAGAAGGACATTGATAAGGTTGAAACGTGAGGTCAATACTACTCCAACAATGAAGGATTATAAACCACTACACTTAATACATTTAGTAAGTTTTGTTGAAAATAATAATGGACTAGCCTCTTGTTACTAGACAAGCTTGGTCTAGCGGTTGAGACAAAGGTCATAGGTTCGATTCCAACCCAAGGCACACATGTTTGGTCAGCAGCCACCTATTTTTTTTGTTCTTTCTATATCGCACACCTAAAGGAATTAAAACCAAAAGACTCACCGGGTCTGAAATACACCAATGTTTTCTTTCTGACAAATTGTTGTCCCCGGTGAATTTTCCCTGCCAGGTTTTTGAGTGGCAGGCAGGAAACCAGAAAAAACATTAATTCAGTGCTCCAGTTCTGTTTAAGCAAAAGGGGGCCACAAAATTGGCTAAAAAGACATCGAGTTTGCCGTGGATGGGGTTTTGATTTGACAAGGGCAGCGCATCCTGAAAATTGTGCAGGGAAGGGTACGGAGCCCACTGAACCTTCGGGGTATTAGAGTTCAGAGGGTTACCAAACCAAAAGTATGAAGAAAAAAAAATAGGACATTAGGAAATTACTAAAATATCACAGACATGTCTGGATGAGGGTTACCTACGTTTTGTTCTTGTAAAGGGCACAGGGGGTGTTTCCATTTCCTTCCTTCAGGATTCAAGACAAATGTATTTGCCCCTTTCAAAAAAGACTAGGCCTAATCATAAATTTTTTTCTTTCTCGAGAATTTGACAGTCTTTAAATCCCCCCAAACCGTCAATCCGTATTGACCAATATTTTATTAGTTGAACAGAATTGAATGCTAATAGTATGAAACAACGCCATTTCAGTTTACTTTACGCAATAATAGGTTTGGGGTTTTTTTTCGGACCAAATTTGACCAAATGTACAAATGTACATCAAAACCTTACGGCAGATTTCACTTTGTTATAATGATACAAGTACTGACTCAGTAGCCAAATGTACTTGCTTAGATTGCTTGATCTGTTGGTACTTGCACTTTGCAAGGAGATTGAAGCGACAAATTTCATTTGAGTCCAAAGGTGAAGTAGTTGAGTTGCTGGAATCTACCATACCAAGGAGGAGTACCATGGAGGGTTTCCTCCATAACACTACACTGGGATTCTGATGGACTTGGACATTCTCTTAGTGGTAAAAGTGGTATTATTGGGTGTTGGAGTTCATAAAACTCTACACAGCATAGATTTTTCCTCAAGCAGATTTAGTTTACCTCTCAAATTTTGTCAAATTATCCCCTAAACTTTATTCTTTCATTTGGAAATTTGGCCCTGTACCATTTTCCAAATGCCTCTGAACCCATTGTTCACAGACACAAGGGCAATTTATGCATGAATAAACATGAGTTATGTTTATGAGTCAGTCATCATCAGTGTTCAAGCATAGCAAAAAAAAATGCTCATCAGGAATTCAGGTCACAACTTCACAGATGGCTGGAGCCGTTCCAGGGACACTTTCACCAAGTGCTTTCTGTAAAAATGCAAAGTGCCTTTGCTGGACGGAAAGTGGTGTGGCCAGGCCGCAAATGCAAACAATGAAACACAATTACAGGGATGCTCAGTTTTGTTCATCTATCACACGATAAGTGGAACCTATATTTGACAGGGCATCACCTATTCTGCACGATTCGCAAAGGAAACGTGATTCTTTTAAAAATACATTGACACTGGAAAATAGACTAAGCTCGTATTTGAACATTGTGCACCGTTAAAGTGCACAATTTTGGTTCCTTCAAACATTACAGAAATGTACGAGGGATCCCAAGATCCCCAACGATGTTGGCCAATGACTGCGACTACAAATTTGTAACAATCTTATTTTGTATCAGTCATTTAAGTAGCTAAAATGTTTTGCTTTTTCTTTACGGTTCGCACCTTGTTCCTGAAAAGCCGTTCAAAAACTACTAAAGGAGAGGTGGGCCAATGAAAATTTAAGTTCATATCTTTAGTAACATTGTGCCTTTTTTTCTTTTTTTTTCTCGGGGGGGGGGGGGGGGGGGAGGGGTCTCATCATATGTCAAAACAAACCAAAACAACGAATGTCTTAAAAACAGTTTAAAATAGTCATTGTAATAAGTGATAATGGCTTCCAAGTTTAAAGAGAAAGACTCTGCTAGGGTGTGACTGAAAGTGAGTACCACTTTTTGCATTTATACCACACAGGCCGATTTGGTTAAGCAGTTCACAACAGCAGTATACCAATTGCGCGACCAATGTTTACACGTCATCACGTGCCCTGTAGTGGGTATTATAACACCTCTTCCTTTGATTCTATCTGTTGATTGGACGAACGTGCGTCACGTGGTGTTGTGTATTTTTACTATCACACTGCACACCGACCAAAAGAACTATTAAATGGTACTATCCAACGACAACCTTGAACCCGGTGAAACGATCAAATAATACGTGCATTTGAAATACGATATGAGAACGAAGGCAGTGTGGTACCCCCTCTTTTCTTTTTGTCAAGATTTCCTGTCAGATTTTATACAGTTGTTTGAAGACTGAATTACGCGCAGTTGTTTAACGAATATTACCACAAAATGGATGAAATTGAGGTGTTATAAAACAAATATTGACTGCTTTATCTCGTGGCGTAGTAAAAGTAGTCACTCTCGGTGATCCCCGGAGCCGCCTATCTTCCCGCGGCTCTGCCTCGGGAAGATATGCTGCTCCGGGGATTACCTCGAGTGACTAGTTTTACTACGCCACTCGAAGCAGTCAATATTTGTATACTACGTCAGCTCAGCTGATGGCAAACTACGTGCAAATACATGCCATGACCGACAAAGTCACATCAACAGTCAAGTTGTATGTTGTGACATTGATTTTAATCACATTACTGTTTCATAAACTACCAGTATTCTATTACAAAAGAGGTTTATTTTGTGTTATGCACTATCAGTGTCGGATGAATGTGTAGCCACCTCCCTGTTATTTTGTTTGTTATGTAGGCCTAAATCACTGTAAAAAAGGTAAAGAACGTTGGAAAAAAGAGCATTTATACCTCTTTTGAAATTTAAAATAGGCAAAGGAATCACACAATTTTGAAAAGCAATTTCTTTGGATGATTCAGCTTCAAAAATTTTGAAATTCTTGTGTTGAAAAGTGTGTGATCGCAGTTGTCTGGCCTAAACGTTCTGTCGTGCACTAGTCATCGTGCACATTTATACGTTACTTGTACAATTTCCAAGACTTGCTGGAACTGTCCTTACTGGCTTTATTCAGCCACTCGAAGGTCTCTGGTTGAAACTCTAGAATATTTTTCACAGATTTCGAAAAAGAAAAGCCTTGATCGAATAAACAAATGCAACAATCATCGAGTACCGTACCGCAATTTCCTATGGAGGACGCCGTGTTTGTTTACAATTAATACCCACAATAGGTCATGCGACGCGGGTCGCGCAATCGGTCAATTTGCTTTCCTCATTTGTATGACTTGGAAGTAACCAGTTGGTTAGTTTGAAATATAACATAGACTAAAGGACACCAGTCTGGTGGTGACAATCATTAATAATAATGTTTTCACAGTGATCTTGGGTCCACTAAACATCCAAGTGCAGACCCCATGGCTACATACTACAATTGCATACAAGGAAACAGAGACCTTCTGTACACACCAGTCATCAGTCACACACCCCCCACTATCCCAGTGCTTCATACACATTAAATAACTCAATTTCTAATTTGTACCCAAAAAAAACCCAGAAAAAAACCCACAAAATAAACAAAAAACACAGAAATTGATGTTGGAATGGGATTTTAATCTAATTTCTCCATCGAACGTAAAGACCTAATACACGTTTTTCCACCCCTTGAAATTAAGTTACCGACGAGAAGGCATATCGATCTCAACGTACAAGCATACAACAGTGACATTTGGGAATACCACCACCAAGCCTAATCATAGGACAGACAATAAGGCAGCCAGCCCCCCCATTAGCTCAGCCCAATCAAATTTACCCCCAAGCCCCACTGAAATTATTAATCGGGTGGAATGAACAAGAAGGGAATTATCTATAATGAGTGAAGAGAAGCATGAACATCTACAGTATGGATTTCTCTGAAAGTGATGGGAGTCACTTTTATCCCCTTCCATAATCACTGGGGATTAACAGAGCGATGTTTGTTTTCACTGGATTCTTTTTCCTTTCTTCTCCTTTTCTACTTAGGTGTTTAATTAACCTGAGGCCAATTAAGACTGGGTTGTCAGGCTGAGGTTCATTAATTATTCGCTTCATCCTGGGTGAGTCAATTACTTGCTAATTGCATGAATTGTGAAACAGGTGTAAAATCTCCCGGTGCATTGGACTTTGGAGAATCTAGGACAAGTTTAACTTTTCGGATGTAATCAACACCATCTTCTACCACAGAGAAAAGACATTGCTTTTTTACAAGGTTTTCTATTTAACTGGCTTTGGACTTTTTCAGTGCAACTGAGTTGCGCAGGAACTACGGGGCAACATCTTTGTCAAATTGTCAAGATAACAAACAATTCAATTCCTTCAACTGAAAATCCTTTGTATTTTTTTGATTGTTGTAAATATCTGTAATGAAGTTTTAACTGCCATCACGTTTAAAAAAAAACATTGCCAATTATTTCATTTTCACATTCAAAATTTTTTTTGCATGCAAAAATACTTTGGCACATTTCTTTACAAAACATTAGAACAGTTTTTTTTTTTGCTAAGAGACAAGTTTAGATGACCCAATAACACAATTTTCTCACCATATCTAACCTACTAAAAGTCACTTTTGGCAACCCAAAACCATTTACAAGCTCCTAATAGGTTTACTAAAAGAAGAAATAGCAACTGGATCCTACCCCCTCGTCATCTGACACTTTCTAACGATATCTACATTACCAGCAAATGATATCACAGCTGACCTTTTGCTCTGAACCATTCTCACCGGTTCAGGGTGGGGAAAAATAAAAAATCATAATTGGACCATTCTGCCTGGTGTTCCCATTTACAAAAACTCTTGAGTGCAGTGTCAATATTGCTGTCATTAGAGTGTGAAATGGGCAAGAATGGCAATTTATAGTTAATGGGTTTTAAAAGTAGCCATGCACACTTGCTAGTTGGGGGACGGGCGGGTGGTGGATTCTGATTGTTTTTTTCCCCCTACTTGTTGGTTATGGTCAATTGACAAATAAAATGGATTTCTATTTACATCATAATATATACGTGTATGTATACATGTATCGCGTTTGGGTTTTTTAAATCTCTAAATTTATTTCGCACATTTCAATTATATGCACATCATATCGCCGCAATTGAGACAAGCTGCAAGTGTAATAATCCAGATGTGAATGTGAACAAAATCCCTCACAAATCACAGACCTTTTTTGGCTGTTTTTTCACTAAAAATCGCCAAAAACAAATTTGGCGAAATTGAAACCACGATCCAGTGGGGATCTACCCCCAAAAACTAAAAAAAATTAAAAACAAAGAGTGTTCTTTTCTTATACTAACAGCTCATGTGTATCGTCAGACATTGATTGCTGTAAACCAAATTAGTTGGTAAACATTCCAGGAAAAAAATCTCTTTACTTGAATCATTCTGTCCTGTAGTATATTAGGTGCACAATTTGCACCTGTGAACCAAACAATGTGCAGTGCACACCTTTATCTAATTATTTAACGGAGGCCTTGCTCGTGATTATTATATCTGAATAGCCTTGGATACACAGGTATGAAAATGAACATTCAATCGATGCACAAACATTTTACACCAAGAAGAGTGTTTAAAGGAGTGGTAATGTTCCAATAAAATGTCCATAAATGATTCTTTATAGTCAGAGTTCGGCAAACAGGGTTTTGAAAAAAAAGGGTGTCAAAATTTGCAGTAAGATTAAAAACCAACAAAAAAACAAAACAAAAACAAAGGTGTCGCAGGGAAAGATTTCGTCCAGTAATTTACATAGCAAAATATATCAACTTGAAAACAAGTTTTGTGCACACTAAATGCTAATTTTTCAGTAGCAAATGATGATTTCTGGTTAGAAACGGATAGATTTTGTGTGGCATTTTTCTATGCTGTGCACGGGAAATCCTTCACTGGTGTCTGCATTATGCATCATTTACAGTACTTTTACATACAAGTGGTGGGTAAGAAAATGGCCTATATTTAAACCATTTCAAATTAACAGCAGGGTGTCCAATGGACACATGCACAGTCTTCTTTAACTCACAAGAAAAAGAAACAGTTAATACATATTATGTACATTTGTCAAGACAGATACTGACCTAGCGGCCGATTGTACTACATGTATTTTCAAGACAACAATGGTCATTATTTCTTGTTTCGGATGTTAAAATTGATCACTGGCCTTTGACCACGATTTCAAATTCTACACTGAATATACTTTTAGAAGAACATGATGCAACTTCCAGGCAAAATCACCCCTGCCAGGCCAACATTGTACATCTGCCACTATTGTTGTTGTTTATAAAAAAGAAATGTTTATGACATCCCCTAAATATTTAATCAGCTTAATAATGGCATGCACACTCTTTAAGCATGGGTTAAGGAGTGTTGATATTAAGTAGGTTTTAATTTGTTTACACGTTTGCCGGGTAAAGTGTTTATTTGCATGGTTTGTCATCCAGGAAGTTTGAAGGTCTTGCTAGTGTTTGCTTTTGGCCGTTTCGGTTATTTGTGACCTCCACTAAAAAGTACAACTACAACAAGGGACGTTATTATTATCAAAGGACAACTCAAAAATAATTCAATAAATGCACAGAATAATGACATATAAATTGTTGGTGGTACTATTGTGCTGGTATGCAAGCTAGTGTTTGGGAAAAAACTGCCTGGAACAAAAACCAGTGTTTTCCAATTTTGTAAAAATAAGAAGAAAAACAATAAAATTGGCTAATACGTTGGGCCAAAAAAAAAAAACACACCAAACAAACAAAAAACAAAAACAATTTGAAATGTTGAGATACATATGTTACGGTTTCGGGAAAGCGTTAAAACTGTGTTTAAAATGGTCAGCCACTATGAACAGAGGTCTTTTTGTGGAATTAGAACAAACTTTATAAACACTTTTGCTGTAGTGAACCAACTAACACATTCTCAATTAAAAACATCTAGTAATTCTTCTTCTTTTTTTATTGTATAAAAGTTTTTTTTTTACCTTTTTTAAAAACTTGCACATTTTGAAGAGATACTTTTTTGTTTTGAATATTGTAGATCGAGATACAAACTTCTATAAGACGACTCATTGCCCCTTCAGAAAAGCAAAGAGAAAGCAACTTCAATCTGACTTCTTTGTGCGACTATACTTTACCTCAATTTTCAATCTACCAAGAGCAAACTAGTCACCTGTGCTGACCACACCCGAATGACACTGGGTCGTCGAGGAAGCAGAGTGTCTTCCCTACCACATCATTTGTTAATTTTCAGATGTTGCACATGAACAACCATGGTACAACATACACTCAAAAACACAGTCCAAACCACCAAACACGCCTTACACTGATGAAGACATTGCATCTGCCAACCAGTTAAATATCCTTCGTGGCACCATCAACCTCTAGAGACTATGTTGCCCTTCAAAGAACACTGGGCATAGTGAAGGAGGCTGCGGCACTTTCTACCATTCACTCTGAATCATTTTAATAGTGATGATAACGGTATACTGCTGGATGCAATGTATACCTACATGTACATGTACATGTACATGAGCCAGTCTGGCTGAAACTTGATAGGAAAACTGAGTAACTGGCATCTGAAGGCGTTTGGCAGAGGACACCAAGTAAGGGCAGTCAGTCTTAACCAGGGATCAGGTACTTGAGATGCATTAGTGGCCCAGGCAATAAGAAGTGTAGGCTGACCAAATGACTCCACTGTGGAATGGAGACTCACTCGTTGAAAGTTCAGAATGTGTACTTTTATGCGACTTGGATTTGGCATGTTTGCTATTTGCTTGTCAATGTCATACTGTCTTACTGCACTATTCTTGCTACCTAGGCTTAATGTCCACACTGCTGTACTTGGCTGCATATGTTCAGTACTGAAATCAACACCGTAGTCAGTTCACAATGAGTACTTTTTAAGACGAGGTTCTTCTCCCTTGCTTGCAATGTACCACTTTTTTAAGATACCTAAACTTGATATACATTATATGTACTATTTCCTATTCGTGCGTGTACTTGGCTTTGCATGGTCTGTTTTGAAACTGATACGTGATGTGTATTATGTGACAAGGATTTACTTACTTGCTTGCAAGGTTGTCTCGCTTCCTGCTGACTTTCAGTGTCTGGCAGTGGGCATCTAGCCCATAATGAAATGTACTCATTTCATGTAGCAAAACATAAACACTATGCCAAGAGAGTGGGACGTGTACATTTCATCCTCCCCCACTAACAAGTTACAACCTTACTTTGTTACCAGGGACCAACCGTATAAAGCCAGTAAGCAGACCTTTTTAGCTTCCAGAACACTCCGCGGCACAGTTTAAATTTCAAAACCACTGCTCACCAAAAGCTAAAGGCACGCTAACTTTCCTCAATTTCATGTAAACAGATGAGTGATGCAACAATGCAAACCCATTTTAAACACGCACACGTAGGCCTACCGTCAAACCTCCCATCGTTTGTGAAAATAAACACTTTTGCTTACACATTTTTTTTTTTCTGCTGGTAGTGAACACAATAATTTGGTTACTGGAAAACATCTTTATAAAATTGACCACGGGTTAACAGAAACAGGTTAACACAGTCTAAGTCAAGACACATGACTTGGACAGTTGCCTAACATCCCCAACAAAACGATTAAAAGTAGCGGATTCAGGCTTGCTACAACTATGCTGTGTTTTGGTGAAATTTTCTGCATTTACTTAAAATGTGCAGTGTTCCAGAAACACGGCTGAAACATACCACATGAAAACTTCAACATGTTTCGCTTGTATATGTACAGTCCATGTACGTGTATATTTGCGTAAATCTGAGGTGCTTTAATGGGTATGGAAAGACTACCCACACAATCTTTAACAAGAGATGTATTTTTAAATTTATGTTTCAATTTATCTTGAGATGTGCCTTTGAGAGGCAGCCTTTGAAATCCTCTCATTTGGAATGGCACTTGAAGGCTACATGGCATTGGTTGAATATTTGCCAGAACTCAAGACAGATCGACAGATGACCTTTGGATAGATCCTTCTTGATAACGCACAGATGGTGGGGCTTTAACTCAAACAAATCTCCACATTCTGTCAGACGATACAAAAACAAGGAACTGTTTTTTTGAAATAACTTTTTTGTTGTTGTTGCAGTATTTATGAAATCTTTTCACTCTTTGGGTGTGAAGGTTCAAATAGCTCAATAATAGTGATAATGAGTAGTTACCACAGTATTTCATGTAATATCCCAGCGAAGCAAAGCCAACCTTTAACAATCCATTTCTAAGAAACGCCACTAAAGCACCCAGCATTCAAATATTGGACCGCTTCCGAAATGGCAGCCATGGCTACGGCTCCAGCTGGATCACATGTGTCGAAGCATGGGTTGTGCTTAACGACTCCCTTAGCAACAGCCGCAGCCATAGCCATAGCTGCTTATTCAGACTAGCCATCAATCCATAGCTACAAAAAATGCTTACTTGGCACCTTCAGTGGCCTCGAGAACAGCTGATGTTTTGTAAATTCCACTGAAGCATTCAGAATTAAAATATAACACACAGCACTAAGCCAATCTACAGAAAATACTCACTTAAAGGGGATGTGTCGTCATATAGCAGTAAATGGAATAACCCAGTTATTATGTGCGCGTGCCTAGGGTTACATCACAGTTTGACAAAGACAAAACCTTTGTGATTTGACCGCAAATCTGGGTGAGAGTTCATCTTTCCATGCACAGCCACAGGCCTGCTATAATCATGACGAGCACAGCACCTTTAAGTTACTGAATAATCTGAATCAACACTGAATGCAAGTATCCAGTGTACCACTGACATTAAATACAAAGTACAGGAAATGTAATTATCCAAAAACAGAATGAAAAAAATTCAATCTGAAAGTGAAAGCTTGCTGATAATCAAGTTTATATACCAGTTCCAATCTGAAATAGTTTCTAAGTGAAGGAAATACTGATTGCTTCTTTCAGCGGAAATTAGACCGTGCAACCTTAAGTATCCTGTTAATGATGTTCTGCAAGTTATTGTATACACACAAGATAACTGAACCATCACTTCTTGTAAATTGTATGGCACCCTTCCAGAAACAATGTTTTGGGTTCTTTTCTCAATGGTTTAAACATCTGGACCCCAATTTTATAAAAGCAGTTAACCGGGTAAGCTATTGTTGTGCTTAAATAGCAGCAGTGGCATAATTGGGAGGGGGAGGGAGAGTGGGGATGGCAGGGGGAAGTGGGGATAGGGGGGCATGAGCCCCCCACTCAGAATCCTCCCCACCCCCACCTTGCCCCCAAAATGAGATTGAAAAATGCACAAATTAATGGCACATACATACATTAAATAGTCCCCGAATTCCGTCTTTGCCCCCCCCCCAATGAAAATGTCTGGTTACGCCACTGAAGAGCAGAAAAATGTGCATTTAGCAAAAGAATGTATTTGATGAACGATCAAGTAGAATAGACATGAACCCCCCCCCCCCCCCCCCGCCCACATGTAGACTGCATGGATGGGTTAACATATTTGCATTGTTTCGTCACTCATGGAATACAAGAACTGCAAACTCAGTGCCTTTTGCTTTACTTACAACACAGAGCAAGTCTCTGCCCATGCTCTTTGCTTATAGTAAGCAGCGGTTACGAAATAGAGACTGCATAATTATGTGCTAAGGGCTTCATGAAAAGGCTGTTATGAAGTTGGCTCTAGTTCATGGTTCGGACTGACTGGGCCATCACTGAGCATTAGGCTGCCCTTGTGGGTTCCTTCCTCCATGGTTCACCCAAAGAGCAAAATGTAGTGTACATTACTACACACATGGCACTCCACAAGTATCAGCTTGTCAACTTGAAAATTTTAGCTTCAAGCCAAAAAATATATATCCATAAAGAAAAAAAACTAAGCTTTGCAGTTCATGTACCAGCCAGCCAGTACTATAGGTATTTCTTGTCCTTGGGCAGGCCAAGGTTTAGGACTGGTTTGCATTACACACAGGTATCAACCAGATTGGATATCAGGACCCGCTGGGGAGCGTGATTTGTAGGAAAGCCAGCTTGTGTGATGATGTGCAGCTCTAATCCAGGAAGGCCCTTACAAAGCCTGTGTATGCGCCCAATAGCCTGCAGCAGTTGTTAATATTTCATAGTTGTGGTCTTAGATTTTGTTTTTTATCCAAGCGTTGTAGACTTCCTTTGTCAATGTGAACTTATTGTCAAGCACTGGGCCAAAATTGTGCACTTGACCTTTTGATTTCTTTTCAATTATCCCTTATGTCATATGAAAGTTTGCTTGCATATATATGCATACCCATAGAAGTGCATATGTAAACGAACAATGTCAAATAACACACTGTCTTATCTACAGAGTAAAAGAACCATCAGATTTATGAAAACAAAATGTTGAAACACTCATTATTCAGGTGTTTAATTCATGCATCTAAATGTTATAAAAGATATTTATTCTTCAATAAAGATTTATGAAAGAAGAAATCTCAACATTTCAGCAAGTTTGTTTGGGCTTTTATATGCCTACAATTCAAAGAGCTCCGTTCTCACACATTGTTGAACATGGAGCTAGAAAAATAGTTGATAAACTCGTTATCGGTGTTTTTTTTCTAGGTTCATTTCGCGTCCAAAGATTGTGAGTGAACGTGAACAATTTACGTTTTTAATTATACATCTGCGATGTTTTTTTAATTTTTCTAAGCAAGCCCCTTTATATCTGATGTTTCCTCAAATTTGTGATCACCTAATTTGATGACGTTTTCATATGGTCAATAGTCAAAAAGATGATTGGAATAGATGTACAATACCTTCAACGTTCAAATACTTAGTGTGTACATGGACTTGACACTTTTGACATTACAGATGACGTACACAGTACACCCTCCATCTAACACACGTCTAACACTCATATAAATGAACCAAACAAAACATTTCCGGTGACAACACACATGTGTATATAAAATGACACAAAAGCATGATCCAGGTTCCATTGTTTACCGGCTGCTGGTTTTGATGGTAAACCCAGCAACAAGAAGCTGAACAACCATTTCCTGTTATTCTCGGATCTACATGTGTAATACGTGTATGTTCAGAACCACCTGGCCTACATTTACTTGATGGATCTGAACCGTTCAATGTGATTCTTGGGACGTTGCTGTGGGCTGTCCCACAGGCTAGTGGATAGACCAAAAATAAAACGCTTTGGGGCCAGGTGAATGTCCCCACTGATGGGCTGTCCCTGTTGTTAGGCGTCTCATGTAGAAACCTTTAAGAAATGATGTAAAGGCCAGGTGTCCTCATTTTGCTCATGGCTTTCTACTACAGGCTACACACAATCTTAAGGCTTGCTGAAAGCTGCGGCAGCATTTTTTTTTTCAACTGTCTGATAAAACTGGTAATGAAAAAAAAAAATAATGAAGTTATAATAAATTGGGAAGCTTTAAACTTCTTAAAAATACTCCTGATTAATACATTAAAACGTCTCAAATAGATTCTGGCAAAGTCAATGCAAAATGAGTTTTCTTGTTGAACATTGTTTTACATACAGGTGCATTTTTGTACCGATACGAATACAGTCTGTTCATCCCACCACCGCAGTCAATATGGCTAGATTGTTAACCTTTAACTAAAAGCTTATTCGGATACCAACAGAATTTGATATGAGACAACAGGTCCTAGCGTCTAGTGTGTACAATCTGTCCATTACCCCGTTTTTGGTTTGCTTGGTTTGTTTGTTTGTTTTGTCTGTGTGTATCAGGGTGGTTGTTCTGTGTTTGTTTGTTTTTTTATTCTGAAAAGGCGATCATTTCTCCAACCCAGGATTAACAACAAACTTTCCAGTTTTTGTGTGTGTTCCCAATTGGGATATCATTCTTGACATTCCGTCAAAAAACAGGAGGCCCTTTCAGATGAAAGTAGTTCAAGAACCACAAAGCACTCATTAAATGGTTCAAATCATTCTCTGAATCACTGTGCACAATCACAACAACTCCAAGAAAACGTGGAGTTGGACTGCAACAATATCAGCTCAAACCACTGCCGAGATTCAAATCGATGGCTCCCCTTTTATATCGGGCGCATGACCGGAAAATTAGACCACAATGGACCGAGGTAATAGCCTGGACTGAAATACCCCCAGACGTCATGTTTCTGTACACGCTCGCCCAAAACAGAGCCAGCGAGAATTCTCCCCTTTTGTGGAATGAACAAAGGACATAAAAAATTCAGTCCACCCAAGACTTCAGTTGAATGTATAGGCCTACAAGAAGTACAACTACATAACTCTGTGTGTACATGTACTCTACCTCCATTGGTATATGTACTCCATACAGAGCTTAGGTAAACCATGGGTAAACAAATACTAAGCATTCTTGCTTGCACTAGCAGCTACTTGCAGTCACTTAAAGTATGCTTAATTTAAAGCTTGCTTTATAAAGTTACAACCATCAGAGCGCCACTGGCAGCAAATTAACGAGAATACCATCCACTGAAAAAGATTTACTTACACCCATAGAGAAACACGAATTCAAGTATGTATGCTATGGTCATGCAAGGTTGTTTCTTTACAATTAAAGTCACACACTCAAGCTCAGCAGTTACTTCTTAAGAAAGGTCAGCTTTAGTGTACATTGTCCGGATTTTTTTTAACAGTCTTCAGTGTTGTTTATAAATCTTGGATGAATGTTCATGAATGTTTACAACTGTCACTGGACTAATTCATCCCGATGTTTACACTTCGGGTCTCCATAAATGCAAGGTCTTTTCGCAATTGTGGTTTTGGCAACAGCTGTGTCCCCCACAATGGTACAGTACACCAGCTCCATGGGTAACACAGAACAATGGTTAGTCAGCAAACATGGGTCAATGAAGACATAATGTGAACATAATTATGTACAGTACTGTTATAATTAGTCCTACAATTCAGAGCACCATTATAAAAAAAAGAATTTGGAAATGGTGTCCAAAGTCAAAACAGGGAGTCCAAAAGACACCCGCACGCCCCTCTGTCTAACACTGATTTTTTATTTTTCGCAACACTGAGTTGCTTGTACACGTAAATAAAATTATTATTTTTTTTTCACTAAAAATATTTAAATGTGTAAAGCCACACGTGTACAAAATTTCATATAATTTTCACTGAATTTTCAGTTAATTGTGAAGTGACCATTTGAAAAAACATGTTTTTCATTCCAAGTCAAAAGAAAATAATACTTAGATATGCAGACACTTGAAAAGATATTAAACAGTGCAGTGATATCCAATAGGATTTCTTCATAAACACTTAAATTAAAGTCACTTCAATGATCTGTCATGTACAACACTCAGGTGACCTTCTCATTAAAGGACTCTTAATGTGGCAAAGTCGTTAAAGCGCATGGCGAAAATAATCAATGACCATCACTGTTAGAACAATAAAAAAAAAATATAGGCTATTACTTTAGTTTAATTGAAAAACAACCTTTGTATGGTTGCGACACTCACACACCAGCACGTAGCCGCCACCAGCAAGATAGCGTGCATTCTGCCTTGCTTACGGTGAGCAACATCTATGAAACGAAGATACTCCACAAACGGGCATCATGTTAGAAAAAAACCTTAGTATCCATGTGCAAATTTGCCCCCAAATTATACTTTTGAAGAGAAAGACCTGAGCCCAATTTCATGGCTCTGCTTACCACAGAATGCTGCGTTTACAGCACCCCATCAAGCATGTAATTTCAGTGAGCTGCAAGCGCACAATTTCATGTGAAGTGCTTCCATGAATTTTCGCCCCTGTATTATAAATCAAGTCTAAATTTAGAATACTTTGAGTTCTACAATCATTCTTTACAGGGACTTTGCGAATATGCTTTAATCTGGTTAAGAAGTGGAAAGCAAGGGTCTTGGATTTTTATATTGACCCTTGAGACAATTTTCGGTTTCCATCCAAACTAGGCTTTGAACTGACATGACTAGCATACCACGTCCACATATATCCAGCCTGGCGTAACCGCACACCTTTATGCCTCATCAAATCCAAGGATACATTCATTCATTACCATGAATACCTCCTCTCCTCAACATCTGCAGATGAGCTCAGTCACAAAGATCCTCTGAATCTGACGAGAGAGCCCAAGGACGGTGGGAGATAGTCTCTCTCTAATTGGACCGCACTGCTGGCTGGGGCCCAGAGGACAGGTTCTGAAGGAAGGGGCCCACGTTGGAATACGTACAAAGCTGCAGGCAACTACTACGGCTAATTACAAGTTTTATCTTTACAATGTTACGATTAGGCCTATAATTCGTCCTTGATTCATCAAGCTGGCTTGTGTGAGTGGAGAATTACTTGATGCAAAAGTAAATGCATGGTTATATGTAGGTTCACAAAACTTTAAAGTTGCGTGCATCAACAAAAATAACTTGCCATTAAGTATTTTTTAAACGTTCAAATCTGATGCCAAGGTAGGCCTGTAACTTTTTCATCCATGTTAACCGGAGTACATTCACAGAGAAGATGTTAGTTTAACTCCAAAAAGACATTTCAATCCATGTAAAACTTGTAAAACTACTAGCATTATTATTAAAGGTTTGCCTTTATCACGAAATTGACAAACACACTAATTCTTTATGGTGATACATTAAGAGCAAAGGAAAATATTTTCAGTCTTGCTACCCCCCCCCCCACACCAACAATCATTCCTTGTTCAGGTACACCAAAATTTATTATTCTTTGCTGCTGTACATTAAATCATAATTCCCCCATGTTGAGTCACATGGTACGTACTTGAGTGGGTTGATTGTTTTTTTTCCCCCTCCGTTCATTTTGAGAATGAGTGTCGTTGACTGATTATTTAATTGAATTGACATTTTAGATAACCATGGAACTAATAACCGATTCTGAATCTTGGCTTTATTGTGAAACATAAAGTCATCACTTGCGCTTTACATTATTGAATCGGACTTAAGAAGACAAAGTCAAAACATGCATAATGTATTGTCTAGCTTTAAACAAATTTCTGATCAATGTATCAAGTTTGACTTGATCCAGATAACCACAGCTTGTCTGGAGGAACTTATTATATATATATGTTAAACATCAGCAGAGGTACACTTCGATTAAGCCCCTTTATCAAAACTGTGAGTGTTTCACTTAGGTCGTCTTTTCCTGATAATCAACAATTGTTCACATTCCCAGAACTGGGGGAAACGGGCTGGCCATCAGAAAACCAGACAAAAAAATTAAAACATTTAAAAAAAAATGATGCAAGACAAACATTTCCTTCTTCCTTTCCCTGACATTTTAGAACCACGAGTGACAAATGAATATTCATTCCGGAATGTCACCGTCCTCCCTTAACAGTGGTCCACTGGCCAAAATGCTTGCTAAAACACCTGAGGACCAGTCAAATTTCTCCCCAAGTTGTTCGGCTGGCTACATGTAGTTCAGTGTTTAAATGCATCCCTATTTAATACAAAACAAGGACTAGTGAAATGACAAGCTCCACATGTAATTGGTCCTGCTGGCTAGTCACTGAAAAAGTTAACGGCAATCCCTGAATGTGCGGACTTGATCAATTAACATATGTAAATGAGAGCAAGATCTTTTTACCTGAGTATGGCTGACCCCTGAACGGGTCGAGGTCAGAGTTGAGGTAGGGCTTGAGGAGAGACCACAGCTTCCAACTTGATCCAGTGTTATCTCAGCCAGGAGACCCACAGCCCCAGACATGATTAAATACGGCAATGCCTTGAATGGAGACTAGCAGGTGCTATGATGCGCAGCAGTTTGCGATGCTGATGGATTCATCACCTGGTATAATGGGGGAAAGACAACCCATATTAATGTTCAACGTACATGAATACTTTCATAAGTCTAGGCTAGGCATGTTCGGAAATGACATTAAAATTGCTTTACATTGACGGTCCAAGCCAGTCTGACGCTGAGCCACATTTTTAGTAACCCAACTACTTATCATTTGCACATTACTGGAAATGCATGTCACAACATTGGTTTAAGACTCATAACCTTAACAATGGAGGATGGCACTGTATGATATAAGTACTTTTCCCAGAAAACTTATGACAATGTAATTACACCACAACAAGGCGTTGTGGTGGAGTTCAGTTCCTTCACAAATTGAAGAAAAAACATTTAAAATAAAAAACCAACAAATTACAGAACGTTAACTCACAACTTGCATTTTAAACACACAATTAATATATGAAAAGCACAGACCATAAAACATATGCTGTTTAAGGTTTAAGCCCCCACATTCTCCTTAGACCTCGCCTCCCCCACCATATCCCCCTCCTGCCCCATTCTAACCAATAGGCCTAACAGCTGTCATTACATTAAGCAGTCTGAATTTCCGCCCTCCGTGCCACGAAGCACCACCTCAATGAAATGCGACCTTAATTAATAAAAATGAAAATATAATTTGATCTAGTCAACCTTTACAGATCTAATGATGCAGAAATAACATAACAGTAACACTAACAAACATGACTATCATGTTCATATTGCTGCTATAATTTGATATCATTTGGGCTGACAGTAACACTAACAGTTTCTGTGGAAACAGGAAAATAAGTTTTCATTTCAATTATATCATACAACATAGGCCTATGTACGGACGGGGAAACCATTGGAGAATGAATGCACAACATTGAGGCAAAAATTCTGAAATACTGAACGAATTAGTTTTCTATTTTTATGCTCACTGACCTCATGATGAAAAATTTTACAATAAATGGTATGTCTGTATTTAATTATACACCATCAGAATTAATTTCATTCTAAATTTATAGTTTCAACTTTTTGTTTAATTAAGGAACCATCTTCTAATTCATAGGAAAAAACCTTATGAGTGAACCACAGAAAACATACACACAGTAAAACAGGTTATAATATTATTGTAGGCATTGGCAGATGACAGGGCCATCTCACAAATTGGTTTGAATTATTAAATGAAAAGTTGGATTCATTTCCCAAAATTAAAAATCTATGTAAACTTTCCCTCAAGTTTTTAAAATAAAATGTGAAAAAAGTGAACAGTCTGGTCAAGCAACACTAATCTTTTCACACGCAGCAGTCACTACAGCAAGTTAAATGTTTTTTGCGATAATAAAATTGTTTACATTTTGTGGGTCTGTGGCTGTGGACACGATGTTTGCAGGTAAAGTGGGCAAAAAACAAAAGTCATTACCCCACCAATAAATTCTTGGCTTGGGAATACTTTATGTCTACAAAAAAACAAACAAGTAGCCATTCCATGAACTAACACAGCAGTGACTTGGACAATCATTTCTACCTCTCAATACTCTGACATTAGACAATGTTCAGACATTGTCATTGACAATGTGGTCATGTTAAATTATACACAACCAGTGACTACAGAAACAGTATTTTTAACTTCAAATCAAACCTAGTTCTGAAAATGTACAACACAAGAATACACATACTAAACACCCATGTCATTACTAACAGTAACACCATAGAGCAAGTAACAACAACACAGGTCATTATCCCTCGCCTCTTGTCAGCTGCTGCACAAAATAATATAGTATGTACGATTCAATGGCACTTAAACCACGGTTATCTGCCTTAGTGACAGTGGTGGAACACTGAACTGAAGTAGAGCTAAAAATGGTCAGACAGTCACTTACTTTTTTCCCCGGCAATTTCACCTGGCAGTCGAATTCCACACAGAGCAAATGGTATGCGATACAACTATTCGCCTGCAGAGTCAGCTCCAGTTTAACGGTATCCTCGGCAGCTAGAAGCCTTGGATTTGAAGAGCTGTCATTTTACCCACACGCTGATAAATACTGAGTCACTGAAATCCAAACTTTTGACTAATTTGCAGTCGAGTTTTTGTTGTCCTCCGACCGACGACACTCTCCTTCCCTTCCTTCTTGTGTACAAACTTTCTTCAATGATAAACGTGTACGTGGCACCAGTGACCCAATGATGTGAGAAGCAACCAATGGTCTTGCTACGAAAACCAGCGAAAAAGTCACAGATGGTCATGATGAAGAGCGACCTCTGTTGACTCTTTCACTTTTGTTATTAACTAATCTGTTGGTGTGGCGTAGACAAATCCAAAATCAGTGCACTTCGCAATGCAATTTTGATAGAAGGGCTGAGGATGTTAAGCTGTGATTATATACTTCTTTTGTTTTATTTCACGTCATGGAAAAACAGGCGCTGGATAAAACAAATATGTGGATATGAGCAACAAGTTAGAAATTACGGCCACCTCCCAAACTTACTAACTATTCCGAAAAAGGGGATTGTATTATCGTGACCTGATATGGCAATAATATAGCAGTTTATTTTTGTCAAAAGTATAACAGTCCCGAAACAAAAACTACCGGTGGAATCTCGGTTGAAAACTTGAACATTTTAACAAAATTTTAACTTTGGTGATTGCTATACCCCCCCCCCCCTCCCGGAGATGCCTGTGTAAAAAATAATTGCACAATCAACACAATTTTATCACTAGAGTTTTGGTCCACTTTAATATTATAAGGAGAAGATTTTCAGAAACAAATTCTACTTAAGTTATGCAGAGTTTGACGATATGAGGATATTTAAAACAACGAATTATAAATTACTGAAATATGTGTACTCCATAATTACAAAGAGAACTCCAGTTAGAAATTGAACTCACGTACTGTCAATTAATCTAGCGCCCTCTATTGACTTGAAACACGGAATAAATCAGCTGAAAGACAAAAGCTGATAGTTAAAAATGTTTGTAGTCAATCTGTGAGCTCTCACAACAAAAGTAACCTTACAGAAACGTAACAAGCTTCATCGTGAATAGAATTACGATTTCATAAATGGCATAAGTGTTTGGGGCGACTTATATTCCACAAAAAGCAAGCAAACAAGACGAAATGCAAAAAATACTGTGACTGGGGAAATGGTGTTGCAAAGGTTTGTTCAGGAGATCATTCCTCCGATAGCTATAGACCCCAACTCGCAAAGAGGGAGGGATATTAGTCTTAAAACTGAACCCCCGATCTTTGACTTTTTGAAAAGAAATAAGGTTTGAGAGGAAAGATCTCCCTCTCCTATTTCATTTTCTTGTTGATATATATATATTAACACTTACAATAGTTGTTTATTTGCTTGCTTGTTTTGGAGGACTTTTTTGTTGTCTTTGTTAATATAATAGCAATTTTGCTCTTTAGATCAGGCGTCATTAGGCCTAAATTTAAGAACGTGAACGCTTTGTAGAAGGTCCAATAAATTGCACTTTTAATTCTTCTGTACCTCTAAATTTCAGGTGAATCACTTTTGCCAAATTGTTTGAGTTAAGGGTTAGAGTTCCCGTCAGTTCACACTGACGAAGGATTACAGAAACTAAAAAGTTGACTTGCTTTAAAACACTATATTTTCTTGATTATAAGTATCGGCTTTTCATACGAAGTCTGTGAAGAATAGCGGCAGCTCAGTCAACGATTTGCAGTTTTAAACTCATGTCAGAACATCATTCTTTGACGTGTGTGGTTCTACACTTTCTATTTTGTTTGTGTGTGTGTGTGTGTGTGTGTGTGTGCCCTTACACTCACCAACTTACGGGGCACTTTACACAATGGAACAATGCTACCCCACAAGGTTTTCTTTGTTCTAGTGCTACCCCACAAGGGAATTCTTTAGAAAAGGGACAATAAGTTGAACAATGAAGTGCCCCGCAACTGGCCATGTGTAAGGGTGTGTGTGTGTGTGTGTGTGTGTGTGTGTGTGTTTGTTCGTTTGTTTGAATGGTTGGTTGTTGTTTGGGGGTTTGGCGGTTTTGTGTTGTTGTTTGTTTTGATATGTTAGCCACAGTATTTAATTACAATGTTTAGATAATCTTTTTGATAAGTATAAATTATAGTTTGATCTAAAAAATAATAATGACAAGATGACGAGGGAGGGCGTGATTTTCCAAAGAAAAATATATTTTTTTAAAAAACAAGTAGTTTTATTTTTCTCTGAATAATGTGTCTCTTTATACTTTTTACACTTCTATAATTATATAAATCTGTTTTGCCCATTATTCCATTCAAAATAAAATATTAAGTATAAAAAGTATTAAGCGTTAAGTATTCAATTATTTTAAATTATCGAGATGACCATTGCAACATGTTACAAAGGTAAACCAAACGTTAATTAAACTTAACGTTGACTTTAAGACCACCGTGGCCAAAAAGCGTCACCAATAATGCCGAAAGCGGCTAAAACCTACGGTCACCACCGGGAAAAAAGATGTTTTGTAGACCTTCCTTGAACTATTAATATTTCCACGTTGACTCACAGCGTGGCACCAAAATGTAGTGCGACCAAAATGTAGTCCGACATTAACCTTTGACATGACATGTTTACAAAAGAGCCACTACGAACCTGGACTTCTTGCAAGCACGATTTGCACACAGATCCAATTAATGGAAGAAAGACATTTTATCTTGAATTTTATGGAGATTGCACTGTATTATTTTTTTAAAACAATTTTTGATATGAAGAAATGGGACACACCTCAAAACTTGTACAACTGTTATTTGTTTATACCTCTTGAATTTATGTGGAAATTATGACACGAAATGATGACCAGTGTAATGCCTTGCCTGCCAGGAAATGCAGAGGAATGTGTAAGGTCACTCTTTTTGTAAAAGTTTAATACATGGTCTATAGACCTTTATCATGCCGCCACAATCTTGGTCATGTTCCCTGTATCCAATAACAGTAATATATGCTAATATTCATTGCACAAAAAGGAACCAGACTACTTGCCCTTCCAGCCTCGGTTTGGTTACATTGGTTTGAATGGGAGAAAATCAAGATGGCCGCACCATGATAAAGGTCTATAGCCCAACTAAGTTCCTTAATGTAGGACCCCAACCCTTTTTCCCATATAGGTGGAATTACCTGGGTGAATGCAGCGAACTGCACTTAATGATAACTGACAACGATACTATGTACATGTTTTCAGTTCACAAAATGAGTAACTTTGGGCCTTTTTATAGACTGAGAAATGTTCATATCGGCAACTTGGAGGCAACCAACTGCACTCTGTGATCCAAATGAATGCATCGGCAGACACACAACATCGGAGTTAATAACTACAATGCCAAGTTACAAAACCATGCACACAAACATTATTTGAAAATTAACATGTTTTCCTCGTTGTAATTACCTTGGACTGGTTGCCTAAAAAAAGTTGCCTATAATGTGACAAGGCCAAAGAAAAGAAAAAATAAACTTCTTTGAAGTGGGAGTATCCATGAAAGCAAACTAATTATCAAATCTGACTGAACTTCCTGGGAAGAATTTAACCATTCTTGTTGATTTGTGATTTGCGTACGAACTGCATTGGACTAGAAGGGCAAGATCCTTGGCAAAGGACAGCCAAGGTTAAACTAACATAGGCCGTTTACGAAACCATGGCTTGGGCTTGGGCTTAGGCTTAGGCTCTGTCGGTTATTTAGACAATGTGTGCTTTCCTTATGGGGCTTCAAGCAGGAGGACGGAGCCCAAGCCGGAGCCCAAGCCCGAGCCGTGGTTTCGTAAACGGCCCAAGTCTATTGACCCAATTCACTTGACGTCATCGTCACAACATTCTTGGTTGCGCCATTTTGGAAGTCAATGTCTCTGTGTGTTATACAGTGTAGTGCGTATTTTTAGGCAACGCAGCGTTTACACGTATACCTATTGACTTCTAAAATGGTGAGAGAGGCACATGCCTGTGACGAGCTTGTACGAGGTTAATAGTTGTAAAAAAAGAGCAAGTCGAATTAGAAATATACACGCGTTTCTTTTTACAGTTATTGACAATAACGCATTTAAAAATGAGTTTAAGTTGCAAACTAATAACAATGACATGGGCTGTGACAACTATGTTACAGGTACCAGACTATACAGATATAAAGTTAGCCTCGTTCTGAGGATGATAGATCTTTTGTGTTGTCAGACCAGCAAGGGCCGAGATGTTGTTTCAAGTACTATACGCAGATTGCTTCCGAGATGTCAACTCGGCACTTGACCGATCCTCCCATGCGGCAAATCACTGTTGTCTGCGTATCGTCGGCTACCTCCAGAAGATTGCCAGTTTTATCCTGTTGGTCACAAACAAAAGGTGAACGTCACAACTCAATATTTGTACCATATTTTATTGGAAAGGGCTTGCGATTCATGGCAATGTGTAAAACCATTGAATAGAAACCGAATGTTCTTCAGACAGGAACCTCTTCCGAGTGGGTAATTTGATTTTAATGTGTTTATACACAAGGGAAGTCATAAAACGAGTCTGTATGTTGCAGATTTACCCGCTGACAAACGAACAATGATAAAGTACTGTACAAAATTGCAGCTGATACTCGTCAAACTGCGCTGATGAAGTTTAACAAAGTGATAATCTAATTTCTATTAATTTCCCATTCAACCCAAACTCAAAGGTTATCTACTGTTTCTGTCCCCTCAAAAGAACGGCCCTACTCGAAACAAACATTTGGGCAAAATTTCTTCAATTTCTTGAATGGAAAACAAGCGGAGGTTAAAATGGAGTATATGCATATGCCCATGTTTGTCGGGTCCCCTGTGTACAATACAGATTCTCGTCATACCAAAGAGGAACCTGACTAATTTTCCACTCAGCCTCGGTTTGGTTACTTGAAAGGGAGAAACACAAGATGGCTGTCCCAGTCTGTACTTACTGATATGAGAATACTGCTGTCGTACCCATCTGACGATAGCTTACACCATAACCTCAGGCCACTGTCCAGACATCGTAGGAGATTGTAAGCTCTGTCGTTATCAACTATGGGAGGGATGAAAACAGTTATTTAAGCATCATGTTCCGAACATTTACCCTTCTTTGCCTGAGCTAAAATCACCATACGCCGGGTAGGGTGTTGTTTGTGACTATGTGACCCGTTATTTGTGACCGATACATATAAATTCGAAATGCAACATTCCACTTTTGGAGCTCTGTAAAATTAGGCCCCATTGAGTCCCGGCGTCTGGTTGGAGTCGAACACACCATGGCATGTTTAACCAGGGCTTGAACGATGGTGAAAGTCAAGCTCGATTCCTTCTCGAAGCACAAGTGCCTCGATACGAGTTGCTTTAGAGACGGATGCAGAGATCTCAAAGGCAAGAGACGGAAACTAATCAGGGACAACAACGTCAATTTCAAAGTGTCCAAGTAGTCCAATTTGAAGGTAACGTTTTAAATAACGTGGCTGACACTCCGCAGGAATAGATCACAGGATATGTTTGCATTCTCAACGTTCTGGTTCATTTCAGAAAAATATTGAGTAGCTATTCGCCACCCCCCCCCTCCCCCGCAAAATGGAAGATTTTATGACCTGGTAAAACGAAACATTATTATGCCGAATTCGGCGATATTTTCAACGATCAAGTTGTATGGATTAAGGTTTACTTTACTGCTGTGCAGTATTACCTTGTCTTAATTGTCCTGGGGTCGATTTCACAAATCACTACGATTCATCTTAAGATGAGCTGTCAGTATTACCATAGTATATTTGTATTATGACATCACACTTTGCTAAGCAATTAAGATTGATTTTCAGTTAAGATCAATCTTAGCTCTTTGTGAAATCGACCCCTGGTCCTTGTTAATCATACTAATTTAGTGTGTATGCAAAACGTTTAAAAAAAATTATTTTTAAAAGATGTATACAATTTAAACTTTTAAGCTACACACGTCATGAAGGTCTCTACTCGACAGACCCTGCTTTCTAGAGACCCCACCACTTAATCGCCTTTCATTCTTAAATTATCACTGTATATCCATGTACTATTGATTGATTGAGTGGAATTAAAGTATTGATTGATTGGTTATTGATTGGAAGGTGTGTTTTTTTTTAACTTGTGGCTTGAAATGAATGCAGGGCACTCTAAAAATGATCAGATTAACAAACCCACGTGTTTGGCAAAAGGGATAGTGAAACTATGTATATTTAATTATTATATCATTGAATGATTGCTGTGCTCTTTACGAATAAGGCATTATATAAAGCACCATCTTTACGGGTGAAATAAATTTAATTGCTTGAAGTCACGCCACAGGAAATTGCATCAATAAAAAATACTAATGGAAACTCTCATAAGTTGTACTGCCTGGGGGCAGTTGCATCAAGAACTCTAGATTTGGGACAATGAGGAACGTATGGGTACGCTGACAAAAAAGTCAAGGGGAAATTCATAAAATCAAATCTTAAATCTATACAGACAGATCGGTTGGGTTGGCAGAGGCCTGGCCTCCAGGGTGATTCCTCAAGGTAAGGTAAGGGGGCTGGCGAGGTCAGTAGGGAAATTAAGACATTTGTCACTGCCAAAAACAGTGACCATCAGCAACCCCTGACTTTCTTGAAATGAAATATCAACAATTAAGCTCATAATGTCTGAATTATGATTTGATGGAAATCTCAGTGTTGCAAGCCTTTTAAGAAGAAGAAAGAGAAAAAAACTATTGATGAGTGAATTACAGAGTGAATGAAGTTGTACTGGGGCCCAGTAGGACCAGTGTTATACACACAAACTTTGAAATCGCTGTAGTTAAAACTATAGTGCTTTTAGTCAAGTCGGTCTTAGTTTCTCACTGCTTGATAACAATACAATTTTGTGACATATTTTAAGAGACTGGACCATTTTTTTATTTAGAGTTGTACTTTTGTTCATATTGCTTTTTGTGTTGTGAGAAGTACAGAATATTTTGAAGGAAATTCACTCAATGAAATTATAATTCCGATAGCACGAGAAAAATTAATTGTGTCCTTGCGAGTGACCACTCTTGTACCGAGAAAAATGTAAAAATAATCCGGTAAGACCCATTCCGTCAAAAGTGGTCACTCCATTGTTATGATTTAGTTTTTGTTTTAAGTGGAGAACCTTACCAATACTGTCCCTCATGGATACAGCTCTGCGACACTGGGTTACATTAGTCTGTCTTTCAATCATATGGCTGGCTGCGACCGATTTTGTCCGGCGGTGCCCCCAGATCGATGTGGTCTCCGACCCAGGAAGTCGGTTCTTCTTATTCTCTTGCAACACGTTCGACTTCAACCACGTCTTTTCGGCAGGCCTGGGCGGTCTTGACGCCGGCCTCTTGGGCACAGTGGGCGGACTGCACGCGGGGCTCGTTGGCCCGCTGCCCCCGTTTGCGAGTTTGTACGAACGGCTCCTGCTCGCCAGGCAGCGTTTCCGGCGTTTACTGGAGCCGAAAATGGCATTGGGCGGCACTTCGATGGCGGCTTCCGCTGCCTCCTGGCTCCCAGCTACCGGGATGATGCTGGACGGTTCTCGGACTTTCGAGGTGCTCACAGAAACACCGTCTTCAACAACAACGTTCGTTTCTTTCGTTTCGCACTTCTCATTCTTCTCTTTGTTCTCACCCAGCTTCCACGAGATGGTGTTGTCGTCAGTGTCCTCGGTCAGCACGGTTAACCTGGCCACATCACCAACCATCTCGGTTTCCGGGCCCATGTCAGACTCCGGTGAGTCCTTCACCTCGGCTACCCGTACCTCGGCGCTGTACTCGGTGGGCAGCGGCCGGATCACGCTGGTCAGTTCATCGATGCTTTTACTTGAATGGAAGAGTATTTCATTGGAGCGGTATTTAAGACGTTGCAGAGTAGACTCGTCGTCAGCAACCAGGGTCTCGGCGCTGGAGAATGTCGTCTCGCTCAGCCGTGAAGAAGAGGCGTCAAGGCGGTCCGCCTCCACCGTAGAAGTCACCGAAAACCCATCGAAATGTGTATCTCCCGAGCAGGACGTGGCGTTCAACCCGGGTTCTGCCTTATCAGCATAGAGAAGTGACAGTTTGTGTAACTTCTTAGCATCCAGTAATGTCGAACCCCGTTCCGAGTTGTCGTAGATGCTACGGGGGCGTGATGATCTCGACACATCGTCTTCAGAGGAACCTGGAAAAAGTAATCAAATTCATATTAATCACATGTTTCCTTCGGGAACAATATTTATTGGTTAATGAAGAACGCTATAAACTATCGGTACTAAAAAAGGAAATAACAATCTCGTAATTTTCCCCGTTTTATTCAGAAAAACAACTTCGTTTCTGCTCATCTTTTCTGTGAGAGAACAAGCCAGAAGTATTATTTCCTGCCCCTATTTCAGGCAGTGATGATAGCTATGAACAGTTTGCATAAGTACAATCGTTGCTTGTGCTTTTTCGCGCGGAAATAAAGGACGATGATGCTGGTTTTTACCCCAAAAGCTGCGAAGAAACCTTTTCAGTAACCCAGTTGTCAGGGCCAAGTACCTAGACCGCACAATAAAGATGGACACGAAGCCGGTCACCACGGTGCTCAGGCACCAGCCTAAATGAGACAAGAGCCTCATTCTGAATCACCCTGCGTGCAGGCGAACCAACATCGCTGTGGCGTGCGTGAGGAGTGAGGCCTACCGCTTGTCAAGACATCGCTCTACTTTCAAAATTATGATTCATTATTAGTAAAGTGACCTGTTCCCCTCAGCCGCCCAACAGTTCACGGCAACATATGGCAACATGAATCGACTTCCCCGGTGCTGAAGAACAAAATACAAGTGTGGACAAATTTCAGCGGGAAAGAACATTAATTTGCTTGGACATTCAGCGAGTTGGTGCTTTTGATCGGTCTTTAAATATAGCTCAAGCCTGGATTTTTGGGCAGGATTTGATCGAAGAAAGATGTGCTTACGTATAATGGAGGTGGAGTACCATGCAATGAGTCTTTGGTAAAATCGATGAGTGTTGCGTTTAGTGACGCAATTCTTTGTATAAAACGGAAGTTTGTCTGTGACAGAAAAGCCTCAGAAACGACGCCCACTTTGCCCCCTTACCACCCCCATGATTGTAGAACTACCAGATTGGAATTTTAAAGATGTATGATCCGTGTGTCTGTGATTTGCGCTCGAAAATGAATTGGTTTTAACGAATGAAAATTAAAAGAGCATGTTATTTAGTATTTAGTATTTTAGTATTTATTTTATTTCTCGGGCAGTAAATCACAATAACATACATAAAGTACGAATAGAACATAACATAAAAATTTATGACAAAAGCTGAAAACGAATAAACCAAGAACCAGCTGGAGCCCGACGGATTACCTAAAAGAAACAAAGTTTCTGTCGAGAGGCTCCTCACCAGCTGGCACAATAAAATAGTTAAAATGATAAATAAATATATATTATATATTACTAAAAGTATATATCAATAAAATAAGATAAACGAAAGTATAAACAGCACTTTGAAAAGGAAAACAAAAATGGTATTATAGGCAGAAACACCAAAACAATAAAATAAACAAGCATGAGCTAATCATTTAAACAAAAGTAAAATGCAAAAGATAATAATTTATGAGGAGTGAGCAGTCACTATTATAACGAGTAAAATTCATAAATTGCGTTTTGACCTCTAATCATCCTGGCCAACCACCCTACGTGAAAATAAGTACGACGGCCATAACCACTGTTGGTACCCAACGTCATTTCGCCTTCATTTTGTCTCAGTGTCGAAAAGGCACCCGGCTGAAATTGAGCAGGCAGCGCGCGGAGTTCATTTTATTGAGCTCGACACAAACATTCATGTTTTAATTTTAATTACTCTGCTATTATTCGTTGATGGATGTTTTTGTTCGATATTTCATTTGAAAGTTAATAACATTGGTGGTCATCCTACGAAAATAGCAATTCAACATTTGGTTCATTCTTCAAGGTAAAATCGGCTTGAGCTCACACAATTTTAATGATCTATCTACTAGTATGGATAAAGCTTTTGTCAATGCTTCAACAAAACAATTAATTAGGAAGATTAATTTGTTTTATGGAAGCTAAAAGGCCTTTATCATCGCGCAACCATCCCCCACATGTAACCAAATCGAGGTTATAAGGGGAAAAAAGGCCTGGTGCTTAAAAAGTTAACAATCTTTCTCATGGGAACATGACACGAGGCTTCAACATAGCAAAGGGTATATGAGTTCGAAACTTTGCAAATAGACCTTATGCATCCCCCGCCATCTTTGAGGTCAAATGCAGCATCAAACGTGCGTTGTAGCTGTTTCGACCTCAGCCCGTTCCTGTACTAAACGCTCATAGTGACGTCATATGCATAAGGTCTATTACCATTAACTTAAAGTCTCAGTCTTGACCGTTACGTTTCGCAGCGCCCAAACAAAGGTTAAGTTGTAGTGTAATTTCTGATATTTTAACTATGATTACTTGTTTAATAGTTCAAAGAGGGGGGGGGGGTGAATTATTACCCAAAGATTAGTCTTGATTGGCGACGCCATTTTTTTTGGTAGTCACTGATAGTGGGCGCAACATCGACTAGCTCGGAGGGACTGGACAAGTCTACGAATCTGGATCAAACTTTGATCCAGATGTTTATTTGATACATACTGTATATCTGTTCTCCAGTAATTCGTATTAAACAAAACGAACGTCGCCAATCAAGACTACCCAAATAGCTAATAATGATGTTAGAGGGGAGAAGACTGATAAGAGGGTAGGATCAGCCCAGCCCCCAAATGCCAACATAAGTCCCCAATCATATACATTTTACTTCTGGTCTCTCTCCAAGGGTAAACTCTTGCTGTAACACTTTTCCAACTCCTTTCCAGATATAAAGTAGGCCTAAAAGGCAAAGATTATAGAGCGCCGAGATGGGAACTCTGGCTGAAACGTGAAATCTCACTGGACGCCATTTCGGCAAGTGACTCTATTGATACAACACTGATACGTGGGGACCAGTGTAGACAATGAAAATTGCTATCAATGGGAAACACAGGCATTCACTTGCCGAAATGGCGCCCTTGCGTATAATTTCCCTTTCCAACAGTAAAGGCCCATTTCCCCACCTTGCGCCTTCGGTGCTCTAAAATCTTTGCTAAAAGGTGCTGTGGCGTTACCAGACTACTTTGCAAAAGAAGAAGAAGAGGAAGGTCCTTACTGCAATGGCGCGAAAAGTTGACACTTATTTAGGATTTCGGAAGCTCTTTGTCAAACTTTATGCTTTCTTGCCACGTTGTTGTACTTTAAGTTTAACTGTATCAACATACTACTAAAACAAAATGCTTAAATTATTATTATTTTTTTAATCACGCACTTATTATGACGGTTGATGACAACTCACACAGCTTTATAATCCTTTAAGTCTGTCTAGGCATACGTGACGTAACCCCCTCATTATCTTCGTTATTTGTTTAAACTTTTTGGCCAGCGAATGATCCATGAAATAAGTTATGGGACGATGGATATCAGTAAAGGAACACACAGCCTCCCAGTAAATTGGCTAACTACGCACACGTGTGCCGGAAACCCCATGCACAGTGTGTCAGGTTCCTGTACCGTGCGCTATTGACTCGGCGGTGCTGCTTTGCATGCAGCGTGTGCAGAGGACCCGCGCAAACAACATTCAGCTGGCTTTCTTTTTGGACCGTGTATATGTCACGTATTATAGTGAAGTGGTTTTCTCTTCGGTTCTGACTTTTTTCATTCGTCATTCCTTGCAGTTTCAGGGCCAAACTCGCCAGGGAGTTGTGGGTTCCTCTTCGAAAGTGAATCACTGTGTTTTTATTCGAACGGTTTGTTAGGATCAGAGAGAGCTTGCCGGGACTCCGTGATTGCTAAATTAAATAAGCCATTAAGCGACAAAATACACAGAATACCATTTGTTTTTAAAATGTCGATTTCATCAAACAGCCTGTCAAAGACTAAAATGTATAGTTGTCAAATAAAAAAAAATATCCTGCACCTTTCTGCCGCGATATAGCCTAGGCCTTGCCGTATGGCAAAATACCCCGGTACAGTGGCTTAATTATAAGCGGGATGGGGAAAACGTCCCATGCCGCCTCCCTCACGGCCCTGCCTTCAAAACCACGGTGACCGCAGGTTCACCGTTTGATGTCAAACATTGATTAGGTATCACACCACATGTTACTATTGGTCAACCGACACGATGTCAGTGTTGAAATCATAATTCTGTTTTCCGAAGGTACAAAAAATACAGCCTGGTGTGCGAATAGAACAATCGCTGAGTGTACTCCTGTACTCCAAGTCGGAGGGAAGCTAAACATGTCAAAGGAATTTGCTGTTGCCGTACCTTCTTTTTGATAAGAAAGTGCCAACCACTCTATGCAAACTCATGAACAATTTTTTTCCTTCTCGTTTCCTAATCACCATCCTGTAATTGGCGTTTGCGCTGTTGGATGTGTAATAAAATAAAATGAAATAAAATAAATATAATTTATGCAGTCATTTTTAAAAGATAAAGATCATTATATCGTATTACTTTAATTAGCCCTTCCAATCAAAATGTGCTACTTGTTATATTCGAGCATGCGTACACATACTATTGGTTGGCAAACGCCATAGAGTTGTGCATTATAGGCAGACGCACAAACGCGTATGCGTCACGCGACCATCAGCCCATACAAAAAGGCGCGATGTTCCCTTATTTTTCCCCCAATCAGTAGTGTTATTAGTGCGCACGCGCGATGTGAATTTTACATATTTCATAGGATGGGTCTATTAGCACGAATCAAAGAGTCTGATTATCTGGATTGGTACAATATGTTAGTCTGGTACTTAATGGAAATAAGATGCCGACAAAACATTTAAATGTAGGATTTATGAGCCAGGGAACATGTTCGGGGTGGAACGAGTTCAGTTGAAAACGCTTACAACAAGCAGGACCCTGTCACTGCTGCCTCGGGCAGCGAGAGGGTTTTTGTAAGCCCTGTATCGCGTTCGATAACAAGTGTTTCACATTAAATTATTTACCGTAGAAAGTTCTCATTTTGATTGGCCCTAGGGCCTACACCGGTCCCCCTATTGAATACCATATCGAAAACACGCAGACCCGGCGTCTAATTTTGAGTGACCTAAAAACTCCTTCTATTGGCGGGCCGAGAATAAACCTCAGAGGTCAGCTATAGGAAGGTTTAGATTACTGGGAGAATTTTATCTGTTATTCCCCTCCTTCCCGCCCACAGATTAGGCCTTCCTTAAAAAATAAATACCTTGGTATTTTTGTTTGACGTTGGAAGTAAGCCCCCTGTGTTCTTGAGATCACAGGTGACTGGAGGGAGGATGGTCGATTCCTGGTGTCACCGTACTTGAAAATTGACACTTGACTTTTTTGGCGGCAAACAGGATTTTTCAGGTGTTTTCCTAAAGCCTAACCCCTGACGATAATTAAAACGGACCTTGAACTTAAGAGCGTATGGTATGGGTGAAAAACATTGACTTCGGAAATAGATGGATGTGTTAAGGAAATGCGCTTCTTGGATTTGATAATAGCTTCAAGGATTTGGCACAAATTCCTAACCCATACGCATGAAGAGCTAACAGTTAAAGGCCAGAAGTATTTTTCACTAATTTCTCTGTGGCGCAGGACAGGTACAAAAAGCCGCCATGATACCTGAGCGCCCGACTTAACTTGAGTTAAGACTCGGGTTTAGGAACACACTTAGATTTAAGACGCGAAAGTAAGCGGGGCACTTAGCGAGAATGCTTTGGGAATACCACTTCGTCTAAGTTGAGTAATTGAGTAGTGTGCTTACAATTTTGTGACCTAAGTAGTTTCGTGAATACGGGCCCAGGTACTCCGTGCATGACTTTATACGATGTCCATTTACGGATTCGTAATTGGTCAAGAAAAGTCACCATTATAATTTTATTGAATAAATGCTGATGCGCCAGCTGTTATGCAAGATGTCATGGCATTTGTTGCATAACTGTACGTGCAAATTCTATAGCCCTATATTAAGGCCTCAATTAAAATATAATTAGAAGTCCAATATTGTGCGCAATATATTATTCGTATCTGGGCGCCGTGTACTCCTTGCAACGCTGTGACGTCATGCAAGAAGTGCCTGTAGTCCTGGCAAGATCTTGAAAAGCAAGAGGACAAACACATTAGTGATTGCCGTTTCCATTTGTTAGTTTTTATAATTAGTTTGCGAAATAACATGTACGCCCTCTTGCGTTTTCTCAATCAGTAAACAGTCTGGTTCATGTCTGATGGTTGTCGTGGCAACGGCAATCAAAAAGGGAAGGAACATTGTTGGAACACGAAATTATCTAATTAACTATGAACTGTTTTTCCCCTTCAAATTTGTACGTCTAAGTTTAGACTCTATTTATTTTGAGAAATTGTTTTCGCAAGAAACACGTCAACTTGTGTTTGATGAAGGGGTGTATTGGTAAAACGACCACTAATTGCTGACCGGTCGTTTGAAAGATACATCATTAGGTTCTGGAAGAGTACATTCATTCCCATCCTCCCCCTAGCGCATGGGTTGTCACGTTTATGAGGAAACACCCAAAATGCTTGTTACGTTTTGTACACGTTCATTTTGATGTTGTATATTTCGGTTTGGAGACTTAAAATAAGGACCGACGAGTAGGCCTAGTTATTATAGAGAAAAATTGCCTCCCACATTGCTTTATTTCAAATGTATACAGGTACTGATGAGTTTATAAAACTGAAGCTTGCAGATAAAAAATATCTGCAAAAATAATGTTGTTTCGATCACTACCAGTTATGTATTACATGCCTCTTTTGAATTAGTCCACTGTCGTCACACGTGGATTTCATTAGCAGCCATATCCAATGCCCCCTCATTGCAAATGTTTTCGCCTTGATGTTCCAACGAGTTATAATCTCTCGCGTAAATCAAACTCAGAAGAGTATGGGCACAAGGTTGTACAATTTTAAAGTGCACGGAGCACGATGTGCCCCCAAGTGTTCCACACCCATTCACCTCCCCTATAGCAACTGCTGATGAGCTCTAATTTGTGCGTTCTTGGTGAATACTTGCATAACTCTGTTAAATCCAACACTTCAGTCACTTGAAAGACTGAGAGATATATGCGGTGATGTGCATCTTGAAATGCGAATGCCCAAGCGTCTCCCTTCAAATGGTGCTTTTGTGTTTCTTGTTGTTGTTGTTGTTGTTGTTGTTGTTGTTGTTGTTGTTGTTGTTGTTGTTGTTGTTGTTGTTGCTGCTGCTTTTTTAGGGGGAGTTAGACTGTAGTTGTTACTTTTTATGGGAAATATGGGTATTTTTAGTTTTACTCATTTTCATTTTGTCGCATGGAGGAGTTGATTCGGGAGCTAAATCTAACATGTTCCCACCGCGTGTCTATGTTTGTCTTAACATTTTACACTACCCCCCCCCCCCTCCATTCTCATCCGGCCTCCTCGGCCGCACTCTCCCCCCCCCCCCCCAACCACCAACACCCAACCGGTCTTAAATTAGAACGATCTCATTGCGCCGTATACCGTTGTCCAGACAACCACAAACAATGCAGTTTATTTTTGTGCTTTTCTAATTTCGAAATGGCTCATCAGCCAGTGATTCATCTCAGATTTGTAACTCTATACATTTCGTGCTGATTCAAAAGCTTTAATAATTTCTCAGGATGTCTTGTGGCATTACTAAATCCAGTTTTTTTTACTTAAGGCTATCTTAACATAATGGTGAGAAAAACAAAACATGGTGTGTAATCAATTTTGTTTGCATCGATGACCCAGACAGCAGGGAAGTTCAAGACCAAAAGATCCAAATCCCCAAGTAAACTGCAAGCTGTAGCCTTTATTAATCTAAAAAGCTTATATTATAGGACGCTTTAATATTATTCAAATCTAGCAACCACGAAACAAGCAAAATGTGATTAAGAACTCTGTCTCATTTCCGTCTGTGTATAGAGCACTCGCTCATCGATACATCCCAGCTGCTCAGTGTACATTATTATGTACATTATGGGCCGCTAGTGTAAGCACACATAGGAAATGCACGCAGTTGCTGCGCCCATCACCACCAATACGCTCTGTCCCGTACCGCCTGCGCTGAACGAGCATGGTGAAATGTCTCCAAGATATGACGTCAAAGTGCGCTCACAGGCTGCCGTCCAGTTTGGGTTAAAGCGGCGCTCGAGGTCGTCCAATTGTCATTTTACGTTAATACAGCGAGGTAAAAGACAATTTGGGGCACCCGTTTCCGACACACCTATCAGTGATAATCAGGCTAACCGGCGTGGTGTTACGGTGCTGTAATACTCGCTCCAGGCTGTTATTTTACGGAGCATGAGTTGACTGTTTTCTTGCCAGACGTAACTCATCACATCAAATATCGTACGTAATATTAAACGGGGCGTAACAGCTGTCTACAAAGTGACTGTCCCGAAGTTATGCCGATCCGTTCGGATCTTCTTTAATGCGATGTACCGGCAGTCCTCTTTTTGGGGGTAAAACGGTGCCCTTTATAAACCTGTATTATGCTTTTGTGTGTCTTCATTGCACACCCTTGTTTGTCAAAGCTCTATGAATAATCAAACAAGATGGCTGCCATTTCCCCCCCAGCCTCGGTTCGGTTGCACTGAATAAAACAAAACGAGATGCACAAACGTAATTCATAAATGCATTGTAATATTGTCAACGATGCCCCAAAATCCTTTCGCCAGTTTTCCAGGCCTCTGAAAACGTTTTGGCGGGAAATTTTGTCACCAGCTTGACCCGAGGAGGAGGAACTTGAGGCATGGAACCTACTGCAGAGTCTTGATTATAACAGAGTTGGGATAATCTTTGTTTTTGTTTTCCCCACCCTGGGGATTGTAACTTTTTGAGACTCCCATTGGCGGGTATGATTCACGGGAAACAGTGACAGCAGGTGGCGAGGGTAACGGAGGGCAGGGGGCAGGGGGGGACGCAGCGCCGTGTGTGAGCCAAGATAGAGCCCCTGAAATCGCTGTTCAGAGACTCATTATTACTAGAGCTGGCAATTTGCCGATCTTCTTTGCTTGCATTCCAATTGAAGTCATTAATGCCATATGTACTAATTCACAATTAAGTCATCATTGTGACAGAATTTAGAGTGTCTCTTGCCAATAACACATCTCTTCTGTAACAGATGACAAAACTGTAGGCCCATAGGTCTAGGATGCATAACGCGATATCCCCGGAAGAAGATCGTAAGGCTGTACGACCTTTTCCAGGCACACAAACTGCAACTTTTTTCCCCAACAGAAGGTCACAAGCAATAACATGGATTTTTTAAAGAAAAAAAGTAGGGCATAATTGTTGTATATTTTGTTGCTAGAATTACATCAAAAACATGTTTTTCCATTCCTTTGTGGAAATTCAACTTTCCTGAATGACTTACAAATAGCAGTAAAAAATACCAAACTTTCGCACTCAGTTTTCTTGAAAACACAATTTTTGACACAGTAATTGCTTACAAACTTTTGCCGGTCACACTTTCGTTACGTCCTTCTTAAAAACGATAACACTGAACATTGCCGGTGCAAAACGGTGGGATTATTTGAATTAGCCATGCAATTAGAAAGCACTGTGTTGCCCTATCTTACTTTCATATTGTGACCATCGGGCGATGAGACGATGTCGCCGATTGGCTAGTTTGATGCGCCGTCGTGGTGGCTCCTGTATTAAGAAAAGAACAATCATATTGCAAAATTACAATAATATATCAGAAAAAAATTACCATTAATACTATTTTTGTAAATGCTACATCTTATAGTATACCGCATTTACAAGGTTCGTAACTATGCCAAGTAATTAATTTTATTGCGAAGTTATATCGTGTAACAACATCAGCGTCTTGTACAACATTATTTGTATTGCAACATGATTGTTCTTTCGTAATAACAACTTGCTATTTTGTACGCATTTTACTGGATACTTTTATAACAAGGTATCTCACAATCCTGCATTTTTGTTAAATGTTTATCTCAAAATCACGACGTGGTAAGGAATAGTCCAACATAAAGCTTCACAATTAATTCATTTCATTTCTTTTCATTTTTTAATATCTAGTGATACGACTTATCTCGTAATTACGACACAGTATCTCGAAATTACGACATACTATCTCAAAAATTACGACATAGGATCTCGAAATTACGACACAGTATCTCAAAAATTACGACATAATCTCGAAATTACGACATAGGATCTCGAAATTACGACACTTTATCTCAAAAATTACGACATATGATCTCGAAATTACGACCTCGACATTACGCCCATAGTAGCTCGAAATTTCGACTATAGTATCTCGAAATTACGACTTGGTATCTCGTAATTACGTCTTGATTTAACGTTACCACAAGGGCGCTCTCTATGTAAAAACTCGATCCTAACTCCGCGTGACGTTGTTGTCAGTCATCACCAACCCATCATACACTCACATGCGTATTCCCTGACACACCACGCGAGAGCCCCTAGGATGATGGGTCCACGTACAGACCCTGTTGTACTTGTAGCTTTAAGGTTGGACATTATGCCCAGAGTGTGTATATTTAGAGTATCAAGCGATTACTTAATTTAGGACAAGCTCAACAATTTCCTCTTCCCTTGTCTTTGGAGCCGACATAAAAATGACTTCCAATTGAAATGTGTGGGTGGGCTTTGGGAGTGCACACGAATGTTGGTGATTACACGTAGGCCTAGGCCCTAACAATTCTGAGCATTAGGCATCTTCGTTTTCTTAGAAAAATTATCATTTTCCCCAAAAAACAAATATAATCTGTATCACGGGCTATACTGATCCATTTTAGAAATTAAGATTAGGCCTATAACACATTCTTGGGTTTAGTAAGAGTAGGCCCTACATCATCTGGTCATCAACATGACAAATTGTCCGCCAGGGAGTTAGTGCGCGTTCGTCAGCCAAAGTTTATTTTGAATTCCCCCCCCCCCAAAAAAAAAGGGAAGTCGATGTCTTGATAAAAACATTTTGGCACCGTGGCATTATTTCAAAATAATGTTTCGCTCTATCGATACTTAAACACAACTTGTCTTCTAAATGATTGATTTGATAATGGGAATTCTTGTGTACCTCACAAACTGGAGAACTATACTTCTACAAATCATTTTAATGGAAACAAGCAAATTTAAAGATGTTTGTAAAAAAAAGAAGATAAATAAAACTTACTTGCTTATAAATTACACTGCTTGAGGTGACCCATTCCTTGGTAGAAACAAAACACCAAAACCACACAAAAACCGTAGACTTTTGATAGCTGGCTTTAAATGTAAAGCCATTATTCGTACGCGTTATTTTTACTCATGTATTTTTCATTAAAACTATAGAGGATTTGAATTGCTTCACTTTTCTTAATGTTACCTCTGACTGGGAGGGAGGTGTGTGGACATGTAATGTTGTTAGTCATTAAAACATGTTTAGACCTATCTGACCTTGCCTGTGTAACAAGTATGATTAGAACATCCCCGCTCTAAACTTTTACTGCATTCGTTCCTGTAACCATACGTCACTCTTTTCTGTTAAATATGCATTACATGTAAATTATACTCTTTTCAAACTCAAATCACCGTAGGCGGCGGGCTACCTAGTCCCACCGTCATTCATTATTCCGGTTTGAAGACGAGCAGTCAAGTATGTTCTCTGTCTTCACATTTACAGAATAAACGAAGATCTGACAGTAAGATAAGCCGTGTCCTCTATCCATATAATTTGACTCTATATTACTACCAAGGGTCACACCTGTAAAGATTCATCACACCAGGTGTTTGAACTTTTTTTTCTTTACAGAAATCCTACAAACTCTTACAACCTTTGCGGAAATTGTTGTTACTTCTAGCTCTGTTTTCCTAATTTGGCTTAAAATGTGACACAATCGACCTTAAAACCAATGAATTGGGCAATGTCTGTAAATATAGCCGTGACTCTTTAAGAAAGAAGTCACTAATAAGCAATTTGATGATAAAACAGTTATAATCAAGTGACTATCACTCACTGTATTTATACCATTAATATGTGTTAATTGAGTTCAATTTACAGGTGGTCGTGATCCAAAAGGACATAGTGTAACTTGAAATCAAGCAATTGCAAATATAAAACGCCAATGAAAACTAGACGTTTAAAAGAAATCTGTTCGTCTAGGGAAAATAACAACACTGGTGTCAGGTAGAGAATGTGTTTGTTTGTTTGTTTGTTTGTTTGTTGCTTTTTTGTTTGTTTGTTTTTTCGGTTTTTTTTGGTGGTTTTTTTTCATTTCAATAATCGAGAAAACATTTAATATGTTCTACGAAAAGTTTAACGAAAGGGTAGGCCCTACTCTTGGGAAAAACAGCTGTTGCAAACAGCTTACCAGCCACGTTGACTTGTGGAATAAATACCAAACGTGGTAATGGCCACACGCTTCTACCGCGGAGTAGCCTTTGAGAAAGACTCAGCAAGGGTATTTTCCGGAATTCCATTTTTTCATAGAATGAACAATAGTTGCTGTTTTTATTCAATATTTCAAATATAGAAATTCAGAGATGATCCCAAAGTAAATCAACTTAGTATGCTTAAATTGAAGCATCGCATCGGTTCTCTAGTGTTGGCAAAACTCCGAGCGACTGTAAAAAAGAATTAGAAAACAAATCTGAAGGAAACACATACAAAACGGGCCCGGCTTTGCGCGGGAGACGGATGGATGTTTACAAGCAAGAAAGACCCGCTAAATGTAAGTTGCGCCAAAATGGCGGCTTCTTATAAATTGAATTGGCCTCTTGAAATTGAATTTGGTTCCATTTGTGTGAACTTCCTCACAATTATTCTCCCTCAGAGTGTTGTGATAGAATCATTAAGCGGTAATCTCCAAGTCAACCTTTACCTTGATCTGTTTGTTTGGTTTTTTTACCTTGCATTTCTGTGCAAAACGTATATGCCTACCGGTAGACTGCACGCCATTGATGATAACAAATTTTAGCGCGATAAATCATTCTAAGTTATCACTCGCTGTTGTACACGCTAAAAACTGAAGACAGTGTTGTATGCAACACTTACTTGTGTGCGGTCAATGACTACACTTTGAAAGTGTTGAATCCAACATTGTAAATGTTAAATCCAGCATTTCAAAACATCAAATCCAACGCCAAAGAGTTGAATCCAACAAATTTAAGTGTCAGTTCAACATTTTAAAATTGTTTTCATTGAAATTGTTGAATCAGCACTTTAAATGTTGAATTAACAGTTTAACGGCAAGATTAAAAAAAATGCTGGATTGAACATTTTAAAAAGTTGGATTTAACACTTTCAAAGTGTAGTCACTGACCGCACATATACAGGTGTTGGACTCAACTCTACAGTTTGAAGTGTGTGTGATTATAAATGCATTCGTTATGAGCACGGTAAAGCTATTTTGTTTGTCATCGATTCAAGTCGATTCAAGTCACCCTCACAGATCAAACCTATACAGAACAATCTTTCGCAGTTTCCGGTATTGGTTGGACTGAATTTCCGTCTACAGTTCTTACTCTAGAGACTTGAAAACGGTGCTTTACCAATGTAGTACTTATATACCCTTTAAATGTCAACGGGGCGTACAAAATAATCCCGTATGTGACACAGACTTATTGGCCCCCGTTTGACCGCTCGTGGTTTTAGCGCCCTCTTACCCTAGTGCCCATGTGACCAGTGAGCTCACCCAATCCATTTCCCGGTACATGACTCAATTAATTTCAGTCAATCCATTTCGCTGGTCACAGCTGATGCGAGGAGTCCGTCACTGAACGGATGAATCTCCGGTATTTAGAGGACGAAGGACGACTCATTGACATCCTTCAGACCAATCACAGTCACGGTCAATAGTTGCGTAATGTACGTTAAGATAGACCTCTTTCTTTTGAAAGGTCACAGCCCGAGTTTTTTGCCAACCAAGATGGAGAAACTACGGAGAGCCATCAATGCAAAGCAAAAACAGATAATCACCGTTTGCAAAGATGTTACAGAAAACATTCAAAAACTGTTTAGAATTTGTTGGAAACAAACCAACCAATAATGGGATGTGATTTCTTTCATTAGAAACATTGCAAACAATATGTTGAATTTGGTCACAACGTCTGTCAACAAGACTTGAATGTTTTGCTACATTTGGCCGTCCTAGCCAACCAGCACGGTTTGTTGATCAACAATAGAAAGGTCTATAAAAGGCCCCCGGTGATTGGTCAGTGTTCTGTGTATAGGCCTATAATCAAGGTTAACAAGTTTCTTGTCAATGCCGTCTGGTACCCTGGCTCAGCTCATGGGCATGGTCTTGTTCATCAGCCCTGTTGTCATAGTGATGCTACTCCAACACAATTCATACAAAGTGATTTTCCCTGAGCTTATGTCTTATCAGACCCACTCTGGGGAGAACGTCACGGAAGAAAGACTTCCCAGACTGAGTTTATCAGCTTTTTCAGAGCGGATATTCCTTCAAGATTTCGAAGATTTTGTTAAACTTTAAAACAGTAGAAGAAAATACTCGCGAGCATTTTGAGGGATGAAATGGCGCGCGTCAAGATTTGACATCGAGTTTTTGCATCTTTGTCAAGAATCATTCATTTCAAAGGTTTAGTTGCAAGTTACTTTACGGTGAAAAGTTTGAGAACAGATTGAATCCCAAGATAGGCCTACATGTCAACTCTGCAAATCGTACAGCCACCAAATATTTCATAAACTGCAGAAAAACATAAATCTGGACTCGATTGATGATCAAATTCCTACTATGAAAGAGGTTCAAAAGCAGACCGTTTTGAGGCTAGAAAAAAAAATACAGAACCTGTCATCAAAAAAAAAGTCTTATCTCCTGCACAACTTGCCACACTTTGGCTTGCTCCCAATTCCTTGCCCCTTCAAGAAACCACAACTTGGCCGCAACTCTTCTGTCAGATTCTGAGAATCTTATAGCGCGCGATCACATTGCTCTCTTTTCACACAATAAGAAAATAAAATCATGACCGGAGTCTTGCCATTATTACGTGCCTTGCATCAATTAACCACAATCAATCAATCAGTTCGATTAACAATCTCTAAGGAGTTCATTTTCTCCCCTGTTTGACTTCTCCTCCCCGCCAGCGACTTTAAACCCTTTTACTACATGACACAACCATAAATTGCAGAGTGCAAAGTAAGGTTAAACGGAAATTAGTCATGTTATATAAAGCTAGGATCGCGACTTACGGTGGAATATGGGCAGTGACAGTTTTGTTGCCCACGGCCAACGAGGTCTCAATCTCTGCCCATAAAGGACCCTTGGCAAGAGAACTTATACCTTACCTGTCTTAATTTCTATCTGAATGTCCCAAACCTCTTTTTTTATTGCGCGGATTTCATCTGTGTCGTATTCCCTGAATGTTATGGCTTGATAGCAGCACTGATATTCTGGCAATAAAGTAGGGACCATTCTCCTAGTGGCTGCTTCTGTCGTTGACACGTAAGCAAAACAAAAATGGCCGGAGTTTGAGATCACCTGGTCCTACATTATATCTGTCTTTAAAATGAAGTCAATTTCGATTGCAAAATCAACACGATGCAATGCAAAGTGTTCACGTCGAATCCAGCACGTTTCTCCGCACTGTATTTTAAAATCCTATACACAATGTCCACTGACTACCAGGAAATGAGCGTGACAAGCCTGCTGAGCCAGGCACAAGGAGACGTGACCGTGGTGCGCCCGAAGAGCGCCGGGAAACCAGACGGCATCCACCTCTGTCACGCTGCAACCCAACTGTGACCAAAGTTGTCACCGTCAGTGAAAGAATCAAGTCACGTGTTGCAACCTTGACGTCTATATTTAAAACTTAACAGATCATAATGTATAATCAGTATAAATGTAACACACTGGTAATCAAACTGATAACGGAGCCCTCGAAACACTTTGAACATGAGCAAGGACAGTAGCCTACTTGAACCTCATAATTATTGCTATCTACGTCTAAAAAGATCTAGCAATGGTTTTCAGAACTTCAGCCGTTCCATTTATCACAAGGGTATGCAACTCGTTCATGTTTATTTGTCTATCGCCAAAGACATATAATTGTTTATAATACAGTGTCAACAAAAGTGAAAACAAAACCCCACATCAACATTTAATGAACTCTTACCGTGCCGTCTTCATTCGGCCTCTTTGCAAGCGTGTTTCCAGCGTGGGTCTGGCCCATGTCTTTGTTTTTTGTTTTAAAACACAACGTCGACAAGATTTCACTCCGGCAGCAGAGGGGTATATATCTCCGTTCACCGATCTCTCCCAAAGAGATGCTCACAAATATCACTGGTTCAGACCTTGTGAAACGAGTCCGCCTTATCCAGGCATTTTAAACCCGGCGGTGAGTCACGAAAATACTCTTGTCAAGTTTGAACTTAAGTCGATGACCGCGATGGCGGTAGACAAACGGCAACGGCGTATACATGGAGCATTATTACACTCTCTATTTCTCTCTGTATACAACCAGAAGCTGATTCAACCGGTGGATTTCAACACCCAAGTTGAAAATCACCGAGGGTTGGAAGGATTTTCAGACCCGTGAGGTATCGGCACAGTATAAGCCTGTTGATCGCTCATCTGGGAGCTCTTGATGAGTTGCTGGTTGGGTTGTCAAACACTACCTGTCTAGAGTTTTGCCAATCATGTTATGACTCGAATCATGGTCATAACTTTTTTTTCTGGAGTGATGGAAGATATATACCGAAGATTCCGGTGTGAAGTATAGCTTTCTCTGTTTTTTTTTCTCCCGGGCGTGTGATTAACTTTCCCTTGCCAATAATGAGGTTTTGATCATCCTTGTGTTTGCTGTAAGACCTAATACTTATCTCGCCTAAAACAAATCCTTACAAAGAAGGTATACTTTGGAGATAAGTGTCAGAAGATTGTAGTAGATGATTAAGACATCTCCTCAAGAACACGGCGGTCGTGAATTGTGCCGTATTGCATTCTATATAAAAAAAAAGAACAGTGCAATGTACCACTAGGGTTATATTTGTTTTTATAATACAGCGGTGTATGGATGAAGGACACATTTATCAATATTCTATGGAGTGAAATACAACTCATGCGATAGTTGCAGTTTCAGTCTATATTCAAAACGTAAAAAGAAACAAGACCTTCACGTCACTTTCCAGTTGTAGTTATAAGATCACACACCAAGAAGAAAATGTGCGTGTTCAGGCTGTTAAAGGTGTGTAATCGCCAAAGCCCATTGCAACGGTGGAGTTGAACCTTGGCCGTGAAGTCTGAAATTCGTCAACCGGACTTCTTACGAGATTCCCGGGGGGAACGATGCCCTGGCGATGGTGACAGTCACCGCTAATTTGTATCTGGTTGCATTCAACAAATCAGCAATGCACCACGGGGCTCTCTTGGCCAGCCAAGAAGTTCAATCTAAAAGTGTTTCAAGTTCCAGTCTTCTTAACTCTTTGCTACTGCCTGTTTTATACGTCACTGTACTGTTATCCATTCATGGATTCCGTCTACATATTGAAGTGCGATCTGGCCGAAGAGATATTGCCAGTTTTGCTGCTCGTGTCCGTTTCTGGATGGTCTTGCCAGATTTATTGAAAGTTTTACACAATCGTTGCTCCAATAACATCTCAATCATACAAAACTTGTTTGCGATCAACATTGATATAACAGGTGGTGCCTTCGGACGGTGTTCCAAACTTTGAAGTGAAAATACAAGTCACCAACAACATGATAAACTATCCTGCCAATTTACAAACATACCGGTAGTTGCGCACACAAACAATGGATTGTGCAGAGTGGAATTGAAACCGTGGACCAAACCATGGAGATAACCTCCTGTCCCGGACAGAAAATTGATAAGCATGCAACAAAACTACACGACGCACATATAAATGAAATGCCACATTCAAAGAACATCTGATAGACAATCTTGTACCAGGCAATTCACTGATATTCTATCAACAGGAACTTACACAACTTCATGGAATGACACTGATAGAGACGAACGAATCTAATAACAACCTCATTAAAAAGTAACCGCCTTTTTTCCAAATCCGTTCGCTGTCTGTGTGCGTTTCCCTCATTGCTCTGATCAAGTTCAGGGATCAACATGAACTATACAAAAAAAAGTACATGATAAATGCATACGACTCAACCTCATTAATCAACGAGATTTTCCTGTTGACGGATCCGTGGAAGGTGCGGGGGTTTCCCAAGCTCATCCCTCAGTCGCTGACTTCTGAAGGGATGGAAGTTTTTCATCATCGTTTCATGTAAACTGATGGTGCTGAGCTGTCTCCAAACATGGAACATGAACGGATATATAAAGAATGAGAAACATTGATGGAGCTTTTTTTTAGAAGAAAAAAAAATCAGACGGTTCGAAATCAAAAGGTCTCGCTTTGGGTATTGTAGGCCTACTGAACAAAGTTAAGGTGGTAAAAACATGTGTCAGATAATGATATTCTTTTAATGGCCATCCGAGAATGCGGGAGCATTAATACCAAAGATTATAGAGCGCCGAAAGGGGCAAGATGGGGAACTCTGGCTGAAATGTGAAATCCCACTGAACGCCATTTCAGCAAATAGCTCTGTTGGTACAACACTAGATCAGTGCAGATCAGTGCTGACAATGACCATTACTATTAATGGGAAACAAAGCATTCACTTACTGAAATGGTGCCCATACGTATTTCTAGTTCCAACAATAGAAATATCTCCAGTTCCCCATCTTGCGCCTCCGGCGCTCTAAATCTTTCAGCATTACCTTTTTAAAATTTGCACAGCCACGACATCCACCTCCTAAACCGTTTACCAATTTATTTATATTTTCTGGTAATGTTGAGTGTTGGCATCATAGAAAGTCTAAAGTATGAGTTGCAATGGAACATTGGATCAATCTATATCTCATGGCAACATTTCAGTTCTATTTTGGGCGCGACTGAATGACACGCGAAGTGCCGTCTGCTACGCCGTCTGCTTCAACAGATCCTTTCAAACCATATTTGCATGCTGGACAACCCGTCGCAGACCCTTCCTCTACAGGGTACCATTGACATTGTTACAACCATGGTGACGCAACTATTCCTTCCTCCATGATGCAACATTTGTATTTGGTAAAGAACATTCACTTGAACCATCTTTTGGTTTCAAGAAACTCTAAAACGATGACGAATATATCCGAGACTGATCTGCAAGTTTCTGAGAAAGCAGTAGTCGTTTAATCTTCTAAATGATTGTCTAAAGAGCATGTCATTAAAGAGTAGACCCAGATCTTGAAAAGGTAGAGACAAATATGATAAGCTTGTAAAACTTTTGCCCCATCTGGTGATTAAAAAGAAATGGCTATTTTGGACGACTAAAACATATTAGAAGTTATAGAACGTAAGTAATAGCTAAACATCCACATACTATGCCATATAGTTTCCCCCGCCTGGGACGCGATTTTCTCCCCCAAACGACATCGCAAAAACAGGTTCTCGGACCCCTTTCCCCTTAAACAAATCTCCGGAACCCAGAAATATATATGAAGAAAAATAGTTAAAAACCAATACAAATAAAACTTGAAGACAAAAACTGTCAAAAAAGACTCAAAAGAAAAGAAAAACAAAACAAAAAGGTGATAAAAAGAAAAGAAAAAAAGACAGACTATGTTTCAAATCGGTAACCTTTCGGCATTGTAGCCATGAGCCCATCCACGCACTCCAAGGTTTTCAAGACTTCATATACATTTCCTGAAAATATAATGTGAAACGTTTAGAGAAGAAGGAAAAAAATCGCGACCTGGTCCATCCAACAATCTGTGTGACAATTATCATGCCATTCACTTCCGGTGTACATGTATAATACGAACCCGTCATATTATATAAACTCATGATGTCTTCATCAACATTACATTACATTCAAACAATTAAGTTTCTCTAATGACAGATTTCCTCCATCATCTCCCACGTGTTCGTTTTTCAGTAAATTGAAGGGATGTCTCACCATCGTGTTGGTATTAATCTAGGCCTATCTCTATTTTGACAATTCTCGCAGGCATTCCCGCGTGTTCGAATTCAGTAAATTAAAGAGACGTCACTCCATGTGTTGGTAACATCGCAGGGCCTATCTCTGTTTCACAATCTATCACATATACATCAATGATTCCCGCGTGTTCGAATTTAGTTAATTCAAGGATTCAAGCATGGAGGATTTCCTTCCTCCGTGATTGAAGGGAACACCGGCGTAGCCAATGGGGAGGCCCGAGGGCACATGCCCCCCACAAATTCCCAATGCCCCAGATGCCCCCACAAAAATGTAGATACATGTAAGTCATAAAAAAACATGGCCCCTGCCCCCTCCCCCTCATGAAAAGCAATGCCCCCGTGCCCCCCCCCCCGTGTCCCCCAGTGAAAAAAATCCTGGCTACTCCACTGAAAGGGAAGTCACTCACGTCTTAGTGACGTCTTCCTTTCCAAAAACTTTCAAAGGCATAATCCAGTGACGTACATTCGTCTGGAAAAGTGCGGGTGGTGATTTTGAAACGTCGTGCACATACCACAATGTGACATTATTTTGTTCGTATAGGCCCTACACATTTAATTTACAACTCAGAAAAAGTTCACACGTTCTTAAATACCCATCTCTGTGGAGGTTTCTTACGATTTTTTCCACTTTGTCTTGTCTAACACAAAAGTCCTTATGGAACATCTCTTTCTGGAAAATGAATCCAAGTAGACCTTTAATTTCTATTATTTTTCGATCCATAAGGAATCGAAAGACAAACAAAAAAAGCGAACGCAAAATGTTGTGTTATTTTGAGACAAGTCTATACCACTTCATCGTCATCTCTACTTGTTTCTCAAGACCTATCGGACACGATTCGTTTTTTCACTGCGTGGGGGAGGGGTGAACCACCACCTTCGTCTGAAAATGTGTGGGGATATACCCCTCAGACGCACACCCACACCCCGTACACAGCCCCCGGAATTGACGTCAAAAACTCACTCTGGGAACCGGTATGTATAGTGACGGGATTTAAGTCTCTGCCAGAAAAGCTTGACCAAAAACTGTTAACATACCGCGGCACTGGAAACGACCACAAGAGCTCACCATGGAATGATTTTGCCCACCGGAATCCTGCCGCGGCCAAGTATGAGAGATCCTAGATATGCATGCAGAATATGAGGAAAAGGTGACAACCGAGCATGGGGAGAAAGGCTGCCGTAGGAATGAGAGTTGATGTACAGCTGTTGGAATCAATAGCAGTTCGAAAGACAGCAGTGGCAGGAGTAGACGTCAGAGGTCTCAAGATGTGATATGGTGAACAGAAGGAGATGTGATAAGGGATAAGGAGGAGGCGACAAGTTAAAGAGATTGCCTATAAAGCTATAAACAAAACAATACATAATTAATGCAAACTATGTTTAGAGCATTGCAACCTTTAAAACATGGTACACTTGAATGAATTAAAATGAAACCTAACGCTGGGGAACCCACTTAAGAAACAAAACCTCAACTATCTACGGATCGAATAGGGTCAAGACGCGAGGAAATGCATGAAGTATGACAGTGACTCAATAGGTTTCTTCAACAAAATAAAACAAAATGCTTTATGGGTGAACCAGTGACCAAACACCTTAAAAATGATGAACATAAACCTTAAAATTATCTTGTTGAAACCCAAACTTAATCAACGAAAACCCACTTAAAACACTAAAAACTAAAACCAAGAAGAAAAACACAGTGCCAAAGCAAATCAGAAATTTCAAAAACAAAACGGTTTTGAAACCGAGCTCATATAGCAGTAATAACTCGAAGCAAGCAATACTTTAGTAAATGAAGGTACGTAAACGCAAAATGCAATTGGAGAACACAAAATGTGTGACGTTCCTCTTGCGCTGCCGGGCTGCTATCTGAGGTTAATTACATTTACGAGGGGTGACATAGCCACACTACAAAAATGATTACACAAGAGGGTTCAATGTTTCTAAGAAGTTAACCAAAGGGGTGCAAGAAGAGCTTCGGGAAAAATATAAACAGTAGAAAGGTAATCAGCTCCAAACTTTTTGTACCTTTTCACACAAAAGAGAGAGTAAGGCCCATGTCACACGAGGCATTGCAAGCAAATAATTCCTTGTCTACATGTAATCTCAAGGCAAGAGGAGAACCTATTCACATTGATTTAATGTTCCCATAATGTTTCTAGGGATAATAATGTTTAAGAACATCACTGTGGTAACAAAAAGTTAGAAAAATGCATTTGTGCTACCGGGGTGTTATTTGTGCATGTAGGCCTATACTCAATTCAAGTTGAACATCTTTATAAATTGCTGTTGTTGTTTTGTTAACGATTATAAACCAATGCTCAAGTTGGAAGGAAAACCCATTAAAAACGAAGTGTAATTACTATTTAATTGTTATTGATTCATGCAATAATGATGCCTATTTTGTTTGTATTATGTATCATGGAGCGAGCACGTATCGGTGAGACATGCAGCGGGAAATGAGCTCCCTGCTGACCCGAAAAAACGAGCGGATACAGAGAGGTTGAAATGGGGGTTGCCAACGGTGGAAAATGGAGAACTATATTGAAAAGGGCCTGCCAACGGTGGAAATGGGGAACTACATGTATATTGACCTAGATTAGTACACTAATGTGTGGGTACAACATATTTGGGGTGATGGTTTGTTTTAAAAAACAGGGGGCATAAGCGTACGAGCAGGGGGCGGGGATAGTTGCCTCCCAAATTTGGGCAAAACAGTAGGAACAACTCAGGCAAAAAATACTTTTGATTAGAAATTGGTTCTTGGAACATTACAACATTAATTCTCCGTGGCTGGTAAGTCAACAAGTGGCTTGTAAAACTGTTGACCGATTGCGCGACCAATGTTTGCATGTCATAACGTGACCCATTGTGGGTACTACGTCATCTGAGCTGATGGCAAACTACGTGCATATACATGCCGTGACCGACAGAGTCACACCAAAAGTTGGCTTTTGGTAATAATATTACAGTTACTAAGCCATTTTATTAAAGTTGTATGTTGTGACATTGATATTAATCACATTACTGTTTCATAAACTACCAGTATTCTGCTACAAAAGAGGTTTATTTTGAATTATGCACTACCGGCGTCGGACAACTATGTTGCCACCCGCCTGTTATTTTGTTTGTTAAATGTAGGCCTAAATCACTGTAAAAAGGGTAAAGAACGTTAGAAAAGTGAGCATTTTATACCTAGCCTTGCGAAATTCCAAATAGGCAAAGGAATCACACAGTTCTGGAAAGCAATTTCTTTGGATGATTCAGCTTAACTTTGAAATTCTTGTGTTGAAAAGTGTGTGATCGCAGTTGTCTGGCCCAAACGTTCCGTAGTGCACACATCGTGCACATTTATATGTTACTTGTACGATTTCCAATACTTGCTGGAACTGTCCTTACTGGCTTTATTCAGCCACTTGAAGGTTTCTGGTACAAACTCTAGAATATTTTTCACAGATTTCGAGAAAGAAAAGCCTCAAACAAATAAACAAAATGCAACAATCATCATGTACCGTACCGCACTTTCCTATGGAGAACGTCATGTTTGTTTACATTACCCACAATAAGTCACGTGACGCGGATTGCGCAATCGGTCTATTCCACATTTCGGCCTTTTGCTACCATTTTTTTTATGAATAAACCAAGGATGAAATGACATGAACTTTCTATTCTGACAAAGTTAGTACTCAACACAAAATTGTGCTGAGTTCATAATGACAGTCCGTCAAATCGGCTTTTGTGATTACATACCGAAACTCATGCATGGTCAGGGTTCATTTCGCCACGTCTTCCTTAATATTGGTTGTATCACTTCCAGATAAAACCTGAAGTGCTGCAATTGTGTACGGGTACCTCACCCATCTAAAAATTCCGTCAGTCATCGTTATGATTTCTTCAATTCAAGCGATTTACTAATCAATACTGCGTGATAATACAGTCACTGTTGCATAATCTGGAAGCTGTATTCTACAGTGTCACATGCATTGCAGAAACAACAGTTAGAGATCAGTGGTACACTTCTTTTTGAAGAACAATTTCAAGTCGGTTACTTTCACACAAAGCGAGCCTTTTAAAAGAACAGAAATCACTTCAATTTACACTATCCACCCTCAACAGAAATCACTTCTATTTACACTATCCACCCTCAAAACTCGGTTATTTAGTTTTGTTGAAAAAAGTGTTGTCTTCCATGCTGAGATTATAAATGTTATACATGTACATGTAATTGTAACATTTCGATGAGATTACGGAGGCCATTGCCCCCACTTCCCATATCTCATATCCTTGGTGTCCCTTCAAACATAGGGCAAGTAGTTTCACAATTTTCCAACAGATTGTCAGACCATTTTAATTACTGTGCCCTTTGCGAAATGAAAATGGCCTTGCCCCTTCCAAGATGAAATTGCAGGGGAGTGAGACTACTGAGTTATCACTTCCGTTAGACAAAGATTGGTTTGTAGATTATGTCCCCCGCCCCCTCCACCCCCACTAACCGAAGTATTTCTTTCTATAAGTTCTGGACTGGCAATCCATCAGGTTTGAAATCAGACCATTCCTGTCAAGTTAATAACCCACCTTGGCCATTGACGTTGTCCATCTATTACCCGAACAGGAAATTCATTATGAGACTCTCGAGTCGAGTTTGTCACCGCCGGAAGCCCACCAAGGGATTGAACTCGACCTTCGTCATCAACCCTCAAGTCTCACGGGAATTCACGAGAGATGGTCCAATCGGGCAGCTGAGTCAGCCCACTTTAGCTCCCACCTGCACGCCCAAGGTGTACGAGGGATACGCTCGGGCGCAAGTCCAGTGGGGCCACTTTAATGATTATGAAAGATAACTGTTAGTTAATATCGCAACCTTTTCCATTCTGCGAGCTGTTGAAAACAGTGTAAACTACCAAGTATCAATCAGTCAGTCAATCAATCAAATCGAGGGACTTCGCTCGTCTCTACGCCCCATGATAACATGGTAGTTCGTAACAGCGGCTTGTACAAGATGTCGCGGTCCAGTATCCACATTAATGTTACCCAGGATGCCTTCTTGATATTCTACCACGTTTAGGATCTCAGGAGGTAACTCAATGTTGTAGGGTTGTACCATCTCCTGTTTGCTTCTCAAGCAGATACCTAAATCTTAGTGCCCACTAAACTTAACTAAGCTCAATGAATAAAATCCGATGATTAATCTATACTTGCCTCTAATGGTGTCACTAGACTGCATCGAAGAAGGAAATCACCGGGTTTTTTTTAAGGTCGCAGGAAAAGATGCTGGACAGCATTACTTCCCATGAAATCATCTTATGATTGATTGATGCATCGAACTACTACGTTGGCGGCGAGATTTCTGATTTTGTTTTTTAATCACGAGCTTTCAACTTGAAGTGACCTTTAAAAATAACAATATAAGTAAATAAATAAATAAATAAAACTCAAAGGAGATTGACAATAATAAAAAAAAAACAATTTCCCAATATGTATTTTGAAAAAATCATAAAATGAGTTAATTTCAGAGAAGAGTGCTATCTTAACGATATCCATGCTCAAACCGATTTTACCTTGAAAAAAATTAATACAAATGTTGAATTGCTATTTTTGTAGGATGACCAAAGGTATTAATTTTCAAATGAGCTGTCGAACAGGGAAAAAAAATCCACCAACGAATAATAACAGAGCAATTATTTTTTTTTTCAATGATTTTTTGTGTGGATCACAATAAATAAAACTCCGCGCGCTGCCTGTTCAATTTCAGACGGGTGCCTTGCAACACAGAGACAAAATGCGGGCGGAAATGACTTGGTGATATAGCTGACTTCTGGGTACCAGCAGCGAGCCGGGCATTGCCGTCGTGTACATTTTCATGTAGGTTAGTTGGCCAGGATAATCGTTTCATACACATTTGTTTAGCCATCTATAAGGTCAAAACGCGATTCGTGAATTTTATCCATTACAAAATAGAATGCTCTTTTAAATTTCGTTCGCTGTGGAACCAATTCATTTTCGAGCACAAATCACAGGAGCACGGATCATGCAACTTTAAAGTTTTAGATTGAAATTCACTCTAAGCGATTGACAACCTGCAACTAGGGACAACCTGCAGATGATTTCAAACGATTAGAGTGAACTGCAATCTAAAACTTTAAGAGAGATACGAGCCGACTAAAGTCAGTGCAAAAAGATGTAGGCCTTTATGGAAACGAGGTTTTAATTATGAACCAGAAGCAATTGGCGGTTTCTAATCGATGATGTTATCTTCTGAAAATCCCCCTGTCCCAAGCCGAGGGGCAAATTTCTAAGCACTCAAGAACAGGAACAATTTGCTGAACAGTAAAAAGGCCTTCAGTATTCCACATAATAGTAAAGGGTCGTAACCGCATACCTCCCGCTACTAATAAATTCGATGTGCGTGCAGAGCCTAACAGGCTTCCCATAGCAACCAATGCTAGATGCTAAATATTCAAAAATGTTAAAACAAATATTTCTAAATGTCTCTCAGCCTCTAGAAAACAAATCAAATATATTATATGACAACTAAACTTCAGTTTTCTTTTCAATTATTAACATTTATTTGGTAGGCTGATCCAAAATAAAAACACCCCGAACGAGTAAACTGGCCAGACTCCATCTTGGAAAAAAATGACCATACCCTCTTTTTTATTATAGCAAAATAGGGCCATTTGAAGAAGGCCGGTGTACCCAAAATGCTCCAGGTTGAAAATCAATAACCCCGGAAGCACAATGTTAGACCATATTTTTTTTTATAAAAGTCAAATCTTTGATTTACAGAAAAAGTTATGGGCTTACATTTTTTTTCTCTGTTTGGTGTAGTAGTGCACCCCTCGACAACAATGTAATTGAAACAGCGCCCTCGCTTGTTAGGATAGAACATTGTATGGAAATGGAGAATAAAAACTCGTTCGGCATTGCAAAGCAAAGAATAATAGATTTGATTTTTACCATTTGACGAAAAGTATTGCGATACCATGATAGGTCTACTGCTAAATATAGCATTATAACCTCCAACATCAACTCATATTAGAACTGTGCGAGTAGTGTAATACGTCACCTATAAACACGAACTGGGCAAGTCCCGAAACATTGTTGGACGTTGCGCTATAAATTCCAATATTGAATTCTGTACACGTATGGCTGGTCACGGACTCTTCCTCTGCATGTGCACAGATACAGTTTAGTATTTACATGTATACGAAAGTAAAGGCCTCCAGGGCTAGGCTGGTCACTCAACTATGAACAACTCGAATTCAAGTCTCAGCTCCCCCGTTTCTGGGTAGACATACCTTAACACATTGTCATACTACAACCCTTTTGATCCCAAATATCTGCCTCCACTGTCTCACCATTCTCATTAATGGTTCACAATATTATACATGTACTTGTATAACTATTTAATCCTAGCTCGAACCCCCAATGATGGTCAACCCAATCATGACCCAATCGACTTCATTTCTTACAGCAGACACACACCACATTTATTTTCTTGATAAAGCTGTAACGTCAAGACCTCCGGAGAGCAAGACCAGAGAAGTGAGGATTGGTAGATAGCAAGGACCACAACTGCATCCTCGCATGGTTACAATATTCTCGCACGAAAATGTGTAATAATTTTTGCATAACCGTTTTTACGATAAATCAAATCATGGAGTTAAATTTTCTACATTCTTACCTCCGTGATCAAAATTACTGAATGCTAGAAAGTTCTCTATTGTTTTATATTATATTTTTGATATGGATATGCCTCCTGTAATTCCTGTAGAGCTTTAAACTTGTAGGCCTATCGGATTGTTTCAGTTTAAAGATAACAACCTTTGCTAGGGGTGGGCGCGGTCGGTGACACACCAGGTAGGCGGGGACGGGGTTTATTGTTTATTGCTGCCGAGAAAGATTCGGATGGTACGTTTTCAGTTATAAAAGGATGGTCCATGTATTGCTCTATGGTTTACTTAATAGTAAACGACGCGATGTGTACACGTTGTTTAATGTTCACATTGCAATGGGACCAATAAACAACGTGTGACTCGATGGTGCTTTAATTACCCATAACCCTCCACATAGTTGCAATTGGTTTACCATTAGTCGTGCAACAACCTATGGTACAGCGGTTGCTCTTTAATTAATGCGCTCCTGTTTCGTGTGTTTAGGATACACTGACTAGGGGAATCCCTGGACGTGTGTTGCAATCCTTATTCCTGACACGTGACGCATTTCCTTCCAAAGTACAAAAAAAACTTCATGATACATGTACAACCATAGAGCGACAGAGTTAGAGTACAAACAAGTCTCATTATCTTCAGGAATGGCGTTTTACGACTACAGCCATCATCCCTGTGACGACTTTCATCATGACCACTTTTCCAGACGAAGGAAGTGGATGCAGTTAGTTGATGCAGCTGCATATTTCGACAGTGTCGTGGCCAACTTCTTCCGCTCTATAGTCGCTCAAGGACATGGTGAAGTCGTGGACCAACTCCTCCCGTGCTTCGATGCTATTTCCACCATCTACAGGCAGCGGTTACATGACACCGACACGAGGACGGACTGGGGCGACGGACGCAACCGCTGTGCCTACACGTACCGCTTCTTCGCCCTGCACTGCCACCTCGTCTACCGCAGTCTGCAGATGGCGTTGTCGCCGAGTTTGCAACTTCTTCGAGAGATGTGGAGAGACGATTTCTCACTCCGAGTGTGCTGCATTGGTGGAGGGCCCGGCTCAGACATTGTTGGATTGACAAGGTTTATTCGAGACAACGAACTGTTCCCGTTGTGGAGACTTAAATGCTCTGTGTTTGATCTTCACCCCGAGTGGGAGAACACTTGGATGGCCATCAGCAAAGCCAGCCCGCCCGGGGAGTTCCCGGTGCTGTCGTATCTCCCGGGGGACATTATTCGCAAAAATCCCCCGCTGAGTGCTAGAGGGCGTCTTACAATACAGTCTGCCAACATCATCACCGCGGTCAAGGTGTTCTCCTCCGTTGTTGCTTTCATGAAGAAAGATGCGTTGCACGGTAACCTGCTGCGGGAAATCTTCCAGGAAATGAAGCCCGGTGCATTGCTTTTCTACATTGATAACTTTTACAAGGAGGATCATCGAGCCTTTCAAGCCATGGCGTATGATGGAGGTGTGACTGAGCATCTGTTCGAGTGGCATGGAGAGATGAACTTCCCCGAAGTGGCCCACTCGCAGTCTATCAACCGTATCATCAAGGAGACGGGGTTCAAACCCCTCCGCCGCTGCACAGTGTCCGTCATGCTCCTAAGGAAACCACTCACAAAGGGGTACTTCATTTAAGCTCCACGCAGAACTTGAGGAAACTACATGTATAAGCCAACCTCTCGCCTCTAGAATTAGACGCCAAGAAATACTCAAATATTCTATTTCTATAAACACAGATCTTTGCCATTTAATTTTGAGAGCATACTTTATAACTAAGACTGTGATCTGTCCCATTTAATTTTGAGAGCATGCTCATCCAGTCTGATAGTTCGCAGAGTTGAATAGAACATAACATAACAATTTAAGACAAAAGCTGAAAACGAATAAACCAAGTACCAGCTGGAGCCCGATGGATTACCTAAAAGAAACAAAGTTTCTGTTGAGAGGCTCTCCTCACCAGCTGGCACAATAAAATAGTTAAAATGATAAATAAATATATATTATATATTACTAAAAGTATATATTAATAAAATAAAATAAACGAAAGTATAAATAGCACTTTGAAAAGGAAAACAAAAATGGTTTTATAGGCAGAAACACCAAAACAATAAAATAAACAAGCATGAGCTAATCATTAAAACAAAAGTAAAATGCAAAAGATAATAATTTATGAGGAGTGAGCAGTCACTTATAACGCATGAACAATCTGTGACTGGTATCCTGCTTATATTTGCTATAGCAGAACATTTTTAAAGGCATTGCATACGTTTGGTAATGACTCTGAACATTTTTGGCAATAAAAACTTACTTGGTAAGGAGTACAGCAGCTTTGGATAGTATACTGCATTTTGAGAAACGTTTCACTTCGAAGTACTGCAGTTATGGAAAAATAGATCACTTTTTATCCGCCAAAAACTTGAATCTGAGAAGCGTTATGGCCGTAACGCTTCTCAGAATGTGTATTCCAATGACGGATACTTCTTCTGCGTGAACGCAACCGCTCCAGATTTTTGGCGATATCTAAAAAACGCTGCCACGTTTTGAAATGAAATTTACACAGGTTAGTTTTATGGTATATATCTACAATTATATAGCATTAAAGGCATTGCATACGTTTGGTAATGACTCTGAAAATTTATGGCAATAAAAACTTACTTGGTAAGAAGTACAGCTGCTTTGGATAGTATAATGCATATTGAGAAACGTTCAATTCGAAGTACCGCCGTTATGGAAAAATATATCACTTTTTATCTCCAAAAATTTGAATCTGAGAAGCGTTGTTGGCGGTAACGCTTCTCAGATTTTGAACGTTCGAATTGACTAACGCCCTCAAGTGTCTAAGATTAACTGCTTTGTAAATTGATTCCTAATTGGTCGTTTTCGCCGATCGATCTCTGAATGGGCAGTTCGCCCCTGGTTCGATCGCCCTTACACGGAATCGCCGTCTTGGAAAAATGACAGCGAGTCAACACCAATGCGAATTTACTTTCCAACAGTAAATAAAGGCCCAGTTCCCCATCTTGCGCTTACGGCGCTGTATAATCTTTGGTCACCACTGACTGCTGATCTCTATTGCACGAATTACGTAATTCATAAACATGTCACATTTTGACATTGCTGTGTGCCTGACGGATGAGTTGTCGTTTCATATGTTCCCAAAATTTAACTCTCTGAGAAAGATATGGATTAGGAATATACGCACAGATCCTGGATGAAGTTTCAAGGTAAGTCTCAGACATTCATTGTCAAAAATGTTTATTTAAAACCATACCATGGAGGTACGTTTCGTAACTAGAGTAGGCTGTAACTCGCTCTTATCTTATTACTAAATACTATTTAATTTACTAAGTATTACTAAATAGTGAATAACGTTCAGACGTTAGTGCACGCATACCGTCGAAGAAGGAAGTGTACTCCATATGTCTGCTCTCTTCTATGTTCTAAGTAAGGTCAGACTGCACGAACATGTAGCTCATGGAGTCGAGTGTACGATAAAAAGCCTGTACAAATAAGTTATACTACTATAGGACTCAACCATTGTCAACTAATTAGTCTGGTGGAATCCCTGAGGGTTTTCCTGATTTCACTGGACAATTTTGTAAATTTATGATGTTGAATTGCTTCTTATCTTGAATTGAACCATGGGCATAGACGAAGGACGAACTAAACTGACAAACTCAAAACTGCTTATGTTATAGTCTTTATATAATGTCCTCAGAAGTTACATGAATGGAGGTCTTTAACTCTGAATATTCTAAGGTCTTTCAGGGATTTTCTTGGTGCTTTACTGATTTTCTTAATTTGTTTTTATTTTTGATGTTTTGAATTTCAGATAACAAGATGCACAAATGTTTGTTCGACTCACTTTAAAGAAAATGAGTTTAAAAACCACAATGACTGGGAAAAGGCTTCTTAAATGCTCCAAGCATTTTTCCTTGGACTGTGGAAACTCCTAAAAGGCGGCAACTTAGAAGAAACAGAGAGTAAGTATTTTATTTATCAACTGAACACAATTAACTCTTTCTAGGGATGTGTTGACTTACAACTTAGTTATGCAAAGCATCTGTTCATTCGAAATCTTCATTGTGCTGAAAGCACTAGCTAAATTGTATGTTTGGCATTGTACAACTTTTTAAGGCCTCTCCCCCACCCCACCCCACCCCTTAAAAAAGGGTTAGTGGGTGGTTGCTACTAAACCTGGGAAAATGAAGATATAACATGAAGTCCCTCCTGATCCATTTTTTTTTAAAGCTTTGCTATCATTACTCTACAATGCAAATCTTGAAATCCTATAAATGTACGGGTAAGTTTCATTATTAAAATTGTCAAAATTATGTGTCATATTGACAAATTTCTTTACAATTAACAGGTGTCCAGCAACAGCTGTGAAACATGGAGAGTGACTGTGGTGTGGAGAAGCATTACCAAGTTACCGGACCATGATTATCTGGATCACATCCCCTGTAGAAGACAAACTTTTAGGCCACGCAGGAACGAATTGAACAACTGGAAAGCAACTTGATAAACAATGCCGTCCAGAAAGACATTTTTCGGATAGGTATTCCAAAGATCCTGCATAGATTTACACGGCATTTCCAACATACACACTGTTGATGGAATTTTTTAATTTTGTTTTTCCTCATGCATCAACGATGACCCGATGGAGCCAAGTGGTGTGTTCAAAAAGAGGAGAAAGTTCATCAATGCGTGCTGGCTTTCGGTCTGAACTGCCACTTATTGACCAGTTTTTTTCTTTTCCTGAATAAGGTCAAATAAGGTTCATTCGATGAGGACTTAGGAGATAAATTTGGCATATCTAGTTCAACAGTCAGCAGATTTAGTATTACTTGGGCTAACTTTCTGTATGCTGTGCTTGGGAGTATTCCTTTGTGGCCAACAAGAGAGACGGTCGACCGACATATTCCAGATGCCTTCAAACAGTTTTCAAAATCTTGTGTTATTTTAGACTGTACTGAACTATTTGTGCCAGCACCGTCAAGTTTGAATTTAAATTCAGAATTTTTTTCGCATTACAAACGTCATGAAACATTTAAATGCCTTATTGGAATATCACCAGGAGCAGGAGGCCTTGTTACATTTGTAAGTAACCTCTATGCTGGTGGAATTTCAGACAAAGAGATCACCAAGCAGTCTTGTATGTTGAATTTACTTGAATCTGGAGAAGAGGTAATTGTAGATAAGGGATTTGTAACAGAGTACCTGCTTTGTCCTGTTGAATGTAACTTGGTTATTCCACCATTCCTTACTGCTGAAAGTGGTCAATTTTCCAAAGAAGAAACTGAATAGACGCAGACCATTGCAAGACTCTATGTGCATGTAGAGTGAGCTTTTCGTAAAGAAATTTCATCTGTTTGATGGCCTCGTACCAATTTCCCTTGCTGGTACAGTTAATCAAAAGTGGACAGTCTGTTGTAATGTAACAAATTTTCAAGGGCCATTATTCTAAGTCAGTGTAGAAGTCTAACAGTCAAGTGTATAATTTTATATTTATGCATGAACCATTGAACATCATTTTATGAAGTAATCCTGTAAAAAAGGCCGTTTGCATCATTATTGGAGACAGCCTAGAATCAGTTGCCTGTAAATTGCATCATGTGACATGACTCTTACGAGTGACAGCAGGCATAGATTGAAGGAACCATACCTCTGTATCTTCTCCAAGAAATGGCTTTCTGTGGCATTTCCCCTACATATTTAAAACAGGTGCTGGTCAGCACAAACTTTGACCTAAAATGTGCATGTATTATAAAATAAACTAATTATGCCATTGCACCCCAAAATACTAAAAAAAGGACTTAGTTTCTGCAGTAGCACCATGTAAATTATCGAGCCCTGTGGACATTTTAGATTCCTTAATTGTTTCTTGAAGGATCTGCGACACACTCAAAAGCAATTACTGTATGTGGTTCTTCATTGTTTTATGTCAATAAACAGTGTGTTTAAAAAAAAATAAAAAATCCCGTATAGTGATTTTGTTTTGTCTTCTTTTATAAATAATGGTTTTCAGGAACGCAAACAAAATTCACATGCATTACACAATATACTTTGTGGCTACTTTTGTGAAAGAAACAACACTCTCCTTGGACATACAATATATGTGGCTCAGATTATTGTCCTCTGAAATGCCCATGAATAGCTCCAGAATGAATTACTCAATGATAACGGGAACCACAATGTGTAGAGGGGGAAAAAAGAAAAGTTTGACTAAAGGACAAGAACTATTTTATGTTTCAGTCTTTTTTAACCATCAATTCGGTATAAAATCAGGAGATGCATCTTTAAGTAATTACAACTTGTTATCACACAAAGCTGGCAGCAAGTACTGGAAACAAAACGCGCCAGTTATGAATAGTCTATCATCAATGAATGTTCCTTCTACATGAAAGTCATTTGTTTTCCACACAAAGAAATCACACCATTTTGATCCAGTTAAACCCATCATCTGTCCCATAACCTGGACATAGTAGTTATGGGACTTTCTCAGTTTATATAACCATGGAGGTAGGAATTAAACTCATGATATAAACCATTCACACATGACTGGTACTGAACTTCCGTGAATGAAACCCTTCATTTGGGCATTTATTTCGAGGTGTTTCTCTGGGGTCGTAGGCCCTTTTCGAAACCACGGCTTCGGCTCCGGATTCGGCTCAGGCTAGCTTGGCCCCGCGGTTGTTATGACAATTGCGCGTGCTTTGCGAACGCGCTCAGGGCCAGCTTCAGACGAGAGGACGGACCCTGAAGCCGAATCCAAAGCCAAAGCCGTGGATTCGAAAAGGGCCAATAAATCCTTCCGTCTGGGGAACATGCCAGATGTACGCATGATGGGTTGATTACTATTTTCCTTTGTGCCGGTAATTACTCCGGTCGACGGGCTACGTCCCGTAGCCATAGATTATTTATTGGGGGGGGGGGGGGGGGTCAAGTTTGTTTTCGGTTTGAAACATATTCAAAAAGGAGTTCTTGTAAATATTAGCCCGGAGCAATAAACTGATTTATTGCTTCATGATAAAAAACCACAAGTCGGGCATGGGCAAAGATTATTTACCAAACAGTACATAGCAAATGATTTGATTGAGCTTGGATTTCCTCGGTGATAACATCAGTGAGCACAATGTGTAGGCCTACTATACATGACACTGCGTTGTTTATTACATGTCCATTTCGATTACAAAAGCTACTGAGCGACCAAATTGGCCTAGATACTCTCAGTTCACAATTTCACCACAGTACACACATACGTACTGTGCATGTGGTACCTAGAACACAGTACAATGTACATGATGTGTGTGTGTGTGTGTGTGTGTGTGTGTGTGTAGCTTACTCCATCACGTCCGCTTGCGGTCAGTCGGCTCTGCTGCATATATTATCATAATGTTATGGGACCTGCCAAACCACAGTGGAGAGTTCGTGACCCCGTTTCAGGTTACACGAAGCCGTGCCACGGCTGGCACACGGACCCCCCGGGCTGGCCGAACGAACCAATTTCAAACGGCCCATATTGGTATTTTTAAGATAACGACCACAGGAGGGCGGTAGTACTTTTTCAACGAACTACAATATGAAATGTCGAAACTATTTACTAACTGTTCTCCGGCGTGAAATAACCGTTCTAGTTTGTCGCCGAAATCTCAAAAACGCTACTACCTTTTGAAATGAAACTTTCACAGGTTAGTTTTATGGTATATATCTACAATTATATTGGTTTGAAACAAACAGTAGGCTCAAACTACCAAACGTATGCAATGCCTTTAAGGCAAACGTACGGTTCCAAAAACCAAAGGTATACTTTGCCTTTAAGCCTTATTTTATGCTTTAGCATCTTTATGAAATTGGGCCCTGCTATGATCGTGACGGAAGTCCCCCTTTAAACTATATGCATAGTTTATTTATCAATTTCAACACCATTCAAAGCTTCATCAAATCCTACTTATTGGAACTTTGACTAGCTGTTTCATAATTTATGTAAGAATGCAAAAAAAAAAATGTTAATGGCCTCACGCTTCGAACCAAGCAGAGTCTTTCTTGTTAGCCTTTGAGAAAGACTCTGCTAGGGTCAAAACGTGAGATACAATTTTTTTTTGCATTTATACAACAGGTCCTTGTGGTTGGTGAGCAGTTTGCAACAGCTAATTTTATTTTATTTTTTTTTCATGTAAGAATACGACAAACCTAAAGAAGATGACTTTTGTGATGATCTGCCTCTTAGTTTTCCAAGAGACAAAGAGAGGTTGCTTGATTTGTTCAAGTGTTGAATTCTATCTGTCCTTTAGAGTAAAGGAGCCAATATCGCCATAAAAGAAACATGGGTGCCGTTCTGGTATTGTGCCATGTGGTTTTCACGGTAGTTGATGTTGAACATAGTAACTGCATGGTCTTTGTTTTAGCCACTGGACGAAATAACTTGTCCCAATAATTGTTAATACCATTACTACTGCTAGGGACTGTGGTAGAAGCACAACAAGGTGGGAAAAAAGTAAAATTAAAATGTCGCTATTACTTTCAATCGAAAGATCGTCACATATATCATTAGAAAAATGGCCGTTCGTGCTGTTTGAAAACAGTGAAATCGTAGTGTTTGTCAAATTGACGAATGCGTATGGGCAACAATCGGAGCATCAGTAACGGGTACTGAAAGTTTTACTTCCGAGACGGTTTAAATAATCACTTATTCTGTAGAATAGATTTATGTTTCAGATTTGTCATTATTTTAGTGAATAGTCTTGCTCCAGATCTATCATTTTAATAGACTAAATGTTGTGTTTACTTTTTGTTTTTAAAACTAGTAAAAAATAAAATAACAGACGCCTTTGTAATTTGTTTTCTAAGCAAACTAAGATGATTAATAAATATATGAGTGACGTCAGACTGTACATTCAAACTATAGTAGTTTAAGTATGTCATAATATTAATAATACTAAAGATTCGCAGGAAAAAATGCTGAACATACTACCAAAATAAAATGACGTTTTGGGTCATAACATGTGAAACAGCGGTCTGGCAGATGCACAGCATCTTACTATGTATAGGCCTAATAATTCACTTTTATTTCCTACATATTTTGAATTTCATCCCACAACTTTTCACTCATCTGATGAGTGAAAAGTTCTTACCTAAATAAAATGATATTTTGGGTCGACTCATAACTGTCGGTCGGATACACAACATCTGACCCGAATTCAAACTTGTTGTACCACTTCAAGGTCAAGAGTGACACTCTTGTTTTCTACATATATTTTGTTTGATTATTATTCTGACAGTACAAGAGTTTGTTGTTTTGAATTGGCTTAAGAGTTACTCAAATTAAAGGGGCTGTGTCAACATCGTTATAGCATAGGCTTGCTCTATGGTTTTAGCAGTCATGTGGCTGTGCGTGGAAAGATGAACTCTCACCCAGATACATGCACACGCGCACGCTTGCTGTGAAATCACAAAGGGTGCCGTTTTGTCAAACTGTAGTGTAGTAACTGGGTTATTCCATTTACTACTTTAATCATGACGACACAGCCCCTTTAATCTTTAAAATTAATATGCCATTTACCTTAAAGCTGACGCAATAGTGATCAGACTGCAAAACTTCCATGCCTTCAAAGATGGCAGCTTTCCGTACGGTTGTACCCTTGGCTTTGCTTGTTGATGACTGCTTGGCTGGGTTTTATTGTTTGAGATAAATACACAGCCACATCAAGCACCGTACGGTTGTAACATCATCACTCAGTTTACTCAATTTTAAGACATAAATACTGGTAAGGTTGCAAATCTGCTTTTATTCTGGGAGCTTACTTCCCACTTCAAGGCCTATCCATTTGATATTTACACCAATGGAATACATTCTAGAGCATATTTAACTCTAGCATGTGCTAAGTCCGGTTCATACTTCACGCGAAAGCGAATGCGAAGCCAATTCTGGTGATGCAAACATTAATTAGTACTGTTTTTCAATTGTGACGAAAAGAATATTCGCTGAACTTTTGCAAGTCGCATGAAGTATTTTAACCTGGGCTTGAAGCCCCAGTACAACATTGGTAAAAAGAAAAACATAAAATGTTCACAGATTTACATGTACACGTACCTTACATGGTATAAAGATAATGATGGTAAAAAAATTATCTTGAAATATTTCTGCCTGAAGTGTTATCGTTTTTCAATAATAAATGAAATAAGATCCAAAATTAGTTTTCGTCTCAGTGAGCCGAAAACTTTGTCTATAGGAATGCGTACAAAAATGCTGAATGCATTTTTACCGGTTTCTCACAAACGAAAGAACGAAATGAGCTGACATTTTCACAGGTTGATTTATCTTGATTTGTGCAAAGAATGGAAGCAGGCAGTTTATTAATGTTGAGCTGGGGCTTTCATGCCGTGTATATCAAGCTACTACTGAAAATTACTACTTTTATTTAGAAAGTGGAAATGCAGAAATAAGAAACAATACTGCAGGAATGAGGCCGCAATTCAAAACTGACTTACCAAACTTTATTTCAGTCATAATTTAAACTTTCACAAAGGTCATTTTAAGGTCAGGTAATGTGTTTTGACCAATCAAAATGTGCTTTAAGTAGGGCTTTTTGATCGGCCCTACCAATACATTCTGATAAGCTTGCATTTCGTATGTAAGTCGTCCATTGGTCGGTATCTGAGGGCCATTTTAAACCTTCGAATCACTTAAAAACTCATGAGCGTTTGTGGGCTATGCCCCCGAACCCCCCACATGTTGGTGAGTCCCATGTCATTGTGCTTTTACTTGCATTTGATAATGTCAGTCGGCAAATTTAGGCTTCCACACCCCCTCAAAGAAGTGCCTTCGCTGCGCCACTGATGGCTAGCCCCAATGGCTTGCCCTAATGGCTTGCTCCGATTGCTTGCCAGTGATGGCTAGCCCCAATGGCTTGCCCTAATGGCTTGCTCCGATTGCTTGCCAGTGATGGCTAGCCCCAATGGCTTGCCCTAATGGCTTGCTCCGATTGCTTGCCAGTGATGGCTAGCCCCAATGGCTTGCCCTAATGGCTTGCTCCGATTGCTTGCCAGTGATGGCTAGCCCCAATGGCTTACCCTAATGGCTTGCTCCGATTGCTTGCCAGTGATGGCTAGCCCCAATGGCTTGCCCTAATGGCTTGCTCCGATTGCTTGCCAGTGATGGCTAGCCCCAATGGCTTGCCCTAATGGCTTGCTCCGATTGCTTGCCAGTGATGGCTAGCCCCAATGGCTTGCCCTAATGGCTTGCTCCGATTGCTTGCCAGTGATGGCTAGCCCCAATGGATTGCCCTAATGGCTTGCTCCGATTGCTTGCCAGTGATGGCTAGCCCCAATGGATTGCCCTAATGGCTTGCTCCGATTGCTTGCCAGTGATGATTAGCCACAATGGCTTGCCCTAATGGCTTGCCCCGATTGCTTGCCAGTGATGGCTAGCCCCAATGGCTTGCTCCGATTGCTTGCCAGTGATGGCTAGCCCCAATGGCTTGCCCTAATGGCTTGCCCCGATTGCTTGCCAGTGATGGCTAGCCCCAATGGCTTGCCCTAATGGCTTGCTCCGATTGCTTGCCAGTGATGGCTAGCCCCAATGGATTGCCCTAATGGCTTGCTCCGATTGCTTGCCAGTGATGGCTAGCCCCAATGGATTGCCCTAATGGCTTGCCCCGATTGCTTGCCAGTGATGACTAGCCACAATGGATTGCCCTAATGGCTTGCCCCGATTGCTTGCCAGTGATGGCTAGCCCCAATGGCTTGCTCCGATTGCTTGCCAGAGTGATGACTAGCCACAATGGCGAGCCGAGGGTAGACATAGTGTGCATAAGCAACCTGCAAGCTGCAGCACAGCACCTGTCCTTTTGAGTGCTTAGATCAATACCTGAAGAAAGAAAACAACTACATTATAATTTTAATATTAATGAAGTCATGAAGTTTTCAGATTCCTTGGGGGGGGGGGGGGCAATCAAGAACCAAGATTTATCGTGGGTGATAACATCAGGTCGTCACGTGGCCGGAAGAAGGACGTAACGAAAGTGTGACCGGCAACAGGTCCTATGCAATACCGGTAATTACTGTCCAAATTTGTGTTTTAAGAACATCGAGTGTGAAAGTTTGGTCAAAGTTTGTCTGCTATTATTTTGTAAGTCCTTCAGGAAAGTTAAATTCTGCATAGGAATGGAAACGCATGTCTCAGGTGTAATACTAAGCAACATATATACAACAGTTGTGCCCTATTTTTTTTTCAAAAGAGCCATGTTATTGCTTGTGACCTACTGCGGCAAAAAAACAACAAGCCTTGGTGCACCCGCTGCGAACCTGCGAAAGTTGGCTTGTTGCTTTTGTTGCTCTCTTGCAGGTTTCGAACCCCGCACATCGGACTCACGAAACCAGTCGGCCACTCAACCGTTTGTGCTGTTTTGTTGCCCACCACCACCCTCTTCTTTTTCTCCATTTATACTTTCAAAAGTACTTTTTTGTAAAAGAACTTGTCTCAGTTACATTGCTATATCCACCTGATGGGATGCGAACCCGGGTCTCGCTGTTCACACTACATCAACTAACCAGTTGGGCTATCCGCTAAACACGTATAGCAGTGTATTATATTCATTACATATAAATGATACTACCTTCATCTACTAAGATGAAAAGATTCGAACGTACCGGGATTCGAACCCGGGTCGTGCGATTTCAACCTCCACATCTATCCAGTTGAGCTATCTACTCAATGTGAAAGAAGTGCTGTGTTTTCTTGTATATAAATAAAATAATACGTTGTACTTTATAGGCCTGTAGCCCCTGATAGGACGTCAGTTTCCGTTGCACTAGTGTTCCTTCGTTTTGAACGTTCGTAGGACCGTAGCACGGTAAAGACTCTGTCCAATCACAAGCTATGCAACTAAGACTCCACCAAACACTGACAGTTCTTTTTGATGAACATCATAAATATTCATGTTATTCATCAAAGAGCCAGGGGAGAGGCATGCGCTGAGGAATTTTTGTATTGTGCTTCTACCTGTAAAGCATACAGGGCGAAGACAATTACTGCCAATGCAAGGCAGCAAATGTGCCCCCACTGTTATATAAGAATTGAGCTCGTACAAGAATGTAACTTAAATGGAGGTTGTGTTGCATGGCTCTTGAGACAAAGTCTCGTGAATGCAAATTGAATCGTGGGATGGGAGGAAAAGGACGACAATTTGGGACTAAAGAACCCGCATATAAAATAAACTCATTGCAAAAACATTTATTACTTCACCACAAAATTAACGCGAGAACTGCAGCATGTTTTTTTTTTTTTTCTTCTTCTTTTTTTTAGGAGTCGGGGATGGGGGTGGGTGAAGCATAAGGATTTGGGTGTCAGTTGGCCACATAGCTTAAAGGGATAATTATAGGACTGGTAAAGCTGATAGTGCAGGGATCTTACTTTGTGTAATTCAATGTAATTCACATTCAAATAAGACTCGGTTCGTCCATGATGCTATTCAGGCCTGCTGTTCACATTCAAATAAGATTCGGTTCGTCCATGATGATATTCAGGCCTGCTGTTCACATTCAAATCAGATTCGGTTCGTCCGTGATGATATTCAGGCCTGCTGTTCACATTCAAATCAGATTCGGTTCATCCATAATGATATTCAGGCCTGCTGTTCACATTCAAATCAGATTCGGTTCGTCCAGGATGATATTCAGGCCTGCTGTTCACATTCAAATCAGATTCGGTTCATCCATAATGATATTCAGGCCTGCTGTTCACATTCAAATCAGATTCGGTTCGTCCAGGATGATATTCAGGCCTGCTGTTCACATTCAAATCAGATTCGGTTCGTCCGTGATGATATTCAGGCCTGCTGTTCACATTCAAATCAGATTCGGTTCGTCCGTGATGATATTCAGGCCTGCTGTTCACATTCAAATCAGATTCGGTTCATCCATAATGATATTCAGGCCTGCTGTTCACATTCAAATCAGATTCGGTTCGTCCGTGATGATATTCAGGCCTGCTGTTCACATTCAAATCAGATTCGGTTCATCCATAATGATATTCAGGCCTGCTGTTCACATTCAAATCAGATTCGGTTCATCCATAATGATATTCAGGCCTGCTGTTCACATTCAAATCAGATTCGGTTCGTCCGTGATGATATTCAGGCCTGCTGTTCACATTCAAATCAGATTCGGTTCATCCATAATGATATTCAGGCCTGCTGTTCACATTCAAATCAGATTTGGTTCGTCCATGATGCTATTCAGGCCTGCTGTTCACATTCAAATAAGATTCGGTTCGTCCATGATGATATTCAGGCCCGCTGTTCACATTCAAATCAGATTCGGTTCGTCCGTGATGATATTCAGGCCTGCTGTTCACATTCAAATCAGATTCGGTTCATCCATAATGATATTCAGGCCTGCTGTTCACATTCAAATCAGATTCGGTTCGTCCAGGATGATATTCAGGCCTGCTGTTCACATTCAAATCAGATTTGGTTCGTCCATGATGATATTCAGGCCTGCTGTTCACATTCAAATCAGATTCGGTTCGTCCAGGATGATATTCAGGCCTGCTGTTCACAATCATATGAGATTTGGTTTCGTCATGGCATGTAGAGGCTGATAATATTGAGATTTATTTTCTGATCTGTTTTTGTGTGATTGCTTGGAAAATTTCTCGCTAAATCCGTTGTCTAAGTGAAGAGAAAATAGTGAAAAGCCGAGCACATCTGTTGGCACCATGTAAAACTTTATTTTTAAATTTTTGAAATAGTAACAATTGAAATTAAAATCTGGGTTTTTAAAAACAAATTCTCGACAGAAATAATTATGTGGGATACTGTCGTGAACTTCATAACCAGTGAGGTTTCAGCAGACTGATTCAAAGAAATCAATGTTTTTTGATGGGTACCAATCCGGTATTTTATATGTAGGCCTATTTTCCCGCAGTATGAAATCTCACTGTTTATGAAGTTCATGTCAGTACCAGCTCCCAACCAATGTTTTTTAAGACCCAATTTCAATTTTAAATTGACGTTTTTACGTACTTAAAATTGTATGACTCTCACGATTCCCTGCTCTTTTAGACAACTGATTGAATCAAAAATTTCATTTTTTCCCTCGATGTTTTCATGGAATTAAACAAAGTAAGAAACCTGCATGCATGCACTATAGGCTTTCGGGTCCTATATAGCTTTAAGTTATTCGGCCAACCTGACACCCAAATCCTTATGCTTCACCCGCCCCCACCCAATTTTTTTTTAATAATAACAAACAAACAAACAAATATGCTGCAGTTCTCGCGTTAATTTTGTGGTGAAGTAATAATTGTTTTTGCAATGAGTTTATATGCGGGTTCTTTAGTCCAAAATTGTCGTCCTTTTCCTCCATTCCCCGATTCAATTTTCATTCACGGCACATCTTCTATTGCAAGTTAACAAGACTTTGTCTCAAGAGCCATGCAACACAACCTCCATTTAAGTTACATTCTTGTACGAGCTCAATTCTTATAACAGTGGGGGCACATTTGCTGCCTTGCATTGGCAGTAATTGTCTTCGCCCTGTATGCTTTACAGGTAGAAGCACAATACAAAAATTCCTCAGCGCATGCCTCTCCCCTGGCTTTTTGAATAACATGAATATTTATAATGTTCAACAAAAAGAAGTGTCAGTGTTGGGTGGAGTCTTAGTTGCATAGCTGTGATTGGGCAATGGCAAGGTCTTTACCGTGCTACGGTCCTACGAACGTTCAAAACGAAGGAACACTACTGCGACTGACGTCCTGGGTATAAGCTCCTCTCTACAATGCGAACAAAATTACAAGAGTCGTTTTCTCCTATTTTACCTGATCTTGAAAGCTGAAAGTCTGTTCATACGGTGTGCAGTCATCTCGACTCAAATCCATCTCGACTCAAAACCATCTCGACGCAAACTCGACTCGACTCAAGTCAAGTCGACTCAAAACCGACTCGACGTATTAGCAATACCAACTCGACGCATCACCAATACCAACGCACTTTATGATTATTGATATAATGATGGCGCTGTTCGTTTTAGTTCAACCCATACGGTGTGCAGTCATCTCGACTCAAATCCATCTCGACTCAAAACGTCACCAACTCGACTCGTTCATACATTCCCAGTACTTTAAATTACTCCTTGAATATCTTTTAGATATCTGCGTTCACTTTCGGTGAAAATTATACCAAAAATAAATCGCCAACTTGTACAAATTGTCCTGAACATAATGTTCTCTCCGTGTGAACTTCCTACATGCACAATATTGCAGTACAATGGACGGAGACTGACGTCCTACTATACCAGGGCTACAAGAAAAACTCATCGGGTTTCGAACCGGTGTCAGTTCATCACCAGTACACAACCCGTAACCACATTAGCTCCTATCTAAAGATATCTCTTTAGATAGGAGCATTTTAAATAATGATTCAATCGAGAAAATAGAACAATGGCGGACACTACTAGTGTTGGCAATACTCGCGGCTGAAAACTCATCTCTGACGAAGAAAAAAACACAATAACGCCACAAGGACGGTGGACTGATAAAAGACAGCATCAAATGGAGAAACAGTAAATATTTAGAGAATAACAAGTAAATACAAACTATGAGGGATGTACATGTTTATTGAAAGAGGTGAATGCAGAGACAAAAGAAACTAATCATTTCATTCTTTTAATATAAATGTTAATAATTTGCATCTGGGCATTCGTGACTAAGGGGTACACATGGGGGCAAGGCATGATGTCCATGTCACCCCCCTCCAATTTTGCTGGACTTTTTAGATTAAAGATTACTGGAATAAAATGTTACATTTTGGAAGCAAATTTTATGTAGTTAGTAATTTCAATGTTTCTTGTAAACTATTTTTCAATTTACACGCAGACAGTGTATTTGTTTTTACCTCCACGTCAGATTATCTTATAAAAAAGTAGCAAACGGGATAACAAGAGTGCCAAAAGGGCTTGTTTAAGAAAAATTTACATTTTTTTTATTGGCCAGAAGTGCCCCCCTTGAAAAATGGTGCACCTCTCCCACTAAAATTTTACCCTGGTTTTGCTGCTGGTACCACCGGCATGGCTGATGAAGGAATCCCATTCTACAAAACTTTGCTGTCTACTAACTTTGTATGAAACTTTTGCACCGGTAAATTTAAAGGACTTTAAAACAATCAATGTGGGGGTTCAGGAAAAACAACATTCAGAGAGTTTGTATTTCTCGTAATAATACCATGCTTACCGAAGTACATTTTCACGTCATTACATAGTCTACTTGGAACAAGCCCGTGGACACATTACACATTAGACAGGCTAGATAAAAGGATATTCTTTATTCTAAGGTTTGTCAAGATAATTGCTTAATAATGTCTTCGCCATGAGAGTTAGTCGAAATTATATTGGAGACAATCTGGGCAGCTCTTTTCTGTAGTCTGCAAAGGGCATTATACCTTTCATTGAACAATTTCCAGAACGTGCATAATAGAAGCTGGGTTGAATGGTTATTTGTAAAGTGTGACAAGTAATATATAACCGGCTGTTATATGGCGTATAGATTTTGTTTGTGTAATGATTATTTTAGCTGGTTGGTGTTAGGTGGGTTTTTTTCGCCGTACAAGCCTAAATTGAATGGAAGATAAATAATTATGGAATATTGCAGTAGATTTCCTGTTTAGAGTTGATTTGTTCCGAGGGTCTTGACAAGTCACTTAGTGCATTTTTGTCTGAAAATTATTTATGTTTTTGAAATAAGGTTATCACACAAGACGATGAAAATACAATTCACAGAAGGAAATGTCAAAGTGAAGTTCATGGTAGATCCCAGTGCCATGGCCTGCAAGAAAGTTTAGCGCCCTCTATTGAGTTGTGGGTGTGAACTCTTGTCGCCGTCGCAACTGCACCTTGACGTACATCAGACTTGGTAATAATAAAGTCAAAAGCATGAACTTTTCGATTTAGAAATGTTAAATTATAGCAAATGTTCCTTTATGGAAATAACACTTGGAAAGTATGTCCTATAAACGCTCAAACAGACACTAAAACATGCAAAATACATCTCTCTGGCTGGAGTGCGATATGGACAAATTTATTGGTCTTACTGATGATGATGGCCGAGAGGAACAAAGCGAATTTCCATCGTCCTTATTGGGCATGCAGACTCTCTGGATACCAGATTGTTATCAGGTTAAAAAAAGATTCAACGTACTAAACGTTTGGACCTGTCCTGGTCACGTTATGGCAAAGTCTTTCTGTTTGTGTTAATTACAGTCTCTTTCGAAGAACAGATAAAAACATCCGAAAGCGTGGGATGTTCATCAAAGACACCGTAACACAATTGCCCATCAGTGGAATTCACTCCGAGTCACAGTACAGTTCACAGGTTCCTCTTTTCCCCGTTTGAAGTGCCGAACTATTATTTCCCTTCGTACCTCCAGTGCAAGTCCCTGTGGTAAACCCCATACAATACTCCATTGAAAATTGCCTCCATTACACTCCCCGTTCAGTTAGAGTCTGGGAACCTCAATTCTCTATAGTGTCGGGACTATAGGGTGTGGGGAAGTGTACTAACTATTCCCCTTTTGACTTCGAGAAGGTGATAATACATACTATACAATCTTGTAAACCCCACTGCTTGTTTGTTATCGAAGGACACCGTACGTTTTGCGTTGATCCAGTTCCATTGTGTTTCTTGATGACACTACTGAGAAGAAGCAACTTTTTATTCCAAAGCTGACGTCACTGGGGGAGTGTTAATTACCGGTAGTGTTTAGTGGCTTTATCAGCAAATCTCAAAAAAAGCAAACCGCAACAATTAGTCTTAAGCACCGATACATTTACAAAGGTCCATCGGGGAACTTTAAAAGGAACACATGCCGTCTTGGCGAGGTTAAATATACAAAAAGAATTTGTCTGCTACTCTTATCTGTAAATTACGGCTGTTTAGCCGATCTTCTTTATACCGCAATTAGAAGACACGTTTTACCGTCTCTGATTTGTGGACCCTATATTACTTCAGAAACTTGTTTGATGGTGCCGCCCGCAGAGGGGTGCCAACAGGGCCAACATCTAAAGAAGAATTGTACGCCCACACACTGTCCCAGCAGTAGTTTGATGGTTTAATCATAGAGCGTAACTCTATGGTTTAATCGAATTCAGAAACCCTGAACTCATCAGCTAAACCTTTTCTCTTTCGCAGGAGAACTTACATGTACATGTACATTAATTTGCACAGGCACGCCATCTTTCTAGAGAATTTTTGAGTATTTATGAAGAAAACTACTGATTTATAAACGGCAATTGTTAATTAAGCCAATTTTATTTTATTTTATTTTTGATAAGGTATATAACATTTATACTGCATTGGAGATAAAAAATTTTTTTTTTTTTTTTTATACACCGATGTTTTTTTTTTATACATATATTTTTTTTTCGTTATTTCTTTATTTATTTGTTAATTTGTGTTGGTTTTTTTTCTTTTTTTTGCCATGTTTTGCTTTTTATAGAACATTTATATTTCTTCTTACCAGTTTTAATTAAGTGCTTTATGTACTCAGATGTATATCTTTATTTATATCATTGTGTACCCCCAGATGTGGGGCAGCAGGTCTACGGATCATAGTACGTGTTTGCTTTTGCTGTCCCTTGCCCATCTCGGGGTATATTGTCCTGTATTTTGTTATGTACTGTTTTATTGGCGAATAAACTAACAATAATAATAATAAAAAACTGAGTATTTTCCCGAGTCTTGTGAACAAAATTCATGGGCATTTTCCTCGGGTGGGATTCGAACCCTTGCTACCGTGCAGTCTTGGTAGTCTAGTTGGTAGGACATCTGCTCTAGAATGGCGGGGGTCGTGGGTTCGAATTCCACCCGAGGAGACTGTGTTTTTTTTCCAGTCGGGAATACTGAGAATACAGTGCTTAACACACATTGATGTATGGGTTAACATTACAAATAGTATACACTATCATTTAACTTAAAAAAATGTGATACGAGCGGCAAAAACATTTCTAAGTTCTTTTTTTGCGTAAATACTCCTCTACAATGATTGATTCCTGCCGGGTGTCGTGCTGTGTGCACAGGCCCTCAGTTTGTCATTTGGTCAGACACCAACCATCTCACCAAATGACAAATAGGGCCTACAGCACATCATTTTTTTCATACATCCGATGGTGGGCGATGCATTGGTGTATTAGGTATGAAATAATGGTAGTGTTGCTAGGGTAGAGAACCTGGAACCTTGCCATCATGTTCATTGCAAAGCGACCCGTGACCACACTGCACACACACACACACACTTAGCTGCTGAGTAACTGAGCGATATGTGAGGGGAAGTTCCGTCGACAGAGTGCTTGTTTTTCGTGTTTTAACAACCACTCAATCAAATTCGGGTTTAAACAAACGAAAAAAGTTGATCAGTGCATGGTTTTGAAAATCTTTCATATTATCTGTCTCATCTCGATTGTCTGTTCAGTATTTCCCAAAGGTTTAAACTTTTAAATTGCCATGAACTACTTTTAACAGTGACATTCTACTAATAAATACTGGCCGTACAAAGTTCCAAAATTATCCTTGCGCGCTGTGACTCGTCTTGTTTATCAAAATGGCGACCTACTCTTGACAATCTTCGTGTAATCTTACGTTAGCGGACAGATTTTTGTTGACAGTGTAGTTTTACCGTATATTTTTCCTTTTCAGCGTATATGCCTCATTTATATTTAAGCGTGTTACATTGTATTATAAAAAATGTTGCTTAGGACAGGAAGCGGTGGACGTAAGAAAGATAAAAAGGATTCGGTAAGTAATTTAATTAGCTTGGTTAGTTTTTTAGTGAACGGCAACTGATCACTTGTGCAGATTGCAAAAGGATTAGTGACTGTGTGTTGTGTGGATGCTTATTAAAAATAAAAGAAGTTGCATTCGCAGACTAGCCACATTGTAATTTGTACCATGCACATGATAATTTAAAGGAAAAGTTTCCATAACCGGCTGCCACTTTATGTGGGATTTTTAAATATTTTTTAATGGATGTTATGCTTTATTTCCCCTTTTTTTATATTCTAATTACTATAGGCCTATTGACCTAAAAAAAGAAAAATCAATCGGACGTTTCATCGCGCAGCTGGAACTTTCGCGTAATTATGCCAAACCGAACTAAAATGCCGTTTAGTGAGTAGCTTTGTGAAGCCCAAATGAGACGTGAAAATGACTTTTTTTTATGATTTTGACACTTATGTTCAAAGTGCCTGTTCCTCTCTCTGTATACATTCTGTCAACCTTCTTTCTCATCTGGACAGGTAAGGATATGACGTAAATTAAGAGAGAAAAAGGGGCAGCCGGATTTGGCATTTTTGCCTTTGTCTTGAGTTGAGGCTTTTTGTCAAAAAACCACTCAAGTTGACACGGACGGTTGACTGTTTCACAAACCAAACATCATGAACATAGTCCGAGTTACTGGACCAAACAACGCCCTTTTAAGCATTTGGACGTGATCTACGCCAGATGATGTCCAAAGGCTTTGTTGGGTCCAGGTAACTCAGGTAACTCAGACTACACAAACATGACAAATGGAATAAATGGATAGAAATAAGAGGGCATTAATAATAAAAAAAACCATATAATTATAAAATGTGTCATTGGAAATTGAAATATTTCATGAGAAAATCACCTGTTTGTGTTAGCTTAGTGATTATTTGTAGTAATGTATTAGATAAGTATCTTATTTTGGTTCATAATTAAATTTGTCATGATTGGACAATACAGTTTAATTTGTATTACAAATTGGACGTTTTTTTATATTTAGATTTTTATAAAATGAGCCTAAATTTAGTTTAAATAACTTCTACGTTCTAGTTGTAAGAGGGCCTACTGTCAAGTTGTAGACCCAATAACTGGGGCGCTGTACTCCTTTTTTGAGATTTTAACTTTATTGTAGCAAGTGGACCTATGATCACGTGGCACTCAACGACTGTCTCTTTAGGTACGTGTAAAAGTCATATTAACGCTGCGAGCGTGTTCGCTGATGCCCTGACTTGCATATTGTTTTGCGCAGTCATATTAACGCTGCGAGCGTGTTCGCTGATGCCCTGACTTGCATATTGTTTTGCGCAGTCATATTAACGCTACAAGCGTGTTCGCTGATGCCCTGACTTGCATATTGTTTTGCGCAGTCATATTAACGCTACAAGCGTGTTCGCTGATGCCCTGACTTGCATATTGTTTTGCGCAGTCATATTAACGCTACAAGCGTGTTCGCTGATGCCCTGACTTGCATACTGTTTTGCGCAGTCATATTAACGCTACAAGCGTGTTCGCTGATGCCCTAACTTGCATATTGTTTTGCGCAGTCATATTAACGCTACAAGCGTGTTCGCTGATGCCCTGACTTGCATATTGTTTTGCGCAGTCATATTAACGCTACAAGCGTGTTCGCTGATGCCCTGACTTGCATATTGTTTTGCGCAGTCATATTAACGCTACAAGCGTGTTCGCTGATGCCCTGACTTGCATATTGTTTTGCGCAGTCATATTAACGCTACAAGCGTGTTCGCTGATGCCCTGACTTGCATATTGTTTTGCGCAGTCATATTAACGCTACAAGCGTGTTCGCTGATGCCCTGACTTGCATATTGTTTTGCGCAGTCATATTAACGCTACAAGCGTGTTCGCTGATGCCCTGACTTGCATACTGTTTTGCGCAGTCATATTAACGCTACGAGCGTGTTCGCTGATGTCCTAACTTGCATACTGTTTTGCGCAGTCATATTAACGCTAAAACAAGCCTGTTCGCTGATGCCCTGACTTGCATGTTTTGCCCAGTCAGCGCAGGATACCAGTCCCCACACGCCAACATGCCACCCACACTCTATAGATGTTCCATTGCTCATGATTGGCCGTGTGCACGCTCTACATTGTTGCCATTGTGGGAGTCATTAACACAATACAGCTGGTATCCTGCCTTGACTGCGCAAAACAATATGCAAGTCAGGGCACTAGCGAACATGCAATCCTTGTAGCGTTTAACAAGTCTTTTTACATGTAAGGAAACAGTTGTTGATGTCACGTAATATAGTAGTAAAACTCAGATTGTAACGGCTGCATTTTTAGTTGGCCTAAAAAAGCATCGACTTAGAGGACAGAAAATGACAGTGAGTACAATTATGACCGATAAAGTCAAAATCTCAAAAAACGAGTACAGCGCCCCAGTTCTTTGGTCTAGGCCTACTGTATTCTTACCCTAGTCCCATCCTGTCCATGTGTGTTCCAACTGCCCTGCTCTGTGTTTACATTTACTTACTATGCTAAACAAAACAAAAGTTTTAAAACATGCATCAGCATGCACAAAAGGCATGCCAAACAGCAAACATTTGTTGTTTTCTGTAAACAAATAATATCAATAGTAATATTTATATGCATAGTAAAACTAATCAGCATCAAAAAACAATGTGACCACATCAACTAAAATGTTTACTTGATCTTAAAATTATTTTTATCAATCTTAAACACAAGTCACTCACCCATCAACTTTCCCACTGTGGAAAATCGCATACCTCCACTAAGTTGAAAAAAATACAACGTATTGTCGGGTAGTACTTAGTTTTTAATTGATAAGTGTTAGTTTTGAGACTTGTTTCATCCTATTCCTATCCAATTTCTTTTTCATTTTTTAGCATGGACCAAGCCATGACACAGATAGGGGTCGACCATGCATGAAATGTGGAGATAAATGCCCAGGACTTGCTTTGCATTATTGGCGGTAAGAAACTTGATATTTGTTTGTGTCTGTGTTTTACCCAAATTTCTGATCCTGATGGAATAGGTATTTTGTGTTATCTCTCATTGGAAACCATTCAACGGGACTAATCTGTTTAATGAGACCCAACTGGTTGTTTCTAGCGCAATGTTAGGATTTAGGCAATCCTGAGATAGAGCATTCAATTCTGTTGCTCAATCTTGAGTTTGTTTCATGGAAAATCTCTTGGAACGCATCTACGAGTGTTGAACAAAAAACTATTACATTCATCCAGTCTTAGAAAAGTCAATGGCCACCAGTTAGCAAGGAGTCAATACAGTGAACAAGTTTTACCAGCCTAACACAATTATGAAGTTGCATCCCTGTAAGGTGATCCCGCAACTGCCGCTTCCCAGGTTCTATCGTAAATTTGGGTGTGATGCTTGGATATGGCTTCTGACTGGCACCCTCATAAAGATATTGACAAAATAAGTAGACAGTGATCATACAGCTAGATTGCTCAGTTGGTTGAGCGCCAGCACGTTAACCCAGAGGTATATATCCTGTCCTTGTCAATTTGTCTTTGTTCACCCCAAAATTGAATAAAATTTACCCAGTCAGTTTCCCTTGTGGCTTATTACTTGAAGTACAAAGGGGTATGAATTTATAAGCCCAGTTTGTTGGACCACTCAAACCATTCTGGAGGTACATGTAGATGTATACCTTACATGCTTGCCATTATGTCTAACACCGTTAAAATGTGATTATTCTTTTACTTGCTGGAGATGGCATTTATCATTGTGATTATGGAGGTTTTCAAGTGCCCGGGTCCAACAGTCAATTTGAGTTGTTGTCTTGTTCCTGTGCAACGGAATTTAAAAGGTGTCTGCATAGCTTTCTTGTTTGACTTAATAGTAATGTACATAGTGTGCTGTGTTTTTCTGTATCTCTAAATTCAAACAAAGTTATTCATTTTTTTTGGGGGGGGAGGGGGTATGCTATTAACTTTGGAAGGTCAATACCTTTCAAGCTGACATTACAATATGGATTCAAAATAGACATTTCATTTTACTATTTTTGTATTTCTTCATTGAGTCAGTTATTGGAAGAGTTTGGGATGTTGAAGTTTGAAATGTTTTGATAACTTTAAATTAAAGGCAATTTTATGTTCTTTGTAAGGTCTATCATAATTATGTTTTAGAAATCTAAAATGATTCGTCAGAGCATTTACTGAAGGTTCAATCTTTTGTTCTTTACCGTTCAAAATTGTTACCACTAGCAATATCTTAGATGAAAGTTCACGGTTCAACAACAAAAGTGTGGAAAATACTTTGATTTTAGTTGGGGACTTCCAATTTGTAAACAGGCCTCATACTTTGTTCTTGCAAGGGCAAGAGAGTTTTTCATTGATAAAGGGCATCTCTATGAGTAAAATGTTATGTAAATTTCTACTGGAACAGTTTGAGGGGCACCACGGCAGTGGCCATGGGCATAGAGGCAGTTTGCCTTCAATACCTCTATGAAGTGTTAGCCTTTGTACACGACTTCACCTACTTGGTTATTATTAAATATACAGGGACATCATAACACTTTTTTTTTTAAAGTTGCCGGTGACACAAAGACCTTAGACTGTGTAAGTGGAAATACACTTGAATTAAAACATACATTATGGCAAATGAGAGTTCTCTGATGAGAAACTCTTTGAAAATAATGTCAAAGGCCCAAATTGTGAAATCCCATCAGGGTTCAACTGTTCACGTCCACGCATAACAATATGTGTGATCAATACAGTAATCCCTTGGTTGGCTACCATAGCTAAGATCCCATTCATTGGTGTAGTAAAATGAAATAATTGTATGACTCAGAAGTTAACAAATGGGAAGTTTGTTTACAACCAAGCATTGCACTCTGCCCCGTGAAGCTGTCAAATTACATTATATCTGCCAATATGGCTCTTTTATCAGTAAAAATATATATTCCTTCAGAAATGTGTTGTCACAGGTTTGTGACAGTCCAACCCCCAAAAAGCTGCAGTCTTTACGTGAAGAATATCAGACAGTCGACCAAAAAAACATATCAAATTATTTTCACTGACAGAATGAGACTTTGATTGGTTGTTTGACTTATGGTTTTGTCATTTTGGTTGTTCAGTAGTAAACTTTGCAAATCAATATTTTTGACAGTTATGTGCAAAAACATCTGTGACCTTTGTTTTTTTCCCAGAGTCTGTATTTCTTTTTTTTTTTTGGGGGGGACAGGTTTTAGTTCAATTCAAACGACTGTTTAGTTTTAATTAAAAGTTTCTCAGATTTGTTCACTCATTGTAGTTTCAATGGTTGGATTTTCCATGACGCCCACATGGCGCACCAAAGGATTATGTATAGTCATTCCTTTAGTTTTCATAGTTCAAACACAGTCATAACTTTTGCTGTACCTTGATGGACGTTTCTGTAAAGCATTATCAGTTAATAGCTTTGTGATTCTATCAAGAACCACGCTGAACAGTTAAAACCTATAGATTTCAGTTCAAACGGCACAAATTCCCTTTGAGTCTGAGGACAAAGAAGGACTTTGCAGTGTTTGCCCAGATCAGGAGACACACGTACCACTGTTGGATACGTGCATATTGATGGATTTAAGGGCTGCGATAATTCATCCAGAAGAACGACAACATTGGCAGTGTAATTACATTGTGTCATTCAAGGTTATACTTGTGCTGTAGTGTGCTTTTGGCGATCACATAATCTAATTTGTTACTGTATGAAACGTATAATTTTTTTGTTTTTTCCCCTGTTATCTTTTCATTTAGTGTACATGTTGGTGTCTTTAATAAGTCGCTACATGTAAAATTACATATATGTAGTTTTGTTAGTAGTAAATAAATCAAAATCAGCCAATCCCCCAACTTCTTCCCCTGGCATTGGCTGATGTTGATTCATTAAGTTAACTACTTGTAAAACTGCATCAAAGCCAAGTTATATATTGTGTAGGAACCATTACAGTTTTTTTTTGACAGAAGTATTACTCTGGAGGATCAGTACTAGTATGAACTCTGCGATGTCAGATTGACACTCATCAGTTTATATTTTGTTTAGTGATTTGTCCTTAAAGGGGCAGTGTCATCATTTTTATAGCAGGCCTGTGACTGTGCATGGAAAGATGAACTTTCACCCAGATACTGCACATATGCACACGCGCACGCTTGCGGTCAAATCACAAAGGGTGCCGTTATGGTGCCTTCTTTGTCAAATGAGATATGACCACTGGCGTAAACACACTCATACGCAGTAACTGGGTTATGTCATTTACTGCTATAATCATGATGACACAGCCCCTTTAATTAATAACTGTTCTAGACTAGTTACTTATCCCAGATCGCTTGTTTAAAAACAGAAATATGTGGAGATACATTGTACTGCTACAACTAAATAGTAAATAAATGTTTGCAGTTCTTTTGACTAGTAGGAACAGAACTCGAGGAAATTTGTTTTTGTGAAAATAAAAATTGATTGTCCACTCAACAGGCAGGCAACTCTTCTGTGGATCCACAGATTGCTGCGTTAAAAAAAAAAACACCTTCGTTCATGAAAATTTAACAAATTTTTATTCATCAATTTCTTTTTTTTTCATTCTAAATAGAATTCTTAATTTTTCAGCCTCTAATGCAGGCGTGTTGAAACATGGTTAAACAACATATATAAGCTTTGCATTTAGAAATGCGCGCTGAAGATATTAGCTTGTTGATTATTTGCCTCTTTTTTTTTGGGGGGGGTAGGTGAGTTGCATGCCTGATCCAATGATTGTAGGAATGAATGCAAGTTTAATAGCATTCTGAGACCGTCTTCTCGTGAATCAACATACAATGTTATGTTTACTGCTGGCAGTTTTGATTCTATTAAGTTCTATTAAGTTCACAATGAACTCGAATTTGTATGAGGTTGCATACAGTTGCAAATTCTTGCGAGGAATCTGTACGAAACAATTTGTTTTTCTTTCTCGAAGGCGTCGTGCCATTTATTTATTTACTTTTTGCTGTAGGAACAGGAAACTCACATTCCCCTTTTGCCATAAAACCATTTCAGTGATCCCATTGAGGGGGTATAGATTATACGATTTGTGTTGTCACAGCCTGTCGAGTCAATATTCTCCAGTGACAGTGTTCATAAACATCCATACCCAAGTCTATTTGCTCATGACAATACACTCAAGGTATAGGACAAACACTCCGTTTACTCCAGTGTTTGGTTTAGGTTTCGGTTATCCCATTGTCATTGGCTGGAAAATGATGAAGGAGAAGAACCAAAAGTAGTTCCGTCATCATAGCTAACCTTTGTAAAGAGTGACCCACATGTAACAAATATAGTGGTTAGCCACTTATTGACAATTTTAATGGACAGAATGCTGTAAGTCATTTCTGGCAATGAGAATGAGTTAAAGGGGCTGGCGTCATAATTATTGCAGTAGACGGAGTATCCCAGTTACTATGTGCGAGTGTGTGCCGGCGGTCACATTACAGTTTGACAAAGACGGCACCCTTTGTCATTTGTCCGCACGCGCACGTGATCGTGTAGTACCTGGGTGAGAGTTCATCTTTCCATGCACAGTCACTGGCCTGCTACATGTACAATCATGACGACACAGCCCCTTTAACAATGGTAAAGGTACTAGAAATCACAGGTTTTGATGTCTTGCATGGTGAGGTATCAGGCTAGTCGGTTTGTGGTAACACCATGTGTTTACATATCTACTTTACAGAGTAGATTGTTCTTGTGAGAACTTGTCCTGATCTTTATTCTGCTACTACAGAGTAAATTTTGGAATTCGAGGGGACTGCTTAGTTATGAGAAGAACTGTCCTGCTGATGAAGTCCTACCTGGGGAGGTAGGAAATCGGCCGGGACTCCTACTCATAATGCTGAGTGGAACGAGGGGACTTCTCAGGTATACTTCACTGCCACGGAGTGAGTTATTAATTGGTCTCAACGTTTCCACTAGTCTGCTCTAGTCTCCTGACGATGACTAGAGCAGGCTAGTCGAAAGTGGAGACCAATTAATGACTCACTCCTTGGCAGTGAAGTTAATCGTGAGAAGTCCCCTCGATTCACTAAGCACAAAAGTACTATTCCCAGCCGATTTCCTACCTCGCCAGGTAGTACTTAATAAGCAGGACAGTTCTGAATTCCAAAATTTACTCTGTGGTAGAAGAATAAATTGAAGGACACGTTCTTACAAGAACAAGCTACTCAGCGAAGTAGATGTACACGTGATGTTACCGCAAACCGAACGTACTAAACATCATTAAGAAAATTAAAATATTGTATGCCAGAAGTGCAAACTGGTCACCTTTTTTGTCATACAATGAATCAAGAATGGGGGAAATTGTAATGTCGAAAGAAGGAGCATACATGAGCATGTTTCATTAATGCATCAAAAGCTAGGTTGTCATCTCTTGAACTTTCAAATTCATAGGCCTTTTCACAGTATCGTTATCAACATCTGATCCATGTTGAAATCTACACGGGTCAACTCCGTGTTTACTCGGTAACATTTCAACATGGTTCAAATCCGCTCTGCTTTCACACTAGCTCTGCGTGACATCAGCATGTTGGTTACACTTGTAACTTTCGACCCATGTATTGTGCGATCGTTTCACACTGCCAGGGTCCTACACGGATCCAAGCGGAAAACTTCCATACTGCATTGCGCCACAACGTGCGCTATACACGGGTCAAAGCCGGATTGAAATGTTGTAGTGTGAAAAGGTCAGTCAAACTTACACGGATCGGACCTGTTTCAAACACAGAGATTTGTTTGTAGTCTGAAAAAGCCTATTAACACTGTTATAAAATACTGGTCTCCGGTAGTGAAAGTTATCTGCTGTGTATGTGAAATGTTTAAACAGCCCCCTCTTGTGTTGTACATGTACAGTTTGAGTTAGTGATGGCATTGTGTTCACAGAGGGACCTCGCCGTACTGCATCTTCCTAAAACCATGTATTGGAGTACGGATACATATTTTGTAGGATATATTTTTGAATGCAAGCAGTATGATTTCAGTGTTGTGTCTCTCAAATTGTATCTTGGGACTGGGTGTAGTAGAGAAACACCTATGTTCCTTATGTTGCCTAAAAGATTTATATTGTCAGAAGTACAATGTATTGTGCATCAATCTTGCAACTTGACAGGAGGCCTAATTTAGCCTGAAATAAATTTGCTGGGGGCCCCCTCTTCACTGATAATACCCAGTATCAAATTTTTCCAGCATCTATGAGCAGTGTACACAGTTTACAATTAGCGTACAACTGTACAGTACATGTAGCTGAAATCAGTCACTGAAAATCTGATATTTTTATCGAGGTCATACTCATTTTTCTGCTGCCCACCAGAGCCTTGGTAGTTCTATTTTCATGGCTTTTACCGAACCATTGAAAAAGCACCTAAACATTAGGCCTGATACTTCACGGAGGCAACAGAGGTGATTGCCTCCGTTGCCCCTGGTCATTTCCTTGGTGCCCTTGAAAAGTCCCAATAGGAATTTACAATTTCCTCACAGAGGTGCCCTTAATCAATAAAAAAATGCCTTGGTGCCCTGTCCCTTTCAAGAACGAAGCAATCAGGCATGAAACAATAATCTTAAAAGTGCGAATCATCAAGGCCACTGTCCAAAGCTGAGGTCATTCGACTTGGGAATCGTAGTATCTTTAACTATGCAAGTATTTTCCATGGCGCTTTAAAAAACTCAGGTGTGTTGGCGTTGGGTCAACACAGGTGGTCATCCGTTGCTACTAGTGACCAGTGGCATTTCCTGTCCGTTGAGTTCAGATTATATTTGGACAGGGCCTATCTGTACATATCCTAAATCGAATGTCTTTAATAGTTGACCTAAGATATGATTATCAGTTCCTAGCTCACCACAGGCTTGGGAAGTATTTTCAGGAAGAATTTTTATGCTGAATGGCATGTGTACTGTGACGTACTTGAATGGACGGATCCATTAAGCCCTGCCCACTATAGCAACTGCCTATCAACGACATTCATGTGGGATGGACATACACCACCACACACACAGAATGCACATCATAGCTATCATCATGGCACGGCTTGTTCAACATTTTGTGATGAAGTTTGACTGGTATGGTTTTTTCTTGTACAGTCTTGGTTTTTATTGTTCAACACATTTAGGGGCGGAGCATACTGGATAGGTCCATTAATGTGGACACTCTTACTTCAAGAGTTAATAAAACCAATGATACTGTGAGAACATTTTGTAGTCTCTCATAAAACCTAGTAAATAAATCACAATTAACATGATTTATTAAATTTTGGGATAACACAATTTAATAAATGCTACTCTTATGGTGTCACAATATAGATAAAGCCCCCTCCCAAGCAGCCCTCAAATGTAGACATTGGCAGTTGTCAAAGACCACTCTACTTCTCATGTGTATGAAATAACAAACCTGTGAAAGTTTCAGCTCAATCAGTCATCAGATTCACAAGAAAATAGTGAAAAAAACCTTATATGGTTTCACTGTTTTTCAGACATCAGGTTTTGGACAAGTTTGTGAGATCAAGACTAATTGTTTTACTCATTTCACAAAAACGAAAGCATTTTTAAGCAAAATTGTTTCAAGGGAAGTTTTCCACCGTAATCATCTTCATACCATAAACGGGCCTAATACTTCACAGAGTCAACAGAAGCAAATCGCTCCGATGCCCCTGGTCATTGCCTTGGTGCCCATGAAATGTTCCAAGAGAAATTTACAACTTCCTAATAGAGCTGCCCCTTATCAGGAAGAAAATGCCTTGGTGCCCTTGCACTTTCAAGAACGAAGCAATCAGGCCTGCATAAATGTGCAAAGCTGTGAACACTTAATATTTTCAATCTTACAAATGTTGTGCCGCCCTTGAAAAGAAATTTAGATGACTGGACATGTTCTGCAATTCAAAAACCACCCTTTAATCGTGACTTACTGTAGTGTATTCATGAATTCAATTCATTATTCTAGTTCTGAATGGCATGAAGTAATACGTATTATGCATACATGATGTTAGAAGCAATCATTCATTTTGTAGTCTAGTATCCCTCATGAATGTCCTGACACTTAACAGCGCAGCTCATCTGAAAAGACCAGGGTGATTTATGAAGACGTGATGGAAGAAAGCGGCGTTTGATTTAAATGAGAAAAAATCACACAAGCCCCGCATGCTGTCCGTGTCTGCTTTTTTCTAGGTAATTAGGCATCTGACATTATAGCCGTTCGGCAAAATGAAAGCAGCGTCTGGGATGATGGTCGTCATGATTTTCTACGTAAATAAACCCATTACTGTATCGCTCCCTCGGACCTTCATTGATTGCTTTTACCAATGGGTGCCCTTTTAATACCCACTGTGGAAGCACTTATAAATTGTGTGATTGTATAAAAACAAAACAATCAAACAGATATCTGGTGGAATGAGTCCCTGCGTTTGAAGGGGGAAGACTGTAGCTCTGGAGATGCTGGTCTGTGTGTTTTTTGCTGATGATGCATGCAGAGCCAATTATGTGACCCTGGGGTAGTGCTACCTTTGGGGAACACTTAGAATATTTCTGCCGAGTAATAGGCCTAACAAATACAAATTGTCTGGCAAAATGATGCAAGGTTTTAGAGAAATATAAAAATGCCTGCTAGGAGTCTGGACGCTGGCTTGCATAATTTTATGTTGAAGGAGCCCTTTATTGTATTTTCCATTCCATTGAGTGTCTCTTTTATTGTACCTGAGGGAAGACTTATTACCACACTTCTGTATAAACTTTAAAAAATAGTAAAATGATTTGAAGATGAAGAAAAACATTTTTTTCCAGACTGCTGAGTGATTGTGCAACTGCTTGGGCCAGGAATTTATTGGTCTTGACAAAACAGAATTTTGATGAGTTTAACAGGAGAGAAGGAGTGGCGTAATAACTTGCCATATTTAAGAAGTCTCCAAGGTTATTAAAGTTTACGGTGCATATAATTGGGTATCAGTCTGATGATAGGTGATGCCGTGTGCTTCACTTTGCAGCATTAGGCTTTCTAAAATTAGGGGGAAAACATTCTTAAGTGAATGTCTGAGAATTTTGTAATTATATTCTTTGAAAGTGTATATTTGGTTTGTGGTAACACCATGTGATTACATCTACTTTGCTATATACAGTAGATTGTTCTTGTGAGAACTTGTCTTGCTATTATTCTACTACCGCGGAGTAGATTTCGGAATTCGGGAGACAGCTTAGTTCTGAAAAGAACTGTCCTGCTTATTAAGTACTACCTGGGAAAGTCTTGTGCCTATGTGAATGATGGGACTTCTTAAAGTGTTTCATTTTGTTTCCTACAAATGCTTGAAAGCAAAGTACATCTATGGTTACCCAAGGTGCCCCAAAATGTTCAAATATTCTCAAAAATTGTCAGGTCTATAAAACAATTGCTTCATTAGGGGTAGGGGTGTACATGTACAATAAAACCAAGTTTGGAAAAAAAAATTACAAAATAGTTGAATGAATGTTATGGCCTTAAACTTTTTTTATTTATTTTTGAGTAAACTCATAAAAGTGGCGGTTACATGAAGTTTTATTCAAAAAGGGATAATTGTTTTGGATATGATATTTGTTGCATATTTATTTATTTATTTATTTTTTTACCACATCTGTTTTTTGTTTTTAATGTGTATACTTTTGTGGCCTTGTAAGGCTGGAACACAATATTGGATTTAAACTCTGTTTGCTCAAAGGCGAAGAAAGTTTAGCTGGAAACATTTCTGTGGATGTTTTAAACATGCACCAGTACCAACCCAATCCCAATTAAGCTTTCATGTGAAATTGATTAATTTATCTCTATCAGGTAATGACTAAAAGCTGCGCCACGTTTGAAATGTCTGATCGGAAATGAAAATATTTGCAAAGGTTCTGTAATTGAAAAAAGGATTGTACAATGTTTGTTTGCCGATACTTAATTTACACGTGAACTCACTCACTTATCTTGTAATAGCAGTGAGTCATGTGCTGTACTCATCAATCTTTTCAAATCATCTGAAGGGAGGGTGAATAAAAATTAACAGACACAACAATCCCCGTGAAGTAATCGTCATGATGACCATAACGCCACAAATAGCAGAGGGAATGAAAACCTTTTATCCTTGGGAAGAAAAAGGAGACAGGGAGTCCCTGTGTAAATCTGAAGAACGTGACTTAAGTTATTTATGCCCACTGCCTCAAAACAAATCACTGCGGAATCCCTTTTTTTGTTTTGTTTTGGGCTGTCCCCAGTGGGAGCTTTGGGTTTTTTGTGATCAAATTAAGTTGTGGCTTTGTTGTACATATTGTTGGGTGGTGGTGGTGGTGGTTGGGGGGGGGGGGGTATAGGGCAGGCGGCATGTGGGAATTGGGGGAATTCTTGAAAGGAATGTTTTTACCTGATGAGATTTCGTTAAGATGATTGAAGTCTCTCTTTTGTTTGTTTGTGGAGTTCACTGAAGGTGGTGGTTTTAAATCTAATTATAGATTATGAAATTTATTGGAATGAGTCTTGCCAGAGGGCTACTGTAACAAAACCTTCCATTTTGCAAGGAATTTGTTCGAAATGTGTAGGCCTATTGAAACAAACTCCTGGTGATACTGATGTTTGAAGTAGATAAATCTGTTATTTGGTATGGGTAGCAACATTTCAAAACAGTCCTAATTACATTTTTTAACATTTAACATCTCTGTTAAACATTGAAGGGACTTAATATCTTTGATAAGCTTCTTCAGTCTTTTCTGCAATCTGATATAAACCTGTTACAAAAGATGTGTATTTAGATTGTTGCTAAGAGAAAAAATCCTGAGTATTGTTTTTCGGCTTATGAAAGTTTAATTTAGTATTTGACCGACATTTGTACATGAAGACCCTACATGCACAGGATAGACAATTTGAAAAACTGCTGTAGCTCTTAAAAGAAAATCCCATTAACTTCCCTTTAAGCCAAGTTGATGACAGCCGAATACCCTGGCATGGGTTTTAATATCTGATATCTGTTGACAGGTGTAACACATTATAATATGATTCACAAAAAAAGGGATGAAGGGTATGACTTGCAGTGGTCAAAGGAATTGCTGAAATATGTGCATGTCATCATAGGTGTGTAGTATGAGCAGTGTTTAACTATTAATGATGGGCACACAACGTTCTACCTTGAGGTTGGATGTGTACTAAGTTCAATTAAACAGTGTGCTTTCATTTTTGCTCATAAAGAAAGCAGGGATGGGAAATTTCATAATTTTATCTGCGATCAGACTTTTTTTTTTGCCGTCTGCCTGCCGGGTGAAAAGAAACCCAGTTGTTTTCTTCGAATATAAATAAATCCTTCTCTTTGATTTACTTATCTTGTGCTGAGGAAACTGTTCCAAGAAGCTCCTTGGGGTACCCAAAATGTGCAAAATAATTCCTTCAACATGCCTCCTAAAATGTGGGTCCTACTTTGATACATTTCTGTCAGCAGTGACTTTTTCCCCAAAGAAAGTAAACCAATGCCCCTTTCCACCAAGTGCAAAAAGTAGCGTGACTAATTAGTACTTTATTCTGTTGTGTTTGAATGGCTACAACAAACTATGGCTTGGTCAAGTGGAGACTACTTTTTCATTTCACTGTTAATGTAGTTCTGCAGATTTTTCACTGAAGATACAGTACTTGAATTTGAAAGCATCTTCCCAAAGATAATTTTACATCTGACCAATGCTCCGGAAGGGCCACTGCAGTCTCATTACGCTGTCATCTTGCTTCAAGTGGGACAGTCGCCTCTTGTCAACATGTCCTCAGCTCCTCCTCGGCAACAAGGATGAGGTTTCAAGACGTATTTGTTATCCTAACGTTAAAAAGAGGAAGATTTTTTTCATCAGTGTTTCTACAACTGCTCTTCTCCCGCCAAGCAATGCCACGTCTCTCCCCGGGAGGGCCACTGCAGCTCATCTTCAAGTGTGTTGTTTCTACAGGATCTCTTGCTGTTTCCCTGCAGGGTCTGCTCAGAGATATCAAGAAAAGAAGTCAAGCGAAATACTACCGACCATGGGTCAATATTGTCTTTGTAACAATGAATTTGATGAATGTGAGATCTGTAGATTTTTTTTTTGGGGGGTGGAATTGTGATTTTATTTCTCAAACCCTTTGCTTTTGAATCATCTTTAAAAAGTATTTATTACTTCGTAATTTTACGGTGATTTTAGTAAGTGTGTGTTTAATTTAGTTAAAAAGAAAAATAAATTTTATTTTTTTTTGTAAGAATTGTATTTACACTTTACTTCGCTACCGATAACCAATCCTGTAATCATCCATTTAGGTACTTCTGTTTAGCCTTTTCTTTACTCTGTTGAGACAAACCGAGATGAGAATGTTCACCTGCATAGACTTACCGCATTCAACTATCTAACCAGATCTGACAAGTCGTTTTATCACAGATACATTTCCAATCTCCAACACAGAGGCTACAACAAATCCACTAAGACCCTACATTCGCTCGTATGTACTGAGTAAGAAAGAACCAACCCTAGGTTTGCCATCCTCCAAATCGGTCGCTCAATTCGGCCAGCCAGCAGATTCAATTGTCACCACAATCTGATTCCAAATCTCATTGTTAGAGCAAAGTAAACCCAATCTCTGCGGTCAGTAATCGTTTCTCTAGAATTCTATAGGCTTATTTATACAACAAATGTTCTTTTTTCCCTCCCTCCAGAGGTTGATTTGATTCTTATCTTGTACAATCTCATTTCCTTTCCCCCTAATGAAAGGGTCCCATGGGTTTATTTTGGTCATTACTCCTGAAAAGTACTGTTGATGATATCAGTACATCGTGAAAACGACTGTTACTTTGTCCCAAAGCTGGGTCAGAGGATGGGAGCAAACTCACAAAGCACTATAGTTCTAAACCAGGTCCCAATTTCATAAAGCTGTTTAAGCATTACTAAAAAAAATGCTTATCAAAGCAACAGCTAACCACCCAAGAATACCACGTGATGTGTATTGTTTGTCACCGGTTCCCTGCTAATTTTGCCTTAGCCGAAAAAATTTGCTAAGCGTTATGTTTATGGAAACATCTTTATGAAACTAGGTTCTGCAGTTCTCATTGAATACTGTAAACAGATTTTTTTTAATTTTAAATCTGTGCAGAAACCACAAGTGACCAGTAGTCAAATTATTGTTAAATGTGAATAGCATTAACATGCTGCAATGCATGCACCCATTGCCTTCTGGATTTATGGCATTAAATCCGCTGCACTCGGCCAGCCGGGCCGCTGATTCACAAAGCAGATTTTTAGATTACGAGAGGCTTTTCCATTCGGTAAATTCAGGCAAAGTTAATCTAAAAATAACCACAAATCCATGTAGGTTTCTTGGACAATAACATTATAGTGTAAATCTGGTCTTTTTAGGTAGCCATTTTTTTTTTTTTTTTTTTTTTTTTTTTTTTTTGGGGGGGGCCCTTCCCCCACATCACTTTCATTATCTTAAAGTGTTTTTTCAGGTGAGTTTCTTGTGTAAAAGTAAATGGGGTGGTACAATATTAGAAAAACAAAATGCAATCAAATAAGTAGTATTTAAGAAGAGGTCTTTTTTAACTGTCCTTCAGTTAACTGAAACCATTGTATCCTGGAAACGTCTCCGTTTTCAACTTTGAGGAAAACAAATTAATGAACCAGTTTTGAATAATTTTCAGGTGAGTAATCATTAAAAAAACAAAAAATCTAGCACCTGTAGAGAAACTTCCACAGGTTCGAATTCTGCAGAGGACTCACTTGTGTCATACATCGTGTGATCATAGATGTATAGGATTGTTCAAAGAAATGATGCCCATTAATTCGAAAACACAACAGTTTTACTACACTGTACTGCCACATTTACTGCAACAAGTGTGGTATGAGAACTCGCACAGTTCTATCCTTTGTGGTACATAGATCTGTAACAGTGCTTTAGATGTATGAAATAATTATGATGGCTGACATAGATAGACCTGATAGCCTCATTGTTTCGGAGGGTCTACCCCTCCAGGGCTCACCCTGTTGGTTTAGACCCAAGATTTACTCTCGAGGGTCCCCCAAGCAAACCTCATCATCCCCTACTAATGATGACAGCTTGAGCCACAAACTGCACACTGTTGTTTTCTCCCCCCATCACCAATTATTTCCCAAGAACCCAGTAACGCCCAATCACTCAATACCAATTAGACAATTTATACCAGCTAGGCTAAAATGAACTTCCCCAGGGGAGAGAGACATAATTTGATTGTTCCAGAGTGGTGGAAATCATTTGCGATGGGTTTACAGAAAAAAGCGGCTTGGCAATGTATACACAGGTCTTTGGGGGGAAAGTACAGCGAACTCTCCTTTGTACTTTCCTCCGCAGACATGGATGTCCCTGATTGAGGAAAAACCTAGCAACACGGTGAAAAATTAACAGAAACTTCACATTGTAATGTTTGCATTCGTGCCTCATTTGCTCACTGGAATAAATTCTGGTTCCTGTAAGTTATGTATACAGTACATGAACCGTATGTTAAAAGAAGATTACACACTTACAGACGCCAACATCAACAAGCATATTATCGAAGTCTAGCCTATTATGGCGGTTCTGGAGTGGTGACAGGTGGCTTGACTCATGAGACCACAAAGTATTTACTTGGTTTGTAAAAAAAAATATTAATTTCCCATAAAATGGATAAAGCACAAGGACGGCTGTCCTTATTGACGATGACAAGCTCAAGTGACTGGAGATCACTTTCTAAACGGATTTCCAGGGAAGACTGAAAGTCCCATCTGATCCAATCAAATTGTCATTTATAAAGTGCCAGTTCAGAAGTAGTTGGGAAACTCTTGAGAACTATGCAGCGGAGACTGTAAAGAAACACAAACACTTGGATTGTCAAGAAACTGTTTGTTTGAATTACAACCTTGTGGATGTTTTCCCAATGCCCAGTGGATTGGTTTGGAGTAAAAGAAAGTTTCCCCCAGCCACATGCACTGCAGTTACAGTTCGAGGGAGAACTATAGTCGACCATTCAGTGGTCACACATTCCAGGCATTTTACCCACCCTGGCTCTGATTGAAAAAAAAGAAGAAGCCAGCTTTGGATTGCTCTGGAATGTTGTCAAATATGTGGATATCTTTTTTTCTTGTAATTACCACAGGGCAATTTCAATCAAAGGTGACTATTCCTGTTGTCTCTGGCTTGTTACAATAACAGACAGAGACATTGGGTAGAGGTTGTTGACAAGTAAACAGTGGTTGTTGATGAGTAAATAACTCATTGAGAAGGTGACTGAAGACACAAGACAGACATAGACAAGACACTGGGAGATGTCAAGAGAGGACAGCCCAAAGCCCCTTCCGAAGGTCCTCTTTATAAACGAAAGGCAGAGAGAATGGACAGAAGATGGTGTTAACACTATACAGAGAAGTGTAAAAAAGGCTGTTTCACTTTGTGCTTATTGTGGTGCAGAGGTAAAGGACCGGAGGAAGTCTTGAAGATTTGCGAGACATTTTCGGCTTCCCTTTGATGTCTTGAGGCCAGAGTGTTTTTTGTTGAAGTGCAGGGGCTTCTGCGTCCTGTTGAGCTTGTACAAAGCAATCAGCATACATGCGTAAGACAGCATAGAGGACAACCCACTTTTGTTCGATTTTCGTTTTTCTCTCATCTGAACATTCTGTTGGAACGATGGTTGTTTTGCTGGCTCATGTGTTACAAGAGTTGGCTTAAAAAAAACAAAAAAAAAACAGGCTTACCAACCTTTTTCCTGTGGCACTTTCTTATGTGAGATGTAAGAGAAGAAGTGAAAACGGAAAATGAAAACTATTTGGGGTATTTACAGTGCATATTCGTTGTATGCCCAGAAGAAGGGGGGCAAGGCCGTACGACCTTCTTCCAGACGCACAGATTGTTGTTGCCCCAGTAACAGAAGGTCATAAAGCAATAAAATTGCATTTGGCATTACTGTTACATTTTTGTTGCTAGAATCACCCCCAAAGACATGTTTTCCCATTCCCAAGCAGAATTTAACCTTCCTATAATGACTTATGAATGGCAGAAAAACTGATCAAACTTTCACACTCAGTTTTTGAACGCTAATTGATTACGCCCTTTAGTTACAGCCTTCTTCCGGGCGCACATTGAGTCATTACTGGGACCCTTTTAGGTGGAAATGCCTACTGTGGGCTGGACATCAAAGTGTAAACCCGGATCTGGGAACTGTGTGTCAAAGTTGAAAAGAAGAGGCCTTTTAAAATGTTTCACTTCTGATTAGGGGAAGAGGCAGTCATGTTTGTCTCGCAACAGATTCATTTACCCTTCCCTGTTCTTAGCTGTGCTGTGAAGAGACTTGAGTTTGTATCTCGCCATGTCTTGTTTCTGCGCATTGGGGCAGGTTTCTAGCCCTTAAAAAAAAGTGGCCCACACCTTGAGTGGCCTTTGGGCCTTGTGATTGGCGGATTGCATAAAAGAAAAAATTAACATGTAATGAGATATTTAACATGGTGTCCAAATTTAAACAATGGGCATTCTAAAGATGCCCAGACACCCCTGTAATATACACTTGGCTTCCAGTTGGAATCCTGCATTCTCCTGGTGACGGCCAGAGCAAACTTCCTGAAAGGCCAAGTAAACCTCCAATTCTTCTCAGAACCATACACTCACTAAAAGCCCAGTTCATACGGAATGCGAATGCGGAGCAAATCTTGATGTCCCAACTCTGTATTTAAAGCGAATGTTTTCGCAAGAGTTGAGCACACTTCAACTTGAGCGAATTGTTTGTTGCAAATTTGTGTTGTCAGATTCGCTTTGCATTCGCATTGCATGAAGTATTAACTGGGCTTAAGAGGTTTAATACATGGTGTCACCGCAAGCCTCCATCTTATTGTACCTCCACCGTGCAAACCCTGGAATCGTACTCTGCCAGGCAGTTTTATCACTGTTGATTTTGTTTTACTGTGTCCATCTGAAGCCAATTTGTTAGTGTGAAAGTCTGACTCCAGTATAACCGTTAGTAACTTGGAGTGGGTTTGACCTTGTTGCCTGGGACCTTAATGTACCTAAAAAATGCAATTACTTACATACAAGTATGCGATAATGTGGTTACTCTTTATGTAAACATGACCGGTGGTTAGCAATTGGCAATCGTTGTTGTTACCATTCTATCTTGAAAACAGTGAGAGAAACTGTGAACCCAAAGGACTACTTGAAAAAGTGACCATTTATCTGTTTTGACCCAGTGGGTCTTAACCCTGCTACGCTTGGTAACATTTTCCAGCAGCAAGTTGACCAACCATTTGTAACTATCCAACTACAGGGTTGTGTATGGTGGCACAGCTGCGCACGGAACTTGCGTTTACTGTGTAGTTAATGCCTTCGTCGCTCTATACCATTGCAGGGTTACAGTTCATCTATCATTCAAAATCACAGTGATAGATAGCTAATGGTCAGACAGCGCGGAGTTCCTAAGAAAGCCCAGATTTTGTCATTTGCAACCAGGATTCAATTATGGATTGCTTTGTGTTGAGTTGTTTTTGGAGAAGGATGATTATCAACGGTCCACTGTTGTAGTATTAAATACCTCATCACCACGTGATTTACCCAGAGAAGGAAACAAAATCCAGAAGTGTTTTTTGTGGATTCGGGCTTTGGACAACTTCTTTAATCGTTCATTCATCTGCATTATGAGTAATCATGAGCAGGACATTTATTATAAACCCTCAGAAGGGTGGAATTGGTTTTCACAATGGCACTTGTCACGACTCCATTGTTATGAGTTCATAACGAAAAGGACAGGGGGGAGTAGAATTATCATCAACCTCCCTCACAATGGTCGTCCCCTGTGGTAAGATTGTAACTCTTTTGCAATTAGGCCAGTGGGATGATCCCCTCCCCCACCCCCCAAAAAATAAATCTACAAAATAGTGACTAGTTTCAGAATGCTTTTGGGGGTTTCCCGCCCCCCCCCCTGGATTCTGGTTGAAAGTTGCACACAAAAAACCAACAACAAAACAACAACAACCACAACATTTAGTTGAACTATAAAGTTAGTCACCAGCAAACGGACGGCATCTGAAATAGCTAATCCATGCAAAGAGAAAGGGCCACGCAAGAACGGTCCATGGTGGGTCAGTGAACATCTCCAGGATGTGTGGTAACAAAAGGTTGAAAGGCTCAGAAGATGGCACCGGTCTTTTCTTTAAACTTTTAAGCTTCGGGAAAATCAGAGGTCAGTGACCAGAGGCCAGAAAGGAGATGCTATGGTGTTAATCGTATTCAATGGGTGATTTAGAACTGGAGGTTAAAGCCACACTGACAGTCAGAGAAGCCCTAATTTGATCAAGGCAACTGGCCTTTTGTCTACATCGCAAATTCTCCACGTCTTCGGTGTGCTGGTCAAATCCAGTTACCGTCAAGTTTCACCGACTGATTTGAATGAATTATGCAACCTTTGTTTACTTACTGGAAGATCTGAATTCCAGCCCCGCAAACATGTTGTGTCATTCCAGATCCAAAAGAAATGAATTGGAATTCAACAAGTCCATCCTCAGAACAAAGGAGATAAATTAAAATCATTAAAACTATTTGCCTGTGAAATGACTTCCTCCCCGTTTCTTCCTTCCCATATCTTTTATCATTCTAAATAAGTGATAAAAATGGCAATGCTTTACGTTGATGTTTACAACTAAAATATTCTTTAGCTAGCTGGAAATATGCTTTAGAATGTGGTTGTTTTGCCAACGAAACCAACCTGATGTGTAACACTCTTGAGGTGGTAACTAAACCGATCTCCAAATTTGTTAATCATCTTCGGCAGGACAATTTTATGATATGATAACGAACGTCATTCAATGTGGGTGTTTCCACTTGTCCATTCATGTTTACTAAAGGCCTTGCTGAGGCTCTCAGTGACTTCCCCATCCCTTTTGTCCCATTTTCAGTGTCTCGCTGCAAAGAATAGCATAGGAAAGATTCAATATCATTATGGAGCTGTAAAAGAGATCTAGCTGTATGAGATCATCCAATGTGGTCTTGAATGCTGGATGAAGCCTGCACTTTGAATAATGATATCGTGTGGTACAAAAATCCACACAGTACACAAATACAATTTATCTTCCAGTACGCGCTAATCCTCCAATCAGATTGCTCAACGGGAGTGTGATAATAAACCATATCATACTCCCAGTAGTCTATATTACACTCTGCGTATTTTGAGTATCATCCGTCATGCTCCGTATACGGACAGTGCAAACTGACGTTCTAAAATTTGTGCGCTGAAAGTTTTGCTCTTCATGAAATAACGCTCAAAGTTGTGTGAGCTTCCAGTTGGCTGGAAGATAAATTGGTTATCACACCCGCGCTCATGGAATAAAAAATATAGCGCGTCTGGGTCCCATATATATCCCACTCTGCCTTCGGCCTTGTGGGATATGGTACGCAGAAGTGCTATATTTTCCCGTATTCCACTTGCGCTTGTGTGATAATTTATAATATACACAGTTCTGTGCACGGTTGTGCCACCATACACAACCTGTGTCTCACTGTAAACATTTTACCAAGAGTAGGAGGGTATTGAAAGAAGTTTTTTTTTAGGTGTGATTTTCACTTGCCCCTCTAATCAAGAACTCAATTAAGGATTCGTCGGTGAAACCCATTTACTTTGGCCTAACCTCAGAGCTTAATTTTGTTTATTGCTTTACTGTACTGTAAATTTTGATGTTAATGTTGATGTTTTTAAAATATTTTTTTATAAGAGGGCCCCAAATGATCAGCGTTGCTGGATGGGTTACCCTCTATAAAGATGGTTCTAAACAAATAAATTAATAAATAAATAAATAAAAATTCTTGATTTTATAAACGTTGGTTCAGTCACCATTTTGCTTTTATTTTCTCACTGAGTTTATCAGCCAAGGAAAGACTGCATTCACAATGATGATCCACATGCATCAATCCTAGACTTCTTGCTTTTTTTATTTAACATAATGTCTATGGTGGAAAGCTAGTTTTACCATGATCTTGGAGGACCATTTGACTTAAAAATGGCAACTGCATACTGCACTCCACACTCATGGGCCAATACACAACTTGTGCTCGGGCATACGTGTAGTTGTCAAATCTTTTTCTTCGTCTGACAAAGGAGGGAAATTTTTCATCACTGTCCGCAAGCGCGATCCACAGTGAGCCTGGAGCTGTACGAATTAATCATGGCAGCTGAAAGCCGAAGTCCAATCCACCATGGCCATTAATAGCCACACGACGTAAATACAACTGACAAGTGCTGAAACAGATTCATCCTGCAGCTACTGTTTTCCCAAGGATTATAATTTTCCAACATTGTGTCAGGATAAAGCGGCTTTAACAAGACTTTCCACAGGCGTACAAATTACCTTACCACAATTCGCCGCCGTTTCCCCCAAACAACACCCCTAAATTGAACTGACAAGCTCGAAGACAAAACTACATTATGAAGAAAAATCCCCAAAAGCAATGTTTTTACAAGGATCTTGGTTCTCTTTCTTGCAGACAATGTATCAAAACATGGTCCACGATTCCTCACCTTCGGACAATTAATGAGAAATCCCAATACAAACTCTGAATTAGAGGACAAAGGCTAAGGATGCACACCCATTGTGGCTGGCATATTTTTCAAAGAATTACCTCCACCCAATTATCCTTTGTTTACCCCGCACCCCCACTTACCCCTTGTGTTGTTCCCTACCATTGTCCGAATGTCCTTAGTAGGTACCCAGTAGGGGTACTTCTTAATAGGAGTTCTTTGGTTTGCAGTGAGTACAGTGAGTTGGCTCTTCAGAAGTTTGTGTTTGTCCACTCTCAAGAAGTCAGTGACTCGTTAAGATCTTTTTTGAAAGGTAAAGGCACACAGCTTGTAATTTTGAAAGTTCATATATGACTACAGTAAAGTATGAAAAATATACAGGTATTTGGGCTTGAATACAATATGATAGGCCTGAACCTTTGCATATGAAAAAAGTGGATTATGTTGTAGCAGAATCAACCTCAATAAATTGATAGAATATTAAGCTTCACAATATCCCTAAAATAACCTTTGTGGAGCATTCCTCATGTTTAATTCTGTTTAGTTATAAAGATTCATAGATTTTATGTTCTTGTTTTGAAGAGCATCAAAAACCAGATCACGATTGGAAGGAACACTTACTTGATGAAATCTTGACTGTGGTGCGAGCGATAAAACACAATAATAAATCGTGAAAGCTGTCATCAGGATCAACCGTCATGATCAAGTTTTCCCCAGATACTTTCAACTTTTCATCACTCCCTCATGCTGGTTTTAATACCACTGTGATTGATTCCAGTTAGCACAACCAGCAATTGCTCTGGTTCATTTTATGAGTTTGGGAATTCTCCCGCGTTCCATTTCAACGCTTTTCAGAACATTTGCTGGTCATTTTGTTTCCCTGTTTTTTTTTTTTTTTTCAATTAGGGAACTTGATTGAGATTCCGTAACACAACCTTGGCAGAACTAAATTGGTTTTAACATTGCTTTGAGTACTAGAAGTTGAACATGTTGCAATGTTGTTTTTCGGTCTGCTAACATTTGGAATTTGTTAATATCCTAAGTAGTATTTTACAGTGAACACATTTGTGAGAAAATATTTGTGTGTTTTTTTTCCTTCAGAAAGCTGTTCTGTTAAAATAAACTAGGAAAATATAGATTTTTTTTTTTTCGATCAAAACCTTGTTGTCTAAAAATCATTAAAACACTGCATGCAACTAATAAGGAATTCCCAATTAAAATCAACTGGTAGCAGCACTTCATATAATTTTGAAAGATTTTAATTAAATAATTTAAAGTGTGCGTTTTTAATAAATCATGTGAATAAATCTGCGAGCTGCTGTACAAAAAATTGATGACACTGGGTTTGAAACATTAATCATAACATCTGAAATCCTTTAAATGCATACTCAGGAATTTGTCTGACTTTGTGGATGGTACTGCTGGCTCAAATAACAATGCTTATCTTTAGAACTGACATGCAGGTCTTATACAGGTCTAAACATTTGGGTGTCGAGTTACCATGGCATGTGGGATTTGTGGAGGATATAGCCAAAGACAGTAGGGAGGAAGGTTTAATGAGAAAAGAAAAAAAAGGAGAAAAGAAAAAAAGGAAGACAAACCTTTGAATGATTCATTTCGTCCACGTCAAAATGTCGTAAAATGTGTTATTATTAATAAGGATAAGTTTATAGATTTTTTTTCGGAGCCACACAGACTCGTTTTTGTCGTTGAAATATTTCATATATTTCTGTTAGAACCGTTCTTGTCAAGAATTCAAATTAAATTCAAATTGAATTTTAAAATTCCTCTTCTACATGTGATAAGTTATTTGCACCTAATCAAATTTGATTTGAATTGGCCAAATTAACACAGAAAAAGGCTTGGAGATTACTTGAAAATGTGTCATTTTAAATTTGTTTAGATTGGAATTAAAAGTACATGTCCACCATCTCTGAAGCTCTTCGGTTGTGTTGGTCAAGTGCAGTTGGGGATCGGAGCTGGGATTATTTCTACCCGATTAAACAGCGCTTCTCCTCTGAAAAATTACTCAACAATAGTGATCAGCATTCTGCACCTGCCTTGAAATCCAATACTCCTGCTGATTATCTGAACTAATAAATATTATTATTCTCCAGCGTGTGCTGGTTCTGTTTATCAAACGGTGCTCCAGTTTGTTTAAATTGATTGAGGATTTACTGGCAAAGCTTGTAAAAATTGTGTCGTATTTGTCCAAGGATTCGGCCCACTCTGAAGGAGAATCCTAGAGAGTCGTCGTAATTTAGGGTGCCATCTGTTAATGGATGCATGCCGAATGCATGAGAGCTTTACAGAAATTCAGTCTGACATATGGAGGGTGATGAAACACCCCGAGAAGTGGTCATTAAAATATGCACATAGTTAAGACATAGGTAACTGATTGTACCAAAGAAAGGGAAGAAGGAAAAAAAAACTGTCGATGGAATTAGGATTTAAAATTTGATGGTTTGTTCATGTGGATAATAACGATGGAGGGAAGATGTTTTCCCAGTTGTGGGTTCTTGCATTCTTAAGAAGGTTTGCCTTGTACCTCATTGTTTTGTTGCGGCACTGCGCCAAGCCCTCCCTTGCCAATAAGACTGTATGAATCACCAGTTGATCTCTGGATCAGGGCTTTGTACTGCAGTAATCGGGCTTGACTTTGAAATTGAAATGGCACTGTCTCTGTACCTTCTCTCTTTATGACACCGGACAGGAAATATTGATGTAATGCATTGCAGGTGTGAGTCAAGTACAAAACCAACAAAGGTTAGCGCTCTTCTTTTTGTCGTTAAGGGGGGTCTTTGTGAGTTTATAAATTTAATTTATTCATTTTTTTGTTAAAGGGGAGACGGAGAGATAGCATAAGGCTGAAGATGAAAGGGCCATCGTCGTTGGGGGGGAAAGGGAATAAGATTGTGAAATTGCAGGCGGCACCTTCAGAAGGTGTCATTGGAGTTCATCTGATCGGGAGTAATGACCAGAAGAAAATATATTCCATTACACTAATATCACGATTGATCACGACGGCATGGATAACATGACGTTTGTGTGCCAATGTAATTTGGGGTTCGTCCGAGCATTGTCAAAAGGTGTTTCTGGATGAGGGCGAGACAGGCACCATCGCGCTCGATGCGAGACGTGACATGAAATAAAGACTTCTGTTCATGTGTGTCTATGCAAATTGATTTCTACGACAGAGGATCCGCTTCCTTAAGTGTACCCGGCCTAGACCGTGACTCAGTGAGGTTATCAAAGACTAGGCTAAGTAGTTGAATCTTTGTGTGGGGTCATTTGTGGTCAAAACCAAACTATTCAGACAGAGGTTTTTTTTTATTCGCAAAGTTTAATAGCTCACCTGTATAAGTTTTCTAATGGCTTGAACCTCAATTGAAGACAGCCTGAATGGGGTAAAGGTTTAATGTATCCATATCTTGATTCAGCACGTACTTGAGAGTTAACCAGGGGAGCTGGTGGTCACACAGAGCAAGGCTGCAGTTAGGAGTTTACCTCTGGGGGGTTGTTGGCAATGACCTGGGTGTCGTGTACGGGGCAACTGGAAGCTGAAGGGGGTGCAAGATAATGGCCATTCTGGAAGTGTCCTTTTGTGCTGCCAAACACTGAACTAAAGGGTCAAGTGGCCGTTTGATGTGCAGACTTTAAAGAATGGCACCAGTAAATATACATGAAGTTTCTCTTCAGAATTGTCTGCAGTGTCTTTGCCTGGGTTGTAACTGATTAAGTATGATTGTGGATGCAAATTGCATGATGCAATTAAAGGTGTGGCAGGGAGGGGGAGGGGATGAAGTCAATAGTGTTTGACAAACCTCAAAATTCAGACTGGGACGTTGTCAAGACAGCATTGATTTGAAGCTTGTTGGTTAGACATGTCCAGGCATGTGTAGCGACTAATTAAAATGCCAATGGCCACATTGTAAAACTTTCAGTGGCAGTTCACAGGGCGTCTTTAGATTTTCAATCCAATCTTCAGCAGCCAGACTGACATAATTAAGACCATAAACCAAATAGTATTTTATTTGTTAAAAACTTACGTGCTTTTTAAGAACAGGTTTCCGAGCATTTGTATCATTTTAATGTGCATCATATTCAATCATTATATTATATAGGTTGGCTCAGTGGTTTCTTTCCCTGCCTTTCACCTCTGTGACCCCGGTTTGAATCCCGGACTGGAGCCTTGCATGTGGATTGGGTTTTCAGTCCCTACCTGATTGCATGGGTTTTCCCTATTTGGGGTTTTCCTCCCACATCTAAAACTGACATTTCTCCATCATCATCTCTACACAGGTATCTTCAGGCCCTGCGGGTCACAGTGCAAGTCACTTTTGAGGGTCCCTTGGTTTCATTACCAGAAAGAGTATAATAGTAATGTTTTAACCATACACTGATGTGTTTTAAGCCCTTACTCGCACGTCACCTGATGCAACTGTGCCACACTCATCATTTTGGAAGTCAATAGGTAAAGCGTGTAAGCTCAGCATCGCCTAAAATTCGCACTTCACTGCATTTAGGCACAACCAAGATTATTGTGATGATGACGTCGCTTGAATTGGGTCAACACTCAGTACTTTCCCGAGTTCTGTGGAAACAAAAATCCACAGGCATGTTCCCTGAGTACTATGCCTGTAGATTTTTTTTTTCACCGAACTTGGGAAAGTACTAAGTATACAGTGCCTCAACACATGGGTGTATGGGTAAAACGTATATAATATTCTTTATCCCCAATGCAAATTTAACATCTATTGGATACTCAATCATGTTAAAACTGTACATGTTAAGAAAGCCCGTAGTTGGGATTTGGCATGGGTGTTGATAGACTTGTCCAGGAGAAAAATCTGTGTGTTGGGTGTGCACATTGTGGTTGTCTATTCCAACACACAGCGATGTCCCTTGAATTATGGTGAAAGAACAGGAAGAAATTTGTTCATGGTTCCTTTCTCTGAATCCCAAACTTTCAAGGTACAATAGTTCTGACGTTTCTATACAAGAATAAACAACCCTCAAACCGTAGTTTATTCCCAGTAAACATGCACACATGAACAGCCTCTTGAACATGGTGTTTTGGTTTGCAGTCATATAGGGAAAGTCATTGAGAAATGTTTGCTCACTTTTAAGGAAAGAAAAAAACAGACAAAAGAGATTTACTGCAAGGGTGTATGTACTGTTCTTCTTTATGCGTCGATCATGAAGCCTCGTTTAGTTTCCTTGTACCTATGTTTTAAACAACTTTCCTTCTGGGCTCGTCAAGTGTAAACATAAAAGTAGCTACCAATTCCAAATGAAATTTGTTGTTCGACATTTTAAAAAGCTGTAAATGTTTTTAGTACGCTCTGAGATTTAAGGAAAAAATGTCTTGACTGTTGCTGGGGATACCCACTTTCTTTTCATGATGGTAAGCTTTTGTAATTTAACAAGCTAGCTGCAAGTTCATAGTGTACTGATATTTCAGGGCAAAGAAAGCAGACTGGACATTTATGACAAAATAAGTTGGGGTGAGAAAGATCAGTTGGTGAAGCACCGTTACATTAAATTAAAGGTTGCCAATGGCGCAGCCAGCATCTTATTTGAAAGGGGGGGGGGCACAGATATTTGTAGAGGCTATTTCAGTTAAAATTTCCTGATTATAGCAAATTTCACGGTGTCCAGAGGCTGGGGGGCATGCGAGGGGCAAGATTTTCCATGGGGGAGGGGGCAAAGGGGGCAGCTACCCCCACCCTACGCCGCTGAAGGTTGCTGGTTCAAGACATGCTCAAGTCATACTTTCTTTATTCAGCCATGATTCACTGAAGCTTTTGGCAGTTTCCAATCCTGTGTGTGCCCCCTAAATTTGATACTGTGTTTGTGTTTGTAAAATATTGTTCTAGATTTTTACAGAGAAGTTTTTCACAGCCTAATTCTTAATCCTTGCTCTTTAGTTACCTCCAAGGTTGAGTACAAAACAATAGGCTTTGTTAATCCCTGGCCTGACAAGGCTGCCACCCTCTCACCTTAAATCAGCATAATCCTCACAATACACAATCCTTCTTTAATCCTCACACCATCCAGGACAACACTGAAATCAAGGTCTTTTAATCCTTCTAGTTAGGGCCCTCAACTCCTCAGCCACCATCAAACACCCCCATTTTTGTAAAATGAACCATGCTAAATTTGCATTTCTAAAGACCCTGCCCAGACGGTTCTATTATTGGTGGGGGCTTTGGAGTGGTGAGTCACCCACAGGTGTGCATGGGCAGCTTTTGTTTGTGGAGAATGCAACATTGAAATTGAGAATGGGATCATATGGTTGAGAGTTATCAGTTTGGAAGGGGTTGTGCAAAGAGACTGTACACACTGCTTTTCTGAAGCAAGAGGAATTGTGGAAGCAAACACACACAAACCCACCACTACACACAAGACAATCATTCTACCATGGACTATTACGTCTAAAACCTGGATCCAATTTATTTTATCAAAGTGAAACTTTTGTAGGATCTGCTCTGAGTGAAGAAGTGGTGTTTGTGGTAAGTTTTATGAAGTATTGTTTATTAGTGTTATTTTGGGTTTAGAAGGACGTTGTTTATGCACTTTTGGAGCTGTTTTAAAATGAAAAAAAAGTTTGTTTGTGTGCAAGCTTGTTTCAAGTTCTCAGTGATTTATATGACTATTAAAACAGTTTTGTTCATGTTACTGATTTTATGTTCAGAGTACATATTTAGCGATCGATTACTTGAAATTAGCCACATCTGTTTTTTAACTTGATGCACTGCATGCAGTCTGATGCTGTATTTATTAAACAAATTTATCTGTAGGGTAGTATTTAATATAACCATAGAACTGAGATTTAAGAAGAGGAAAGAACAAGGAAGTGTTGATGTGTTTTACAACTATATACTGTCATTTACAAGTGCAGGTCGAAACATTCTTACCTTTAAGAAAACAAATTGGTTCAAGCAGTATCTTTTTGGGGGATGAATATACAGTTATGCACCTTTATATGGACATCTACAACGACTTTCCATTGGCAACTAGAACATTTGTGTGGTAACATTCTTCCACTTGGGAGAAGTGTGGAATTTTGTTTTCAGAAATGTAAATTAACCTCTTACCAAGTATTTGGTTAGTAAAGGGTTAATAATCCATTTCTGTTAACAAAATTCCGAGCGTTGTTCGACAAATGAAACAATTCAACCTTAATTTTCAGGAAGGGGGGGGGGGAATGTGCACAACAAGGCGGCGAGGAAAATAACAAAAATATTTGGACTTGAGTGCACTCCAGCGCTACCCAATTACCAGTACTTTGTTCCTGGCCGAGTGCAGGGAGTATTTCATTTCACTTGCTTTTCATAGCCCTGTAGTCCTACGTGACAAGGCTTTATGCCCCCGACCGGGCGCTAAAATAAGCTAGCCAAGAGTCTCATTATAATGCGTCAAGGTTTGTTGAACGCCTTGGACCCTTTCACTCCCAAGATATATGGGGGGGTGTTTATCATCTGAATGCATGACATTTGCAAGTAGTTTCCCTTGATCTTTTTCGGTTTATTTCATTTTTTTTATATTTTTTTTTATATTTAAAATAGTTGTGAACTTTGGAGCCAGCGTTTGCCTGAACTGTAAATGTGTTTCTGTCATTAAGTTTTCTGTGTGAATTGTTTTGCTGCCAGTGGCTTCTCTCATGGCAGCTTGAACAAGGCAAAATACACACATTGGGTTATTTATTGAATTGTGTACTTGAAGTTGAACTTCCTTGCATTTGATTGTGGTCTTTGGGCCAAAAAGACTTTCCGTCTTTAAAATGATTATTCGATGAAAATCACTTCAGTCCATGAAATGAACTTGGTCAACGCGTCGTACTGAGTGAGTACATCATCAGTTCTGGGTATATATACAGGAAAATTGACCAGTGATCGATTTCACAAACACTGAAATTCATCTTAAGATGAATTGTCAGTATTACCATAGTAGTTTGTATTGTGACATCACACTTTGCTTAGCAGTTAAGATCAATTGTAGCTCTCTGTGAAATCGAGCCATGAAAGGGATTGGAACCTGTGACATAGGTGTTACTGTACCAGTGCCCTACCAGCTGTGGTGGTTCCGCATTCTCTTGGTTCAGTACTCAACTTCTGTTTTGGGGCAACCGTCAGAAGTCACTAAAAAGTGCAAGAACTTGATCATAACCGTCTTGTATTATGCACATGTATACACCCACGAATACAAAATTGTGTGTGCCATGCACGTATTTGTATACATTCGGTTAAAACGTTAACAATGTATGGTACATGCAAGAGAGTATTGTGTTCCAGTCTGACTTTAGAATTTGTAAATTGACTCAGTCAAATGCCGGTACCCTTTTTAACATTCAAGTCATGTCTCGGTGTGTGACCAGCGTTGTTGCGCTATAGTGCCAAGTAGCTTCCTATGTGTGTCAGATGTCATTTATATATACACTGTTACTGATTGATTCTGATCGAATGGAGTTGTCCATTTATTTTTTACGCCTAAAGACATCTTGCCTGAATGTTTTGTCATGTTGCCTGTATGCAACAGCAACAATTGTATACTGATCGTTAAAGGTGGTATGGGATCAGACTATTTTGTCATTTAAGCCTCGGTTTGGTTTCAATGGTTTGAATATGAGAAAGCACAAGATGGCTGAAGGGTTAAATGTCTTGTATTACCTTGAAGTTGAAAGCAAGAATTTACTGAGGTCCATGGTTGCGTTTATAATAGGGTTACAGTATGGAATATGTGCATGCCATAGTGATACAGTGTATTGAACTTGAAATGACCTTTGAATGTTAAGTGTGATGAGAGCCAGGTGCTCAAAGTTTTAGCTTGTCATGTTTTCAGAATCAAGCAAGAAACCTATGATGATACCTGTGCCATTTTATTATCTTGGTGCAATACGTTCTTAGTGCATTTGCGCTGCATGATCGGTTACCGGTACAGCGATTCAGCTCTTTCACGATTCACCCATAGAGGGCGCTCTGTACACATCAACGACTTGCTGAAATCCGTACACTACATGATGCCCGCTATTGGTGAATCGCTGTACAGTGTACCGTAACCAATCAAGCAGCAAAATGGGCTAAGGACGTATTACACCAAGACAAGAATAAGCATGAAATTCACAGTGTACAAAAGCAGTCTGTTGTATGAATCCTTCAGTTCATAATAAAATGTCAAAGTTGCACACAGTATTTACAGAGGTCATTTTGGTTGCTGAGTGGTTTGGACCAGCTGATGTTTTTTTTTTTTTTTTTTTTTTTAATCTTTACAGCCAAAATTGCACAATTTATGCAACTGCATACTACTGTTCTGAGTTTCACAGGCTGTAATTTACAAGTCTTCAAATAAAACTAAGTCTAGAAATTATCCCCAAAGAAGAGGAGCACAAAAAAGTTCATTAATATTAAATTCATAATCTGCATTGGAGATATTTTTCATGGCATCTTAAATTCACGGCGGTCTCCTGGAAGATTGCTCTCAGCATTTCCGCCCTTAGGCGGCGAATTCACAACTCGGCAGAAAGCTAATATCTGTGCTGAAATTGCTCATGCACCCGAAAAAGACTGAGTCAAAGCGTGGTCTTGGCAAGTCACGCAATCTGGCACAGTAATCAGACCTATGTAGCATTGAGCCAATGCTTTATATTATAAGGTACACGTGATGCATGCGTACCTGATTAGGTTTGTGCACTCATTATGTGTTAATACAGAGATCCTGGTACTGTCTCATATATATCTGCTAAGCACATGGAAATCTGCTTAGTGCAGAAGAGTTTGCATTGAACAAGTCACCAGCGAACATTATTTTGACTCCTTTATTCACCTGTACATTTAAGTGCTGTCCTACAAAATAAGTTGTCCGAGTAACTGGACTGAGAAATTCAAATAAATAAAATTCATTAGGGAATTCTGGTTTTTTTTTGGCCCCATACAACACAAACTAAAACATCACAAAGAAGTAGTTTGGTGATGATGTCTATTGGGGGCCTTGTCATTTGCGCAATAGTCACACAGGGCAATTTTTTGCAGGCAACCTTGAGCAATTGTGAACACCACTACAATCAGTACAAGAGGCATTTTTTCTAACAGTGGGATCGTACAAATTACTACCTTCAAGTACATTATGTGAAGATTTAAATGTGTTTTTTTTTCGACGTGAAGATTGCTTGGACCTGGTTACCTGTAAATTGCCTCTTGTGACATGGTCTCAAGATGAGTAGGATTTGAAGCTTTGCATGATGGGAGAACAGTTTTGAAATTAATCTTTGCGGTGACATCATCCGATGAATTTTTCGTGAGCTGCAATGGTTCGGAAAAGAAACGGTGGTTAGAACAGCTCGACTTTTCGATCGGTAGGCCTATGAATGTTCTTATCGTCTACTGAAGACCATCAGAGCATTGGTATGCTCTTATAGTCTCCTGAAGTCGATCAGAGCATCAGTATGCTCTGATCGTCTCCTGAAGACGATCTGAGCATACTTTTTCAGGACCATCACTGCATAAGAGAGCTTTTATCAAAATGGTGACACTGCAAACGTTAGTTTCCAAGATTGTGTACGATGAAAAGCAGATTTACTGTGTGGCAGAGAAGTTCGACTGAAAACAGGACTTGATATGTTTACCTCTTCATTGTAGTTCTAAAGTTTCTTGTTTTTTTCATCACTCTGTCAACCACCATTTACATCAAGGTTTATTGAGGATTTGGATGTCTTGTAAATGTGTAAATGACCTTGTGGTTGTTTTTTATAATTCATGCAATGAATGCATCTGAAAAGTACCCAGTCGCGAGTTATCTGTGCTGTTATTTGACCTGTTCAAAAATGACGTGTTCATTTTGTTTGCTCTCAGTGTATTGATATCATGTAGTCTTAGTTAAAATACAATTTTTTTAATTTTTTTTATTTGATTTTTTTTATTTTGCTATCATTAAAACAAAACTTATGCGGCGCTTTCAGAACAGTTCAGACTTTTCCACACCTCTTCTCCCTCCAGTCCTCTCTTCTTATATTCCCCAAACAAGCTGGTCAACACCTTCACACCCTCCCCCCCATCCAACAGATTGCATTTCAGGCAAGTCTACATCCTCCACAATTCAAGACACTACACCAGGCTGCTCAATAATGTGCTGTGTACATAGTCCCCAGGCAGTTCCACACTTGCCCATTGTGTCTGCCCCAGGAATAGCTGCTAACACCCCCATTCTCTGCCTTTGTGTCCCAGGTACACAAGGACTGTGGACAGTGCTTATTACTTTTCAAGAATTCCCTCACTAACATGTACTCCCCTGGTACCTCTCTAAAAAAAAATCCAGCGGATTTTTGTGTATTTCGTTTTGGATTATTCACTGTCCAAATAACCGTGGCGTGAGAAGGTGGAGAAATTATTTTGTGGCGTAAAAAACACTCAGTCACTGTACTTTCCTATTTGTCATGCGTGGAATTGGGTGCATTATACCTGTAGAAACACGACTGCAATGCCTGCTTTTGTGATTCCTTCAGTCAAGTTGATGACTGCTTTCTTTCATCTTGTTAGTCTCTTCTTGATACTGAAATAACACAGGAGTATTATTAAATGCAACACAAAGATTGGGGTTCCCTCTCCCCTGTGTGTGAATTGAAGGAGACTTTTTGTTATGGTCGTTTGGCTTCATTGAAGGGTTAACTGATGACATAGTGATATTGCCATAGCTCATGGCTGAAGCCATTGCTGATAAAAGCATCTCCTTACATTGTTACAGAAGTAGCCTACATCATATTTTTTTTTTTTTTTTGCAGTTTTGTTATTTATAGGCCATTGCCCTTTATAAAATGTTTTGTAAGTGATGTTTGAAGCTTTGCATGGTGTGAAGGATAATCAGTAACGTAAACTAGTAAACTTAGGGTACAACCATGTATAAATCTCTTTTAGGAGGAGTGGTGGCTCTGAAAAGAGCCAGTGTGGTCTCGATGCTTCGAAGAGTACACTCTGCTTGTCTTCAAAATGTCTTGTGTCGTCTTTTCAGTGATACAATATTTTGACGCCCCTTTCCAAAAAAAAAAGGCATGAATTTGTCAAATGTGGTCCTAGACACTGATGTTAGTTTTTTTCAGAATGACTACGTAATGATTTCTTGCGTATTGTATTTTGGATCACACAGACAGATGGATGTTTACACATACGCACATGTACGCTGAGTAATTTTGTCAATATTTTTTCAGGCTTTTTAACCGTGCCCACTTCTCGCGATAAAAAAACTTCTCTGGATGTTGTTTACATCTCCAGCACGTTCTCCCCATTGTTAAATTCCATAGAAATCTGAGCCATTGCAGGCTGGACATTTCCCATTTCAAAAACCAATTTGTGTGTTGGAGGGGGGGGGGGGGGGGGGAATTGCAAGCTTGGCACTCTGACTTTATTGATGAGAGCGGTGCCATCCTGTCCCCACAACAGTTCAACTTGATAATTTATGAGCACACCCAAACATCAAAGAAAGATATTTACAAGGAGTGGTTTTTTTTTTTGGGGGGGGGGATCATTCCTGTCTGATTCCAACTCGTCAAACCATAACTTATTTGGTTAAATTGTTAACAATTTCCCATAACCTTCACATTTTTCTCACCATTTGAGAGTGATGGTAGATAATGTATTTATTAAGCTGGGTCAGTTAGGTTTTTATGGCTTCTTTGCGGTTTAGAGTAGTTTTGCGGCTGTTCCTTATGTTGTTTTAGTAAAGTGTCTGGAGCTATGTTTCTGTTGTCTACAAGGGAACACATCACTGCTTTAACTCTATGGTTTTGATGTATTATGGTTCATGATGTATAAACTAAGCACCCCCAATTTACCGTACCCCTGAGCATTGTAAGGTAGTTTTAATTGTGGTTTCACCATAATACCCTGTCCTTACCGCCACCCCCACCCCCCCCCCAAAAAAAACCCAAACAAACAAGAAAAGCAAAAAACGCACCACTGCCACAAACAATCAAAGAAAGAGCTGCTTGTACCAGTGTTGTGTCTTGTCTAATTGTCGTCGTTCAGGAATAAAAAACCCTTGTCCTTAACCTTGACAAATTTTCTTGCACACTAGACCAAAAGCATCCAAGTTAACACGTATTTGGAATTGCTTGAGTTGCTGCCTAAATGCATTAAAATATTTTAAGCTAAAAGCAACTTTTGTCCACATTTTGCTTCTTCAAAGGCTTAGCACCACTCAGATTTTTCTTCAGTGTCATAAAAATATTGATTAAATTCTTCATGTCGGTCAATACGTCGCCAATCCTTCTAAACTGGACATTGGAGCGTGCTGAATGGCGCACCCACCCTGGCGCCGTCCATCAATTAAATCCTGGCATCAATTAATTCCAGCCCAACAAGAGCTGTCTTTTTTTTTTTTTTTTTTTTTTTTTTTCTACGCCTTTCGAAAAACAAGAAATCGTCCCACCTCTGTCACGATAGGAATGACAGGTGAATCATGGGCGATTACATTGATAATCTCATTTTATGCTTGGTAGAGTTGAAAGCACTGTGTTCATCTTGTCGATATCGGAACCAGCTTACTCAATACTGTATCCAAAGGTGGAGTCTACAATCTTTGTTGTATCCGCACAACAATACTTTAAGTCAAGGCCTACATGGTCAGCATGTATTGTTGTTCTCTTCTCTGTCTTTCTCTCTCTATTGTTTCCGTGTTGTTTCAGGTTTACTCTTCACAATCGAGTGGTGGAAACTGAAAACACAGTGGCTGTGCCAAGAAAAAAAAAGACCCGTCAGGTGTTGGGTCTTGCACAGTATGAGTAATTGCTATCGTTTGTCTGAAAAGTATGTTACAATCGGATAAAACGTTTCGTGTTGAAACGTTTTGTGCAGACCTGATTGTTTCGTTCTTGAAAGGGCAAAGGCACCAAGGCATTTTCTTTTTGATAAAGGGCACCTCTATGAGGAAATTGTAAGTTTCTATTGGAACATTTCAAGGGCACCAAGGCAATGACCAGGGACATTGAGGCAATTGCCTCAGTTGCCTCCGTGAAGTATCAGGCCTGTTTGTGGCACATAAGATAGTAGATTTTGAGTTTAACCCTAACTATATCCAGATCTTCAAAAGCCAACGGTTTGTGTTGTTTGACTGAGGACTTCACAATAAACTGATTGATTAACATGGGATCAAGCATACCACCATAATCGGAGTCCAACAGTTTGGATGTTGAGTTACCATATGGTGTTGGGTTTTGTAAGAATGAGAATGGATCCTAGTAAATCACTCAAGGGAGTTAGGGTTGTAGTCTGTACCGGTATTTATAGCCATCTGTAAAGAACTGTTATAAATACACATTTTGATGATATTCACATTTTGTTGAGGGCAAACAGATTCTAGAGCAAGGGATCAAAATCTAGAATGGGAGACTTTTGAGACGATAGCGGGCGTCCCACAGACCGGTCCTTTTCCATTGTTTTCATCGCTGAGAACAATGGAAAAGGACTGGTCTGTGGGACACCCGTTATCATCTCAAAAGTCTCCCATAGTGTTGTCATATACAAACATGGTCCCTTTCATATACAGCTTGCTTCTTGAAATTAGAAGTTGGACTTGGGCCCCCCTGAAACACAGAAAAGTTCCTGCATAGCACGTAGCAGATAAATTTGATCACCAGCCAAAGTACGGTGTAATGTACATTGGGTTGTGACTGGCTCCCTGCTAATTTCTTCTTCAAAAATCTAATTGTTAAAGAATGTTGTCTGCTCTACAGCGTTAAACTGACATTGAGAACAGGTATCAATTGAGTCACCAATAAGTCTGAGCAGGTGACATTGACACTGTTATATATATATATATAAAGACATTGTACACAGATCCTGAGTCACCTTGAAATAGAAAAGACACAGCTTTTACTTTACTGTCATTTTTTTTTTTCGTCTTTCAAATCTACATGTTGCATTGGTGCTTCATAAAGAAAAATACTCAAAAAACACAAGTTGCTTCTGTGTAAAGTTTTTAAAAAAATTATGTTTCCATGAATAAGTTGACACTTAGTAGGGATATGTACAAATCACTCAGACCTTAATCTCCAATGATGGCCGGGGGAAAAAAATGAAACAAAGGTCACTCATGCTGGAATTTTTCTGAACGGTATTTGAGTTTACAATTATTTGTTGTGCTTTCCCATTTTTACATAAACAGCAGAGTTTAATGGGGTACAAATTTTGACACACTTGGTGGTTAATTTTGTAGAGTAGGCGTGACATACTGTGAAACCTGGAGAGTTTTTTTGGAAAGTGATTTTTTTCCATTGTTTTGCCAAAGATGCTCTGAAAACAATAATAAGGATGCTGTACCCCCCCCCCATCTTGGAGGATCTAGAAATCCTCAAGGGTCTGGTGGTTTCTTTCACACCACCACTTGTGTAATCATACGGACGGACGGATGGATGGATGACCGCCTTGTAGTCTTCCACCTGGATGGATACTCCCATGGATGGTCAGTCAGCTGCTAGGGACTGGTCAGCCTGCTGGACATCTCTCTGTCTAATAAAATGCTGCAGTTGGGTTTTCTCATTTTGTAATGGGATTCACCCTTGCAGCTTCTGACTGATGTGATTTGACCATGCATACTTGCCTGCTCATAAAATGAGTTTATGGAGTTCTTGATACTCCACGCTTAGTGTCCAGCAAAGAGATACAATACTGTGGGGTTTTTATTTACCGATAGATGTATGTGTATGATTTTGAAATACCTGTGAAATATTTGGGATACACATTTTGCTAGTTCACGAGAAGAACATGCCTTTAAAATCGGGCCTGTGAAATGTTTTTTTTTTTTCATTGGATGTTATTCTCAAGATTCTCTTTGTGAAATCTGGAGCATTTGAAGTGATTTTTTTCATTGTTTTGCCATTTTGGACTTCACTTCACATTTTGGATTGGGGTCGGGAGACAGGTGTATTTGAACTCAACCCCAAATTTATTTGCAGATTGGCTTTTCTGTATTTGAGAACCTCGATGGGACAAGCCATCCTTGCTGTATGGACAAACACTGCCATTAGGCGTGCCGTCGCTGAGCGGTCTAATGCATCAAACTCAAGTTTTATCGGCTGAGCTATTCGAGTGTGGGTTCGAATCTTGGTCATGACACCTGTGTCCTTGAGCAAGACACTTAACTAGAATGGCTTCTCATCATCCAGGAGAAAATGGGTGTCAGTGAGGGTAAAGACTGTTGATATGAATGGTCAGCAACCTGTGCGCACATTCGGTTGTCAGTGCTGCATACTCCTAAGGAGATGAGATGGGTTTAGGAATGTTTAGAGCTGGATGAACTGGGGTAATATTTTCGTAATGAACTTTGAGGGGGCTTGCTTGGCTTTAAAAAAACGTAATAGACCTTTATTATGTTGCAACCATCTTGGTCATGTTCCCTGTATCCAATAACAGTAATATATGCTAATATTCATTGTACAAAAAGGAACCAGACTATTTGCCCTTCCAGCCTCCTTTTCGTTACATTGGTTCGAATGGGAGAAAATCAAGATGGCCGCACCATGATAAAGGTCTATTGGACCACATGTAGATGTCCCCTCTTGGTCCTGTGTGTTGCATCATAGCAGCTGATTGTCGGATTATGCACGAATTGCTCTGAGGGACTCCCTTTGGAATTCAAATGAAATGAAAGAGGCTAATATGGCAATAAACCATTATGATCTTTAGAATTTACATCTCTCTAATTACCTACCAGAGGACTGCTCTGCAAACCATTCCGTAAATATTCCAACGCCATACACAAATAAACCCGTCGGGAGAGGTTGAATCAGTAGTCTCCATCAGCAGTCAAGCCCAGATTAAAGGAATAATCACTGATGTGGTTGCTGTAGACTACCAAGAAACACCCAGGGAAGGAACCAATGGGATGAGGGTTAACTAACAGAGTTTGCCCTGAAAAATAGTTAGACTGGGCATGTTTTCTGCACATTGAGTAGCAAATGACAGACCTGGAATTACTCGGAGGCTCGCCTCTGTTGCCCTGGTCTTGGCCTTGATGCCCTTTCAATAGTTTCCCCCTGTAGACTTTTTAAGATTTTTTAATGGAAGTGCCCCTAGCAATATGAAAATGTCCTTGCCCTTTCAAATATGAATTTCCAGATCTGAAACGATAACCTTTGAGTAGCAACTGATTTATTTTGTGTTTTTTTTTTTTTTTTGGGGGGGGGCTATGATATACAAGGGATGTCGTTCACAGACTGTCAGGTGTATAAAGAATTATCATCAAGTAACCTTGAAGAGCTCAGTTGGTTGTAATATGAAAATGTCCTTGCCCTTTCAAATATGAATTTCCAGATCTGAAACAATAACCTTAGAGTAGCAACTGATTTATTTTGTGTTTTTTTTTTGTTTTTTTTTGGGGGGGGGGGCTATGCTATACAAGTGAAGTCGTTCACTGACTGTCAGGTGTATAAAGAATTATCATCAAGTAACCTTGAAGAGCTCAGTTGGTTGTAACTAACGAGAACCATGGCCGATAAATCATACTATGTAACAAAGAGATTACCCCCCCCTTCCCCCCCTCTTCCAAACATCATATGCTGCAGACCAAAACCAATATCTGCATTTTTTAGATGAAAACAAATTCGTTCCTTTTTCATTTCCACACTGAGAGAGGGAGAGAGAGACCCCATGAATCCAGCAAAGGACGCTTAAATTGGACCCGTCTTCCCCACGCCGATAATGTGATCACATCGCTGAATTAGAAAATATTAATAAAAATGATTTCGGAAATTGGTTTGGGAATAGAAATATGAATCTTGGAGTGTGTGGGACGGAGGGGGGGGGGGATTGTGGGAGGGGGGGGGGTCGTCTAGTCGTGTCATTGTTAATTCCATTATTAGTATTACTTAAATGAGTGACTCATCAATACCAACACAGGTAAAAGGCATGAGTCTATAAACCCCTTCTTGCTTCACATCACAATATTTATCAATCCCTCAATTTGTGCCTATTTGCCCTCATTTTTTTTCTTCTCCTTCTTCTCGCCCTCTCTTTTTCTGGGTCCCGTTGTCTGTAGGGCATATCATGTTGCACAATCCATAGAATGCTCAAAGGCATGCCGGCACACTGGTGTCTTCAGAGACGTTCAGCCTTTTTTTTTTTCTTCTCACTCTTTCTCCCCAGAAAAAAAAATTAATGCTAAACCCCCCTTTCTTATAATCTATGGAGATTATTTATTAAATCAACAGCCAGTTAATAAAATGAAATATGTTGATATCTGTAACCGAAGATGTCCTCTCACGTTTCCGAAATCCCATAACATGATTTACCTCACTTTTGTACATGTAATATACCCGGTTGGCCCTTTCTCTGTCAATAGGATTATAATACTATGCATGAAACAGCGGTTTAGAAAATCTACACTCTCATTTGCATATCGGCATTGCCAATGGCCCACCCTCAATCTTTGTTTTCCTTTCCATTCTACCCTCTACTTTAATTAGTAGATCACACCGTTTACTGAACATGTGTAAATTATTTTAATCTTCTTGTACAACCTGGAGGGTTCTGTAACCCGGAACCTCCAACGCTCGGCCGTGTTTGTTTTACTCGTGTGTACGAAACGTGTGGGTCGAGGGCTTTCAGACACTGTTCCCCAGCAAACGTTCCTCGCCGGATTTTTTGTTTCATACGCACCCACCACCGGTATCCTGCAGTGATTTGCCAGCTTCAACCGGTCAGCTACGGCGCAAACTTTGTATACATATGTATGTCTGATGTCAATTATCCACCCTGGTGGCATAATTGTGCATGGCAGTAGGGCACGACTCAGTGATGACGACGTGTGTAAATGTTGAGCCACTCACACAGGCCCGGGCCCCTGTCAGGTTTTTTACTCTGGTCTTGTAGTCATTTGAGCATCAGGGCTGGGTGTAAGGTTGCCTGCATACCGTGTTACAGGATCACAGGGGTGTATTTAATGCGTGATTAGCATGTGTTGGTGCATTCCCAGAATCAAATACATCATGAGATTAATGTAACTAGCAGGCACGATGGATACCTTAGCGTTGGACACACTGAGGCATTTCTTGTGAAGGAGTTTATGTCTGCGGACGTTTTTTTTTTGTGATTTAGAGTTACAGGGACAGAAGGTAAGTGCAAATCAAACATGAAGTATTTGAATGGATTTTTTAGATTTACACTGTACTTTGGGTGCTTCAATGTTTGAAAAGAAGTTACAGTTAGGCGGACAATTTTTCAAGAGAGATCAGCGAGTGAGTGATAATTTCTGAATCAATGTGCAAATACAAAAGATATTTTGCAGAAGAAGCTCCAGCTGCTATATTATCCAATCATATTTTAAGTTTTCAGTTTTGCATCTCTCAATAAAAAGCAAAATCTACAGGAAATGTTCCATCTTTAGTTTCACAAACAATTTTTGGTTTCACAATCGAAGTACCTTTTGTTCAATTTTGTTTTTAGGGGGGAAATAAATAAATTAAAAGTCTGCTGTTTTGCAGAAGATGTTTTCATACAAATGAATATAGTTCCATCAAGAGTACCTTAAGAGTACAAAAATAAGTGATGGAAGTATTAAATACCTTGTGTGCTGTGTTGCAGAAGTTTTTTTAAAAATCCAAATGGTACCTCTCTATCTGTGCAATTTATACATGTTGTTTCACAAAAGGCAACCAAAAATCGGAACAGTCCTGGTCTGCACAGTTCACACATGTTGGGCCATTTCTAAAGAATGACCGTTTGTCAGCTAGTGGTTGATATTGGCTGGTACTCATGCTCAAAAGCATATGTTGAGTACCATCACAAATAACGGGCTCTCGTCGACAAATGGCCCATGTACAAACTTGGCTTAGCTTGTTTTGGATACCTTTTGTCCTGTGTATCGCGGAACATTTTGGACACGTTGTGTCATATCAGAATGACTAATTTTCCACCCTGTAATTTTTTCTCTTTTTAAAGATTAATAGTTTTGACTGTATGATTAATTGAACTTCATACTGTTTTTAAGAACATTTCCCACAACAGACCAATAACGTAAGGGTTAATTTTCTACTCTTAGTCTTTATTAAAACTTTATTTTATAAATAATAGGGTTTAGTTTCATAGAAGGTGGAACAATGTTTATGTAGTCTTCCGGGTATGAAAAACTAAAAAATAAAAAATGGTGATGATACAGATTTGTATTAGTTTCAATCTTTGGGAGGATTAGTTTCACAAATGATTGAATACCTCTGATTGTTTATACAATAGTAAAATGTTATGACAAACTAGATACACATTATATAGAGAGTACAATATATAGATCAAGAAAAACCATTCTGTTTATGAAACCAGCAGAAAAATGTTCACTAGAAAAAAAGCTATTGTTCAAACCATGTTCAGAGGAGGAAATGTTTTGTTTTTGTTTTTTAAATAAGGATGTTCCTAACAAATTGCTTGGTTTCTAAAAGCTTAAATGTAATGTATTACAAACATACAATAATTTTGCTCACAAACCTCAGAAAGGGAAATAACGTTTATAACACATATTAGATTGGTAGTTATCAGAGGAAACATATTTAAGTTGATTATAAAATTATTAGTATTTAGCTTGTCTCACATCTAGGCCTACTACTTCCGTTTTTTTCTGTAGTAAGAAGCACCTATATTATGAGGGAATTTTAATTTTCTTCTGGAACATTTCACTGACCACAGAGGCAATGACCAAGGGGCAGGAGGCAATTGCCTCTGCAGTGAAGTAACTGGCCTGCACATCCTTTGAACATAAACCACCAGTCCCTTCTCAGAAATTCACACTGTTCCCTTTGTTTGCATTCGGCCACCCAGGCAATTAAAACATACACCTTATGAATGAGGCATTAAAACTCCTCGATAATATCAATACTGACTTAATGAATGACTGGAACCTCTCCAGCCGAGGTTAAAAGCAATATTTGGTTGTCAGAGTGGCTGCTAACCTCTCGTCGGTTATCGACGCACCAAGCTCTTGCCAATGGATTTTATGTCAATTAAAGATAATCACGGTCTTTGTGAGCAGGCCAAAATGGATCAGATGGGGAAGGGAAATATTGTGTGGATTTTATGACCCTGTTAGCTGCAGTGTAATGTCTGTAATATTATGGGAGTTTTCTGAGAGGGGGGAATTAGACTGGGTTGTAGTAAAAGATGATTATGTAATCAAAATACATTTATGTACCAGTATGTAAGTATAGATGTGTGAATGCTGGGTCAGTGTAAAGGCATCATGAGGTATGTTGTCATAGGATAGGATGGGACGCTGCCAGTAAAGAACTCATTAACAAATTTGAGAAAGGCACTGGACAGTCTTCAATTTTTTGCTTTTGGTTTTTATGTTGCTTGCTTCCTTGGCCTTGGGTAACATTCTAAATTGAACTCCAGGAACTAAATGGATTGTTGATTTTTGTTTAGGCGTTCGGAGCAATGCTCGAAACCTCTCTCGTTTTTTGTTTTTGTATTTTTTAAATACTTCTTAGTGGTCAATTGGGTGTGTCATCTCACTGCCTTTGACTTTACCTTTTTTTCTTCACTTATCCAAAGACTTCAGAATATGTTCAACTAGAAGAATCCACTTTACTAATGGTTGTTTTATTGATTAATTGATTGATTGTTCGATTGATTGATTGGACTGTCCATTTGGCAAACAGAATGGAACCACTAAAAAGGCGTTTCAACAGCCACTCTAAGAATGTGACCCTTTTTTTTAAACCAAGGGTCAAATGCACAAAGACGTGGCATGAGACTTACAGAGATTCCCAAGCTCTCAAAATGACCATTTAAAAACATTGAATGTGTGATATCAGGCATGAGATTTGTCCTGCTTAGTCTGATTTCCGATTTGTTTTGCCCTCTGGAATAAAATGTGATGATTACATAGCCTGAAAAGTCTATTATTAGCCTACACCATATGAAGATGTAGGTCAGCCCTTCTACTCACTAAGATGATCCTACTTTTTTCCCAAGTACCAAATAATCATGCATGTATTATTTAAATCATGTAATCCAAAGGACTGTCCATATTTTCTTTGCATTCTGATTGACATTTCATGATAGGAGATGTTGTTTTAAAACGTCTGTTATGGAAAATCCCCTGCAGCAGAATTCACATGGAATGTGCTTGTAATTCCATGTGAAGAAACAAAACAAAGATTGTGTATTTTAAGATAACTGTAATAGATAAGATGACAAGTACATGTACTATGATAGGTTGATATGTTTGGCTGCCTCAAACCAAAACATTTAGCATTTGTTGTTATTTTATTTCAAACATTCCTAAGCTGGAATTTTTGCGCGCCGTTGTTTTTTAAGTGCGTTGCTTAAAGTAAGCCTCTTCCCACCGGTGTAATACATCAATCTTGACTTGGCCGAGATTGAACATTATGTGAGTCATAATTATCTAAAGGTTAGAACTGGCTAGACAGAATTAGCAAGTCTGCTCATAGAGGTGGCCCTTACTGTATGGTCCACTCAAGGGGTGTCGCTCAAGCCCCTTACTACATCCAATCGCCAGTCTGTCTCTTACCAATATTGACAAGGGCTTGGAGCTTGCCAACCCACCGGTACTTGTTTCACCACATGGCAAGTCTACAAGACCTCCTCAAACAAGTATTAAACCAGCAGGGCATCTCTTAACTGTTTTTTCTTCTTTCCTTTTCTTCTTTTTGATGAAGACCGCCGATGCTCAGTCCCTCTCACCAGCCCCAAGCTTTATGTACATATATCCTCTTTCCCCATAATTTCAACTGAGAAGGGTTTCAAAAACCCTGACATTTATTCACCGGAAGCTGAGGGTTGGACAGGAATCGCCCTAAGAAAAAGAAACATACCACACACCAGCTTGGACATATTTTGGGGAAACTACCTCCCCTTAGAAAGGCAGGTTTATCGCCCTCTGTGGCCAGGCAAACTTGTTGATGTGTTGGTGATTCCGGGATGTACTACCTATTTACCCAAACTCTCAAGTCAATAATTAAAAGATTATTAGCACCACCGTTTGTGCCAGATACATCAATACATGGAACGCTAATTGTGAGCCGGTGTCAAAAGGGAATCGCTCTCAGTGCTCTGAGCCTGATTGTGTTGGCAGCGGGCTTTTTCAGAGCATTCCTGAGGCTTCAGTTCCGCAGATTGTTTACTGGAAATCGGTCAGATGTTCGGGACAAGGAAAGGGTGCTCAGTGATCTAACTCTGTCGCTGGTCTTGTCTGTGATAAAGAAACAAATCCTGTTTTGTAACGAGTAAAGGTTGTTGTGCTGCTGTTGATGATTTGTTAAGTGCTCAAGCTTCGAGAGCTGTTATTGTGATACAAAATTAACACAACTTAAAAACTCCTGTACACTCATCCGTAGTTTGTTATTTGAGGCCCCCTTAAAAAACAAGTCAAACCACTTTGGAAGTGGGGGGTTGTCTTTCCCGTTGTTGAGTTAAGAACCGCAGAATTCAGATGTTAAACGTTCAGATTTTAGACAAAGACAAATACTGCTTCTTTTTTTAGAACATATACTGTAGGCCTTAGAGTTTCATTTTATGAAACCATTTACTGATCCTTAAAACCCTTACTCCCTAGGCCTTAATGCCTACAGATAACCTCAATCCGCCAATGCCCTGCTCTCCTATGTCATTCCACACCAAATTGCTTGGACTTTGGATAAGATTGGAATGCCTGACCCAGTGATAAGCAATTATTATTTGGGCCTACATCCCTCAGTCCTTCTGAATCCTTCATTTTGGCAAAGAGGATATGGAAGGAATGGGATTAAAATGACTGATTGAGGTTATAAAAATGCTACAGTTTATTTTGAGAAACGAAGAAAACGTTTCACTTTTTTCATGTACAGTTCTACCCATTGAAGATTGAATACATCTGCCACCACTAAACTTTTAAACCAACTTCTGTACCTGACAACTTGGAATGGTGATCCTCAGTTGAATGCTCTTTTAAAATGTCACTGCTTCTGTGACTTATTGGATTAACTAGGAGTCCTGTATAAGGAACGAATATAATATGATCGCTTCTTTTCAGAGAGAAGTATAAAACGTACAGCCTGAAAGACATTTATGGAGACATTTAAACATTCCATCATCATCATCAGTCATGTAGGACCTGGGCTTCCATAGAAACACTAATGTTGACTGTTTAGTTGGCGTGCTTGATGGATGACCTGTTTACCCGTTAAGCCTCCATTCACTGAGGGAGAGGTACATTCCAGCCTGAATGTACCCATTCAACGCCGAGGTGTCTGTCTTTATCACAGGGGACCCAGTTGTAGTGATTCCATCCCCGTTCAGCGCCCAGACTGTCTTTGTGTCTGCCGCACTCCAGCGATGAATGCGGAGCGGCTTTCTTTTGAGACTCATGTCCGGTCGAATCCATCGTCCCGGCATAAACAGACGTAATTAGAGGCCGGACAACAACAAGTTTAATGACCGGCAAACTGTAGAAGCAAAAGGTGGACGTAGGTACGCTGGGTGCCGCTTGGTGCGTTTTTGGTCAGAGCCCAGAGGGGGAAGATGGGTGTTTTTCAGTGGGGGTACAGGTGAAAAGTATCTAGTAATGGGCTTAAGTACGGCAGAACCCTGTGGCATCAGGTTTAGTGTTGTGCTAGGGGTGTCGAGGTGTGTGGTTTTTTAATTGAAGTTGTAATGGAAGAAACCCTATTTGGAGGGACGGACCCAAATTGGTGTTAATCTAGTTGAGAAAAGAAGCACTTGGGGAATCCAGAGCGGATTGGGAGTTTTTTTAACTTCCACGTGGGTACATTAGTGCCCAGTGTGCGGACTGAAGTTAAGCAACTACAAGCACAGGTAACTTATGCACCATGTTTCTTGCTGTAGATGCCAAGTGGTAAACACTTTCAAGAAGTGAACTGGGTATATTTTGTTTGATTTCCAGGTTTCATTTTAGAGTTGGCATTGTTTACACATTCAATTGTGTACAGAAAAACAATACATGCATTAAAACGTATATTAAATTTTGTTTGAAACAAAGTTTACAGTCTGAAAATTATACCACCTTTTTCTGAATTTTCTGTTGCTTTTATTTCACAAAACTAATCCCAACAACAAAGTTCATATTGCAATAGATTCATCAAGGCCTATAAGCTTCTTGGCTTTAAATGAAATCATTTGATATGTCTGCCTGAAATTCTGTTTGTTGTTTGCACTGTGACCTGATTCATGCTGACCACAGATGTCTGTGCTTAGGGGCTGTAGAATTTGGGCTTTACAGTAGCCATAAGCGCAGTATTAGGCAGTAAGCAGTGCCATCAAAATGGGGCCCTGCAGTCGATTTCACAAAGCGCTAGGATCAATTTTAAGATGAGTAAATGTATGAATCAATCTTAATTGCTCAGGTGAAGTGTGATGTCACAATACAAATCACTCTGCGTCTTAAAGTTATGATGATTCCTAAGGTAGGTAGAGTTTGGTGAAATCGACTGCAGCAGGTCTCCTTTGGTGTTAACAAAACCATTCACATGTGTAACAGATTTCTTGGTTTTTTAAAACCCTAACCATAGAGCAAGGAATCTGCTCTATGCCCTAACCAACCGAAATCCTTCAATGTCCTTTTCTCCAAATAGAAGGATTTTGATGGATAATACCCCATGTATTAGGCCACTGCAGCAGAGAAGGATCTACAAGAATTGGGGTCATAGTGTGCTTCTGCTGTGGAAGGATTAAGTAGGATTTAGGCTATTAGGCTGTATTTGACGAAGAAGATTTAGAAGGATTAGGATCATATGTGATTTTGCTAAAATGTGACATAGTAGGAATTGGGTCATATGCAATTTGGCTAAAGTGGAAACATAAATATGATATGAAACTATAACTAACAGATTATCATGGGCTGCATTAGACATCATCATAAAAATTAGCGCACTGACTCACCAAAAATATTTAGAAGGAATTGGGTCATATGCCATGTGGATAAAATATACAAGGATTTAGAAGGGTTTGGGCTTTATGGTCTTTTTACCCTCTGAGACTGAAGGATATTATAGGACTTGGGCTATGTGTGAGCAAATGATCCTGGTTAGCTAGGGTTAAGACATGTACACGGTTAGCAAATAACACAGAAAACTTTAAGTTTGTTTGTTTGTTTGTTTGTTTTTGTTGATGTTTTGCATCCTTCTTCCAGGCCTTCACATTTGAATGAATAGCCTTTCATGTTTGTCTTTCTTTGGTCTTTGGATTATCTTGATACACCACAAGTATTATCTTTTATGACCTTCTGATGAATAAAACCTTCTGAGTTTTGGGCTGGTTTTCCTTCCACCCTGGTGAGAGTGGCTTAAGTTTACATAATGGTGGAGTTTGCTTGGGAAATGAGCTTGGCCTTCAGGTTTAGATATTGGAATGACAAGATTAAATTTGGGAAGAATTGAAGTGGTTTTTCACCGTTTGGATCAGAAATCCAAATTGACTATAGGTCCCAGCATTTTGTGGAGGACAAAGCTCTGTCCTTTAAATGTTGTCACTGTTAACATTGTAGTTTTGATTTCCTCTTCAGTGGCCCTACTTATCAAAATATTTGTGGTTTACCACCGCAGTGTAAAAATCTCTGTACTCCAGATGTTGTTTTGTAACCAGTGATCATAGTAATAGATTTTTCATCCCTTTTTTTTTCTTCACTTCAATTTCTTCATTCTATCGCTTTGGGTGGTCCTCTTTTTTTGATCACCAAGATTTATCAGTAGTTATAACAGTTTTTTTCATTCAACACCCTTGGTAAAAGGTTGTCCCAGCTATTGCTGAATTTAATGCCAACTTGGTGCTGAGAATTCCCAAATGCTGTTAATCATCACTGGATAAAAGAGAGAAATATTTTTGGCATTTGTGGTTTGGCCCAAAACCATGGCATCCCTTCATCAGAAAGAAAGCTTGGTGTTAGTCCGTGGCTTGATAGAAAATCAGCATTGACTTTTTTGTTTTGTTTCTTTGGATGCATCGGCCCGACGACGTCATCGTGCCACACATGATGATCGCAAATCATTTTTTTCCCAATTTATCACACCATTGTGCCGCACAAACCACAGGGCAATAAATGCAGACAGTAAATAATACAGGGGAAACTGCAGGTTCTGCGTGATTTAATTTGAAATGCCCATTTTGTGAAAAAGTCAATAAGATCGCCACATTGGTGAAATTTCGTGCTTATGAATGTGTCTGCTCAGCCATGGTGGTTTTTTTCTCTACCCAAAGAGACTGTTTCAACTTGTCAAGTGTAATACCATTTGGCACCAACTCTTGTGTCGGTCACCGTCTGCTGAACCTCAAAGAATCGGGGAAAATAGACCATCAAAATTTTCTATGGAGCCCTTTTCGTTTTATCATCAAGGATGATATTGTGATCCATAAGAAAAGCAGAAGGTTGTGAAAGGAGAGCGATTCGTGGATGTAAATTGTGACGTTTTAAGTGCGTGGATATTGTGACGTTTTTCCCCCCAAATGCTCCTGAACTGGGTAGTCGTGTGTAAGTCACTTGTGCTTGGAACAGTTACATGTACGTCATTGTACATGTACTTGTCCAACAGGAGCAGTTGCGTGTTCACTTTTTCGATTCACTGAAGTACGGAAATATTCACTGGCAGCCGACCTGCTTTTTGCAAAAGTAAAGTAAGTCAAAAGTATCGGTTATTCACGTCTATCTATACATGTTCCCTGTAGGAGTTGGTTTATTTTTTGTGCACCCCATACAATTTTTTTTACAGGTGCTGCAACTCGTCTACATGGAATCATTTTACTCCACGAAAAGTTTTCATCGTTTAATTGTGCTGTGCTAGATTCATAAATAACCCAGACTATTGGTTGAAAGGTGGTCGCGTGACTGTTTTAAAACCGGTTTTAAACAGCTGATAAATGCTGTGATGGTACATTCAGCATTCATAGCAATACGCATTTTGGTGTGCTAGCTTACGGGGAAGCTAAGTTATGCATAGTGCAATCAATACATACCGGTACTCAATGTACAATCTATTATCATGCGCACATACACACAACTATTGAGCGTCCCATGCAATTTAACTCCTTGTGAAACGAAGCCTAAGGATGTTACAGGAATAGAAAATTGACAAAACAGAAAAGTTTTACAGAATTGTCTGCGTTCTTACACTTGTTAACAAAAAAGGCATTTGTGAATGGGAATAAAAGAGTAGTGACTCGGGTCTTAAACGGCCGTTTATTGGACCTGTGATCAAAGACCTTGCTTTCGGCTCAGTCCATTATCACACGGCCACAACCTTGACGGTTTTAACAGCCAATTAAGACATCATCACCACTCTTTTATTCCCCTAATCAAAATTGAGCCTGTGTAACATTACGAAAGCCGTTGTAGGGGAACAGTTACATTTTAAACATACTTTGAAAGGTTTACAGAAGTTTTCCCGTAAAGGGGATTTCCACTCTGAAAGTCTCATTTGCATTTTTAACATCCGTGAAAGTGCGCGATTTTGTGGCCTTTGACAATCAAGCAATGCAAGAGGGAACTTAAGATTTCCAAAAAAGTTTATATTATGTATTATATACACTCATCCGATCAGCGCTCGTTTATGGTGTTTTACACCAATGCAGCTATGTCCATCGCACGCGTGACACGACAATATTGCGTCAGTGCGCTTATGTAAATCAGCATGGAGAATTCATTGTGCGTGTGCATTGATGCGCGTGTGCGGTGGCCATTGCTGCGGTGGTGTAAACGCCCATGAACAAGCTGCTCGGATTAGTCGATATATGCCAAACACTGGTCTGATCCTGGCTCTGTGGTCTGTTGTATACCATTTTCCCTCCTCCCTGGTTGTGCAGTGAACATGACACTTCCAAACCATGTGCAAGGGTATTCTGAATATTCTGAAAGGACACCCTTCAAAGTTCTGTTTATTTCTTCTAACCATTTGAGACCCAATTATTATGATTACCAGCTCAAGGATTTGTGCCCAAATTTAATCACTGACATTGTAATCCATCTTTCAAGAAGCAGTCACCAAACAGCATGTTCAATAATCTCTCATGTCGAACATTTGCAGTCAACGTATAAAACTTAATCATGCTAATGAAATCCCACCACTTCCACACACTTCACAGGTCTGGCAGTCGTGCTAGCCAGCGAGCCTTGTATTATCTTTCCTTCTTCCCTTAATTTCCTTGTACCATCCAGATCCCCGAGACTCGTCTTTAATCACAAATGTTACCCACGGCGATCAGTGCCAAGGATAGAATGAGATTCCTAATGAATGACACACTCATGTAACAGACTGCTAATATCTTCCCACAGGGGCAGGCGCTCAATGTTCCCTCACATAGCTCCCCTGTGAAATCTCATATCATTCTCTCCCTGGCTAGCCCCCCACCCCCCCCCCCTCCTTTTCCCCCCTCCAGTGCTACTCTGCTACATGATTGAAGGTGGTGTAGCACCTCAGTTATTAGTCTGGTGTCGGTGGGGGCTGGCACTGTATCTCCTTAGTAGCTCCTAGGTACAGGTGCATCAAGGGTGTAATGTGCATGCCCTCCCCTGGCTAGTAAACTCCAGAGTGGTGTCGGAGTCTGATACAAGGAGAGTTACCCATATAGGAGATGGAAAAGGGGGGGGAAGATTATGACTAGGGTGTGTGGTATTTAGGTCGTTACCCTTCTGGTCGAGCCACTTGGGCTTATATCATGCTACCGATGCCACAAGGGGCTTTTGTGCACATTATTAACCCTTGGGCGTTAAAATGTATGCATCCCATTGGACTTGATTGTGGGACACTCTCAGGGTGGCTGTGTCATTTTCATGGGATTTGATGTCTGTGTTCGTATAAGCCCCCCTCGGTCTGCTACATTCTTCTCCTCGTGTATGGATGGAGTCAGTAGTGCATTATAATCAGTGTTATTTTTTTAAATACCAGTTAGATGATGGATGCTGTTCGCATTGTTGTGCTTCATGTAAAGTTTGATTCACTTTCCATTTGAGTTAAATACAAGGCATTATGTAAGTCATTACTTGTTTACCAGGGGCGCATTAAGAGATTACCAGTTTTGATGAGTTTTGCTTTTAGTTAGTTTGATATGCTCCTTGGGTTTTTTAGGGTCTGGTCATTGAACTGAATTTCAACCCAGTGGAGATAGTCTTCAATTTTCAGTTTTTTTTTAATATTTGAATTGACACTCCATTTATTATGAAAGAGGTCTGCTTTGGGGTTATTGATCTAAATGCAGTAAAACTACACTACTCTGTATTGTAAAATCAAACCAGGTGCTTTGTGCTTGCAATTTACAGTTTGGTGTAAAAAGTTCAAGGAGGCTGCGTTAATTTAGAGTGTATGCATAAATCTGGCCTTACACCACCCAGGGTCAGACATTCAACTCGGTTTCAAATCCATTCATATTGAGCAAGATCATTTCTGTGTTCGTTCATACAACCCTGAACACTTTACACATCAAAGTAAGAACCAAATATTATCATTGTGCCAAGTCCTTGAAAGCCTCCTCCTGTCAACAAACAAAATGACTTGTTTGAAGAAGAAGAAAAAGACGCCAAAAATCTTCAGAATAATTCATCATTCCCTTCCATCCAATAAATAAATGTATGTTTAGAAACGAGGGAATTGTCATGGTAGGAGATTAATCACTATCTTTAAGGAAAGTCCGCGGGACGGACGTTGGCCTCGCATGACTGCCAGTGTCACACCTCATCCATAAATGCATGATACAGAGAGAGAGACACACACACAGAGCATAGAACGACTACCACCGGAACAAACGTAGAGTCAGTACGGCAGGAGTAGCATCTTTTCCCCCCCCCTCCATCTTGCCCTTAAGGCCCCTCCAGAATGAACATGGCTGCCTCTTCAGACCTATCAAGTTATCACTCAAGTGGCGAGACCGTTCTCCAGCGGCCAGTCACCCCTGTCCGGTGATCCCTCCCTGTCTTGGGAAACCCACACGGCTAGCCGAGGGTTAATCTGACGCTTAAGTGCAGTGTAACTCAGTCTGGCCTGCCTGGTTGGAGAAAAAATATTAGGAAATATAAAAAAAAAAACACACAGCAGACGGTTGTGGTACTACATCTGTATTTACTTGAAGTCTTAGGGTTGCAGCACTTAGTGAAGAACCTAGGATGAGTGGATTTCTTTGAATTTCAAATCTATATTTGTTAGGACTTAAGTCGGGAATGGTGCTATAGTTTGATTAATTAGATTACGTGTGTAAAATTAGGAGGGTTTCCTTTCCTAGCGATTTCAAGTTGGTATTCTCTCGTTGAGTTTTGCTCCTAGTTTCTTTCTGTTGAATTTGTCTCTTCCGAACCTAATCCCCCAAAAACCATCGATCAAGAAAAGTCTTAACTGTGCTTTGGGACACGTAGCCTTACTTTACAGTGTATCGTGGGATGAATTTATTATTTCTAGAATTTTAAATATTTTCATGAGTTGTTTGCAGCGTGAGGACAAAAGAGCGGTGCTAAAACTTTTTTGCAAAAAGAGAACGATGGAATGGAAGGGATCTATAATGTTAATTAGCTCAATGATTATTCATACATTTTTCTTCAAAGGAATTTCTTTTAATGATATTCTCGAGACATTTCTTCAGAGAGAGAAAAACAACAACAACAGGGTCCTAAGAAGATGTTTTTGAAGGAAAAACCCGACTCCTTGAAATCCATTATGAGTTGTTTGACTACGAATTAAATTAAGGAGCAAACATGTACAGTAGGTGCCTCTTATCTCCAAAGTTGTTGATGTTTGGACTGATTGTAAGTTTCTGGAAGACCCCCCTTGACTGGAGTGTGAGCCACAATGGGGCAAGTAGGTGTGTAATATGATTGGTCAACATCCCATCTGACCTCAAGTAGTGGCTGATGGCATTGGTCTGCTAGTGTTGGGACCACAGCTGGTGTCTTCTCTGATTGGTGGATAGATGTATTTGTGGGTTACCTGGTTGTGCCCAGTCTTGTCCTTGGAAATTGGGACTGTTTGTTTTTGAAGTTTGCTATTTTTGCCAATCATTGATAATAGGCAAGCATTCTTGGCTTTAATCTAATTTCTATTTGTTGTCTGCATATAAGCATGATATAAGCATGGATGAATATCAAGGACTCACAATATATAAGTTACCACATGTGTGACTTTTCTGAAACTCTGTATACTTTATTGACTGATTTTGGATACTACATGAATTCCGTTTTGCAAACTTTACTCTCGCTGTATTCGGATTTCCCAGGAAATAACCAGGAAAAGTTGGTTGACCCTATCACACTTGATTTGCTAACCCTGGCATTTCCTGGGAAATTGTTACCCCTGCTTGGGAATATAACCTAGGGGTGGGTTAGCATACCGAGTGGTCATTTTTCCCAGGAGAATTGCATCTGTGAAACAAACATGGGTGTGGTGGTGGAGGTTCAAATTCCCCAGGAATTTCCGGGGGTTTTGTTTCCTGGGAATTGGCTCTGCAGTGTGAAAAGAGCTTAAGTTTGTGTGAGCTTAATTTGACAAATCGCTGAGAATCATCCTAAGATGAGTTAGTCAATCTTTATTGCTTAGCGTTATATGATGTCACAATGGAAATCAATATCACAACGATAATTCATCTTAACTTGAATTTGAGTGCTTTGTGAAATTAAGTCCTGGTCAGATTTCAGCATTAAAGAAATTCATTAGTGTTTTGCATAAATCTGAAAATAGAAGTTTCTTCCACGAAATGCGTGTATTAAAATATGTGTAGTTGGGTGGATGTTTTCAAAACCTTTTGTGGTCATATTTTTGAAACTTCAGTCTATCATGCACTATGCTTTTACTGACTTCATGAGGGTGGGGGGAGGGGGTGGGGCAAGGCCACTGTCTCATATGGTTAATCACATGTAAGAAGTACATTTTGCCTTGGGTGATGATAGGCCTATCAATTACCTTTGGATCCTCAGGCTGGCATTGAAATTATACTAATATTGTTGCTTCTCAAACTCCATTATCCTTTTTTTATGCCGGTGTAAATATTTGGTTTCGGTCCCTTAACATCAATATCTCATTCTGTAATGTTGTTAGTACAGTCCCAAAACATGCACGGAATTGTTGGAATGTAATGCTTTGATGACCAGGTACGATTACCAGCGTTGCCGGATTCACCCACCTGGTAACGTATCAATTTAAAAGATATCTAACAACGGGCCAGACCCGTGCCCAGATAGGAATTGTTTTATGGGTCCAGCCAGGAATTGTTTTATGGGTCCAGCCAACGATATTTAAGCAGTGTGCAAACACGTTCATGCCCCTTCTGTTTTCTGAGAGTCTGTGTGTCCCCCCCTACCTTTGGCTTGGTTCGAAGAATCAGTGAGGTGAATGACGCACATGATGGGGGTAAAGGAATGTGGTAGACTACTATAAAGCTTGGGTGTTTAGTTTACCTTTATAGTGTGGTCTGGTCTTATTAAGTAAATGGACAAACATTGCCCACAGACTGGCATCAATTGTGTATTTAAAGCAGTGTGCTCTACCAAGTAACTCTGGGGATGCAGGTGGCTGGGTTCCTGAACAACATCTGCCCTGTTTTGACATTTTGATTGCTGTGTTTTTTTTTCAATTGTTCAACAAGATTTTTAGTTTAAAGGTAGGTTTTCTTCTGTTGATATCATCGGTGTACTGTTCTGTAATAGCTCTTAAAGGTAATAGTGTATTGAGAAGATAGAATCAGCTGTTGCAAACTGCTTACCAACTAACCAAAAGGATCTGTGGTATAAATGGAAAAAATACGTTAATGGCCTCACGTTTGGACCTGGCAGAGTCATTCTCAAAGGCCAAAAAGGAATGCCTTGGTGTATTTTCTTCAGACTGGTGTGTGTAATTGGTGCAGGTATAATGGTGCCTTATTTTTAACAAGTGGGTTGAAATGGAGTCAATCATATAATGGTAAAACACTTTCCATATCTAGTGATTAACCTTTGTGCATAGGGTGTATCAGATGTAAGTTAGTAGGCATTTGCACATACAAGTAACCTCTAACGATGTGTGCTGTTAGTGTTCAGTTTCTTTGTTTTGTGTGTAACATTTTCTTGACTTCTTGTGGTCAGTCCACGCAAAGTAGAAGGGAATGTACATTACATTCATACACTTTAGTGCACTGTGAAACTGTACAGGTCACAGGGTTTAACTATTTATAGGCGAGCTGTTGAAAGTACATTATAGTTTGTTGTTTCACTAGTTTGCCAGCTTTGCACTGGTCCATGTCTTTTGGAAAACCATTTTTTGGGGTCAGCATTGTCAATTGCCTGGGACTTGAATTTGAAATCATACAAGCAATCTGTGCCGGCAGTGGTTTACACGGAGCTGTGGGAAGCAGTAAAATAGCCTCTTGGACAGATTTTCAACTTGGAACCTAATTTCAAAAAGCTGTTAAGCGGAACAACTAAATATGCTGAGCAAAAATATACAGAGTACCGGTCACAAGTGACAGACATTACATTACATTTTGGCGGGTAACATGTTTTTGCTAGGCAAGATTTTTTTTTGTGCTTAGCAATTGTTTGTGCTTAACAGCTTTATATATAGGAAATTGGCTCTGGGCCTCATTTCATAGAGCTGCTTGAGCACAAATAGTAGCTAAGCAAAAAATAATTATGCTTACCAGAATAAGGTTACCAGCCAAAATACCATGTCACTCATGTACCATTTATGACTGGTATCCTATTCCTTTTTGCTTAGCAGAACATTTATAAGCAAAGTTTCCTGCTTAAGCAGCTCTATGAAATTAGGCCCTGGTCTTCAAAAGTGTTAACTGGTATTAGGCAGGTGGACCACAGTTACCATTGCCATTGATTGGTTACTCCTTGTTCAGTCTGTGGAGGTTCACCCGTCCACAGAGAGTTGTATCATTTTATGCACCATTAAGAGTAAATCACCACATAATTGATTATATATTGAAGAGTCGGTTGTTGAAGGAGCTTCCTTCCCCATCATCAATCTTCATTCAGCTCATCACTGTATTACTACTGCCTTCTAATAGGCAGATGGAAACAACTAGCATTGATTGGTCCACAATGGTACCTACTTGAAATGTAGCAATTACAAAGATTAATGGAGCTTTTTTTTTGTATTGGTCGAAGAAGTACAGGATTTTGTAAAGTGATTGTTGTGAGACACCTCAGGAACCAAGAGATATAAGCTGATGCAGATTGTACACTCCTGAAAATTGTTTATTTCTTTGTACCAGCTTTTAGTCTTAGATTATTTGACCACGATCTTATTTTGAAAAAAATTGAGAGACTTGGTCTGTCTTTGATCTATGATTTGTCCATGGTCTATCTCATAGTTTTTTCTCAGCGTATCTTAGGTCTCCATGTAGCTATTCCGATTGGTTGATCCTGAGGACTACCATAAAAGCACGGTCATTTCTGCTGATAGTGAGAACCTTGCTTGATACATTGAGGCAAGATCCATAAATCTTGCCATTACATGGACACCTCTGAGAGATGGGTCCGTGATCAAAGTCCGCTTTGTGATGACACATGTAATTCCAGCCAAATTTTTTTGTTGGCTAATACCGCACACTTGCCGTTCAGCATCCACCGGTAACTCATAACGACGCGGCCCTTCATGCCATTCACGGCGCGTGCACCCAACAAAAGCGAAAAAAACTCATCTTTTACAGACGTACATGTTGTGAACAAACGCTCACACACATTTTGTCTGTAGTCTTGTGTTCGGGGGGTGAGGATGCAGTAATTGGAGATGATGGAACGTGTTGAGACAGTGCGTGATAATGTTGCATCCTGCGCTCGCCTCGGGGCTGTAATTCCCTGGTAATCTACTCACTGCAAATCTTAAAGGTCAACACCACAGTATTACCTCGGTTATTACATGTATCTTAATCCTTATAAACCCCCAAAAATCATAATCAGAAGCAGATTCTCACAAGACATTTCAGGGAGTCTACAAGGATAAAGAAATTTCGGGATAACAGATTAAGGTATTTCCTTACTGATGGCAAAATCATATGTTGGTCTTAAGATAGGAATCAAGGGATGGGAATTTCTACGATAGAAATGGCAAACAGTCCAAGCACAGCCGTGAAGAAAGACACGAGGCCATTTTGGTTATTACCTCTCAGGATAAGCAATGAATAATGTAATCTGCAGAGCTCTGCTCGTCATGGATGCAGGGACCCCTGTGCCCTTACCCTTTAAATAATGAAGTGAACGTCTGCTTGCTTCTTTCTTGGAGTTGATACATGTGTGCTCAGACCACCCAAAAGAGCACAAAGTGAACCAAAACAGTTATCAAAACGCACACACACACACATCTCTCGAGGCATAGTCTGGGATTTAACCATACATTAGTTAAAATAGTAACCCCGGCAGGAAGGACACCATTTTCACATCTAAGTTGAATAATTTGCAATGCAACAATTTAACATTGTTGAATGCAATTATTCTACCCTTGAATGCGTCTTTTCAAAAATAAAATAGATGCTCAGGATTTGGATACAAATTTTTATACGGATTTGAAGCGGAAAAGACCTTTGAGAGGCTTGGGGCGTAGTTATGAATCATTTTTCTTGTAGATGAGTGAGCTCTCGGAGCATGAAGATTGCCACATGCATCAAGCGCACAATGAGCTTACAAACTTGTCTCCAAATTGGATAATCATCAAATCCAATTGTCATCAGTGTTGTATCCCCCCTTTAAGATCTGCCCCGTGTTCAATGCCCTGCACTCTTCATGACTAATATCACAATCGGAGTGCATCCCACTGGACCTGTTAGAGGGTAATTTGTAATTTGTAATTAAACCCGGTTTGGTTTTTTTTCTGTTTTCTTCTCCGTCTTCCTCTTCATTCCCTCCCGCTTCCCCCCCCCTCTCCCCCTTCTCTTCCCCTCTGCGCCTGTCTCTTTCTCTGATGGCCTACAGGAAGATCTGCCTACACTGTAAGTGTCCCAGGGAGGACCATTACATCATGTCTGGGGATCAGGAGAAGACGGTCAGCAGGATGATGACGGATTTTCAGAGGAACTCTACGTCAGACGATGACAGCGGCTGCGTGCTGGAGGAGTACACATGGGTGCCTCCAGGCCTCAAGCCAGAACAGGTACACAGATAGATATTTCCCTTTGGCAGCTTGTTAAAAAAAAAAATCAATTATAAGATTTTTTTTTTGTTACGGTAGTTTAATAGTTTATTTCTGTTTGAATTGCTGGTGGAGCTTTTAACTCAGTTTGTAGCTTCTAGGCTTGGAGAGGAAATGTTGCTATGATGTTCAATTTTTATTTTGATTGTGAGAAACACGGAGGATGCCTTTGTATTTGGAAATAGAAAAAACAGAAGTCCATATCTAGCCTGGATTTTCATTTGCTAAGTAAAGCTGTGTCTGGATAAAGGGCTTTAAGCAGTGGCTCTTGCCAGAACGCCGAGACGTCCTAGTGATTGTTGCAGCCAACAGCCATAGCCAAAATCTCTTGATTTGGACACTGTTATATACATTTCAAAATTAGTTTTATTTTTAAAAGTCAGAGAATATTAGTTTGAACTTGTTATGTTGAAACGGTACATGTTTACTTTTTAGTTTTATTTATTCATTTTTTCATAGACGTCTTTTTCTTTTCTGCTCTTCTTTAAAAAATGATTTATAGAGGTTTGTGTAGTTGACTCATCTCAAGCGAGTTATCCATCACAATTGAGATCTGCAAAACTGTGTTGAAATCACATGTACCCACCTCTTCAGAACTGTTTAGCTTAAGCATTTCCCTAATCTGTTATTAGGGTAAGGCTGACTTTTGATTCGGGGGTTAGGTTTTTTTTTTGGTTTTTTTTGGCAACCACAAAAAGAAGATTGATGTACGATAGTTGGAGCCAGTGTACAATAAGTATAGGATTTAATTGTTTGTCTCAAATGCTTTCCCTTATCTTAAACACTTGCCCTGAATTTTCTACTCCGCCAGGTTCACCAGTACATGAGTGCTCTTCCAGACAACAAGATCCCTTACGTGAACAGCGACGGGGAGAAATACCGCATCAAGTCGCTGATGCAGCAGCTCCCGCCGCACGACAACGAGGGACGCTACTGCAATGGGCTGAGCGAGGAGGAAAAGAGAGAGCTGAAGCTGTTCAGCACCCAGCGCAAGAGGGAGGCCCTCGGGAGGGGAACGGCGAGACCCTTGCCCCTTACCCTGGCAGGGTGTGTCTGCTATCAGGTAGGTTCAAATGGTAGCGTTCTCCCTTAGCCAAATGCTTGTTAAGACATGTGAAAGTTTTATGGCTGGCTAGTTTATTGCTTCTCATAGCTACATGTACAACAACAGTTTGTACTCATAGAGTGTACATATCCGAGTAACTAGATCAAGGTGCTTCACACCATCATCCCCGTTCGTCAGGCATACTTCAACCAATGCTCCAACTTTCTCAACTCCCTGGGGAGCATACAACCCCAAGCTCCTTATATTATCGCTAAGGGGTTCATCCAACTAAAATACTGTCTCAGCCCTCGCAGGTTCCCATTTTATACACCTGGGTTACATGAAGCAATTTATGGTTAAAGTGTCTTGCTCAAGGACACAAGTGTCATGACCGGGGTTCGAACCCACACTCTGATGACTAGGCCATCAGAACGTGAGTCCAGTGGGCTAGACCACTCGGCTACGACACCCCACATGAATGTAAACCACTGACTGCTGAGTTCATATAACTTCAAATTACATGAGAGTAGAGCAATTACAGCTCAGTGATTTTTTTTTAAAGTGATTTACGCTTATATCTACTGCCCCATGAAGCAACGATTTATATGATAGATTTATAAGCAAAATTAGAACAGAAGATGACTGCATTTTCCAAGAATTTTTTTACCAGCGCCAACTTCGTACCAAATGTCTCGATTAAAAAAATGTGTTCGTTTTATCTGATAACCAATGAAACTATGTCTCTAACTGATGACATTGAAAGGGTTATCAAATGTAAGAAAGTCACATGCTAAATGGATATATATCTGCATGTCTGTGTTATAATTGAAATAGTAACTAGACTTTTTACGGTCACGGTTGCTTGGCTGTCACGAAAGCTGTGTAACATCCCCGGTCTCCAGCCAAGCTTTTGACATTCAAACAACAGGCCAGTGTTATTAAAGCAACACGGCCGGATACCTTACACGAAGTACCAACGCGCCACAGTGTGAGATCATATTGATGTAATCAAGCCACACAGCGTGGGGTAGAGAGAGGATGACCTAAACAGAAATAAAACTGTAGCTGGTCGCCGTTGTGTGCTTGAACCAGAGCAACCAGTAAACAGCAGTGGATATTTTACAGGCATACCCGATCAAATGAGATTCAAAGTTTGTCCCCAAAACAAGAAGGGGAAAATGAGATGAGTTAAATTATTTTCTGATTAAAAACTTAGCCTTTGAGAAAGACTCTGCTAGGGTCGAAACGTGAGGCCATTAACAATTTTTTTGCATTTAAAAACTTACACAATCAAATCAATGAGAGGAAAACTGAAAATACATTACAGAAAAATGAATATGCGCCCAGCATTCCCTTCAAAAAAAATTTTTTTTTTTACGCATCACAGACATCTACATGTAATTAATAATGTTGCCGCAACTGTGTATCAGGGATGAGATGCCGCCGGATTTTTGGGGATTTCCGGATTTTGCAAAATTATTGTTGTGGATTTTGTTTACTAAAAATCATTTTCTTCTTTGTAAAGCCTTTAATACAGTACATATACATGTACTGTATTTGGACTATATCAAAGTGCTTTCCCCACCAACATCTCAGCACGGAATGCTGCCATTGATACGGGCTATGGCGTGGTTGGTAGCCACCAAACCCCCCATCAATGTTTCGTGGAGTTTTCATTTTCATCTGCTCTCATCCCTGGTGTATACAAAATGCCATCTTGACGTGAGTTAAAGCCTGCAGGCTCTGTGTATGGGAACATCAATATGTGCCAGTGCTGGTACGACAATACAAAATTGACCTACAGTGGATTGGTCTATACCGTTACCGTTTCATATAAAACTAGTAGGGGGTGATGGCCTTAGCTTTCGATCCAAACCGGACCTTTGTCAGAGGCATAAACAAGCACAGACATAAAAACAGATCCATTTGTAGAAAAAAAAGGGAGTATGGAATTCTGGGAAGGGATCCAGAAATGGGGGCTGAATCGTACAATGTGGCTCTGTTTGGCCGCTATGAGCATTTTGGTGCAAGTCTTTTGCAGCTGTTAGAGTGTATAAAACGGTTTGAAATGAAATTCTGACCTTTTGAGTTTTTGAGGAACCAGCGACAGGTAATATCAGCAATAGTAGAGTTTGGCTGGTCACTGTTCCAACTTGGCAAGACATAGTTTCTTGCTAGTCATTTCTATGAAACGGAGGCCTACGGGGCTTGAAATACCCACTGAACCACTTGCTAGTGTCCAGTCAGTTTAGCACTTGGCCGGGGGCTCCACAACCAAACAAGTCCTGCTGTCCTACTCGTGAAGCTTTTCTAATCTGTTGACCCAATTCACCTGACGTCATCATCACAATAATCATTGGTTGCGCCATTGGTTGGAAGTCAGTGTCCCTGTGTGTCTATACGGTGTAGTGCAATTGTAGGCGACTCAGTGTTTACACGCTTACCTGTTGGCTCCCGAAATGGTGGGAGTGGCACAATCACCGCGTGTGCGAAGGGGTCAATACTGAAGTTATTCAATTTCAAACCTCCTCCTAAAAGTTCAGTAAATACAAAGCAGAAATAAGTATTTCGGGGTTTGTACAAGATATTTTAGGTCCTGTGAAGAATCTGAGCTCTAAGGCCTGTGGTATGGTGGAGATTTTGTTGAAGTTTGAGCCCAGGTCTTCGTCATTATAGTCTCTAAAACACAGAAAGTGGTGCTATTTTTGTACACTTCAATGAAGAGTTTATTATACAAGTGTTTTAACATGAAGTGATTAATATGAAAACTTGTCATCAAGCAGGGCAATGAATGGAAATTAATTCCCAACATTTATAAAGTTTTGTTAGTTCAGGGTGTCCACTCGGATCGTCTGGAAACCTTCATCGGGCGGCAATTAATTACACCGTTTCAGTCTGAAGTGCCTCCCTGTTTTTCCCCCATTTATCAACCTGATTAATGCTGGCACGCACTCTCCCGACACCCTGTGTCATCAACAAACACCAGACAAAATCAGTGTTATGACACGCTGAGCGAGTTATGACATTAATGTATGACTATGTGTTATGTCTAATACATCAGGAAACAGTGCAAGTGGGGCATGGACAGTTAAGCCACCTAAACTCATAAAAAATGAAAAAGAAAAAAAGGGAAAAAAACCTTGACTCGTGACGCCACTTACCCTTGACAAATGATGCGTATACTTTGGCTGAATTATGCATAAATCCGTTTTGATTTCAAATGGGCTGACACATACATGCCTATGAGTCAACTTGTATTGTTTTGTACAATGAAGCCATTTCTTCTCATAACGAGGAAATTATGGATACAGTCAATGTGTGATTTTTATTGTAATTTGTAACTCGTTTGTGACGCTCCATGCCAAAACCAGGCACTTCCAGCCAGAACTCAAAACTGGGTTTATTTGCTTATCAACAGATGAGAAGAAGAGCTTTCAAAAAACACCTATTTGGGGCTGTAAGATAAGATAAGATAAGATGTTGTTATTGTCCGCACCATAAAAAAGTACAGACATTTTTGTTTCCATTGGCTACATTAAAAAAAAACAGGACTATGTAGACAAAAACACATTAGTGTTTACGGTTCCAAATATTTGAAACATGTCTACAAGTTTTTAAAACAGTATAAGCTATGCGTGGAGAAAATTGACGTAAATATTTACATTTAATACATCTAAATTACTCTTATTACACATTCAAAACACACAACTATCACTAGATATTCCTCAACCTATCGAATGATTAAGACATTACATCAAATTAATATCACGGCTGATGTTTTTGGTTGTCTTCACATTTGATGGCATTTTCCTATCCCCAAAAACTGCCTGATTTTGGCGTGGGGCATCACATATTTTGAAGAAGATAAAAAATGTTTAACAAAAGATTTTAAGAATATAGTACTGACATGTCAATGATACATGTATTTTATGTTGGTAACATTTCTCAGTGACTAATGAAGAGATTCACTAAAATGGAAATTCTAAATTGTTTGATTGAACGCAATGTAATGATTCTGATTGTTTTGTGCTGTCGTTTGGGAGATTAGCTTATCGAGGTGGTTTTGCAAACTTGGCCAATTATAGCCAATGTTGTTTCTGGTGCCTAAATCTCCCTACCAAAAAGCTTTGTCCTCATTCACGCATGTATCCCACCATCGTCCTCAGTGCCTCAATGTAACAACCTCTCAACCGTTTCAATCCTTCCAACAGTGCGGTAATGCAATCTGCGGTGGCGATATAGCAATCTCAGCCTCCAGGGCTGGTCACAACGCCTGCTGGCACCCGGCCTGCTTTGTCTGTGTCGTCTGCAAGGAGCAACTCGTGGACCTGATATATTTCTTTCGCGACGGCAAGATACACTGTGGCAGACACCACGCTGAGTCCCTGAAGCCGCGCTGTGCCGCTTGTGATGAGGTGAGTCAAGAATTTGGGAGAATAATTTTTGAAACAGTCTCAAATTGCCACAATGTTTTGACTGTTCTGCATGTTCTACGTGTTTGGCTTGTTTATGAGTCACTTCATTGAATTTTTGAAGGGAAAAGGGGGGGGGGGCTTCTAAAAGAAGGGAAACAAATCCAAAGTTAATGAAGATTAGTTTTGATAAATGGACTTGATTATTATTTGAGTAAGTAGTTCACCATAATCGAACCAATGATACAAAGTTTTTTTATAGCACTTTATCACACCTGAGGGCATCGCAAAGCGCTCATTAGGTTTTTCCTGCAAGGTATGCAGAGCTATGATCATAGCACCATGTAGCGGTTTACAAGGTGCCTGATTACTTTTAACTGGAGGTCAGGCCCTGGAAAGTCATCTTTGAGAAGGCAAAGCTATTTTCAATTTGTAAAGGGCACTTCCAGGGGAAAAATCTGAAAGTCTGTGGGGAACTTTTGACGAGGCACCAAGACAAAGGCAACAGAGGCCATGGCCGCCATGTTATTCCTCGCCTGGGAGGTTTCTGGAGTTTGTCTTTAAAAGCAGTAACAATCCTTACAAATGAAAAGAAGAAGAAGAAGAATAGGTGCACAAAAAAAAACACTTAAGACTTCAACTTAAATTTACAAACTAAAATTTACAGTAAATATCAGTTTATGACACATCTGCACTGATGTTTTTCAAATAGAAGTTAGAGAGTGAAATGTCTGGTCTTTGATGAGATTGAATGTGTACATGCAAACAACCAGCTGCTACATCTGAGAAATACTGAAATCAAGACACACTGTTTGAAGTACAAATGTATACTACATTTCTGTAGAATGACGGAAATGCATATGGTCTTTGTATGCTGAACTAATAAAATCAGTTAAATGTGGAGGGTGCTCTGTCACTGGTAAACTGACAAATACCTTGCGGGACATTTCAGAGATTTTTTTATCTGTTGTCAGATTAGGTTATCTGCCAAGTGGCTTGGACGAATTGTATGCCATTCTGTGTTAAGAGAGTTGTAACATTAACATGTTTTTTGCCTGGAGGTTTTTTTACAAGTATTTGTTTGCTATTGTGTTTATATCTATAGATCATCTTTGCTGATGAGTGCACCGAGGCAGAAGGTCGCAGCTGGCATATGAAACACTTTTGCTGCTTTGAGTGCGACAAAGAGCTGGGTGGTGAGCGCTACATCATGCGGGAAGGGAAACCCTACTGCTGCACGTGCTTTGAGACGATGTTCGCGGAGTACTGCGACACCTGCGGGGAACCCATCGGGGTGGACCAGGGGCAGATGTCGCACGAGGGCCAACATTGGCACGCCACCCAGAAATGCTTTCAGTGCTGTACGTGTGGGACCTCGCTGCTAGGCCGACCCTTCTTGCCCAAGCATGGACTCATCTACTGCAGCGGGACTTGCAGCAGAGGGGAGAAAGCCCCACAGGAGATGGATGATCCCATGGGGTTGGGGTCACCAAAGATGAGCCGCAGTCGACGTCCGATCAACGTGGAGGAGCTGAATCTGGACAACTTGTCCGTGGTAAAGGCAGAGGAGGAGCGGAGCCAGCAGTCCATTCATCGCTCGCGTAACCTGTCCCGTCACTCTCTGCCAGACTTGAGGAGACAATCGCAGGCAGCGGCTGAAGACAGGCGACGGGCAAGTGTAAGAACTGCGGCTGAAAAGAGACGTAACAGCACTGCTTCTGCACAGAGCCGTGCCTTAAAGACAGACAAGGCCCACAGCCAATATCAGCCGCCCCCAAACACAGAACAGATGCAGCGTAGGGGGGCAAGTGAAGTCAGAACTGCCACCAATACGATTGGAGGCTCCCAGCGGACTCGCTCCACGCACAGCATCAATGATGAGCGGTACATTATCCCCCGTACCGATAGCAGTTATCGACATGGTCTGGTGCCTAAGACAAATGCCAACTATCACAACGGAATGAGGAGGCCTGAAACAATGGGACACTATGGAACCCAACCGAGGCATCCACGGGAGAATGACTATTTTGACAGGAAATCAAATGTGTACCACTCGGAGAGAGTAACTGGACGTTCTCGATCTGAGGTCACTTTGGACCAGAGGGCTGCCATGGATCGTTATGCTCGCGGGCGCCGACGTGGTTACCACGACGACTATATCTCAAGCTCGTCGTCTTCAGAAGACGAGGACTATTTCAGTCCAAACGATCATGGCCAGCCGAGGATTCGTTACGTGGAGACCTACGCGAGGGCGAGGTCACAGTCACAGCCGTCCAATCAGAAGCAGCCGGGTAGTCGGAAGAAATCCAAGAGGAAACCAAAGAACTGCATCGTTTCCTGATTGCTTGATGTTACATACTCTACGTTATTTATGTGCTGTGTGGCTTTGTAAAAAGAGTACTTGTTTGGCCGTGTACAAAAGATCAATAATCGTCTTTTAAGAACATTTGGGTTTTTCATTCGTGTTCATATTTCTACAGTTAAAATCTTGCATGTGTGATATATGCAGAGGAATCAGTGCATTGTTATTTCAATATTTGAAGGAAGACTTTTTTTTATATACAATATATGTCCATTCTGTTTGCTGCTTGGACTCAGTTGTGAATCACGATAACGTGTCAGTGTACTTATGATAACTTAAATCTTAATTTGCAGAAATCAAATCAGCATAACGATGATTGGGAGCTTCTGTTTTAGTTTAATGTTAGGGTAAGTCACATGCCTGGGGGGGAGGGTACAGCTCAGCTTTTTAAATGTGTAGGAGCTGTTTAAGTACATGGACATGTTGTAATGTATTTGTACAAACACTATTTGATTCATCCATTTAAAGAGATTGTGTCTGAAGTGGGACCAAGGAAATAGATTCACAGTATGGTGCTGAAATCACTTTGTAACTCTCTCTGTGAAACATTTTTAAGTGTTGTTTATAAAATATTTTTCAAAGTGAGCGTTCGAGGTTGGTAACCAAATACCATAAAAGGTGAAAAACTGACCAGAGTTTCTTCATGGGGTAGCCTTCTTTGTGTTTAAAGCCCCAGCTCAACATTGGTAAAATGACTGTAAATGCTTCCAATCTTTGCACGAATCAAGATATTTGTAAAAAAAAAAACCTGTGAAAATGCCAGCTCATTTCGTCGGTCCATTTGCAAGAAAACGGTAAGAATGCCTTCAGCATTTTTGTCTGCATTCCTATAGGCAGAGTTTTCGTCTCACTTGATCATATTTCAGTTATTATTTAAAAACGATAACACTTCAGGCAGAAATATTTTAAAGAAAGTTTCTACCATCCATTATCTTTATACCATGTAAAGGTATATGTAAATCTGTGACCATTTAATTTTTTTCTTCTTACCAATGTTGAGCTGGGGCTTTAAACTTAAAAAGCAATTGCTTCTGTTTTGAGTGGAATGGTCTTTATTCCACACCAAAAGCTTCAGAGAAACTAAAGAAACTCCTTGTGTCTTCGGTTAATGCAAGTTTTATATTCAGAGTCAAATGCTTTAACAAGAATACTCAGATTTTTTATGTTAGTAATAATAATAATTGCACGAGTAACTTGAAAGAAAAAAAAACTTCATACATTTGTGAATGGAGAGAAATACTTGTTACAAAGATAAAGGAACTTTGAAATTTCAATACTTTTTTAACTTTCTTGAAACTTTCTGGACACATTTTAACTTTCTTTGACTTTCGAAACACAACTCTAGAGTTGGTTTATATTTGACCTTGCCTGGAATTATGCAGATTTGTAACAAATGCTCTTTTTTCTATTTAATTATGTACAGATTTGAAATTTACAGTACTTCTGACAGATTTTCTAAACTTGTTGAGTACTGTGTTGATGACTTTATAATGTTTTTGCTGTTGAGTATTTTCTATAACAGCAAGTTGAATAATTTTCTGACGTTTGCAAACATTTCGAGGAAGGTGACTTCTGTCATTATTTACACCAATATCACTTTTTACTATCGTTATGGATTGTTTATTGTGTTTCGTGGGTTTTATTTTCAACCATGACAAGCAGATCAAAATTTTGCGCCGATTCGAGGACAATATGTATGCTACCATGAGGTTGGGTTGTAATTTGCATTGAGATAATGAATTTCTGTATAACTTGAAATAATAATAATAATACCAGAGTCTTATAAAGCGCATGTATCTACCAACAGTTAGGTACTCTAGGTGATTATTATATTATTTTTAAGATAGTTTTTTGAAGTTTTGAATTAAGAGACTCATTTATGTTGCATCTTATAAGGTTTTACAAGGTGCTGTGGCGCATTCTGTAGCCAATGCCAAAAACACTGTCAAGACCGGGACTCGAACCCATACTCTGCTGATCAGAACACAAGAGCTTGAGTCCATTGCACTTGACCACTCGGCCACGACACACGAATAGGAAAGATAATTAGAGCATCGCTCAGTAATGGATCAGTGAAAAGAATATTTGGACCATGAAAATTGTACCTCTCACAAATGAAAAACCATTCGAAGCTATAAAGTAGTTACTTCGTAATGAAGACCTAGATTGTTCCAGTCACTTGCTTAGAGGTTAGGACGATGTCCGAATGTCTCTGGAACATGTCTGTGAAGAACTCAAAACAAGAGTCCTTGTGTTTTTTTTCATACAGCCTTAAAGCAGAAAACATTGCTTGATAAGTTCAACTGCCAAGCAGGAATTTGCAGAGAGCTACGTCAGTTACATACACAGTGCACCTGTCGTGGTATTTTGCTGGTAAGCTTGTCTGGCAAGCAAGCTTACCTTTGTTTGGCAAGTTTCTGTGCTCAAGAAATAGAGGCATTGGAGGCACGGTCTGGGCCTATTCATGGTAAGACATTCCATAATTTCTCGAAGGAGAACAAAAGATCACGGTGCATTTTATGAGAACGTTTGTTGTCTTTACTTTATTTAGTCGGGGTTTAATAGACCGTTCCATTAAGCCCCGCCCTTGCTGTATTGACCAATCACAGATGGATTGCGCAGCCAAAAGTTGGTGCACGTTGGTGCATTCGGCGCCCATGCACAGTGGGCGGTGCTTAATGGATCGGTCTATTGTGACGTAGATATCTAAAAAAAAGAAAAATAAATAAATAAATTGCTTCAGAATTTCCGAGAAATAATACCGCACAGAGGCACGGTAACAAATATTAATATTGACAAATAGTGGTTACAGTTGAACAGAACTATCAATCAATCAATCAATCTCTTACTGAAACTCACAATTTTTGAGAAACCATTAGAACTTTATTTGTCGACTGATGACAAATGGGCTGGTCATTATACTTGAGCTGAAAACATCCGAGTTGTCCCGATGGTCTGTAGATACTCACCCAATGAAGTCTGTTTATTTATTCATTATATTTATTTATTTATTTTGTTTTATTTTATTTAACCAGAGTAGCCCCATCGGTTTTCAAGGAACTGTTCTCCCTGGAGAATACACAATAGTATAAAGACAAAAACATCTCAAAACAATACCCAAATGAATCTACATACAATTATAAAAAGTACATGGGGGCCTAAGAATAAAAACAAAAACATCCAACCACAAAAAAAAGAGGCAATTGGACAACATAAAGTTGTAAACCATTTTCATTAAAACAAGTTACTGTGTGATTAAGAACAAATCACGTGTTACACAATCATTTGTACTAGAAAATGCTAAACTTCACCATATTAAACTGAATGGTCATTTTTTCAAGGCTTGTATTATGTATGTTAATACAAATTTTCTTTTCAATAAAGCCAACATTGTTAATTGAATCAGTCATTACCAGTTGAGCTTGTGTTGCTTGGCTGTAGCTGGTGTTCATACCAATCCCAATAAAATATAAATTTTATGTACATTGTAAATGTTAAAAAAAAATGTGTTTGTATAAAAATATTAAATAAGACCATTTGGAAAAATATAATTGAATATTGTTTGTTTTCCTTGGTATGTATATGTGTACAGTTAGATGATAAAACAAACCATTTTCTATGGGAAAGTGAAGTCGAAAGAGACACAGAAGCTACATGTTGACAAAATGCTGTGGGCCTCTACAATGTAACTGCATGAACTGGTCACACTAAAAACCAACAACTGACGATCCTGGATGACAACTGCCGACAACACGTTTGAAATGCACTGAAAAACTTCCTTAGAAGAGAAATATAAACTCCTTAAATATGTGTAACGGGAGTCATAAATATCCACATAACCTTCAATCTGTTAACAAGTTGTTTGTAACTTTAAAACTTCTGTATTAATCAATAGTAGCCATGTAATAACATTCAGTTTTAATGTTTGTTTTTACCCTTACTGGGATGTGTGATAAAAAGCATTGAGTTCTCTTGAGTCCTGCAGAAAACAATGATCTACATGCTACTCGCCTCATATTCGACCCCTTCATTCTGGGAGGGCAGGTAATCTAAACCAGTAGACCTGCCCTTATTTCCACAAGATTCAGTAAGCCCAGGGTAATACAGTGTGTAAAGGGAAAAGCAAAAAATAATATTCTGTATCCGTGATGCATTTATTACAGCAGGCATGCAACTTTTCCTCGGATCAGCTGATTTCCACGTTTTTCACCTTTGAAAATTGAAAAAACACTGTACAAAGACTCTTGTAAAGATTGGAATTTCCTCATTTCTTATTAAGTCCAAGTTGCATGCCTGATTACATCAATTAAATTTAATTAAAGAACCAATGTTCACCAGTCCAACAGAGTTTTGGTCATGTCCTGTTTTTTTTATTTTTTCATGCAGCACACAGGACCTTACATTCCATCAGAAAGGCAAAGCAGTTACGGTCAAGCGTCATGCCACAACAGGGATCTATTCAAGACATTAAGTAAAATACCAAACTTTTTTTATATGAAAATCTGTTCATATGAATGATAGTCTGACAAATCATCTGTGTTGGTAGGTTAGATACAGTTTAATTGTACACTTTTGATCACAACACTTGAAAATTGTCCGTACCCGTAATTTCCGACCGTAACTTCGGTCTTCATCAGCAAATTTCAGAATAATCCAGAGATCACAATAAGCTTGATGTCAACTGTGAGACTGCACTCACCAGCACATGCAAACACTCACCCATTAACCAGTAGTTAAGTTTTAGATTTTTGGAGGTAAGTGGGAAAAGTTGTTTGAAAAGTAAGTTCTGTTTTAGGATCATAAAAATATAATAAAATCAGGTAAAACTAGAAAAAGTGTTTGTTAATACAAACACTACATGTAGGTGTTTGGGCATTATGTTCAAACTGTTGAACTGCACCTTTAAGGTTAGATCACGGAAACTCACTACAGCAGGAGAAAATTTAAAAAATCGTAAAAAGTCGTGTAATGAAGCCATCATAACGTCACTTCATATTGTAGCAAAAGATGTCGTTATCCAACAACATACCAAGTTTCAACTCGTTCGAACATGTCGTTCGATAGATATATAATGTTAAAACGTGCACCTTTAATGTACTACCACATGACCCATGATGACGTCATCAATCTAAAACTTCACACATTTGTAGTCTGTCTGAAGGTCATTATGTATACCAATTTTGAAACAATTACCATAAACTTCGCCACTGACATCATGTATAAGTTCATTTTGAACAATTTTCAACCTGCCACTAGAGGGCGCTCTTGTATATTATGAAGTTATTAGTACTGTTTTTTTTAAGTAGACCTTTGCTAGACACAAACATCGCTGAAAGCAACAGTTTTACCACTTTTAAATTACAGGGCACTTCTGGATTCAACAGGAAGTGGAGGTCTTCTGAGGTCCAGACACAATAAGAAATGAAGACCTTCATTAACCCTGTATATTCCCGCAAAAAGCAACCGACGGTCTCTTGTGCTTGATTTGTTGTGGATTTTTAAATCTTAACAAATTTAATGCTTAAAAACCTTGTAATTCGATGCCTGATGACATCATCATGACGTCACAACTTCTCAAGCATCTACAAATTATAATCTTTACATGTAAAGTTTCAAGGTCATATGAGTTCAGGAACTATGTGTTTTTTTGCGGACAAACTTGGGAGGAAGAAGTGAAAAGTGAAAAAAAGAAAAAGAAAAAAAAAAGAACAATAACAATAGGTTTTTTGGGCTTCGCCCAAACACCTAATTACTTAAAATTTGTTGAAATTGGTAAGTGAAAATTTAAGGATGGGTAAAGTGCTGGGTGTATGAAAACAATTTCAACATCACAGACGAGGTGTTAGTTTAATCTTTACATCATGATGCGCTTTCATTACAATGTGGTTGGACACAACTACAGGGTGGTCAGGATGCAGGTCCAGGTGGAATCTTCTCAGCAGACGAGCAAGTAACACCTTCTCCTCATTCATGGCAAAGTTCTGACCGATACAATTCCTGTATAGGACAGAAAACAAAAGTCTAATTAAATAAAAAAATAAAAAAAGGTCTCATACAGTGTGTTCAAGGGTGGAGTGGGTTTATACCAATAAGAGTCAGAATTGCTATCCTCGAAAAAATGTCAACCTTTTTTTTAAGGAATCCCTTTTTTGGAAGCGATTTAAAACAAAAACAGCAAAAAATTCCCCATTGAACATCATTACAACAGTGGCAATTTCGGACTGCAGAAAAAATGAAAAACGGGAAAGCGTGCCGTATCGATGCCTCTCGTCACTAACCCCTGGTAGGGAAGCACTGAAAACCAACGCTGTTTGGCTATCCAAAGTGACTGCTTTGTGTGCATGTCTGTTAAAAAACTTTTGGGCGCTTAGTACCCAAGTGTCAAAATGCAAGTATTTTGACGCGATTCCACTTCAATTGAGTCGGGGTCATTCTAAACTGCATACAGTAAAGCCCGGTTCATACTTCACGCGAATGCAAAAGGCGAAGCGAATTCGACGTCACAAATTCGCGACGAACAATTCATTTTCGCGTTCGCATTCGCGTGAAGTATGAACCGGGCTTTAGACAGGTCACAAAATCAAAGAAGAATGAGAGGGGACCAGTTGCCCTATGACTTGATGCCTCTTTTACGGGTTACCATTTTGAGCGGACACATAAGAGTGATATCCAAGTGCAAGACTTACTTATAAGTACCTTGTACTTGTTTGGTATGCAGGGGTTGTCAAATTCCATACACCATTCATCCAGCACCCCTTAACCTTAACAATCCCAAACTCATCAAAATCCATCTTCACTCTGGTCACTCTGGTCGCTCACCCCGAACCTGCTCTTTGTAGTATTAACTATTATATTTTCTGTTTATTCTATTGTACTGCGCCTTGAGCACCTTCTTGGTGGAGACGCGCGCTTTATTAAATCATCTTTATTATTATTATTACATGTATTATCTTTTGTTTTGAGGTTGTTGGAGTGAGGACTGCACTAGTAAACTGATTATGCTTTACATGGGATCCAACATACCACCATGGTCAGATTCCAACAGTTTGGGTGTTTGAGTTAATACCACATGATGTTGGATTTTGTTAGAGTGAGAAAGGATCCTGGTAAATCACTCAAGGGACACGGGGGACAAATTATTGAGGTTAATATACCTTGGTCCTGCCGCAAACGGAATGTAAGAGAAAGGGTCCATCTTCTGGACATTCTCCTGCGAGAAACGATCTGGAATGAAATCCTGCAAATGAAAAGAGAGAAAGATGCATGTATTCTGTCGGCAAGTCTAACAACAGTCCGTCTCCACCCCACATCGACAGGCTGCAATGTCCATGCTGTATTACTCTGTCAGGCTTTTCTTTTGCATTGCATTTACAGTATATGCCAGCAGAGCTGGCCAAATGCCAGGTGAAATGTTTGAGGACCGGTAAAATGTTCTTTTCAAGTGGTCAGGCTGCAAATTCAATGCCTTCCCAAAGCTTTGTGTAAACCACTGCCTGACAAGTCCCATGCAAGTAATAATGTTGAAAGGAAACCCTTAGATATTGACTAGTGAAAAATATGAACAAGTGAAATGACAAGCTAACTGGTCTTGCTTGCTAGTCACTGAAAAAAGTATTACGGAAAACCGAGATAATGGACAAATACATTTGAGAAGTCCTGTCCCAGTGTTCATTTTTGTAATGTGCAACGGGCCATCTCATCAATGATGTTCAGACACAACAATACAAAATGCCAGCTTGGCGCGAGATAAAGCCTGTGCCTAATGCGTACATAAGCTGAAAAGTGTATCAGTAATGGCGGAAAACCACTGGGCCAAATTTCATAGAGCTGCTTAAGCAGAAAATATTGCTTACAAATTTTCTGCTCAGCAGATATGAGCAGGACACCAGTCACAAATTGAACATGTGACTTGGTAGTTTGGCCGGTAACCTTATTCTGGGAAGCACAATTTTTGTGTGCTTAGCTAGTTTTTGTGCTTGAGCACCTCGATGAAATTGGCCCCTGGTACAGCATGCATGAAATTGACCTAGGTTAGATTGGTCTATATTCTCTGTGTAACCTTCCCTTTCTGCTTTCATTTAACACAAAGACGAAGCAACCAATGCTCACCATGTGATCCGGCCATATCTCTGGATTATGGTGCAGGTTGTACACAGAGACGTCAAGCGTCGTCCCGGCTGGGAGAATCTTGCCGTCGATTTCAACCTCCTTCTGGATGACTCTCTGGATGAAAGGGACCGGTGGATACAGCCTCATGGACTCCTTAAGACACTGCACCAGATACTTGAACTTTCCCAAGTCATCCCTGAGTTATCACAAGCAACAGTACAACGGGGAAAAAAAAATGTCTGGGAACTAAATTCAGGCTGTGAAGGTAAGAGAATGCCTCTCAATTCTCTCCATATCTTAAACACAAATTACGCACAGAGTCATAACAAATTCAGATATTTAATACATACACATGAAGTCCACTAAATGCACATAGTAGTACTGAAAGTGTATACTACACCATGTCTGTCGTAAATGACACTTTTATCTTCAAATTATCAAATCAGGCTATTGAGGATTTTGTTTTCGGGGATACAAGGCGAGTGGGTGCTTGTAGTGCTGCCAGGTCATTTTGGGCACACCGGGGTGGGCCCCTTCTCTTTACATGAAGTGTTCTGGGTTCTTTAAGGATCCATCTGAAGGCACGGGACACAAGTGCCAAGTTCTGTCTCTATGGTTCGAACCCAGTTCTGACTACATACAACCCCCCTTCAACTCATTCTTTGAAATCAGAATAATCTGTTTACCATTCAATGATGTCAGAGTCTCGACCTTTCAACACGTCATCAATTTCCTCCTGGACTCTCTTCTGGTGTTCAGGGTGCTTAGCCAAAAGGTAAAGCACCCAAGTCAGGCTGCTGGCTGTAGTGTCATGCCCCTCGAACAGAAACGTGTCCACCTCGTTGCGGATCTCCAGATCGGTCATTCCTACTCCGTCTGTGTCCCGAGCGGAGAGCAGGATGTCTAAGAAATCAAGATACCTGCGGCCGGAGGACGTGCCATTCTCTTTCAAACCATTCTTTTCCTGAAGAAGGAAAAGGGGTTGTTGCAGAAATTGAAAATCAGTCCGTGTGTAAAATGAACTCAAAAACATCATATGGGAAAATATTAACACAGAGGGCAGTCTCACGGTGACTCTGTTACACTGAAATTGGTTACGATGTATAACTGTTTTGACACTATCATCAATACAGACGAAATTTCGTCTAAGTGAATAACTGATTGTTGTGCCACCATTAAAATGTTTATTACTGTAACTTTTTGTGTGTGTTTTGATGACCAAATAGATGTGTCAACTGAATTCTTTGTGGCCTTAATGGATGAAGAATACTCCAGAAGGTATGGCAGTTTTGTCAACTTTTTAATTATTCAGCCACGCCAGTAAATAGTGCCCTCTGTTGATCGGTGGAGATGTGGCAGTTCATACACAGTTTTAGAGAAAGGTGAACGGATATCTCTTCCTTTAACTTTTCTTTATTTTCCAAGCAGCCCTCCTCTTGAGTGGCCCTCTGTCCTTGTGTTGGCCAATTTTCATATTTTTGTTTTGTTTTAAGTGGCCAATATTTTAAAGTATACATCAACCATTGAATTGAAAAGTGTCATGAGTAGCAGGTAAAGAGAGCAGGCCTTGAACTTCGCTCTTGTAAGGGTACAGCAACTTTCCTCTGGTAAGGAGCACTTCTATGAGGAAAATATAAACTTGTACAGGAACTTTGCAAAAGGCACCACGGCAAAAGCACAGGGCACCACAGCAAAAGCACAGGGCACTGTGGCGATTACTGTGGGTGCCGTGGGTTAATTCGGGGCCTGAAGAGTCATTAACTGCTTACTAATTCAGCACGACGATCACGAATTATGTCATCGGAAAACTTATGCACAAAAGCACAGTTTCTGTGATACTTCCTTCCCAGACTGGACATGTTGAACAGAACGTCAAAATACATCAAAAAATTACTGTCAGAGGAAACACAAAACAAAAATTTCAAAAAACATGTACAAATTTCCTGCCATCTCTTAAAAGTGAACATTTAGATTATTTACTTTCACTGTTTATTTCTGGTCACTGAAATTAAAGAGGGGGCTCCGCGGTCAAATTCCACTTTGTGACGCACTCATTTTACAACAGATAGAGTCCTTGTGTACAAAAATACAAGCCTCTAAACACACGTTAACATGAAGAAATAATGGTTAAATGTGGCGTACTTAAGGACACAAGTGTCACGGCCGGGACTCGAACCTGCACTCTGCTGATCAGAAACGCAAGAGCTTGAGTGCTGTGCGCTAGACCGCTCGGCCACGACACGGCAGTTGTTTGAATCTGTGCAAGACTCTAAAAGAACTAGAAATTCAAACGAGTAAACTCAAAGTTACTTACAAGCATCTCTCTATCGTATCTCTAGTCAGTTCATGAACCGCTTCAACATAGGGGTGATAACTGAAACAAATTGTCAGATGCAAAACTGTTTTTAAGAGTTTCTTTCTCTTTGAAGGTCTTTGTGGGCAAAAAGTTATTAAATGGTTAGTTGATATGTGACGGTCTTGGAATGAATGCAACAAAATTTCGTTGTCATTAATACTGGGTAATACCCGGTTCAGACTGGCACTCTAGAGTCGCGCCGAACCAAATTATTGAAGTAAGTACGTGAAAAATTGAAAACGTCTGAAACAGTTAGGAGCGACTAGACGCGCTAGAAGTCGAAAGATTGACTGTTGCAGTCATTTGGAACGACTCTGGATCGTCTTGTGTTCAGATGTCAATCTTGTCATGAGCCAAACCTAATGCAAATTTATGTTAATCAAGTTCACCTGTCTGAAAACGAAATCTAGAGTCGCTCCTAATATATTAGATTCGGCGCGACTCTGGAGCGCCAGTCTGAAACGGCTGTAAATGACATATATGTAGTTATGATATATATGATATATGGAGTGATGTGGTGATGTAGTTGGTGAACAGGTAAATAATGGTGATTTGGAATGAAGACTTCCTTAAGGGTTCATATAAATTGTGAATCAGATCTTGTAGATATATTGGTGAATTGCCGTGGATACATGCGCCTTACACTTATCCTTCACTCTAAATGCACTTAATCACTTTAACCTCTAACATCAAATATTATAGTACACCCAGGCCTGATTTCATAGAGCTGCTTAAGCACAAAACACTGCTTAATAATTTTCTGCTAAGCAACAATGAGCAGGATACCAGTCACAGATGGTACATGTAAGGTGGTGTCTTGGCTGGGAACCTAATTCTGCTAAGCATATCTGGGATGTGCTTAGCAAATTTTTGTGCCTAAGCATCTCTATGAAACTGGGCCCAGGTGCTCATGGGCGACATCATTGTATTGATTTTTTTGGTTCTGTGGTGAGTCTGTCTGCTGGAGACGCAACTTGAGAAGTATAAATAAACACGTACAGAGTCTGCGTGGTTAAGCTAGTTTATTTCCAACAATCGGACGGAGGTCCAACAAATTCAGAATCGGAACAAGAACTAACAATATAATGTTCAGCTGCTTTTTATACAATCACAGTGCGCTTTATTACGAATACAGAACAAAACATTCTATCAAAAGACCAGTGGGAAAACATTCAAGCAAATAAAGACGATTACGGACAGAGCTCAACAAAGGTGAAATCGTCCAATCAAGAACTAAAAAAAAAAGCTTCAAAAAAGGCCTTGGAATAGAACATTTTACATAATTACTGCAGAGCAAATTTACGTATTCCAAGTGTTGGTCAAGTAACGAATGGGACTATTTTTGTAGTGAAATTTAATGTTTGTATTATAACCAATTACATCCTCACCCGTTTGTCTGGCAGTTCATCTCCTTTGAGAAGACACACCTCAGGAGGATATCTAGGGTGCAGGTGCTAACATTCTTAGTCACCTCAAAATACTCTCCGGTCTCCACGATCTTGTCCATTTTGGACTGTTAAAAAAAAAAAAAAAAATAAAACACGTCTTCAGAATGGATGAATAATGAAAATGCACAGAGACCTGGTGTGGATTTCACAAAGCGCTAGGACTAGTCTTATCTCGAGTTAGGACGAGTAACTAGTCCAAATGTATAGGACTAGTCCTAAGTTAGGACTAGTCCTCCTGAGTTTGGACTTTGTGAAATCTACCTCTGGAAAAGTGCATTAACCAAAAAAAAAGTAATGCAAGAGCAAAGGGGTTTTCAAAAATTAAAACCCAATCATTGTACATGTATCGTATTTGTAAACATTTCAAACAAATTTGATCCCCCCCCCCATCTGCCCACACTGGCTTGTGCTCTTCCACTGATATCACTAAACTAACTGAACATCGAGTTCTTCCACACTCTCTCAAATCAGTTGCAGATATATTCTTTTTGATTTGTTCAAATCAGTTGCAGATATATTCTTTTTGATTTGTTGCACCCATGCTCTGGAATAGTCTTCCTGCAACTTCCCGACCTGTCGCGTGATTTCGTATTCAAGAAAAGACACAAATCCATTCAGTTATATAAAACAAAACTAGCAGGGCTGACAAAACCATGCGACACGGCCTGACTTTTTTGACTACAAAGAAAAATGGCGCTGACCAATCATATTACATGTACACTGGTCACTCATCAGTTTACATGACAAACAGTTTGTAAATGGACATTGGTATGCAATTGACCCGCAGGGATTTTCGCCCATGGTGGGTCAGCGGAGTTCCGTGTGTGATAGAGAGCGCCCCCTCTAGTTCAAATCGCATCTGTTCACACAGTAACTCTTTAGTTTCTTGCCACTATTTGCATTGCATTTAACTGCTGTCATTTTGATGAACTAGTGGTATATAAAACTTTGTATGGATGTTTGTTACTGACATCAAGGTAGGTTTTGCATAATCGAGCATACATAATGTTTGATTGTAACTAAACACCTTTTCAATGTTTGTTTGTAACTATACACCTTTTTTGTTTGTACATGTTTGTACTGGCTAACTGTGTTTTGTCAATTAAAGACAGGTATGTACTTTTTCCCAAAAAGCTAATGTTATGTCATCATTGAGCATACCAGTAAGACATCAACCGCCTCGTTGAAAACTCCAATGTAAGATTTTAGGACATCAAAGTGAAAGGCAGGAGTAAGAAGCCGCCTGTTTCGAAGCCACTTGTCTCCCTTAGCTAGCAGAAGGCTTTCTCCAAGCCAAGGTAACGCAAAGCGATAACTGGGCTGTCCTTGCTGTAGAGGCTTTGGATCTGTTAGGCAAAGGAAATACAGTTCAAGCCATGATACCTGATATCTGATGATCGGAAAAATAAATTGGCAAATTGTGAAACGTGTTAATTTTGACCCCAGCAGAGTCATTCTCAGAGGCGTTTTTCTAGATAGACACTGCTAGGGTCAAAACACGAGGCCATTAAACATTGAGAAATATCTGAAAACACTACCATATGCTAGAAAGCTGTCACCCAACATCTGCTTTTCTTTTTCGATTTTGCCAAATTGAAGTCGGCACAAAGATGAACGTCTTCATATACAACATCCTGACAAAATATAAACCTCGTTCTCTAGAAACTAACCGCCGAAATAGACCGAATTAGGTTGGTTGGTTGGTGTTTTTATTGAAAAACACCAGCATTGGAATGGAAATACACTCGACCCAAAAACCAAGAGACAGAAAATCTGCAGAATTTTTCTTATTAAACCCAAGCTTTGTTCTACTGACCCAATTCACCTGACATCATCCCACATAAATCTTGGCCGCGCCATTTTGGGAGTCATATTCGAAGAATGAAGCAATAATGGTTAAGTGCCTTGCTTAAAGGGTCTGTATACGTTTGGTAATGACTCTGAAAATTTATGGCAATAATAACTCAATTGGTAAGAAGTACAGCAGCTTTGGATAGTATAATGCATTTTGAGAAACGTTTCACTTCGAAGTACTGCAGTTATGGAAAAATACATCACTTTTTATCCCCCCAAAATTTGAATCTGAAAAGCGTTATGGCCGTAACGCTTCTCAGAATGTGTATTCCAATGACGGATATTTCTTCTGCTTGAACACAACCGCTCCAGATTTTTGGTGATATCTAAAAACGCTGCCACCTTTTGAACTGAAATTTACACGGGTTAGTTTTATGGCATATATCTACAATTATATAGCATTAAGGCAAATGTACGGTTCCAAAAACCAAAGGTATACTTTGCCTTTAAGGACACAAGTGTCACGTGTACAGACTGGGACTGGAACCCACACTCTGCTGATCTGAACACCAGAGCTTGAGTCCAGTGCGCTTGACCACCCGGCCACGAACTAAACACTTTGAGTGAAAAAGATAGCTCAATCAAATGGTCACCTCCATTCTTCATGATTGGTCGCATAATGTCTGGATGATTGGCCGTGAGGACTCCCCCTGAAGGGCCGAGGAAGAAGTAGAAGCCTCTGGGATACATAGCGGTCAAGTCTCTGTGGAACTTTAAGCCAGCTTCACCGCCCTTGCTGCGGACTTTGGAATCAAACATTGGGTGCTGCAATTGAGGAGATATTTAATACATGAGAACTTGTAGCCTGATTGTAAGACTTTTAGGATGTGAGGGGACACAAGACTCGATCACCAGGTAAATCTATTGCTCTTTGAAATGTGTGCCTACTTAGAGCATAACCAATGGAAAATTACATGGGCCCAATTTCATAGAGCTGCTTAAGCAGAAATTGTTGCCTGACAATTTCCTGCTGAGCAAAAACAAGCAGGAAACCAGTCACACAAGGTATATATATGTGACATGGTACTTCGGCAGGTAACCTTACTCTGGTAAGCATCATTTTGTTGAGCTAAGCTACTTTCTTTGCTTAAGCAGCCGAATGAAATAGGACCCTAGTAGTTCTACTGCCACCTTTGTATCTCAGAGTCGCGCCCACTACAATGGGATATGTACCAAGAATCCTCCTGCAAACACCAAAACTAGAATGCGATTTAAAAGTATCGAAGAATTACATCTAGTTCTGTACTATACACATCGTTATCATCAAAAGGTAAAATGCATCCATAAATGCGTCACTCCATCCCATTTTTAAAGCAGTTGTAAAACAAAATTGTTTTGAAAAGTTTGATCTACAAATATGTGTTTAACCTTAATGTTTATTACACAGTTTCCTAAAAGCCTCTCCTTCCAGTAGCTTTCTCTAAAAAATCATTTTTAGATGACAGGTAGGTTACGGTATGTAGTTTGCAAACTTTTTTCCTCAATATTTTACAATTGTTTTTCTTCTTCAAACATTTGGCAACCATGTAACCATACCTGGTGAATATTACCATACAGCCAATGGGTAGGAAGGCCAGGCCATTGCTTCAGGACTGTATGATTTTTACGTCTTTGTTGCAGAAGGCCAACAATGCAGTACACGACGTAAGGTACCACTATCAATCCAAACGCAACGATAAGGGCACTGCCAACTGATGCCACAGCCATATTGGAAACCGTATTAGAAGTCTGCAGAAATTCAAAAGAGCAATAAAGCGACAATTTCAAAAATTTGTGTCAGCTAAAATTCTACAAGGAAATCTGGGTGCATAATTTTATCTTTTTTCCCACATTTTGGGATATTTAAATTGGGCTTCTACTGTAAATAAACTACAAATGACCATTGTGTGATAATAGGTATGATCAATGAAAGTACAATTGGGTACATTTTAACAGTTGAGAAAAGCCAAATTTTTCACTCATGATTCGCCAGCTAGACCCTCCAAAGTGGCCCCCTAGGCAAGCAAGCTCACCCCCTTCAGTTAGAAAGTATCCCAACCCCCTTACAAAGTCGCCCCCAACAAAGTCGCCTTTGAGCCGACTATGTCAGGGTTATTTTGTAAAAGGGGTGAGGTGAAATTTTTTACTTGAAAGGGCAAGCTTGCTAAAGACTCTTTTATTAGGAGGTGACTTTGCTGGGGGTGACTTTGCAGGGGGGCAACTGTAAGATGACTGGCGTTCATGCCTCCAGTCTACAAGTGTCAGGAGGATCGAGGGTTATGCTTGTTCCCCCAAAATGTCGGCCAAGTCATCATCTGAGAACCAACCCAAGAAGATGAGCGTCCTTCCCAAACCATGGTGAAGACCCTGATGGAGGCCAGTCAGTAGCGATGCGACTGCTCATGAATTCACCAAAGCTCGACTCAAAAGACACTCTGATGGAACCAGACATAAGGTCTATCGCAATACTGCCTGGTTGGTTTCGCACAATAGACCTTATGCGTCTGACGTCATGAGTCCCATAGAGATATGTGCAACAGCGCCCCGCTCGTTGATGTCAAAACGGCTGTAAGTTTACTGTAGGAAAACGGCTGTGCATACCCTCTATGGTTGAAAGGCATTGTGGGAAGGATAACGGCACAAAAATTGCTCCCTTTTCCTTCCCACCAGTGCCTTTTTGACCCGGCGACCATTGTATGAAATCAACCAGGCAGTCTTTGTGATAGATCTTATGAGTGACCATGTGGCTCACTCGTCTACATCATGCCTGATGCAAGCGCAAGAGGCAGCCACACATACCATAGTCCATGAAGATGACCGATGTTTCTGAATCTGATCTTAATCTGAATCTATAATGACTAACTAAAGACAAGTCTAACTTCTAAGTAATTCTTTTTTATAGTTTATTGGTAGACCCAGTATAACTGGGGCGCGGTAGTCCTTTTTTGAGATTTTGACTTTATCGGTCCATGGAGGTAGAATTCTAATCCATGATCGGTCGTACTACAGTACACGTACTACACACACTATACTACTTAGGTTAGAATTACAAAACACTAAAGTCAAAATCTAAAAAAAAAGTACAGCGGCCCAGTTAGTGGGTCTAGCTTATTTAATATTGCTTTATTTATTGGCACAACGGTATTCACAGTACTCACCACGAAAACGCTAAAGCAAAAGTACAAATCTCAATCTTGCTATTGAACCTCGGAGTGATAAAATAGCTCCATGATCAAAAATCCAAGATCTCAAAAGTATTCGTTGTTTACGACCGAATGATCTTAACGGTAAACACTTGCCTAGCCTTTCGTCAAGGCGCAACGCAGCCTTCGTGGCTTAGACATCTGTGTAGCCGCGAAGCCACTGCATGCGCTGGAGAGCGAAGACCAAAAATCAGCGCGCACGTCTGCGATCGTGTGCTTGCCGACTTGTATTGGTACGTATTCGCGGCTACATAGAAGCCACGAAGGCCTTGACGAAAGGCTATTATTTGCCCGGCTATCATGCAGCATAATAGCAGTTGCCCTATTATTAATACACATATGGACTGGCAATGAGGGAAATAGTGCACGTCTATGCAACCCGAGGGCCTGTGCGTGACCAGGAGAGGGTCCTATTTCCCGAGGCCGAAGGCCGAGGGAAATAGGACCATCTCCTGGTCAGTCACAGGCCCGAGGGGTGCATAGACGTGCACGATTTCCCGAATAATGCAAGTCCATATGTGTTTCAGCCAATCAGGATGAAGAACCAGGGAGAGGTGTGTTATAATTATGTTTAGTACACATCGTGCACATAATATGATTTGATAACGGTCCTGGAGCGACCGGTTTCCGGTCACTTTTACTGGCTTTATTCAGCTACTTGAAGGTCTCTGGTACAAACTTTAGAATATCTTTCACAGATTTCGAGCAAGAAAAGCCTCGATCGAATAAACTAATTGCATTAATCATCGTGTACCGTACCACCCTTTCCTATTATGGAGGATGTTGTGTGTTTACATTTATACACAAAAGTGGTCACGTGACGCGGGTCGCGCTCTGTTGGTATTGACATTGACAGAGCCACTCGTAATTCGTAACCTCGTGTGACATTGTTGTATGGAATGTGTGACCCAACGCCCGGGGCAGGGCTAGGCAGAATAAAACCAAGGCCGGTATTTAATCTCGGGGGCAGCTGGCGGCTGGCTGCAGTGAGCTGAGTGACCTAACGTTAGGGGCCGATTGGGAACAGCCTGGTCGAGTGGGAGGCCGAGTCCGAGGAGGAGGTAAAGAGCGCCAATGCACAAGATGGCGAACTCTGGCTGAAATGTGAAATCCCACTGCACAGTCAGTAGCGCGCAGATCGGTGCAATGATCATTATTATAGGCCTACCTCTGAAGTTTCCATACCTGACTGCCACTTTCTTTTTCTTTTAAGGGATTGTTTTTGATTTTTTTTTTAATGGATCATGGGCTCTATTCAAGTTTGGGCGCTATACAGATAAGTTTTAATTATTAAATAGTATTATTATTATTATTAAAATACAGTCATTTGACAAGTTCTAGCATGTCTAGATCATTTTCATTAATTTACGCTGTGCCACAAGGGCGTCGATCGCTACCGAAAAGTGGGGGGGACGAACAGGGGCTCCGTAGCAAAGGCACTTTCATATGGGGGTGTGGAAGCCCAAAAGTGCCGATTGACATTAATATCATTGAAAGTAAAAGCACCTTGACATGGGACTCACGAATATGTGGGGGTTTGGGGACAAAGCCCCCTTAGCGCTCATGAGGTTTTTCAGTGATTCGAAGGTTTAAAATGGCCCTCAGATACATAGCATTAGACGACTCATTTTCGAAATGCAAGCTTTGAAAACTAAGTTTTATGCGAATCCCCTGTTGGAGTGATTAGACAATTTTTAGTAGGGGTCCAGGGGCGAAGCCCCTGGACGCTCTACGTTTTAAATGTTTTCAGGGCTAAGGAGGACCGTGAAGTTGCCGAAAATAGATGTTTAATTTCAAAATTCAAACTTTGAATACTTTGGACTCGGGAAAATTCCCTACTGATGGAGTTGATATGGGCAACACTTCTTATGGGGGGTCCGGGCGAAGCCCCCAGATGCTCTACGGCTTTGAATGTTTTCAGAGCGTAGATTTCTGCACGTTGCCGAATGCCAAGAATGTTAAATTGGTAATTCAAAGTTTGACTTCTCAAACTACAAGGATTAAACTAAAATTTTCAGTCAGCAAATCCAGTCGGCAAATCACTAGGCTTGCCAAATGGATATGTAGGCCTATTCACTCTGAGCCCTTACTCGGATAAGTGTGGTGCTGATTTTGCCGACTGTGGCTCTAAATGCTGACTAAGGAAAAAATATTGGGGTGTCTTTTCACACACCCCGTTCGCTACGTTGCTGGGGATGAAAAACATATCGAGAATAAAAAATCCTACCTGAAAATGTTCACTCTCTCAAAATAATAATAATTGCCCTGCAGGTTGTGCTCGTAAGCCATACAGGCAGAAAATGTATAACGGGCGCGTTCATGTCTGGAACAAAACTCGCAAATTGTCTGCATTGATTAGGGCCGGAAACAAGCTTGGCCGGAAATAGGCCCAAATACTAGCATTCTGTGCGTGGTCCATCTTTGTGTGCACCGTCGATAGGGCAATGTTTAACAAATAAAATTATTTCACCCAAATTACCATTCGAACGTTACCAGTTTTTTGAAGAAAAATGTATGAAAAACCTGAAACCACTCATGTTTGCTTCCCTGAAATGTATAATGTTGCTTTCATTTAGCATATGTCCATTTTTATTTATTTATTTATTTATTTACATATATATATTTTTTTTGGGGGGCGGTCAAAAAGTGGAGGGGGGGACATTTGATATGCTATCCCCCCACTCTAAAAAGTGGGGGGGGATGTCCCCCCGTCCCCCACCAATCGACGCCCCTGCTGTGCCATCGCGGCTTTTTCGACAATTTTAAATGAAGTATGTCCTAAACAGGCCATAAAAGTAACCAAGTGTCAAATGACCAAATATATATATATATATATCTTGGAAGGGGCTTTGAGAAAAGAATTGACGTCTTTTTGACCAGTTCTGGATCAGTTGCTTCTATTCTGGATCAGTAGAGGAACCTTTATTGCAAACCCTCATTCCTATTCATGAAGTTGTCGTGCATCAATGCACATGTTGTCCTCCATCTTGAAAATACAAGTAATATTATTAACGGCTATTTATTCAAATAGTTTTATACTTCTCGACATGTAAAAATGTATGTGTTGAGTGCATTAAATAGTATGATTTTACCAGATTTACATTACTTTAATGTTGAGTGATCCAGAACTGGCCAAAGGTGTAATGACTCAAAAAATCCATTTTTTTCCCCAATTTTTTCACCAAAAGAGAAAAGATGACTGCTCAGTAAATGTACATGCTTCTGAACCATTTTATGAACTTTATCTGCTCATACCTTCAAATATGAAAGGTGAGAAGTTTCAACAGCGTTTTTGAACCATCATTTTGTTTCGAAAATAACAATGATTGTCACTGACAAACTTCAGAAAATTTGCCATAATTTATTCAACATGATGTTATACTCTTGAATTTTGGTATGTTATCTTATTGGATGTTATTCTTTGCATTTATTAAATTGGTCACATGAAGAGTAATTTACTGATGATCGAGGGGCAATGCAAAGTTGAAGTGATCCGGAACTGGTCAATGATCCCGAACTGGTCAAAATGACTGTATTTCCCCCTTTTCTTTTAAATGTTCCTCACGAGGAGTTGGTACTAGCTTAAAAAAAAAACGCTATAAATTTTTGACCTTTAGAAGAAAATTCAAGCAGACATTTCATCGCGCGGCCTAGACCCAGTAACTGGGTTGCTAAACTCCTTTTTGAGATTTTGTCATTATCGGTCGTACAAGTTCGACCGATAATGTCAAAATTTCAAAAAAGGAGTTCAGCTCCGCAGTTACTGGGTCTACGCGCAGCCTGCCCTTTCGCACATTCATGCCCAAAGAAACTAAAATGGCATTTAGTGAGTGGGTTGCGTTGTCAATGTCAAGCCAAATGACAATGTAGACATAAAAAATTGCTTTTTTTTTAATGATTTTGACACTTTGTAATCGCTTAAAGTGCCTGTTCCTACCTGTATACATTCTGTCTACCTTTCTGGACAGGTAAGGATATAATTTGACCTAAATTAAGGGAGATAAAGTGGCAGGCGGATATGGTCTTTTTGCCCAAATGGAAAAGCACAAGGAAAACTGGCACTGGGTAAAAGGAAATCAATTTTTCATAGTTGCTTCGGGTGCCGTTGCCTGTTGCTTTTGCTGCCGTCCAGCGCGTCGTGCTGTCGCGTCAACCGTCGCATTGTCTGGGTGGCATTGTTGTGCCTCCGACACGACTGGTTAACAAAATGGTGGAAATAAATGAATAGTGCCACCCATTGTCGCATCAGAGTAACTGCAGAACTGATTAGAAAAGGGCGATGCAACGGCATGACGTGGCACGGGATGACGCGACGGCTGGCGGCAAGATGCGTTGGCACCCAAAGCCACTGTGAAAGTCAATTGAAAACAGGCCACGTCACGACGGGCGAAGAGCACAACTGCTCGACGCGACGGGTGACCGCACAGGTGACATGCCAACATGACGCAACGCACATTTGGCGTCTTTGGAACACCATTATGTTTAGGCACAGCTGTATCACAGTTTGATGCAGCAGCAGTAACTATTATTTAACTAACTTAATTGATCATTGATTAACCTTATTATTGTATACTCAAGTCAAAGTTCAACAATTTCAAACTTTTTTAGCTTAAATGCTTGTGATGTAAATATATAATGAACATTAAGGTAAAAACAGCTACAACACACACTCAATGCTGCGTTTGACCTCAAAGATGGCAGTGAATGCATGACAAAACAATAGACACGGTACGGTAGGGGTAGCACTTTAAATACAAAAAGCTGTATTGATGAGCCTATGTTACAATATATGGCGTGTCAGTTGATGCCAGGTGACCTTTATACACGCAAGTATTTTCTGAGCCAGCAAATGGGGGTGATGTAAACATGCCATTGTGTAAAAGAATTTACCACAACAAATGTTGCCCAGACATTTTGTTTTGGACCGTGCACAGAGTATGCATTCACCGTGCAGCACTTCGTTTCACCCAAAAGAGGACATATGGTGTTGAATATTTCACCGATTTTTGTCCATTATGCAGGGGTTATTGTGTGCAATGAATACAATGAAAAAACTATGGTGAAAGCCTCTGGATGTGTCGTAATTCTCTTCTTGGAACAAAAGACAAAAGGTCTAGAATTGGGGCTTACATAAAAACCACCTCTCAATAGCCAGAAAAAGCAAACTATGTAAGACCATTTTGGGTCTTTGAGCGGGTGAAACGAAGCGTCAGATGGCGTGTTTGTGGTCTGTGCTCGCTCAGCAGCGGAATGTCCAGGAAACCTTTACTCTGATGGTCCAAAATTACACAATGCCACCTTTACACAGCTCCCGTTTCCAAACGGGAGAAACATTTGCACGTATACATGTCTCCCTGCGCCTACTGGTTAATCCATAGATCAGACTAACACGGCTATCTTTATTATGACAGTGTTTGACATAGATTGATGGGAAATTATGGATCATCTACTCTGTGGGTCTCTAAAGGTAGAAGAGGAGATTTGAAGAGAACTGGATCATGATGTGCAGCAGGCTAACTCAACTTCTGATCAAAGATTAAAGAGCGCCAAAGGTGCAAGATGTGGTACTGGAGCTTTATCTATTGTTGGAACGTGAAATACGCATGGACGCCTTTTCAGCAAGTGAATGTTTTGTTTCCCATTGATAGCAATGGTCATTGTCTGCACTGATCTGCACTGATTATACGTTGGCGACTCCAGCCCAGCATAGCCAAAACAGTATCCAGTGTCTTCCACTTGCACAATGCTAGAAGCAGCCAAGAGCTAGACATTGTCCTGAACAGGACGCGCCTAAGACATGATCCAAGACCGACATACCTTGGTGTTACCCTGGATCGCATGTTGACCTTCAAATCTCACCTCCAGAAAGTAGCTGCCAAAACTCGGACCAGAAATAACTTGATCCACATGCTCGCCGGTACCACCTGGGGAGCAAATGCAAAGGTGCTTCGCTCATCAGCACTGGCCCTCTGCTACTCAGTGGCCGAGTACTGTGCCCCAGTCTGGAGGAACTCTGCACACACCAGTCTAGTCGATGTCCAGCTGAACAACACCATGAGAACCATCACTGGTACCGTTCGCTGCACAAAGACTCACTGGCTCCCAGTTCTGAGCAACATCGTCCCTCCAGACATCCGTCGAGAGGCTGCCACCTCAAGACTGGTCCATAAGATCAGAGCCAACCCCGAGCTCCCTCTGCTCAGTGACATTGATGTCCACCCCAGGCCCAGACTCAAGTCCAGAAACCCAATCTGGACCAACCTCCCGGACAACTCAACAACTGCAGAAGACCTGTGGCGGAAACGGTGGGACCAAACCGACGTCCCGCACAAGTTCCTGGTAACCGACCCCAACACCCAGCCCCCTGGTATGGATCTCCCCCGCAGCCAATGGAGCCTCCTGAACCGGTTCCGCACTGATGCGGGGCCATGCCGCAGCAGCCTCCACAAGTGGGGATATGCCGCATCACCACTCTGCGACTGTGGCGAGCTGCAGACGATGCACCACATGGTGGACAACTGCCCACTCTCCTGCCTGGACGGTGGAATCGCAGCTCTCCACCAGGCTGGGGACCTAGCCATCAATTGGCTAACGGACTGTATCACGAGATCGACATAGCATACGACATCATCATGCACTGATCTATTGTGGTATCAAAAGAGTTACTCGCTGAAATGGCGTCCAGTGGGATTTCAGCCCGAGTTCCCCATCTTGCGCCTTTGGCGCTCAATAAACTTTGCTTCTGATTGATCACTGTAGTAGTAGCTCTGGAATATATTCATTATAACAGTAACACACCTCTTGTTGATTCTCCATCTCGATGGGCTAAATAAAACTCTGTCATGTGGTGTTCTCCAAACTATTTACAAACAAATGAATTTAAACTATTCAGGGTGTGAGCTTTTTTGCATGTCAGAGTACTAGTGTTTTGATTAGTTCAGAAGATTAGTTCCGGAGTATTAATTGCACTCCTATGTGAGTTGAAATTTTCTAACATATTTGTTTCTAAATGACATGGTGTATAAATGACACTGGTATTACTTGTATATGGGCACCAGTGGATCCTGTGCACCCTGTAACCCTTTGGTCTGTGAATGATCTCACAAGGACACTATCATCATAGTGTTCTTTTTGTTGTCTACACAATGTTGTCACAGACCCTTGCTAGCTTTAGATCTGGAAGTAGCGAAAACTTGTAAGTGTGTGCAGCAGACACACACACAAACACACACAGACTTGCAAACCCTAAGATTGCACAAGTTTTTCATTTGAATAATGATCTGTGTAAATCTCCTGAATGGGTTTATCTTTTACGTTACACTTACAGTAAGTATGGCTGGGACTGTTATTGCTGCTGGAGCTATCGGCATACTAGCTTCTCTTATATTCATGGTGTATGTTCTGGTCGGGTATGTAAGATCAGTGAAAAAAATTCGAGCGGCGTTGTACCAATGGCCGGGACTCCCAGAACACTGGTTGTTTGGCAACATAAAGCAGGTCAGTACCAAGTCATCAATTATTATTATTTGTTTATTTCAATAAAAAACATGGCAGCCGTTAGGCTGAATTTACACTTTTACACTTTTAAAAAATAAAATCAATCCAGTACAATATATGTGAAAACAGGGGTCACTTTCATCTACCTCCATGATTTCATAACGCTGTTTTACTTGGGTGACGCTGGGAAAAGTTCATTTCGCAGCCATGTTGGGTAACGCCATGTACAAACTCAAAGGCTGACACGTCGTCTGCTGAATGATTTCCAGCGTCTATTTGTGCACACAGCATTAGAAAAGGGTCTCTATATATTGGTAAAAAAAAAAACCTAACTCCCTTGAGTGATTTACTAGGATCCTTCCTCACTCTAACAAATTCCAACACTATATGGGTGACCCAAACTGTGGTACTCTGATTATGGTGGAATGCCTGAACCCATGTACATGTAAAGCATGATCAGTTTACTCATGCAGTCCCTAGTCCAACAAAATCCACCAAAACCTGCTGTTAAAGCCTAATGGAATAGGGACTTCAAGCAGTTCAGTGTATTTCACAAATAATCAAGGAGGTTTTCTGGTGACGTTTGGTTTAACTTGTTGCACCACTCTTCTGCTTAAGATTCTCTTTTTAATAGCACAGGGATTTTTTGTTTTCTTGATTGCACAAATGTCAAATATGTGCACCGTAAATTGCAAAACCTCGGCCGTGACCCATGGCATAGGATTGGTTCTAAACCTGGAACCAAGGCTGGATCCCGAGTTCATGAAAATCTACCAAAGGTTTGACTCCATCTGTCGTCTTTGTGTGGGTGAAAGGTTCAGTATTGGAATGTCAGTTCAAGCTTTGTTACGGTATTTCGATTTTCCCCAATGGCGTGTTTAAACGATGCCCTTTTGCTGGCTTGGACAATATTTTTGTACATACACAACACCCAGCACCAACTGGTTAAAGTAATTAGCTGTCGCTTACAAAATGACATTTGGTGTAAGTGCAAACATTTTTAATGGCCTCATGTTTCGACCCTAGCAGAGTCAAAGACTGAAATTATTATAAGGTCATTTTTTTGTTTTGTTCCTTTGAAGGATCCGATGAGCAATCCGAATATAAGGGACTCTGGCTCTGAAGCATCCATGGCATTCTGGATACAGATGAGTACATTGTACCCAAGAGGCTACTACTGGTTCCAGGGTTGCATCGGTGGACGATTAGTCGCCAATCATCCCGATATCCTGCGTGCAGTAACCAAGGGAAGGGGTGCGAACGCTTTGTGAAACAGACAAACTCTTTTTGTTCGGTGCTTGGCAAAGGCATAGTGTGGAGGAAAAATGGTGTAGTCGGCAAAGGATTACACCCTCCCAAAGACAATGCCCTTGCTATGCCCCGGGGCTGGGTGGGGGTTCTGGGGAGGTTGTTGGTAAAGGAAGTGTTCACTCTGAACTTTTTCAGTGACCAGCCAACAGGACTACTAGTGAATGGACATGAAGGCTTATACTGAAAATAACTTGAGTTGTTTGATTTTATATCTTTAGTTTTTATTTTAAAATTACCCTCAAAATTTCATCAGAAGTGGACAACAAAATTGACCAGCATTTTTTGTCCGATTTTTTTTTAATGAACTTTGAGAGTGGCTAAAAAATAAATAATCCTATCCAACTCAAATTATTTCCTTTACATGTTGAAACATTTTTGTGTGGTTTCAGGAACTTAAAAAAAAGTTAAGACCATTGGAAAAACTGCTAATGGGACGATAGATATGTGGCCCCCTTTATTGCATTTCCTGTCAAAAGTCATAATTATGAGGGCTAAGTTTAAGTCTAGGATATTGGAAATTTTGCACTGCGCTGAATTGAACTGTTTTTTTTAACCCGAGATGAAGGATTTTGATTTATTCGATTATGTATCCATGATCTCTCTCGGCATACAATAACATTTGTGTTTTAATTCATTCTTTCTGTTTTCTAACAGATTCGAAACCTTTGATGCCAGTTGAACCCAACTATCGTTTTTTGCTCCCATGGCTTGGGTATGGCCTTCTTCTCGCCGGTGGGAACACTTGGTTCCGTAATCGACGTCTCCTCACCCGGGCATTTCACTTTGATATCCTGAAGCCATATATGGCGGTGTACAACAAAGCCACTGATGTACTTTTGGTACGATCTTTACATATCTGTTTATCTTCCAGTATGCGCTAATCCTCCATTCAGATTGCTCAACGGGAGTGTGATAATAAACCATATCATACTCCCAGTAGTCTATATTGCACTCTGCGTATTTTGAGTATCATGCGTCATGACTAAATCAAGCAGCTTTTAGCCCCCTCATCATCCTCCATCCCTCCTCCCCTTCCACTTGAATTCCAATAGCTGACTATGTTGATATGTTTCTTACAGAGCAAGATGGGTGAATGTGCGTCGAGTGGGCATAGCTTTGTGGTAACCAAGAATGTCAGCCTGTGCACATTGGACATCTTACTGCAGTGTGTTTGTTCCTATGAGACTGATTGCCAGATAACAAGGTGAGCTTATCTATAAAGACACAATCTTGAAGGCAGATAAAATGATCAATAGACCGATCCATTAAGCCCCACCTACCTTAGCAACTGCCTAGCAACAGCACATGGTGTGACTTTCTTGCCACGATTACGTCGTTCAGTTGCGGCCACTCACACGTATCGGATACACGCATTCTCATGTTCGCATCCTTGTGGAGACCTCTATTGTTCTTTCCTTTGTCCCTGTGCTTAATATTTTCTCATAGACTTTGTACACAAATTTCCTTGTGGAGCATCGCTCTCTTTAGAATTCCCCTGTGGAGACCAATTGTTCTTGCGCTTCCCTTTTGTTATAGGACTCCACAACGGAGGGAATTCGAGCACACACACATACATGGTTTTCGTGAAAGGGATGGATTTAGTTTTGTGGCATTTTGAGCAGTGCCTTCAGTTCAGAGAACAATGCAGACAGGAACACTGATAAACCACGTTTACACGACTGTACAAGGACCACTGCTGTGGAATTTGCACCACCAGAAATACGAAAAAAATTAAAACAAAACAAAAGTAAGTACAGTTGTGTGTGCTGCTGTGTGTCAGAACAATGGCGGCGGTTTGTTTACTTTTCTTATGGAATTTTAACATGTCAGACTTTTGTCGGACTTTCAGTGGCGTTGTCAAGGCTGTAATTGGTCAATAAGTTAATGGACCGGTCTGTTACTGTCAACTGTTTTGCACTTAGAATATAAAAGAAAATTTCTTAGTTTAACACTAAAAAAGTTTTGCTCTAACAAAATGCCTCACACATTTTTTTGACTATTTTTGTATGAACATGTTTTATAGGGAGACGCATCCGTATGTGACTGCAGTTAGTGAAATAGGCTTGTGTATCCGTGACCGTTTTTTGTAAGTATGAAAGATTTGCTATTGAAACATTAATCAGTCACATGACTGTGGCTTTCAATGTTTTTCAAGACTGTTTGAAGACTTTATCACTCAATCAGAGTTCTGTGTACAATTTAACCATCCTACTTATCGATCATTATCATCCGCTGTGGTTTGGAATGATATATAAGTCGACCTGCAATATTATATCATGGAATGAATACACCTATACAGTACACAGTCAACCCTCCTACTGTGTGACCATTCAATGTTTTCCCCTGTGGTTTTGAACGATAGATAAACTATGTCAGCCTGCAATATGATATGTGGTGAATGCATCTACACACAGTCAACCCACTACTGTTTGACCATTCAGTGTCATCCACTGTGGTTTTGAATGATTAACTATGCCAGCCTGCAAATTGGTATCATGTGGTGAACGCATCTGACAGTACACCGTCAACCCTCTTACTGTTAGACCAATCAATGTCATCCACTGTGGTTTTGAATGATTAACTATGCCAGCCTGCAAAGTGGTATCATGTGGTGAATGCATCTGACAGTACACCGTCAACCCTCTTACTGTTTGACCCATCAATGTCATCCACTGTGGTTTTGAATGATTAACTATGCCAGCCTGCAAAGTGGTATCATGTGGTGAACGCATCTGACAGTACACCGTCAACCCTCTTACTGTTTGACCAATCAATGTCATCCACTGTGGTTTTGAATGATTAACTATGCCAGCCTGCAAAGTGGTATCATGTGGTGAACGCATCTGACAGTACACCATCAACCCTCTTACTGTTTGACCCATCAATGTCATCCACTGTGGTTTTGAATGATTAACTATGCCAGCCTGCAAAGTGGTATCATGTGGTGAATGCATCTGACAGTACACCGTCAACCCTCTTACTGTTTGACCAATCAATGTCATCCACTGTGGTTTTGAATGATTAACTATGCCAGCCTGCAAAGTGGTATCATGTGGTGAACGCATCTGACAGTACATCGTCAACCCTCTTACTGTTTGACCCATCAATGTCATCCACTGTGGTTTTGAATGATTAACTATGCCAGCCTGCAAAGTGGTATCATGTGGTGAATGCATCTGACAGTACACCGTCAACCCTCTTACTGTTTGACCAATCAATGTCATCCACTGTGGTTTTGAATGATTAACTATGCCAGCCTGCAAAGTGGTATCATGTGGTGAACGCATCTGACAGTACACCGTCAACCCTCTTACTGTTTGACCAATCAATGTCATCCACTGTGGTTTTGAATGATAACCTATGCCAACCTGCCATGTTATGTCATGTGGTGAATGCATCTCACAGTACACAGTCAACCCTCTTACTGTCTGATCATTCAATATCATCCACTGCATCAACTGTGCCAAAGTTACTTTGTACACAATTTTTTGTGCACAGTCATGCCACTGTACACTCTGCAGTTGACGGTTTCAAATGTTGTTCAACTCGATGGAAAATGTTCCCATGAATTAGATGGTGAAGACCATCTCGATGACTCTACACAGACTAATTTTACTTGATTATGAATGAAAGGAACAGATGCAAACACCTTCTTAAATCTAAGGCCTGGATTTTGATATTTAAAGGGTTAGGCTTTAAATCCGTTGAACCTGACAAAACTAGAAGTAAAACAAAACAAGGGACTGTATTGATAATTGCTGTTAAAAGGAATTTGGGGATATCTTTGGTGGCAAAACAAAATTGCCATCACACTTGACAATACACTTGACAAAGGATAATACTGTCACAATTACAAAAGATTTTTGGGTGAACAAAGAAAAAGTGACCAGAGTGAGGTTTGAGCCTGGGGCCCCCTGGATTAACCTACCGGCGCTCTACCAACTGAGCTATCCAGCCCTCATATTGGCAGTCTCCTTATTTAGTTTGTACAGCGCTGGTAAGTTTATCCTGGCCTGTAGCAGGTTTATATCCTGCTCTAGTCAATTTCTCTTTGTTCACCCCAATATTGAATGAAAAATTTACCCAGTTAGTTTCCCTTGTGGTTTATTGCTTGATAGTTACAAATGATGCCGATCCTTTTGTATCACTTGATGCATTGCAAAAGGGCGCCCTCTCTTGGTACAGCACTGTTAGCAATAAACCCCTACAGTACCGTGCAAGTCTCGCCTATATTCGAACATTTTTGGGAAACTCTTCAGTTCAATTTAGTTCAATAGAACATTAATTTCGAAAACTCTCACAGAATTCCATTTACAAAATGTACATGATTTTATCTGCAAAAAGCAAGTAAAATCACCAATAGTTCCCATGTACACTCTTTCAAAATGTGTGAAGAAAACTAATTCACTTACTGTTACGGTGCCCAACATTCAAATTTTTTGTTTGTTTATCTTTGCTACAATTTTGAAGGTTTGTCTCTCTCTCTGCAGCTCCCCATCGTTGTTTCTAGATTTTGCATTTAGGATTTCCCATAAGGGAAAGAAATTCTACAAAAACTGTGACTTTGTGCACGGTATCTCCGAAGCCATCATTCAAACACGTCGTGCCCAAATTGTAAGTAATCTGGATTTTTATTTACGTTTTTTTTTCTTTTCTTTTTTTCTTTTTATTCTTTTTTTGGGGAGGGATTTCATTTATATTCTTGATATAAGGTGGTTTGTTGATGCTGCAAGAGCCTCGCTCTGGTCAGGGGGGACACTCCTCAATTCCCACCCATGTTGTAACCCTCCCGCCATACCCCGTTCTTCTTCAAAAGACTTATTCATTCGTTCAATGGCAAGACGACATTTAGAAAATTGTACATTTTTTTAAGTACTCAGTTTTTCTTAACAAGTTAACTTCCTGTGGATATCAGTTGCCCTTCTGCTCTTTACTTCTCCCCTCTCATCATAAATCAACTTTTTTTCATCAGAACTTCGATTAGGGCATGAAGAGTAAAGACTTATTAATTCTTGTTATTGGCAAGACAACATTTAGCAAGTTAACATTTTTTAAATACTCAGTTAGTAGTAGCAAGTTAAATACTCGGTTGTAGCAAGTGAAATACTCGGTTGTAGCAAGTGAAATACTCAGTTGTAGCAAGTGAAATACTCAGTTAGTTGTAGCAAGTGAAATACTCGGTTGTAGCTAGTGAAATACTCCGTTGTAGCAAGTGAAACACTCGGTTGTAGCAAGTTAAATACTCAGTATGTTGTAGCAAGTAAAATACTCGGTTGTAGCAAGTGAAATACTCAGTTAGTTGTAGCAAGTGAAATACTCGGTTGTTGCAAGTGAAATACTCGGTTGTAGCAAGTGAAATACTCAGTTGTAGCAAGTTAAATACTCAGTAGGTTGTAGCAAGTGAAATACTCGGTTGTAGTAAGTTAAATACTCAGTTGTTGTAGCAAGTTAACTTCCTGTTCATATCAGTTGCCTGTCTGTTCTTTACTTCTCGTCATGAATCAACTCTTTATGATGGAATCTCGAGTAGGGCATGAAGAGTGAAAATGAATCCAGTAACCACAAACACTTAGACTTCTTGGACATCTTACTACTGGCACGAGATGAGAATGATGTAGGAATGACCGATTTGGAGATCCGCAACGAGGTGGACACGTTTCTGTTTGAGGGCCACGACACCACAGCCAGCAGCCTAACATGGATGATTTTCCTCATGGCTAAGCACCCAGAACACCAAAAGAAAGTCCAGGCTGAGATTGATCACGTGTTGGAAGGCAGGGACTCTGATGAAATCCTTTGGTAAGATCTTGTTCAAAATAATCGTCATGGATTTGTTTTTTCTCTGGCAAAGTACACACACCATGGAGTCTTTTTTTCACACATCACAGCTGGGGACATCTGCTGCATGTGCAGAGTTTTCACTACTTATGGCTCCAAATCTTGCATGTTGTGTGTATTTTTACCAAAATCGCTTGTTTTATCATTCAAGGCATTTCTTTGGTCAGAAAATGAAAAAAAAATATGTAAAAGACAAGTCCAAAGGTTAGTTTAGTGCTAATACAAAAATCCTCCACACACACAAAACAGAGCCCAATACATTTTCTGTATGCTTTTAATAATCGTTGGAACCAGCTTGAAGTGGGCATGGTTAAGTGTGTGTGTTGGGTTTTTTTTAAATCTTTTTCAACCCTCTGTGTTCCTCAGGGAGGATCTTGGTAAGTTTACGTACCTGGTCCAGTGTCTCAAGGAAGCAATGAGAATTTATCCACCTGTGCCAGGAACCCAACGGGTTCTAGAGGAAGACACTACTGTTTGTGGCAGAGTTCTTCCTGCAGGGACACCCATTGATACCAATATCTATGGCCTGCACCACAACCCCACTATCTGGCCTGACTCCCAGGTAACTACCTTGCAAAATCTTTTTGCTAACAATGGGTGATTCACAATAAAGTTCGCCCTCTACACTTTGCAGTGCATCATGGGAAAAGGTCGTCAAGATTTTTTTTTTTCATCTTGCATGACCAAAATTTTTTTAATTTTCTTTGCAATGCAGCAAGGTTATGTTTTTCTGTGTTTACGACATATTTTTTTAAAAATTTTTTGTGAGCCATTGAAAGGTCCCAAACTGCCCTCGCAGGGCTGAGTTGTGAGTGGGAAAATGGCCTCTCTGTGGTAAATTGTAGAGGGTTTGGTCACGTTTTAGTCAGCAATTTTGTGCATGCTCTTCTACTTCTAGAACTTACTGTGATTGCACTAGTGATTGCTGCAGTCAAAATTAACAATTGTGAATTGCAAGTTTTTCAAATGCTTTCTCCATTATTTACATAGTTCTGAGCATGCGCACATTTCCATAAAAGTGGTTTTACCTTGTAAGTCTGCTGCCACCTAGTGTTCCAAAATGGCCGTTGTTGTGGGTCACTTGTTAAAATTGTTTTGAGGAAACAAGTTTATCACAAGCAATGACACTGTGAAATGCTCAAATTTGCTGGCACACAATAAGACTATCGGTAATTCTAGATAATTTTCAACCCATGGCGGCAAATGGTCAATCACAAAAGTGGGTTCGTAATTAACTGTAACTGTTTTTTCTGCAGAGGATTAAAATTATATATATATATTTGGTATTTTATTACTATTTTGTTGTTTATTAACTTTAAAAAATGATCAAATACATCCTGCTTGAATTTTTCCTACAGAAGTTCAACCCGGATCGGTTTTCACCTGAGAATGTGAAGAAGATGGATCCATTTGCATTTTTGCCATTTTCTGCAGGCCCAAGGTATGTGAGGCTTATATTCTTTTAATTAATAAAAATGTATAAAATGTATACATTGAAAAGTTCTTATCGAAGAAATACATACTGCCACAACCTTAAAAATTTTGAAAACTTTGGACAACCTGTAGCGTAAATGTCTCAATATTATGTGTGCTTGAATGTTAGTGATTTTACTTTTAATTTGATGTGTGTTTTTTGTTGTGAACTATTGGTAGCCATTTACATAGCTGCCAACTATTACGAATTTTTCGTAATTATCACGAATTTATCTGTGAATTACGAAAATACGAATTGCCTATTAAATATTACTAATTTCAACTTTCCCGCCATGGTAAAAAAAAAAACGTATATTTTTAATGCATTTATTCTTTTCCAGCTTTGAAAAGTCGAATAAACTGTTGGTATTTGATTTTGTGTAAATAGTAATGGATTCCTTGCCATTTAAATGCCATTTATATACACTATACCACCGTCAACGACTCGGGAAGAATAATGAAAACATTCGGTTTTAATAGTATCGCTGTGCAGCAGGATACCAGCATCATTGTAAATCTATGAGAAAACGCATGGAAACCAGCGACAAAATGCACGCGATGTGGGCATACATGTATTTTCAAGATGGCTTCGGCGACCTGTCAAAATTCGTACGGAACTTTCTGAGATTGCATCATGAAACAAGACTGTTGAACGGAATTTTAAAGGATTGGAAGAAAGGACAGTTTTACCATTAAAAAGCCTGTGAGAAAGTTATCATTTAATGGTTGTTTCGCGGGAGAAAAACAGCTCGAGATCTACAGCATGGATATGATGAAAATGCGTGAAAACAAGTGCATCTCGCTAACGTTAACGTTATTCAGCACACCTCGAGTTTGTTCTGTCATCATCACATGGCAATTTTTTAGAATTGTTTGAATATTCATCGTTCCTCATGGCTTCCAAAGGTAAACAGAAAGGACAATTTTACAGTAGGAAATACAGTGATGACTTTTCCTTTATCACAGTTTCACAGAAGGGGAAACAACATGCATTTTGTAAAGTATGTCGACGGGACATATCGGTAGCACACGGTGGACGGTCTGACATAGTTACACACTTCAAATCCAAACTCTATCTCACTAATGTTAAAGATGAGGCACAGACAACAAAATTGACATCATTTATGTCAAGTCAACACAATATCAATACTACTCGGGCGGAGTGTTTATTCACTGCTTTCTATTTAAACATAATATACCTCTCTCAGCAGCAAGTCATGTGGGACCCTTGCTAAGGAAGGCTTTTCCCAATTCCGATGAGGTAAAAAAGTTCTCAAGTGCACGGACCAAGACAACATGCCTGGTGCATGAAATGGCTAGAGACTCCCAAAATAAGATGATATCAGCTATGAAAACGAGTCCATTTGCAATATCCACAGATGGAAGCCATACTAGTGACAGCAAGCTGTACCCAATCATCAAATTTCATACAAATTGTGCATGTCAAACACCGCGATGCGCAATTTCGTAGAAATTGTATGCATGTCAAACGCCGGGACATGCCACGATGTTTTATTACTAATTGAAATTTTCAAATGTTGGCAGCTATGCATTTAGGTATTTTGTATTACCCCTTGCACAAATGCCACATGCGGGCAGCTACTGTCTGCCGCTCTCGCCATTTTGGGAGTTAAATTTCACATACAAATTATGGTAAGGGTGTAAATGCACTGTCGACTAAACTGTGCCCTACACTGTATAACACACCTTGGGACATTGGCTCCCAAAATGGCGCAACCAAGATTATTGTGATGACGACATCGGGTGAATTGGGTTAATAGCTGGTTTACTCTTTTTCTTTTTGTCACCTGTATCCCTAGGGGTACTTAGCAGGGATGCCAGTTTTCCGGCTATTGCCAGAATTCCGGCTTTTTCAAATTTTCCCAAAATTTTTCTGGCGCTCCGTGTTTCATCAGGCCGGATTTTATTTATTTATTTTTTTTTTGAAAAAAAAGTTCCGGCGCTCCGTGTTTCATCTGGCCGGAAAAAGTGTATTTTATATCTGGCGCTCCATGTTTAATTCGTCAGACCGGTAAAAATTATCCACAGCGCATGTTCAAATATCTAGTCTTGCATTCTCAAGCTGTCAGTATTTTTTCTTTGGAGCGACTCGTGTTTAATGATAATATGTTTTGAAAGCACCCTCAAGCGTTCGTACATGTATTGTAAATGCCGGAAGTATTGAGCGAAGACTTTTCTGTCGAATGTGTGCGTGGTGCCGTATGGTATGTATCGATGTATATCTTTGGACCGTGCATGAAATCCCTCTGAGAATTTTGTTTCGCGGACGATTGGCGTTACCATTGAGACATACCGACTGAGTTTTTGGCATTACCATTGAGTCATTATGGATGTTGAAAGAGAAGCTAATTTGAAACAAATTGATCGAGGGGTAAAGAATAGGTTTAATTGGCTGTGGCTGGAGTCGAAAGACAGTGGAGGTTATTTTTTAAGGAGGAAGATCGACATTGAAGGTAAAGCCCGCTGCCTTGTTTGTAACCAAATTGTGTCCTACGGCAGCAGTGGGATGAAGGCCCTCGTGAAACATGGAAACTGCGATGCCCACAAAAACAAATGGAAAATTCGAGACAAAAATCAGACTTTGCCTGCCGTTTTCAAGGCCAGATGCGCTGTTGAGTCTGGAGATGCAGGTCAACCAACACAAACTGCAGGTGATAGCTCTCGCAAGGGATGCGATTTGCCTTACGGGTCACCACCAAATGTGCATGATTCAGCAACATGTTCAGGTAGGAAAGATGCCCCACTACCCAATTTTAGTTACAGTGACCGAAAATCTCACACAGAAGCAATGATTGTTTCTTTCATTGCTGAAAATAACTTGCCATTTACCATGACTTCTAAAGTTCTTCATCTTGCTAAAGAACTTTCAAAAAATCCGAAACTGTTGAATGACATTTCCATTGAGAGGACCTCTTCTACATATAAGCTTAAAGATGGGCTTGCTGTTGAGTGCCATAAACGTTTAGTTACAGAGACGAAAAGGAATCCGTTCTCAATAAATATCGACGAATGTACAGCACAGAATAACAAACGAGTGTTAAGTGTACTGGTATCATTCTATTCAGACTCACTTGGCATGAGTGTTGTCAAACACTATGTGTCATTGAAGCTGACAACTGTGAATGCTTCTACTGTGTATCTGGCACTTAAAACAAGTTTTGATGAGGATGAGATTCCTATTGCGAATTTAGTATCATCATTGAGTGATTCTGCAGCCTACATGCATGGAAAGATATCAGGATTTGAGAAGAAGTTACATGATAACGCTCCAAACATGCTGGACATCGATGGGGACATGTGTCACCATGTACATAACTCAGTGAAAAAAATCTGCGAACATTTTGACATGCAAGTTGAGAAGCTTGCTGATGATCTGTACAATGATCTTCATTGTAGTCCTGACCTTCAAGAACATTTGTGTGATATCTGTATTGTGTTAGGTTTTTCATGTAAGATACCTACAGAGCGAATTGCACATCGCTGGCTTTCAGCTTATGATGTAACCCACAGAAATGTTGAAATGATGGATCCTCTCACTGTTTTCTACTTTGTGTGGGTTGATGCTGACAAACGGAAAGATTGTTAAACCATTGTAAATGACATTGTCAAGAAAGGTGATCCAACTAAGTTCAGTGTCAAAAAGAAACATCTGGATATCATACACATCAAGCTGATGAAGAAACAATTAACTCCCGTTGGACTGAAGAGGAAGAAGCGCATAGTGGAAAAGATATTTCATCAAAGGCAACTAACACTTGCCCTTATGCACCTATACTCCAGTGTCTTGCCACTTTTCAAGAGCTTTGTGTTGACACTTGAACAGAAGGAACCAATGATTCACAAAGCTCATGATGAAACTACTGAACTTTCTTGAAGTTTCTTGGCATGCTTCTTGAAGCATGAGACACTGTCCAAACTATCAGCCACTCAGCTAGCAAAAATAAGTATAACTGACACCAACCTGTTGAAGCGCTCCCAGGTGTTTGTTGGTTCAAACTGTGAGAAGATTCTTGTCGAAATGAAGTCATCAGAGATGGCGGCATTTCTAACCAAGGTTAGAAGTGCATACAAAAATGCAGCAGTTTATATGCAGGGTAAATTTCCTCTCCAAAACATTTTGTTGCGATTGTTGTCAGCAATTGACCCTAAGGCACAGGGACATTCAGTCACCAGAGGGTATCTTCAGAGGCTTCCAAGTAAAATGAACATTAAGTTTTCTGCCGAAGAAAAGGACCAATATGATCTTCAAGTATCAGTACTTCAGTTGGACAAATCTTTGCCTCAAGCAGAAGGGAGAATTGACAAGTGGTGGGCAGTTGTACTCAAGAAATACCCAGCACTGAGGAGTGTCGTCTGTACAGCACTCGGCATATTCACTGGTCCACGCATAGAACAGTCATTCAGTATGATGAATAACATCATCAACAAAACAACAAACAGGCTGAACATTGACACATGCATTCCATGCTATCCAAACTGTAAAGTATGATCTTCTGGCAACAAATGAAACATCTTTTCAGAGATATCACAGGGAGAACAGGCTGACATCTCCAGTTGATGAGTCAGTTGCTTATCATGTGAGGTCTGCATATAGACGCCATCTGAAGAGAAAACGATCTGCAGCTGTAATTCCTTGTTCAAGTACAAAGACACCATCTTCATGTACCTTGAGCACTACCACTAACAAGCATCCATAAACCAAGAAGAGAAGAGTTGTAGATAGAAGCAGGCCAAAGTCAACAGTCCATACTGTTGCGCAGAAAATAAAATCCAAAATAAATGAACAGCATCATTTGGTACAAAGAGCTGCTGCAAGTCACAAGAGGACAAGGAAAATTTAGATGATTATTTAGAGAATTACTGATCAAGCCTAAACACCTGCCTATACAGTGTGCTTTAAAATGGTATGTAAATGTCAAGTTATAAGACTGTTTTTTCTTTTTCTTTAGACCATTATGAGATAAACCATGAAATCAGTGTGTACATACACATTCGACGGGGCAGATCCAGACATTTTTTCAGGCTCTGAAGGAAAGAGCCACTGGCATCCCTGACTTAGACAACTTGGCCCAATTTCATGGCACTGCTTACTGCAGATTTCTGCACTAACGCCCTGCTGCAACCCATAGAAGTAAGCCCTTCACAAGGTGCCGTAAGCGCAGAATGCTGTAGTAAGGGGCGCCATGAAATTGGTCCAAATGGGGATACCCTTGTAAAAACTGACAAAGTAAATTAATAAAATTTATTCAATTGTTTCTTTATCCCATTAAGGAATTGTATCGGTCAGAACTTTGCCCTAAACGAGGAGAAGGTGATATTGGCTCGTCTGTTGAGAAGGTTCCATATCAACCTTGATCCGTTCCATGAAGTGATTCCTGTTGTACAGCTGGTGTTCAAGTCCAAGACTGACATTAAGATCAAACTCACTCCAAGGTCTTATTAGAGGGACAATAAACAGCCTTGTTCCCATGGGCAGCATGCTGAAAAGAGTGAAAAGTGATGGCGCTGACCAATTCAGTGACACTCCAAAACTGTTGACTTGAAGCACATAAAACTAAAAAATTTACCTGTTTTATGGGTGAAGTCCATGTCCGTGTATTATATTCACAATTGTGTCTTATTGACTGGGGTTATAGGTGAATATAATGTGACCTCAGGAACTGGATTGACTATTTTGTCAAATATTTAAAATAGGTGTAGTGAGACTGAGTATGTTTTTTCAGATCCTCAAATAGCAGTAACATGTTTTCATGCCTTGAGTACGGGCACTCATCAGTTGCAGTTAGTTGATTCTAACAGAATCCGTGTCTCTTGTCCTGAATGCAGACAGTAAGGTTTTGATTAAGGTGGCTTCGATTCGGCGTAGGATAGGTCATCCAATTGTGTACACGCATTCTGCCACCGGTTGGTGATTGGTCATTTGGAGAGCTCCTGTGTTTGTGTGGGAGGTGTGCGTCCATTGTTCTGGTGGTGTTTGGCTCCAAGGGGGTTATTCTTGGAATTTGAGGCCATTTCTGTGTTTTTGTTTATGTAAAACAAGTCGTTTTTCCTTCCATTTGATTGAAAAAGATTGAAAAGTGATGGCGCTGACCAATTCAGTGACACTCCACAACTGTTGACTGGAAGCACATAAAACTGTAAAAAATTTACCTGTTTTATGGGTGAAGTCCATGTCCGTGTATTATAATGAATAATGAAAATGCACAGAGACCTGGTGTGGATTTCACAAAGCGCTAGGACTAGTCTTATCTCGAGTTAGGACGAGTAACTAGACCAAATGTATAGGACTAGTCCTAAGTTAGGACTAGTCCTCCTGAGTTTGGACTTTGTGAAATCTACCTCTGGAAAAGTGCATTAACCAAAAAAAAGTAATGCAAGAGCAAAGGGTTTTTCAAAAATTAAAACCCAATCATTGTACATGTATCGTATTTGTAAACATTTCAAACAAATTTGATTCCCCCCCCCCCATCTGCCCACACTGGCTCGTGCTCTTCCACTGATATCACTAAACTAACTGAACATCGAGTTCTTCTACACACTCGCAAATCAGATATATTCTTTTTGATTTGTTGCTCCCATGCTCTGGAATAGTTTTTGTGCAACTCTCCGACCTGTTGCGTGATTTCATATTCAAGAACAGACACAAATCCATTCAGTTACATAAAAAAACTAGCGGAGCTGACAAAACCATGCGACACGACCTGACAAGAAGCATTTTTGACCATTGAGAAAAATGGCGCTGACCAATCATATTACACTGGTCATCAGTTTACATGGCAAACAGTTTCTAAGTGGACATTGGTATGCAATTGACCCGTAGGGATTTTTGCCCATGGTGGGTCAGCGGAGTTCCGTGTGTGACATAGAGAGTGCCCCTCTAGTTCAAATCTCTTCTGTTCACACAGTAACACTTGCATTGCATTTAACTGCTGTCATTTTGATGAACTAGCAGTATATACAATTTTGTATGGATGTTTGTTACTGACATCAAGGTAGGTTTTGCATAATCGAGCATAACACCTTTTCAATGTTTGTTTGTAACTATACACCTTTTTTAATGATTGTACAGGCTAACTGTGTTTTGTCAATTAAAGACTGGTATGTACTTTTTCCCAAAAAGCTAATGTTATGTCATCATTGAGCATACCAGTAAGACATCAACCGCCTCATTGAAAACTCCCATGTAAGATTTTAGGACATCAAAGTGAAAGGCAGGAGTAAGAAGCCGCCTGTTTCGAAGCCACTTGTCTCCCTTAGCTAGCAGAAGGCTTTCTCCAAGCCAAGGTACATGAAGCGATAGCTAGGCTGTCCTTGCTGTAGAGGCTTTGGATCTGTTAGGCAAAGGAAATACAGTTCAAGCCATGATATCTGATTTCTGATGATCGGAAAAATAAATTGACAAATTGTGAAACGTGTTAATTTTGACCCTAGCAGAGTCATTCTCAAAGGCGATTTTCTAGATAGACACTGCTAGGGTCAAAACACGAGGCCATTAAACATTGAGAAATATCTGAAAACACTGCCATATGTTAGAAAACTGTCGCCCAACAACTGCTTTTCTTTTTCACGAAGATGAACGTCTTCATACACAACATCCTGACAAAATGTAGACCTCGTTCTCTAGAAACTAACCACCGAAATAGACTGAATTATGTTGGTTGGTTGGTGTTTTTATTGAAAAACACCGGGAATGGACAAGCCAAAAAACTAAGAAACAGGTGTAGAAAATCTGCAGAATTTTTCTTATTAAGCCCAAGCTTTTTCTATTGACCCAATGTCACTTCTAACTGGATTTACGGTCTGGCAACCGTTTACCTATAACTCATCAGCCCACATAAATCTTGGCTGCCCCATTTTAGAAGTCATATTCGAAGGGCGAAGCAATAATGATTTAAAAGTGCCTTGCTTAAGGACACAAGTGTCACGTGTCAAGACTGGGACTGGAACCCACACTCTGCTGATCAGAACACCAGAGCTTGAAGACCAGTGCGCTTGACCGCCCGGCCATGAACTGAACACTTTGAGTGAAAAAGATAGCTCTCTCAAACAGTCACCTCCATTCTTCATGATTGGTCGCATGATGCCCGGATGATTGGCCGTGAGGACTCCCCCCCCCCCCTGAAGGGCCGAGGAAGAAGTAGAAGCCTCTGGGATACATAACGGTCAAGTCTCTGTGGAACTTTAAGCCAGCTTCTCCACCCTTGCTGCGGACTTTGGAATCAAACATTGGGTGCTGCAATTAAAACTCTCGGAGCAGCCGGGAGGTTAAAAAATAATCCAATGGTTACCAAATATGGTCATAATTTTTTTTTCAATGGGCCAATAAGGCCAAGATTCCATGTAATCCTCACCCCTGGTATACCCCACAAGCCTGTAGACTCCCATTGGACAGACCCTAACCAGTGCGGAGTAAGGAGTGTTGAAAGACAGCAGCCACCTGTCTCAGTGTAGTAATTGATTGACCCTGTGTCAAGTATTCCCTTGGGACAGGGTGGTATGCACTTTGTGAAAACAACTTGCGCCGCATACTGGTCGTAAATAACACAAGTCTAAGTCTTGACTGGCACTCCAATTCACCCCCACAGTGATTTATAATGGTTTTGAGCTTGCAGGGCGGGTTATTGACCTTAAAGACAGGGTGGACGATTTTTTAACCTCCTGGATCCAGGGAAGCCTGATTGTAAGACTTTTAGGATGTGAGGGGACACAAGACTCGATCACCAGGTAAATCTATAGCTCTTTGAAATGTGTGCCTACTTAGATCATGTATCACAATTGAATGTAAGATATGTGTTTGCAACTGAGAACATTTCCTGCTGTGATGCCAGTTCAGTGGGGTCTGGTGCAATCATATGTAACGATGCACATACTGCTCACAAATTATGGGCCGAAATTGAGGCTAAGCTGAGTTCAACTTGGCGTGATTTGTTCCTTTCTGCCAGTTAAAATCCGCCAATCCGCCGCTCACATTGTCGAGTCAGGGAGCATGAAAGTAGAACTGCAGAAAATAGCAGTGGATATCTTTAACACATGTCTGAGTAACGATATTCGACTAGATGTGCAATGGATCCCTAGAAACCAAAACGAAGAAGCGGACTTTGTTAGTAGATTAATAGACACAGACGATTGGGGAATATCACACCAACTGCTACATACAATAAAATGAACTATGGGGTCCATTTACTGTCGATTGTTTTGCATGTTACTACAATGCAAAACTTTTCTCCCGATTTTGGAACCCAGGAACAGCGGCTGTAGATGCCTTTGCTCAGAATTGGTCCAATGAAAACTGTCTAATGGTACCACCCATTGTTCTCATTTCAAGTGTGCTCAGACATCTATATTGGTGTAAGGGAAAGGGAGCTTTGGTATTTCCCTGGTGGCCATCTTCCTCCTTTTGGCCATTACTCTGGTCATGTTATAGAGTTTGGATCAAAGCATGTTTTACAGTAGAAGGGTCGAAGGTACTACAGCTCGGTAGAAATAAAAACTCCATTTTCGGGCCTGTCACCTTCCATGGTAATATTGGTGTGATTTACATTGATTGTACGAATGCACGTAAAGATGAGATCATTTAATTCTAAATTTTGTTTTCCTTTTTTGCATTAGATAATTTGCAAACAAAGATATTGGAACGGATTTCCAAAGGAATTGGCGAAATTCAAGGATGTAATGTTTCACGCACTTTTGTTGTCCAAGGCAGAGGGAACTATCAATGGGTATCTCTATAGATGCAGACATTTCCTTTCATGGTTGACGGATATGAATATTCCTCTTATTCTGCCTGTCCGTGGTGAGATGGTCGCTGCATACATAGTTGATATAAGTAGAGGTATATGAAATCTGATAGTTCACTTAATACTGCTGCGGCGGCTCTAAAATGGCTTCATTCACTGTTTAACTCAAACCCTAATCCAGTAGATTCACCCAGGCTGGATTCACCACTAGTACAACAGATTATAATTGCACAAAAGAAAAAACTGCATAAGCATCCGGATCCCAAAAAACCAATCTCATTACACACGGTTACAATGATTGTCGATGAATTTGGAAAACCCGATAGTTCCTTGATGCAGCTAAGGACAGCCTGTTACGTTTCACTGAAGTTTACTTTGTTATTTAGACACGACGAAATGGTTCAAATGAAAGCCAGCCATATCAAAGAATTGCCTAGAGACAAAGGTTTGGAAATCTTCATTCCTCGGTCCAAAACGGATATATTTAGACAAGGCTCGACATCCTTCATTGCCAATAATAAAGAGGATTACTCTCCAGTAAAATTACTGCGCAGATAGGCCTACATGGAAAAATGTAGCTTGCAAATTGGACAGGATGATTTTCTCTTCATAGCTTCGTCATACCAGTCCAATACCAGATCGTATAAAACAATTGCAAAGAGACCCCTCAGCTATACTAGGTGCAGGGAATTGTTTTTAGAGGCATTGAAGCATTGAAAATCCCCCCAAATACGGGCTCCACAGTATGAGATCAGGAGGGACGTCGCACTTGGCAAATAAAGGTGTATCAGAGGAATTGCTTATGGAACATGGCCGTTGGAAAACAAAGAATGCAAAGAACAGATAATTATGTGAAAAGAGATCTGTCACGTAGATTGGAAGTAGCAAAAGTACTGTTGAAATAAAGATGTTTTCTTATAATAAATTATTGAGCGATAACGCTCCCTGTTGTTATTATGTATTAGTTGGTAGAGAAAGGATTGAGCTTCTCAGAAATGTAAAAAAGAGTACAAGATGTGAAGTGACCCCAATTGTGTAATAGTAACTGAAAAGCTTCGACAATGAATACACAAAGAATTGTATCTCATATATACTCCCCCTATGCGGTAACAGTGATGAATGTACGAAGTACATGATGACAGATGTCCGAGCCTAAAGGGCATTGCTCTAAAGTAGAGCGCTGATGCGGTTGTTTAAACTAACCACACTAAATTTACTACCAATAAAATAACAGCATAATACAAGTAAAATTAAACTTATTAAGTGTAACCAATCGGTCAAAGGCGGGTGTTCCCATGCTATGAATAATAAAACTTATACGAATTAAGTGTTATTGTATCTGTCTGCTTTGTTGTGTCGTCCAACAAAATGAAACTGTTTTTCATGTGTATGAGCGAAGCAAAGGAGCATGAAAAGTATTACCGGTAGTAGTGTTCCTTCATTTTGAACGTTCATAAAACCGTAGCACGGTAAAGACCTTGCCATTGCCCAATCACAAGCTATGCAACTAAGACTCCACCCAACTCTGACAGTAGTTGTTGTTGAACATCATAAATATTCATGTTATTCAAAAAGCCAGGGGAGAGGCAAGCGCTGAGAAATTTTCGTATTGTGCTTCTACCTGTAAAGCATACAGTGCGAAGACAATTACTGCCAATGCAAGGCAGCAATGTGCCCCCACTAATATAAGAATTAAGCTCGTACAAGAATGTAACTTAAATGGAGGTTGTGTTGCATAGCTCTTGAGACAAGGTCTTGTTAAACTTGCAATAGAAGATGTGGACACTTAAATGCAAAGTGAATCGTGGGATGGGAGGAAAAGGACGACAATTTGGGACAAAAGATCCCGCATATTAAAATAAATAATGAGTGAGATTCGGTTCGTCCGTGATGATATTCAGGCCTGCTGTTCACATGCAAATGAGATTCGGTTCGTCCGTGATGATATTCAGGCCTGCTGTTCACATTCAAATGAGATTCGGTTCGTACGTGATGATATTCAGGCCTGCTGTTCACATGCAAATGAGATTCGGTTCGTCCGTGATGATATTCAGGCCTGCTGTTCACGTTCAAGTGAGATTCGGTCGTCCGTGATGATATTCAGGCCTGCTGTTCACATTCAAATCAGATTTGGTTCGGCCATGATGATATTCAGGCCTGCTGTTCACATTGAAATAAGATTCGGTTCGTCCAGGATAGTTCGTCCAGAACTATGAGCTGTTCGTATGACGATAGCGGAACGAGCCTCATATAGTTTTAGGAGTAGTTGGAGGAAGGAAACACCTCCCTCTCTTGTGAGGCACTCTTAACCTCGTGTAACCGGCAACGCCAGGGCAACGCTAGGCAAAATAAAAGGACGGTATTTAAATCTGGGGGTGATGTTCGGGCAGCTGGCTGGCTGGCGGCTGGCTGCTTTGAGCTGAGACGAGTGAGCTAGATAGGGGCCGAGTGGGAACAGCCTGGTCGAGGAGGAGGAGGTAATCTTTACCAAAGATTAAAGAGCGCCGAATGCACAAGATGGGGAACTCTGGTTGAAATGTGAAATCCAACTGCACAGTACAGTCATTTGACCAGTTCTGGATCGTTTTTATAAATTCACGCTGTGCCATCTAAGCTTTTTCGACAATTTTAAATGAAGTATGTCAATTAGTTTACATAAACAGGCCATAAAAGTCACCAAGTGTCAAATGACCAAAAATATGTATACCTTGGAAGGGGCTTTGAGAAAAGAATTGACATCTTTTTGAACAGTTCTGGATCAGTTGCTTCTATTCTGGATCAGTAGAGGAACCTTTATTGCAAACCCTCATTCCTATTCATAAAGTTGTTGTGCATCAATGAAAATGTTGTCCTCCATATTATTAACAGCTATTTATTCAAATAGTTTTATACTTCTCGACATGTAAAATTGTATGTGTTGAGTGCTCTAAAAAGTACGATTTTACCAGATTTACATTGCTTTAATGTTGAGTGATCCAGAACTGGTCAAAGGTGCAACGACCCAAAAAAATGCATTTTTTGCAATTTTTTCACCAAACGAGGAAAGATGACTGCTCAGTAAATTTACATAAACACTGTTCATGCATCTGAACCATTTTACATGAACTTTATCAGCTCATACCTTCAAATATGGAAGGTGAGAAGTTTCAACAGCGTTTTTGAACCATCATTTTGTTTCAAAAATAACAATGATTGTCACTGACAACTTCAGTGATGTTATACACTTGAATTTTGGTGTTATCTTATTGGATGTTATTCTTTACATATATTAAATTGGTCACATACAGAGTAATTTACTGATGATCAAGGGGCAATGCAAAGTTGAAGTGATCTGGAACTGGTCAATGATCCCAAACTGGTCAAATGACTGTAGTAGCGCGCAGATCGGTGCAATGACCATGATTACCTCTGAAGTTTCCATATCTGACTGCCACTTTCTTTTTCTTTCAAGTTTTAAGGGATTGTTTAGATTTTTTTTATAGATGTTGGGCTCTATTTAAGTTTGGGCGTTATATAAGTTTGAATTATTATTATCATTATTATTTCCCCCTTTTCTTTTAAATGTTCCTCACGAGGAGTTGGTAGCTAAAACGTTATAATTATTGACCTTTACAAGAAAATTCAAGCAGACATTTCATCGCGCGGCCTAGACCCAGTAACTGGGTTGCTAAACTCCTTTTTGAGATTTTGTCCTTATCGGTCGTACGAGTTCGACCGATAATGTCAAAATTTAAAAAAAGGAGTTCAGTGCCCCAGTTACTTGGTCTACGAGCAGCCTGCCCTTTTGCGCATTCATGCCCAAAGAAGCTAAAATGGCATTTAGTGAGTAGGTTGCGTTGTCAATGTCAAGCCAAATGACAATGTAGACATAAAAAAATGGCTCATTTTTTATGATTTTGACACTTTGTAATCGCTTAAAGTGACTGTTCCTCCCTGTATACCTTTCTGGACAGGTAAGGATATAATTTGACCTAAATTAAGGGAGATGAAAAAGGAAAAGTGGAAATGGAAAAACACAAGGAAAACTGGCACTGGGTAAAAGGAAATCAATTTTGGTTTCAATTGATTTTCATAGTTGCTTTGGGTGCCGTTGTTGCTTTTGCCGCCGTCCATGGCGTCGTGCTGTCGCGTCACCTATTGCGTTGCCCGTCGCATTGTCTGGGTGGCACTGTTGTGCCTCCGACACGACTGGTTAACAAAATGGCGGAAATAAACGAATAGCGCCACCCATTGTCGCATCAGAGTAACTGCTGAACTGATTGGAAAAGGGCGATGCAACGGCATGACGCGGCACGGGATGATGCGACGGCTGGCGGCAAGGCGCGTTGGCACCCAAAGCCACTGTGAAAATCAATTGACAACGGGCCACGTCGCGACGGGCGAAGAGCACAACTGCTCGACACGACGGGCGACCGCACAGGTAACATGCCAACATGACGCAACGCACATTTGGCGTCTTTGGAACACCATTATGTTTAGGCACAGCTGTATCACAGTCTGATGCAGCAGCAGTAACTATTATTTAACTAACTTAATTGATCATTGATTGACCTTATTATTGTATACTCAAGTCAAAGTTCAACAATTTCAAACTTTTCTAGCTTAAAAAAAATGCTTGTGATGTAAATAAGTAAAAACAGCTACAACACACACTCAATGCTGCGTTTGACCTCAAAGATGGCAGTGAATGCATGACAAAACAATAGACATGGTATGGTAGGGGTAGCACTTTAAATACAAAAAGCTGTATTGATGAGCTTTTGTTACAATATATGGCGTGTCAGTTGATGCCAGGTGACCTTTATACACACAAGTATTTTCTGAGCCAGCAAACGGGGGTGATGTAAACTTGCCATTGTGTAAAAGAATTTACCACAACAAATGTTGCCCAGACATTTTGTTTTGGAGCGTGCACAGAGTGTGCATTCACCGTGCAGCACTTCAATTCACCCAAAAGAGGACAGATGGTGTTGAATATTTCACCGATTTTTGTCCATTATGCAGGGGTTATTGTGTGCAATGAAAACAATGAAAAAACTATGGTGAAAGCCTCTGGATGTGTCATCATTCTTTTTTGGAACAAATGAACAAAGGTCTGGGATTGGGGCTTACATAAAAACCACCTCTCAATAGCCAGAAAAAGCAAACTATGTAAGACCTTTTTGGGTCTTTGTGCGGGTGAAACGAAGCAGCAGATGGCTTGTTTGTGGTCTGTGCACGCTCAGCAGTGGAATGTCCGGGCAACCTTTACTCCGATGGTCCAAAATTACACAATGCCACCTGTACACAGCTCCCGTTTCCAGGCAGGGGAAACATTTGCACGTATACACGTCCTCCTGCGCCTACTGGTTAATCCATAGATCAGACTAACACGGCTATCTTTATTATGACAATGTTTGACATAGATTGATGGAAAATTATGGATCATCTACTCTGTGGGTCTCTAAAGGTAGAAGAGGAGATTTGAAGAGAACTGGATCATGATGTGCAGCAGGCTAACTCAACTTCTGATCAAAGATTAAAGAGCGCCAAAGGTGCAAGATGTGGTACTAGAGCTTTATCTATTGTTGGAACGCGAAATACGCATGGGCGCCTTTTCAGCAAGTAAATGTTTTGTTTCCCATTGATAGCAATGGTCATTGTATGCACTGATCTATTGTTGTATGAAAAGAGTTACTCGCTGAAATGGCGTCCAGTGGGATTTCAGCCCGAGTTCCCCATCTTGCGCCTTTGGCGCTCTATAATCTTTGCTTCTGATTGATCACTGTAGTAGTAGCTCTGGAATATATTCATTTAACAGTAACACACCTCTTGTTGATTCTCCATCTCGATGGGCTAAATGAAACTCTGTCATGTGGTGCTCTCCAAACTATTTACAAACAAATGAATTTAAACTATTCACATGGGTGTGAGCTTTTTTGCATGTCAGAGTACTAGTCTTTTGATTATTTCAGAAGACTAGTTCCTGAGTGTTAAAGAGCCATATTAACTGGTATTATTTGGGCACCAGCGGATCTTATGCACCCTGTAACCCTTTGGTCTGTGAATGATCTCACAAGGACATTAAAGTCAGTGTTCTTTTTGTTGTCCACACATATTGTCACAGACCGTTGCCAGCTTTAGATCTGGAAGTAGCGAAAACTTTTGAGTGTGCAGCAGACACTCACACACACGAACTTGCCACAGACTTTCAAACCCTCTATAAACATTGCACAAGTTTTTCATTTGAACATGATCTGTGTAAATCTCTTGAATGATCTTATCTTTTACATTACACTTACAGCAAGTATGACTTGGACTGTCATTTGAACATGATCTGTGTAAATCTCTTGAATGATCTTATCTTTCACATTACACTTACAGCAAGTATGACTGGGACTGTTATTGCTGCTGGAGCTATCGGTATACTAGCTTCTCTTATATTCATGGTGTATGTTCTGGTCGGGTATGTAAGATCAGTGAAAAAAATTCGAGCGGCGTTGTACCAATGGCCGGGACTCCCAGAACACTGGTTGTTTGGCAACATAAAGCAGGTCAGTACAAAGTCATCAATCTGTCATACTGTGTGTGAAATCAGGTGCCAATTTCATGAAGCTGTTGACTATATTGGTAAAATGTGGTAATATGTGTGTATTTTACCAAACCCTAACTCCCTTGAGTGATTTACTAGGATCCTTGCTCACTGTAACAGATTCCAAAATGATATGGTAACGCAACACCCAAACTGTGGTACTCTGATTATGGTGGTATGCCTGAACCCATGTAAAGCATGATCAGTTTACTCATATGCAGTCCCCAGTCCAACAAAATCCACCAAAACCTGCTGTTAGAGTTTGATGGAATAGGGACGTTAAGCAGTTCAGTGTATTTCACAAATAATCCAGGAGGTTTTCTGGTGCGTATTCACGTTGACATTGGGTTTGAATTGTTGTGCTACTCTTCTGCTTATGTAGCACGTCTCCCAACTATTACATAGTGCTACGTTACTAGGTGCTCATGCGAACCCTGAAAAATAGGTAGAAGTAATGGAAAGGGCATGGGAAAATGTCTGTTCACTTCATAAAACAATGCAAAAGTGCTTTAATCATTCACTTTAAACAGCAACTTGAATTAACATGATCCATAATCAATAAATCACTGCCTATGGAATGGTTATAATAAAGAAACAAATTCCTAAACTCGTAGGTTGGCAAAACTATCAAAACAGCAAATGGAGACTTGAGTAACAACACTCCAAACCTCTATGGCCCAGACCTTTGTTACCATAGCAACAACCTAATTACCCACTGACCTCCAACTTCACTTGTTGATTGTCTTACTTGTGTGTACATGTGACTTACATGTGAACTGTGACACACAAACTATATCTACATGTATGCCTGCATGCCTTGTATGGTCATTATCTAACCATCACTCAACTTTTGCTTGCTTGCAAAAGTTATCCACTTCAACTGGGCAAAGAGAAAGTTATAATCCTAAGTTTTGCATAACTTCCAAATACATGATAAGGTGAGTAAGTAAACTTCTAAAACCAAACTCCTTTTTTATCCTAAAATGGGGGTGTTTGAAAATAGCTTGTTATGCAGAACTGTGTGGTGCATTATCACATGGGCTACTGAACTCCACACAACCAGTGTGTAACTAGAGTGGGTTAAGACATGTACAGTACATAGGTTTTCCACACACTACGTAGAATGTAAACAGACTCTACACACTCCCCTCCAAAAATAAATGTCGTCTTGACATTTAGAAGGCTTATAGAGTTCTCAACAAAATAAGATAAACAGTCAACAGTCTTTTGAGTCTGAAGATTGATCTAATCTGGTGCAACCATCTCTGGGGAGGCAGTCCAGTTCTGCAGAAGTTCGCTGCTACAGTCAGATGAGCTGTCCCCTCAAGATCATCTGGTGTCAGGATCAAGTATGGCCAGGAGTGATCAGGTCCTCGTCAAAAACTTATCCCTAGTCATGGTGACTGTGTGAATGGGCTGCTAGAATAATGTTACTCTTGAGATGGCGGAATCCATGTGCAGTCTGTTCTTGTTCTGGGGCGCCCCTTCTACGATCTTTTATCAAGTAAACTTGGGAATGTCTCTCATAGGTATCCTCGAATACCAGAACTACCAGAAATACCTAAACACACGTCCCAACAGGTCCAGTATATTGTGGTAGGAAGGCCTGCCTGCTTTGGTAGTTTCGCGGTATTGCTACTGGTGGTGTCATTTGGTGCCAAGGAACTGGTGCTGTTTGAGCGTACAGCCAGGGGGTCTACCCAGGAGACCACTGCTGCTGTTGTTGAAGATGGAATGGATACATAGGTGCGAACCCATGTGAATACTGGTACGCCATCTCCGCAATTTGAGCTGCATTTATACCTACTGGATAACTCGTTGGTGTGCCGAGATTATCATATGTCAACTTCATAGGTTGATGCCTGGTCCTTGTGGGACGGTAGGTAGTATCATCCGTTGTTCCATCAGATGCCCCAGGTACTGACTGGTCTCCAGACCCCTCAGCTGAAGCTGAAGTAGCTTCTTGATGTGGTAGAATGGCGTCTTCCTCAGGAGGCTCTGTATGGACATCAGGAGGCATATTAGCAACCTCTACTTTAGGCACTGAGTTGGCTGTTAGAGGTGTGTCAGGAACCTCTGCTTCCAGCTCCGCATGATCTGCAGGGGGCGTATCAGCGGTACTTCCTTGCTGTTCGGATACTCCCAGAGCAGCTGAGGGTATGCTGTTGGCTTCAATGCTAGGAGTTGTGGCAACGGCTGGTGAATGGATAATGATTATGTTTTCCTCATCGTCTTCACCATCGTCACTGTCAGTGGTCAACGGCTGGCTTTCAAGATCTCCACTGAGTGTCAACTTTGTGTTCCGGGCTTTATTGCGACTGGGTCGACTTTGTGGAGGCACAGCAGATACTTCCTCCTGGGAACAGATTGCGGTGGAGCACCCTTGTCCTACCCTGGCCATTCTCGGGTTGAACTTCATAAACAGGAATATTTTCATTCTGTTGCTTCACCACTTTGTAGATCCTATTCTCCCAGAAAGACTGCAGTTTGCTTGGACCCTCTGGCCTCTGTAGGTTCTTGACAAGAACACTGTCGCCTGGAGACAGGATGGTACTTTGTGCCTTACGATCATAGTAAGCTATTCCAGAGTACTCTTGGAGTCGAGCAAACAGGTGATTTTCAAATTCTCGTCCCTGATCGTGATGGAGCCTCTTTGGGAACCAAACTTCAGCATGTAGTTATTGAAGATTATGTCAGCTGCTGTCTTGCCTTTCTTGTTTTTGGTTGGGTATGCTTGGGCGAATCGAGTGAAGTGGTCCATCACAACCAGGATATACTCAAACCCTCCTTTACTCCTTTCAAGATGGACATAATCGATGCCCACAAGCTCAAATGGTTGAGTGGTCTTTATGTTCACCAGAGGTGTTCTGGTTGGCTTTGCAGGTCTTTTCTGGATGATACATTGGCACCTTTTGGTGATATGATCGTCTATGTCAGCAGCCATGTGTGGCCAGTAGAAGCGTTCTCGTGCAAGGTGAATTGTTCACTCTGGTCCCAGATGTCCAGCATTGGCGTGTAATTCACTATACACAACCGGTTTGAACTTCTCAGGTGGAACCAGTTGGGTATGGGTACCAGTCTCACGCCACAGGATCGTATGTCTGTCCAAGTAGAGTTTACCCCACTCATGCATCAAGGCCATGACAATCTTTGACTCACCCTGTCGTTCACCACGTGTTGGCCATCTCCCCAGGGATTTATAGTGAAGGACTCTACTTATCACAGGATCTTCTCCCTGAGCTAGTTGAATTTCCTTCCTGCTGAACTGGTTCACTGGGGAATTTCCTGTGAAGTCTGTCTTCTGGGTCGGGTTTCCGACTGAGAGTGCATGTATCGATGTTGTTTGGCTACTCTGAGTTGTAATACCATGTAAAGTCGCCTTCAGCACATCTGGGGATACGACTTCTGTGTGGACAGCTTCCAGTTGCTCAAAGTTGTGGAGGATTCTTGACAGAGTATCAGCATCACCGTTGGCCTTCCCTGGTCTATATCTTATGTCAAGGTTATAGTCTGCCAGTTCAGCCACCCAGCGGTGGCCCGTCGCATTCAGCTTTGCTGTGGTCAGGATGTATGTCAGTGGGTTGTTATCAGTGTAGATTGTGGTGTGGGTTGAATAGTATAGGTAATCTCTGAAGTGTTCTGTGACTGCCCATTTCAGCGCAAGGAACTCCAGCTTCCCTGAATGCATGTGGTAGTTTTTCTCCGCTTCTGTCAGGGTGCGTGAGCCATATCCAATTACTCTCAATCGGCCATCTTGCTTCTGATAGAGTACTGCACCAAGCCCATCTTGCGATGCATCTGTATGGAGAACAAACGGCAAACTGAAGTCGGGATAAGCCATCACGGGTGGTTTTTGGAGGTCATCCAGGATATCTTCCAGGGCATCTTGGTGGCGTCTCTCCCACTTGACCGTATCATTGCCCCGTTTCTGGATCTTCTTTCCACCTTTCTGGGGAGGGGATGGATACTCATGCTGATCGACTTTGAGAAGGTTATACAGTACTTTTGCTCGGATGGAGAAATTTGGCAGTACCCAACCAGTCCAAGTAGTTGCTGAACTTCTCCAACCGTTAAGGGTTGCTTCTGTCTAAGTGCTTCTAGGGCTATTGTTTCCTTTGGATCCATACTGTGACCCTTTTCTGACACAATCCGTCCAAGATACTTGACTTGGGGCTGAAAAAGGGAACACTTAGCAGCTCGTAGTTTCTCTTGCATCCGCTGCAGTACCCTCCTTACTCCTTCTACATGCTCTTCAAAAGTTGGGCTGTAGATGAGGACATCATCAAGGTAGATTGTGCATATTTCATTGTTCATGTCATCCAGGCATGCCTCCATGTGTCGCTGAAATACTGCAGGAGCATTCTTTAACCCCAAAGGAATGCGCAACCACTCATGCAGCCCCCATGGTGTTACAAAAGCGGTAAGGTGGCGGCTTTCTTCGGCCATGAAGCCCTGGTGGTAGGCCTTCCCTTGATCCAAGGTTGAGAACTATCGATTTCCACCCAAGTTATCGAGTATATCTTGAATGCGGGGGATTGGTTGTCTGTTGGTGATTGTTTTCAAATTCAACTGCCGGTAGTCAATACACAGCCTTAGCGAACCATCTTCCTTCCTCACACATACAACAGGTGACGAGTAGTTTGATGAAGACTTCTGAATCCATCCTCTCTGAAGGAGATCCAAGATATACTCTTTCACTTCCCGATACAATGGACGAGGGATTGACTGGTATGTTCGCTGGACTGGTGTGGTGTCATTTAGTTGGATGCTCATTTTCAAATCTTTAATGCACCCATATCTTGCTCTGAACATGCGAATGCTCCTGCTTCTTCTTGAAGCATCTTCGTTGCTATGGCACACTGGCTCTCGGTGAGATGTGTCAGGTCTACAGGGGGAATAACAGCTGGATCTGCTGCAATTGTAGCTGCTCTCACCTGTAAGTCCTCAGTTTCAGGTTTCCTTCTTGGACCAGGTTGTGGTACATCTTGAACTCTACCAGCTATGACTGGCTGGATTACTTCTAAAGTACCTAATAGTGTCTTCCTCTTGAGAGTGATGTCATGATTCGTGGGGTTGGCTATCACAATGGTCACACAACAGGAATTGCCTTTCGGGATCGTCAACACAGCTTCATCTACTTCCAATCCATCTGGCCATTGCGATTCCAGGTTGGGTTCGAACATGACTGTCATCCTCTCTGTTGCACCAGCATGAGCTCGACACTGGACACTTGCACTTGAGCCCTTCCTGATTTTGACGTCTCGACCACCAACCTTTAGTGTGCATAGTTGATACGGTTCGGGTTCTTGTAGTAAGTCAACCAGGGGTGCAATGTTCTCTTTTGGAGTAGATGTGAAGGTGTCTGTCATGGCTGTCAGCAAAGATTCGGCTGAATATCCATTGCCTCTGATTAGCTCCTGTAGGACGTTCGAGCCAATGATTGGATGATCAAGGTTATCATTTGTTACTAGCATCGAGATAAGTACTTGATTACTTGGGTTACTGTTCATCAATGCAAACTCCACCTCAATGTAGCCATCGTAAGGAAGTTGGGTGTTGTTCGCAGTAGTCACGAGGAGACTGTTGGAGCCAAGTATCTGTCGTTGAACCCATGCAGCAGAGACTAGTGACACTTGTGCCCCTGTGTCCCACAAAGCTTGGGTTTGTCTTTCGGCCAAGTATCAGTGGATGATACACTTTGGGCCCACCAGCTTGGCGAGCTTCAATTTGTGCTTAGGGCGCTGCTGGGTAGACAAAGACATCAGTGAAACACTATCTGGTACTCTGGTTTGCGATGTTTGAGGGTGAATTACTGGGGACTGTTGTGATTGGCGGGCAGGCGTGCGTCCCCTCCACGTGCCCGAGGTTCGTTTCCCGGACGTCGTCGCTGTCGGTGTTTGCATCCTCTGCTAAAATGCTCAGTGCTACCACAGATATAACAGTGGTTACAGCTTGCTCCTGTCCCAACAGTACGACAATTCTCACATCCCCAGTCTTCAGGTCGTCTACTTGATCTTTTCCGCTCTGTTGGGTTCTGCGGTGAGTTGAAGTTGGCTTTCATGGAGGCCAGTTCTGCTCTGAGCTGTTTGAGCTGTTCAGTCATGTCATCCTGCCTTGCTTCAAACACACTAACTTGTGCCACTTTAACTTTGCATACCTTTCCCTGTCTTTCCATCTCTCTGCTGTCTGCCACTTTTAGCTGTTTGAACAGGACTTCATCCGCAGTAGACGGGTCTTCTAGAGGTGATTTCAGATCTGCTCGGATGTTGTTGTTTGCAAGACCTGTATATAGTGAGTGAAGGAGCATCTTCTGTACGAGATCTTCATCATACTTCACATGAGTCGGCCTTTGATGATGCTTGGACAATCCTTTGACAAAGATCCAGCATGCGCACCAGGAAGTCATGTGCTGACTCTGATGTTCCTTGGGAGGCAGAGGACAGCTCCTTGTACAGGCTGGTGGCATCTCCCTCTCTGAAGTGGGCTTGTAGTATTCCCCGCAAAACCGATAGGGTGAGGGAGGGTTTGCTCTCTAGATAACTTTTGAGGCGCATACCCGGATTAATGGCACGCAGCACCGCCTCGCAGATGTCTGTCTCCTTATAGCCCTTTGAAAGCCCCACCTTTATCTGATGAACCAGGCTGCTGTATGATATTTTATCTTTCTGGCCAGGATCACTGATCTGCCCGTAAATCTTGAATTCCTTCTTGAGGTAGCCTGCCACATAGCCAGGTAGGAGTGAGGTACCCTCCTTCACTGGAGACGTCTGCTTTACCGGAGATGACTGAGTGGATGATGAGAGTTCTTTCACAAGGGCATCTCGTTGCTCCTTGAAGCTTTTCTCAAGCTTGGAGAGGGCCTCTTCAAGTGTGGAGGTTGAACTGGAAATGGGTAGGGTCTCCTTCTCTGATCCAAATAGCTCTTCCAGTTTTGCAGAAAGTGTCTGGATAACAGCTAGGCCCTGGTCTTCGGTATTCTCCAAATCCTCGCTGTCTACAAATCGGTTAATTGATTTTGTCATTTCCCACTCACTTTTGTCGACATCCTCCTCCTTGCTGATCTTGAGGGAGACACAGACCTCCTTCAGCTCCGTCTTCTTAAGCTAATTGTCCAGCTTCTCCCTTATTTTGCGGCTCAACTGCTGTTATTTCTGCCAGATGCTCCATGTTGGGTTTCTCTATCCCAGAAGTGACCCTGTGCCCTTGAACTCTATGGCCTTCATCAACCTTCTAGATCCTACTCCAACACATCACGTCCTGGCAAGATCGCCAGAACTGTAGCACGTCTCCCAACTATTACATAGTGCTACATTACTAGGTGCTCATGCGAACCCTGAAAAATAGGTTGAAGTAATGGAAAGCGTATGAGAAAATGTCTGTTCACTTCATAAAACAATGCAAAAGTGCTTTAATCATTCACTTTAAACAGCAACTTGAATTAACATGATCCATAATCAATAAATCACTGCCTATGGAATGGTTATAATAAAGAAACAAATTACTAAACTCGTAGGTTGGCAAAACTATCAAAAACAGCAAATGGAGACTTGAGTAACAACACTCCAAACCTCTATGGCCCAGACCTTTGTTACCATAGCAACAACCTAATTACCCACTGACCTCCAACTTCACTTGTTGATTGTCTTACTTGTGTGTACATGTGACTTACATGTGAACTGCCACACACAAACTATATCTACATGTACATGTATGCATACATGGCATGTATGCATACATGTACATGTAGATATAGTTTGTGTGTGGCAGTTCACATGTGACTTACATGTGAACTGCCACACACAAACTATATCTACATGTACATGTATGCATACATGCCTTGTATGGTCATTATCTAACCATAGAGCTACAGATCTAACCATCACTCAACTTTTGCTTGCTTGCAAAAGTTATCCACTTCAGCTGGGCAAAGAGAAAGTTATAATCCTAAGTTTTGCATAACTTCCAAATGCATGATAAGGTGAGTAAGTAAACTTCTAAAACCAAACTCCTATTTATCCTGAGCTACATCAATAACTAAAAATAAAATAAAACAGTTGCTCTTTCATAACTTTCCTCTCCTTTAGTCATTCAACAGTGCACTGTGATATGTGCATATTCTTCAAAGTTATCAGCATTTCTACTCAGTCTTTACTGAAAATAATCATCAAGTTCTGTACCTTGTGAAGACAGGAATCATCAATACATGTAACCAGAGATAAAAGGTTGAAATGATAATCACATTGCAGTACCTAAAAAGAAAATGGAAAGTTAACACATACCTGAAAAATAGGTTGAAGTAATGGAAAGCGCATGAGAAAATGTCTGTTCACTTCATAAAACAATGCAAAAGTGAACAGGTATGGTCCTCACACACACAACCATAAGTTCAGCCTGTACCAAAATAAAAATGGGGGTGTTTGAAAATAGCTCGTTATGCAGAACTGTGTGGTGCATTATCACATGGACTACTGAACTCCACACAACCAGTGTGTAACTAGAGTGGGTTAAGACATGCACAGTACATAGGTTTTCCACACACTGTGTAGAATGTAAACAGACTCTACACTTACAAGAACTGCCAGCAATATTGCATTTTGCTTTTCATCTGGTAAGCAGAGGTTATGAAATGGACACTGTGCTGAGGACCGCTCCATTAGCAGGAAACGTCTGCTTACAGGCTTTATGAAATTGGCCCCTGGCTGGTCTTGAAATACCCACTGGACCACTGGCTACACAAAGTACACGGTGAATTTAGCATTGGGCCAGTAATCTCATACGAAACAAGTCCATTTGGTCCAATGTTTTCTTTTCAGATGTTTGTTTTGTAAGATTGACTGTTTCAAGTTCAAACCTCTTACATAAATTTCTGTTTTTAACCAGTTGCCGCAAGGAATAATCAATTTTTTCCCATCCAGCCTGGCGGAATCTTTTTTCCTTTGAGTGAACCGCTTGGACAAAAAACCTTGACTTGATAATACCAAGAGAACAAAGATTCTCTTTTTAGCACCGGAATATTTTGTTTTCTCTAACGCAAAAATGTCAAATATGTGTACCTCGAATTGTAAAACCTCGGCCGTGAGCCACGGCATAGGATTGGTTCTAAACCTGGAACCAAGGTTGGATCCCCGGTTCACGAAAATTGACCAAATGTTTTACTCTATCTGTCGTCTTTGTGTTGGTGAAACGCTCAGTAGTGGAATGTCAGGGCAAACTTTGTTCTGTTATTCCGATTTTCCCCAATGGCGTGTTGAATTAAACGATGCCCTTTTGCTGGCTCAGACAATATTTGTGTGGATACAAAATGAAATTTGGTGTATGTGCCAAAATGTTTAATGGCATCATGTTTCAACCCTAGCGGAGTCAAAGGCTAAAATTATAATAAGGTCATCTTTTTTTGTTTCTTTGAAGGATCCGATGAGCAATCCGAATATAAGGGACTCTGGCTCTGAAGCATCCATGGCATTCTGGATACAGATGAGCACATTGTACCCAAGAGGCTACTACTGGTTCCAGGGTTGCATCAGTGGACGATTAGTCGCCAATCATCCCGATATCCTGCGTGCAGTAACCAAGGGAAGGGGTGCGAACGCTTTGTGAAATAGACAAACTCTTTTTGTTAGGTGCTCCGCAAAGGGCATAGTGTGGAGAAAAATGGTGTAGTCGGCAAAGGATTACACCCTCCCAAAGACAATGCCCTTGCTATGCCCCGGGGCTTGGTGGGGGTTCTGGGGAGGTTGTTGGTAAAGGCAGTGTTCACCTTGAACTTTTTCAGTGACCAGCCAACAATTTGTTAATGGCCTCACATTTCGACCCTAGCAGAGTCTTTCTTAAAGGCTAAATGACAACATAACAATGACAAGTATACTGGATTAACAAAAGCAGTCAAGTGGAAACAAGTGAAAAGAGAGAGGCTGAAAGCAGTCAGAAGATGTAAGGGATGAACAATGAAGAGGAAGACAAAGGGGGTTTGGGGGGAAGAGTCTGGTTTAACCACAATAGGTTGGAAACACAGAAAATAATTTGAGTTAATTGATTTTATGTTTTTAGTTTTTAGTTTAAAATCACCCTCGAAATTTCATCAGAAGTAGACAAAAAAATCTACCTGCATTTTTCATTCTATTTTTGAATGAAATTTGAAAGTGATTAACAAATTAATAATCCTATTCAACTCAAACTATTTCCTTCACATGTTGAAACATTTTTGGGTGGTTTCAGGAAATAAAAAAAAAGTTAAAACCTTCGGAAAAACTGCTAATGGGACGATAGATATGTGGCCCCCTTTATTGCATTTCCTGTCAAAAGTCATAATTATGCGGGCAAAGTTTAAGTCTAGGATATTGGAAATTTTGCACTGCACTGAATTGAACTGGGTTTTTTTAACCAGAGATGAAGGATTTTGATTTATTCGATTATGTATCCATGATCTCTCTCAGCATACAATAACATTTGTGTTTTAATTCATTCTTTCTAACAGATTCGAAACCTTTGATGCCAGTTGAACCTAACTATCGTTTTTTGCTCCCATGGCTTGGGTATGGCCTTCTTCTCGCCGGTGGGAACACTTGGTTCCGTAATCGACGTCTCCTCACCCGGGCATTTCACTTTGATATCCTGAAGCCATATATGGCGGTGTACAACAAAGCCTCTGATGTACTTTTGGTACGATCTTTACATATATCTGTTTATCTTCCATCTACCATGCATCACGCTCCGTATACGGACAGGGCAAAATGGCGTTCTAAACTTTGAGCGTTGTATGTATTGCCCTTCATCAAATAACGCTCAAAGTTATACTATCTTCCTGTTGAACTAATGAGAAATTCAATATCACACTCCCGCTCGTGGAATACGGGAAAATATAGCGTGTCTGCATCCCATATCCCACTCGGCCTTCAGCCTCGTGGGATATGGGACGCAGAAGCAAGATATTTTCCCGTATTCCACTCGAGGTTGTGTGATAACTTATAATATTATCATTGGACACTTTAGTAGCATCAAGTAAAAGAATAAAAATCTGGCTACGCATGATTGTGTTCTTGTGTATATAAGGCATAACAGTCTGGACACAGACACAATGTGTATTTTGCAACATACAGTCTATAACCAACCATCACTTGTCATAATTTTCCCTTTTTCTCTGGGTAGATGAATAGCATGCCTATGTAAAATAAACAGAGTTTCACACAGACAGGTTGCTGACTTTTAATGAGCATTCCTGACTACGCTACGAAGCAAGTTTGGTTCCCTGCAGTACTCTCAACCAAACTTGGGATGCCATGCTAGTTGAACAGTCTAGAGTTTTATTCGTGAATGCTGTGCTCGTTTGTTTATTCTGCCCTTCTTGTCCTTTGACAGGTTAACACAGATTAACTGTGAGAAAACAGAAAATAAATATAACATGTAACAATCAGTGCATGATTGAAAACCATAGAGACCGACCTATTTGTTTACATAAATGACCTATAATTTGTCTGAAACATGTTGCTTATAAATTTAACCAAACCTAGTAACTTAACACTGCCTTTTACCTTATATTAATTGTCTGAGAATGATTTTGTATTACTAGTGAACTTGCGAAATGCAGGAAGGGTTTATCTACACCCAGTAATTTTATCAAAAGCATATGATAAACAATTAGCAAACTATAACATTCAATGTGATCTTGTAAACAAAAGGAAAACTACCTTATTTGACCTTATAAAACAACAATAACTTATTCAATAATCACTTAATCACTTCTATAAACTATAAAGATGAATTTGACTGACTAACCGTTTAATAAAACCTCAATGGGAGTAGACTTTCTGGCTTTGAATAGACACATGAACTACAAGATCTGGCCGCAGCCATGTTGCTCTCTCGCCCGAACACGAATTGTCATGACAACGCAAACAGCGCCCCCATGTGGGAAGACATAATACAGGAGTTTGGCCGTAACACTAGTGACTAAATCAAACCCAGCTTTTAGCCCTGTCATCATCCTCTTTCCCCCCCCCTCCCCTTCCACTTGAATTCCAATAGCTGACTATGTTGATATGTTTCTTACAGAGCACGATGGGTGAATGTGCGTCGAGTGGGCATAGCTTTTTGGTAACCAAGAATGTCAGCCTGTGCACATTGGACATCTTACTGCAGTGTGCTTGTTCCTATGAGACTGATTGCCAGATAACAAGGTGAGCTTATCTTTTAAGACACAATCTTGAAGGCAGATAAAATGATCTAGCTGTAGCAGTAACAATAGACCGATCCATTAAGCCCCGCCTACCTTAGCAACTGCCTAGCAACAGCACATGGTGTGACTTTCTTGCCACGATCACGTCGTTCAGTTGTGGCCACACACACCTATCGGATACACACATACATGGTTTTCGTGAAAGGTATGGATTTAGTTTTGTGGCCTTTTGAGCAGTGCCTTTATAGTCCAAAGAAAAATGCAGACAGGAACACTGTTATTAACTACGTTTACACGACTGTACAAGGACCACTGCTGTGGAATTTGCACCACCAGAAATACGAAAAAAGTAAAACAAAACAATTAGGACAGTTGTGTGTGCTGCTGTGTGTCAGAACAATGGCGGCGGTTTGTTTACTTTTCTTATGGGATTTTAACATGTCAGACTTTTGTCGGACTTTGAATGGCATTGTCAAGGCTGTGATTGGTCAATAAGTTCGTAGGCGGGGCTTAATGGATCGGTCTATTGCTGTCAACTGTTTTGCACTTAGAATAAAAAGAAAATTTCTTAGTTTAACGCTAAAAAAGTTTTGCTAAAACAAAATGTGAAACAATAAACGCTTCACACATTTTTTTGACTTTTTTTGTATGAACATGTTTTATAGGGAGACGCATCCGTATGTGACTGCAGTTAGTGAAATAGGTTCGTGTATCCGTGACCGTTATTTGTAAGTATGAAAGATTTGCTATTGAAACATTAATCAGTCACATGACCATGGCCGCTTTCAATGTTTTTCAAGACTGTTTCAAGACTTTATCACTCAAGCTGAGTTCTGTGTACAATTAAACCATCCTACTTATCGATCATTATCATCCACTGTGGTTTGGAATGATAGATAAACTAAGTCAGCCTGCAATATGATATATCATGGGATGAATGCACCTATACAGTACACAGTCAACCCTCCTACTGTCCGACCTTTCAGTGTCATCCACTGTAACAATAAATCCTAATGAGTTTATATAAATTACAGGCGCAGGTTATTACATGGAAACAGCAAAGACTTCAAATTACACCAATAATCTATAACGGGAACAGGATCAACTATAACCCCAAAATAATCCCATAATAGGGTAGGCTTAATATCTAGGATGCGGGTAACTTTACTGGCAGGTAAACTTTCAGAAGAAATGGAATATTAGTAGAACCCCCAAATGGCGAGAAATATATATAGTATAATCAACAACTTTGGCAAGGTATTCAGTAACGGCACTACTACATGTACAACAAAACTGGTAAAAAACAAATTTCCCAAGCAACCCATGTAATTTATAAACAAGTCCCCAATTACTTTCAATAGCCCATCTTATGAACCAATAAAATAATAAAGGTCCTACTCACTTTTATACCGCATGCACGGGGCGGGAATATGCTGGTTGATGGACAAGGATTAATCGGTGATTTTTGGTGATTTTGAGGAATTATTGGAGAACATTGATAAAAAAACATGGAGATTTAGCAAGTGACTGGAATTATGTGGGAAAAACTGTCAATAGAGGGCGCTATATACATTTCCACTAGAGACTTTTTTACAAATGGGTCACATATTTTTGTTACTTATATTTTCTACTATTTAAAATCATTGTCTCTCTCTCTCTGCAGCTCCCCATCTTTGTTTCTAGATTTCGCATTTAGGATTTCCCAAAAGGGAAAGAAATTCTACAAAAACTGTGACTTTGTGCACGGTATCTCCGAAGCCATCATTCGAACACGTCGCGCCCAAATTGTAAGTAATCTGGAATTTATTTAGGTGTTTTTGTTGTTGTTAGTTTTTTGTTGGGTTTTTTTTGGGGGGGTTGTTGTTTTTTTTGCGGGGGGGATTTTATTTGTGTTCTTGATAGAAGGTGGCCTTTTGATACTGCAAGAGCCTCGCTCTGGTCAGGGGGGACAGTCCTCATTTTTACCCATGTTTTAACCCTGCCCCCATACCCCCTTCCTCTACAAAAGACTTGTTAATTCTTTTTAATGGCAAGACAACATTTAGAAAGTTGTACATTTTTAAATACTCAGTTTGTGGTAATAAGTTAACTTCCTTTGAACATCAGTTGCCCTCCTGCTCTTTACTTCTCTCCACTCATCATAAATCAACTTTATTTTTGATCAGATCTTTGTTTAGGGCATGAAGAGTAAAGTCTTATTAATTCTTGTTATTGGCAAGTTAACATTTTTTAAATACTCAGTTGGTTGTAGCAAGTGAAATACTCGGTTGTAGCAAGTGAAATACTCCATTGTAGTAAGTTAAATACCCAGTTGTTGTAGCAAGTTAACTTCCTGTTCATATCAGTTGCCTGTCTGTTCTTTACTTCTCGTCATGAATCAACTCTTTATGATGGAATCTCGAGTAGGGCATGAAGAGTGAAAATGAACCCAGTAACCACAAACACTTAGACTTCTTGGACATCTTACTACTGGCACGAGATGAGAATGATGTAGGAATGACCGATTTGGAGATCCGCAACGAGGTGGACACGTTTCTGTTTGAGGGCCACGACACCACAGCCAGCAGCCTAACATGGATGATTTTCCTCATGGCTAAGCACCCAGAACACCAGAAGAAAGTCCAGGCTGAGATTGATCAAGTGTTGGAAGGCAGGGACTCTGATGAAATCCTTTGGTAAGATCTTGTTCAAAATAATTGTCATGGATTTGTTTTTTCTCTGGATGTGTTTTTTCTCGGGCAAAGTACACACACCATGGAGTCTTTTTTTCACACATCACAGCTGGGGACATCTGCTGCATGTGCAGAGTTTTCACTACTTATGGCTCCAAATCTTGCATGTTTGTGTGTATTTTTACAAAAAATCGCTTGTTTTATCATTCAAAGGCATTTCTTTGGTCAGAAAATAAAATAAAAATATGTAAAAGACAAGTCCAAAGATTAGTTTAGTGCTAATACAAAAATCCTCCACACACACAACAGAGCCCAATACATTTTCTATATGCTTTTAATAATCGTTGGAACCAGCTTGAAGTGGGCATGGTTTATAAGTGTGTGTGTGTGTGTGTGTGTGTTGGTTTTTTTAAAATCTTTTTCAACCCTCTGTGTTCCTCAGGGAGGATCTTGGTAAGTTTACGTACCTGGTCCAGTGTCTCAAGGAAGCAATGAGAATTTATCCACCTGTGCCAGGAACCCAACGGGTTCTAGAGGAAGACACTACTGTTTGTGGCATAGTTCTTCCTGCAGGGACACCCATTGATACCAGTATATATGGCCTGCACCACAACCCCACTATCTGGCCTGACTCCCAGGTAACTATCTGCAACACCTTTTTGCTATTAATGCTAATGGGTGATTAACAGCTAAGTGCGCCCTCTACTGTTTGCCCAGGAGATGCCATTCTGCATTGCATCTTGGGAAAAGGTCTACAAGGTGTTGTTTTTTTCATCTTGCATGACCAAAATTGTTTAATTTTGTTTGCAAAGCAGCAAGGTTGTGTTTTTCTGTGTTTACAACATAAGATTTTATTTTATTTTTTTGTGAGGACTGCTTAATGCGCAGCCATTGAAAGGTCCCAAACTGCCCTCGCAGTGCTGAGTCGCGAGTGTAATTGTTATTAGTCGACCGCTTTTGGGGGAAAATGGCCTCTCTGTGGTAAATTGTAGAGGGTGTGGTCACATTTTAGTCAGGAATTTTATTGCACGCTCTTCTACTTCTAGAACTTACTGTGATTGCTGCAGTCAAAATTAACAACTGTGAATTGCAAGTTTTTCAAAAGCTATTTCCATTGTTTCTGTAGTTCTGAGCATGCGCACATTTCCAAGAATGTGGGTTTACCTTGTAAGTCTGCTGCCACCTAGTGTTCCAAAATGTCCATTGTTGTGGGTCGCTTGTTAAAAATCTTTGAGGAAACATGTTTGGCACAAGCAGTGACATTGTGAAATGCTCAAATTTGCTGGCACACAATAAGACTACCGGTAATTCTAGATAATTTTCAACCCATGGTGGCTAACACGTCAATCACATAAGTGGGTTCGTAATTAAAATCTAACTGTTTTTTGCTTCATAAAAAAATATATATATATTTGGTATTTTATTACTATTTTATTGTTTATTAACTTCAAAAAATTATCAAATACATCCTGCTTGAATGTTTCGTACAGAAGTTCATCCCGGATCGGTTTTCACCTGAGAATGTGAAGAAGATGGATCCATTTGCATTTTTGCCATTTTCTGCAGGCCCAAGGTATGTGAGGCTCATATCCTTTTAATGAATAAAAATGTATAAAATGTCAACCTCATTCCCATGGTTTACTATGTAAACCCTGGCATGGAAACTCCTTACTTGGAACCTGATTGGACAATGACTTTACAATATTAGCATATGTTACATATTCATAGTATATAGAAGAATTACACATACAGTTGGTGGCTTTATAAGCTTGTACTTCTTGTTAAAGTTTGTGTGTCAAATTCTAGCAGTTGTCAGCCCCCGCCCCCACACCCAAACCAAAACTAATGCCTAACGACAACGTAATCTAATCTCTAAACTATGTCTCCAGTCTTAACGTAAACATGTCATGTTGTAAGTTGTACATTCGATTCAGTTCACAGCAGTCGACAGTGACTAACTACATATAAAAAAAAAGTGCACTGTACCTCCTCCATGCTTGGTCGCGGTATCTCAATGTTTATACTCGTTACGTTTGTTTTAACACCAACAACCAAATGTTTACATTTGTTTAATTTCAATTTAGAAGTCAAAACAGCCGGCGCCGGCAAAACAAACGTTAAACAGGCTATCTGGTACTGGGCAACGAGACTATGACGAAGATGTGAATTTCGAAAAGCAGCCAGACTATTCTAATTTGCATACGTATCCAAAAATTTTGGATATGCAAATAATCAAACACCAGGGTAAGAGAGCGGTCAAATTCAAACTGCTCGACACACCCCGGGGACGAGGTTGATAAAATGTATGCATTGAAAAGTTCTTATAGAAGAAATACATACTGCCACGACCTTAAAAATTTTGAAAACTTTGGACAACCTGCAGCGTAAATGTCTTAGTATATGTGTGCTTCAATGTTGTTAGTATTTTTTACTTTTAATTTGATGTGTGTTTTTTGTTGTGAACTATTGGTAGCCATTTAGGTATTTTGTATTACCCCTTGCACAAATGTCACATGTGCGCAGCTACTGTCTGCCGCGCTTGCCATTTTGGGAGTTAAATTTCACATACAAATTATGGTAAGGGTGTAAATGCATTGTCGACTAAACTGTGCTCTACACTGTATAACACACCTTGGGACATTGGCTCCCAAAATGGGGCAACCAAGATTATTGTGATGACGACATCAGGTGAGTTGGGTTAATAGCTGGTTTACTCTTTCTTTTTGTCATCTGTATCCCTAGGGGTACTTAGACAACTTGAATTGGCCCAATTTCATGGCACTGCTTACTGCGGATATCTGTGCTAACGCCCTGCTGCAACCCATAGAAGTAAGCGCTTCACAAGGTGCCGTAGGCGCAGAATGTTGTGGTAAGGGGCGCCATGAAATCAGTCCAAATGGGGATACCCTTGTAAAAACTGACAACGTAAATTAATCAAATTTATTCAATTGTTTCTTTATCCCATTCAGGAATTGTATCGGTCAGAACTTTGCCCTAAATGAGGAGAAGGTGATATTGGCTCGTCTGTTGAGAAGGTTCCATATCGACCTTGATCCGTCCCATGAAGTGATTCCTGTTGTACAGCTGGTGTTCAAGTCCAAGACTGACATTAAGATCAAACTCACTCCAAGGTCTTATTAGAGGGACAATACACAGCCTTGTTCCCATGGGCAGCATGCTGAAAATCTTGTCACTTACCCCAGGAAGGGAAGCACTGACAAACATTGGTTGCTTGTTGAAAACCCATGCTGGGCAAGATCGAACACCCATGGGATCGAGGTCACAGTGACAGTGACGTCTTTAATGAAGAAGTGGTCTTCCTTAAGTCATCAGTCCTTAAAGACGAGAATGCATCATAAATGTGGATTTACGGATATTAAATATAAAATGTTTAATGACTTTTACTATACTCTATAAACTCGTTAAAGTTCTTGATTTTTGTTTCAAACTCATTAACAAACCATGTATTTTACATTACTTTTTCTATTCCTTAATACCTCTAGAAATTCAGTTGTCCTTTCTTTTCCATGAAAATGTTTCATGATCACATTAGTCGGCATGCCCATGGTCATTTATTCAGTGGCCACTGACCTCCACAGTTCCTTCATTCATGCTACTGTGAAATCACTGAACAGCTGGCTGCCGTAACTTGGAGGACATTCTCTTGTACAGGGCTCCAACTTGGGGGATCCACAAGACCGCAGCATAAAACGTTTAGGCCTACTCGACCGGAACTTTTTTTTACAAGATCAGAATCTAACTAAGAAAGAACTTTAACATACAATAAACTGTTTCTCATTAAACAAGCACTAAGAAAAGATTTTTCTTGCTTGTCTTATGGTAAATATACTAGTTTGACACTCAACAGAATTGAAATATTGAATTTGAAAATTTCCTTGACAGTCACGTCCTTGAAAACGGTCCCTTGTATATATCAGGTGACTTTAATGTACATATGGATGTAATCTCACCATCAAACATCTCATCATTCATTGACCTTTTGAAAGCACATGGTTTCAAGCAATATGTCTGCAAGCCAACACATGAACATGGGCACATTTTGGACGTATTCATTTCGCGAAAATCTGTTGAGTGCCATTTTTCCGATCTCAGAGTCGTGGGTGGTATTTCAGACCATTTTGCCATAATGTGCCAGATTGATCTCTCAAAGCCCAAGCCTAGTATGAAGATCATTTCTACCAGGAACAATAGTGTAGTGGATCCTAAATCCTTCAGCAAACATCTTGCAGAACGTTCCATCAAAGAGCAGCATTCTGCCTCTGAAAATGAGGCTGGAGTCAATGCCTTCAACTCCATCATCAAAGACGTTCTGAACATCCATGCTCCCGCCAAAATCCGCGTTGTCAAGGTACGGCCCAACACAAAATGGTATAACAATGATATAGTTCAAGCTAAGAACTGCCGGAAACAGCTTGAAAGACAATGGCGAACAACGAAGTTAAAAATCAACTGTCAGCTTTTTATTGGACAACGCCAGAGAGTTCAGTCTCTGATTCGATCTGCAAAGCAGTGTTATTACACTGATCAAGTCATTGAATGCTCCCGTGATTCAAGCAGGCTTTTTCGCCTCACAAATGACCTTTTGAACAGGAAGAAGACATCTGCTTTACCTGATCATGATTGTCTTCTCACACTCAGAAATCGTTTCAACTGCTTCTTCATAGATAAAGTAGCTTCTATTTGTTCAAGCCTAGCCACAACCGGTAGACATACAAGTCTCTCCTTCCACACTGATGTAACCAGTCCGATGCCTGTTCTCCGACCAGCCTCATGTAAAGAAATAACTTCAGTCATTCTGAAGTCCCCAAATAAATCCTGCGACCTGGATCCTATGCCTACAAATCTTCTGAAGAAATGTCTACCGACTGTTGTTCCTGCCATAACTGCGATCATAAACAATAGCTTTAAAACAGGAATTGTTCCCTGCACATTAAAATTAGCCAATGTTCGCCCTGTATCGAAGAAGTCTGGCTTGGATCCCAGTACCTTACAAAATATTCACCCGGTCTCCAATCTTCCTTTTCTGTCAAAGGTCATGGAACATTTGCTGGACAACCAAGTACTCGATACTCGTCAATCGGCTCTCCGTAAGAGTCACAGCGTGGAGACTCTCCTGGTTAATTTGACAGGCCATATCCTACAGCAGATGGATATGGGCAACATCACCGCTCTCATCCTTCTCGACGTATCATCGGCTTTTGATACAGTTGACCACACCATCGTAATAAACCGTTTGCAGTCATTTGGTGTCACATCAAATGCACTCAACTGGTTCACATCCTACCTTGATAGCCGTTTCCAGTGTGTGTCAATTGATGGCAGTAAATTCACACTCACAGCTCTCACTCATGGTGTCCCACAAGGATCAGTTGGGGGTCCACTGCTCTTCTCCGCATATACTCAACCACTTGGACAACCTATCTGCAGTCATAAGGTTGGCTTTCATAATATGTACACTGATGACATCCAACTGTACATCTCCTTTGTACCATCAGATACCCATCTGGTCACCACCATCAAGCGTCTAGAGGATTGCATTTCTGATATCCAACAGTGGATGTCCCAGAATAACCTGAAATTCAATGAGCTAAAATCAGAGTTCATTCTCATCGGGTCCAAGTCGGAACATCGCTAATCTACCCGTCTGAAAAATGCCGCAATTTAGGTGTTATAGATTCAAACATGACCTCAACCACCAAGTATCCAGCATTTCAAAGACTGTCAGGTATCAGCTCAGACACTTGTCTCACATTCGTAGGTTCTTAACTCCAAAGGCAACTGAGTTGATGGTCCACTCCCTAATTTCTTCACGGCTTGACTTTTGCAATGCTATTTTGATAGTACCAGATAAATCGACTTCAACGCCTCCAGAACTCAGCCGCTAGACTCGTCACTCGCATCAAACGCTCATCTATTCATCATATATCTCCCCATCCTTACAAGCATTGCACTGGCTTCCTGTTAGGGACCCCATCATCTTTAAGATTCTTCTGATCATTTTCCACTCCCTAAATGGCACATCACCTGAATACATCAACGACCCAATTCATCTGTACATACCTCCCAGACAGCTTCGCTTCTCAAATAACCTGCTCCTTGAAATCCCACGTTCCTTGCACTTGTGGGGTGATCGCTGTTTCTCGCATGCCGGGCTATCTCTTTGGAACACCCTCCCACCTCAATTTAGAAAAGTAGATACTTGCTCTCATTTTAAAACAAACCTCAAAACCTATTTATTTGGTTGTCTTTGTGTATAGCAGAGTTCTTTTTTGCACCAGGAGTGTCATTCATGACAGACATGGCGCACTAGAAATGTTCATTATTATTATACTCAGACAACAACAAATTGGAACATGACACACTGCATTGAAATTACCGCCACAGCTTTTGACTGTAAATTTATTTAGCCCAACCTGCAAAAAATAACCACAAATAATTTTATAAACAATTTCCAAAAATTGGCAAGGAGCCGGATACCGAACACAGGGCAAACCGGCTGAACAGACACACAGGACATAACATGCATATAATGGACTACCCAGCCCATTAACATAAATTTATGAACACCTCGTCCATAACCATTTGTGGCCACCCATTGAAGGACACCTCGTCCTTACCAACCCAGAACACACAGGACTTTCACGCCCATGTGTGTTACATGCAACACGACATATGGGGTCCCACGACCCCCCCGATACAGGTCAACTACCTTGACCTCCACAAGTGAACAACATGTCAACACACCTTGCCTTAACCTTAATGAACTATAATTAAATGAGAGGAGTGATATAATAAAGCCTGGAAATTCCCCAAGATGGCAAACGAGGGGAAAGAAAACTTAGTCCCGCCGAGACCGGCGAGCACTACTTAGGCCTACAAATAGAAAGTACATGTAATTAGAAATTCCCCAAGATGGAAACCGAGGGGAAAGAAAACGTAGTCCAGCCGAGACCTGCCAGCACTACTTACAAATAGAAAATACCTGATACAATTCGACCTGTTGATAATGAGATTATACCTAGATGTTTTTCTGGCATAATTGTTACCAAAATAGCCAATGCAAGTAAATCTAACATAAATTGTGTTAGAACTGTAACATTTAACTGTCATTTTCTGCAAAAACTGCCAACATACAAATGGAACCTGCATGTATGAGCCCAATTGCACCGAAAGGTACCAATAACAAAGGAGGAGCCTAAGGGGAGGCGGTGGGTTGCAACATTGACTTTGATCACAAGCTGTGACAAAAGTGCCGCTCAAAATCAAACCCACGCTAACAGGAAAAGCCCCTGCTCTCTTATTTAACCAATCATTTAACCAATCAAATACCCCTTGACCACTTGGCCTATTTTAATTGGTCCCTGGCAAAACCTTGTGGATCCCCCAAACCCATATAAATAGCTTCACGAGCCGCTAAACCGCACAATAAACCAGCACGCACAGCCGTCAATATCCGACGGTACATGAAACCACCTAACATAACACCACCCACCAATAAACCAATCAAATACGACTTGCCCGCTTGGCTGATGTTCATTGGTCACTGGTGTAAACTTGTGGACCCCCCAAACTCATATAAATAGCTTCACGAGCTGCCAAACCACACAATGAGCCAGCACGCGCAGCCGTCAAAAATTGATGGTACTTGAAAACCATACAAGTACATACTGCATGCATGTAGACCATACTGCATGCATGTAGACCATACATACCGTACATACTGCATGCATGTAGACCACACAGCGACACGGCCAAATACTGATCACCCAACTGTATATTGGCAAGGTGCCATACCCCCCAGAAAAGCTGACTAGCGGTAACAATATGCTGAGTATAAAGCATTTGATCCTTTATTTGATAAAATGAATTATTATTATACACAGATTAAAAGGACACTGAAGCAAAATGTTATTATTATTATTATTATATATTTACCAGACTCAAAATAAACATTTAAACATTGTATTTTTATATATTATTTAAGATGCGTCAGTGAGGTATTGTTATTCAGTTGAAAAACACAAGACCACTGGACTTGTCCAGTTCTGGGTTAACTGGCCTGACGCTCATTTTGTACTTTAAAATACTCAGACTCATTGTTTCAAGTATAATACGACCGATAAAAAGTTAAGTTATAGTAACTGCAGTATATATGGTAGGAATAGACCGATTGCGCGACAATGTTGACATGTGGTCACGTGATCCTATTGGGTATAACGCCGTACAGCTGATGGCAAAATACATGTAAAGAGATAGGCCGTGACACAGAGTGAGTTCGAAAACAGTCGATTTTACTTTTGTTAGGTGATAAGTTAGTTAATCAGTCCCTTTGTTTAAAGTAGTATGTTGTGGTAATAATTTAAATCACATCTCTGTTTCATAATTTAACAGGATTCTACTAAAAAGAGGTTTTTTTTAGCCATGCACTACCGGCGTCGGACGACTATTATGTAGCTACCCGCCTGTTATTTTGTTTGTAATCGCTGTAAAAAAAGATAAACAACGTTGGAAAAGTGAGCATTAATACCTAGCCTTGCAGAATTTCAAATAGGCAAAGGAATCACACAGTTTTGGAAAGCAATTTTTTTGGAGGATTTTAGCTTCAAAACTTTGAAACTTTGTGTTGAAAAGTGTGTGGTGATTGCGGTCGTCTGGCCTAACGTTCCGTCGTGCGCTGTACACATCGTGCACATTTATACAGTACTTTTACAATTTCAAAGACTTGCTGGAACTGTCCTTACTGGCTTTATTCAGCCAATTGAAGGTCTCTGGTGCAAACTCTGGAATATCTTTCACAGATTTCGAGCAAGAAAAGCCTCGATCGAATAAACTAAATGCATGAATCATCTTGTACCGTACCACCCTTTCCTATGGAGGATGTCGTGTGTGTTTACATTTTTATACCCAGAAGTGGTCACGTGACGCGGGTCGCGCAATCGGTCTATTTTGTTATTCATTTCTCTGGCTATATTTTGTGTCATACATGTCAATCAGAGTTTCTTGCATCAAAGACTTCAAAAGCAGCGGTAATGACGTGGCAGAAAATGATCAGGTGAAGTTTGATGCGAACTGTCATTTTTTTTTATTTCTACAACATTTAATATTGCAATCTTTTCTTATTCATTGTTTTAATGATGATGTGGGTCATGTGTATAAGGAAGATTTTTTACATTTGAATTTTTTATTTTATATTTTTATATAGGTATGTAATATCTTTTGTAATAAGCTGAAATACATTTCTGAAATATTGTGCAAGTTTGTTACAATCCACTTAATTTGTCTTTCAAATTGTAAACACTTAAACTTTGAAACATTGTATGCACATTGTATGAAATACATTTCTGAAATATTGTGCAAGTTTGTTACAATCCACTTAATTTGTCTTTCAAATTGTAAACACTTAAACTTTGAAATATTGTATGCACATTGTATGAAATACATTTCTGAAATATTGTGCAAGTTTGTTACAATCCACTTAATTTGTCTTTCAAATTGTAAACACTTAAACTTTGAAATATTGTATGCACATTGTATGAAATACATTTCTGAAATATTGTGCAAGTTTGTTACAGTCCACTTAATTTGTCTTTCAAATTGTAAACACTTAAACTTTGAAACATTGTATGCACATTGTATGAAATACATTTCTGAAATATTGTGCAAGTTTGTTACAATCCACTTAATTTGTCTTTCAAATTGTAAACACTTAAACTTTGAAATATTGTATGCACATTGTATGAAATACATTTCTGAAATATTGTGCAAGTTTGTTACAATCCACTTAATTTGTCTTTCAAATTGTAAACACTTAAACTTTGAAACATTGTATGCACATTGTATGAAATACATTTCTGAAAATATTGTGCAAGTTTGTTACAATCCACTTAATTTGTCTTTCAAATTGTAAACACTTAAACTTTGAAATATTGTATGCACATTGTATGAAATACATTTCTGAAATATTGTGCAAGTTTGTTACAATCCACTTAATTTGTCTTTCAAATTGTAAACACTTAAACTTTGAAATATTGTATGCACATTGTATGAAATACATTTCTGAAATATTGTGCAAGTTTGTTACAGTCCACTTAATTTGTCTTTCAAATTGTAAACACTTAAACTTTGAAATATTGTATGCACATTGTATGAAATACATTTCTGAAATATTGTGCAAGTTTGTTACAATCCACTTAATTTGTCTTTCAAATTGTAAACACTTAAACTTTGAAATATTGTATGCACATTGTATGAAATACATTTCTGAAATATTGTGCAAGTTTGTTACAGTCCACTTAATTTGTCTTTCAAATTGTAAACACTTAAACTTTGAAATATTGTATGCACATTGTATGAAATACATTTCTGAAATATTGTGCAAGTTTGTTACAATCCACTTAATTTGTCTTTCAAATTGTAAACACTTAAACTTTGAAATATTGTATGCACATTGTATGAAATACATTTCTGAAATATTGTGCAAGTTTGTTACAGTCCACTTAATTTGTCTTTCAAATTGTAAACACTTAAACTTTGAAACATTGTATGCACATTGTATGAAATACATTTCTGAAATATTGTGCAAGTTTGTTACAATCCACTTAATTTGTCTTTCAAATTGTAAACACTTAAACTTTGAAATATTGTATGCACATTGTATGAAATACATTTCTGAAATATTGTGCAAGTTTGTTACAATCCACTTAATTTGTCTTTCAAATTGTAAACACTTAAACTTTGAAATATTGTATGCACATTGTATGAAATACATTTCTGAAATATTGTGCAAGTTTGTTACAGTCCACTTAATTTGTCTTTCAAATTGTAAACACTTAAACTTTGAAATATTGTATGCACATTGTATGAAATACATTTCTGAAATATTGTGCAAGTTTGTTACAATCCACTTAATTTGTCTTTCAAATTGTAAACACTTAAACTTTGAAATATTGTATGCACATTGTATGAAATACATTTCTGAAATATTGTGCAAGTTTGTTACAGTCCACTTAATTTGTCTTTCAAATTGTAAACACTTAAACTTTGAAACATTGTATGCACATTGTATGAAATACATTTCTGAAATATTGTGCAAGTTTGTTACAATCCACTTAATTTGTCTTTCAAATTGTAAACACTTAAACTTTGAAATATTGTATGCACATTGTATGAAATACATTTCTGAAATATTGTGCAAGTTTGTTACAATCCACTTAATTTGTCTTTCAAATCGTAAACACTTAAACTTTGAAATATTGTATGCACATTGTATGAAATACATTTCTGAAATATTGTGCAAGTTTGTTACAGTCCACTTAATTTGTCTTTCAAATTGTAAACACTTAAACTTTGAAATATTGTATGCACATTGTATGAAATACATTTCTGAAATATTGTGCAAGTTTGTTACAATCCACTTAATTTGTCTTTCAAATTGTAAACACTTAAACTTTGAAATATTGTATGCACATTGTATGAAATACATTTCTGAAATATTGTGCAAGTTTGTTACAGTCCACTTAATTTGTCTTTCAAATTGTAAACACTTAAACTTTGAAATATTGTATGCACCTCAAGAACTTGGTTGTATAAACCAATATTTTATTAACATAAAAACAACCCCACTCATACCCCTTTATGGTAATTTATGAATTTGTTTGTATTCATGCTGAAATAAATTTCTGAAATATCATTTTAAAGCTTGTAAAAAACCTTTTATTTTGTCTTTTTGAAACACTAAAACTTTGAATTATTTTATGCACAGGAACGGCGTCTATATAAAACAATATTTGATGAACTCAAAAATGACCCAAACTCTGAAGCAATTTAAGAAAACAATTGTATCAGTAAACAAAAATCACCCTCCCTTGAGTGCGCTGCAAAAATCACACCCTCCCCCATCCCCTCCAACATTAACCCCCCTAAATCAAACATGTAAATCACGAAGGTAATGTTGCCTCTTCATTCAGGAAATTACAGGGTAAATGGGGAAATCTTTTTATTTTATGGAGGCTCAGCCTTATTTTCTATCTGTTTATATTTATATTGCACAATGCCATGTTTACACCTCATTTGCACGTTGGGACTCTGATTTCTTTGGCAACCCCCACCCCCGGGGGGGGACCCTGCCGTACGAAACTACAGAAGGTTCCGGGGGGAGAGGTTCTCTTCACATCGGCCTCAAACTCAAACCCTCTGGAAAATGAACAGCAACATTATGTCTTATACCCAGACACACCGCTAACTTTACTCTACATTCTTCTCTAAATATTGATGTGCACCACACGAGATCCGTAACCTTTCTAAAAACCAAATGCCTGACAACGAATAATTATGTCAAATAGACGCTCCTGTGTAATTAAAAATGTCATATTTCCGACAGAAAATTGATTATTATTGCTAAGTGTTTTCCTCAGAAGCATGAACAGTGGGTAAGATAGCAACAGAGACATTATATAGATGTCAGATTCCTGTAAAATTCTTCCTTGTAAATTGTGTAAATTGTAGTTCAGTTATTATGAATCATCATGCGTGTCATTTGTCATTGATTTATTTAGTGTCTTGATTGATATTAATTATTAGAATTAAAATGATCATCATCATATGACGAAATGATAATGTCATTGTCATTATGGGATGAGCTATATTTTATAAACACCAGTCCCATTCTACAAGTCCAATAAATATGGAGTGGATTTGCCCTGGAATGGGGCTTTATACTCCTAGAACTATGAGTATGACTGAGGTTCGTTCCGCTATCGTCTCCACGAGCTCGTGGAGACGATAGCGGAACGAACCTCATAGTTCTAGGAGTAGGGGCTTTATAAATGTAGGCTACATAACTATTTCATTTGAGAATTTGACAGTTTGAATTCCATAATCTCGCATTGTTGAGTGTTGCTCCAGTTGGAGCCTAATCAGCCTATCATTCAATATCATTCAATTATATTATCAAGATCAAGGATTGTTTTTTTTTTTAGTTGTGATTAGACCCAGTAACTGGGGCGCTGTACTCCTTTTTTGAGATTTTTGACATTATCTGTCGTACTAGTACGACAGATAATGTCAAAAATCTCAAAAAAGGAGTACAGCGCCCCAGTTACTGGGTCTAAGTTGTGATAATTGAATTAACCCTCCCTTTGGCCCCATCCTCCCGACGGTCACTCACAGGAGATGGAGTATTATGATTAATTTTGAAACTACAACTATTGATTGGTGATAATGAACAGATTTTGTTCATTCTCTCAGATTATTAAACTTAAATAAAATTAAATAACACTATTTGCTCTTTAGTCTTTCCATGAAAAGAAACAACTTTGGAGAGCTTTTTAAAATAGATGAACTATTTGGCAATGGCAGTGTTTAGGGGTGTCAGCATTGTACCACACTGAGTTTGTGCTGCTGCTCGCTACGTAGTTAATAATCTGCAGACGCTGTGATCGCTGTGTTGTTATTGCTTTTTCTCTTCTTTTCTTTGAAGATGAATTAAGTAGTCTATGGACTTGTTTTCAAAAGCATAATTTATGATACATTCATGTAAATTGAACTTAGTATCACAAATGTGTTAATTTTAAATTTCCTTAGTGTTCTTAGTGTTCTCAATTGGAGAAGGAACAACCCTCTACTACAATGGACGAGTTCCAATAGCAACGGCCATCGGGATTGCACAATGTCGTGTCCACACCCCCCCCCCCCCAAACAAATAATAATACTAATAAAACAATAGTAATTAACAATTGTTAAAAATATCATTTCAAAAAATCTAAGAGTTCATTTAATGTACTGTTATTTTTCCACAGGGAAGGGTTAAAGTTTGCTGCCAAAGCCAAGTCGGGCCAACTCGGGAATCTCCTTTTTAAAGGTAATGTGTTTTGGTAGTGTCCTTATTACGTTGATCATAACCCTCAATCTTCTTGAGGGTCAAATGACAAACCAACAAATAATAAAAAATGAAAATTTGTTCGCTTTTTTCCTTCAATTTTTAAATGTATCCAATTCGCAGTATGTTTGAACCGCATGAGGGCATGTGTACTAAATTTACGTGATGCGAAACAAGTAAAACAAAGTCTCTTTTTTTCTTCTTGATTATGTATTTGGCCTCTGATACAAGAAAACAACACACAGGCCCAGTCAAAATTAGATAAAACTGTAACTGTGATGTAAGGAAGTTTGCCATTGAAAGCGCCCTCATGCAGTAAAAAATACAGTCAATTTGGAACATGTAAAATATTGGGGGGGGGGATCATCACAAACAAAATTTGCCAAATTTTAAAACATGGTCCGTGGTCCTTGGTCTTAGGTCTAAGGGACGTGACCAAGAGCTATGATTATCGCAGAGCTCTAGTAATAGTGAGTGTCCATGCTTTGTTCATTAGGAGAAATGGGATGAGTGCCTCCTCACAGTAATAGAAGTGTCCAAGAAACTTGCCGTGCTCCAACCCTTCCAACCCTTCCAAAAACAAACTTTAATACCCGGAGCCCATTTTCTTAAACCTGTTTACTGGTAAACAGTTTTTTGTGCTGAATTTAGCAAAAATGTGCATTAGCAATAGGTGTTTCACAAACGACAGCACTTTGGCACTTTCACATTGTTGCTTCATTCATCAACTCACTAGAACCACCCACAAGTTCACCAGTTGACGCCAGATGACCTGTATACATGCAAACAGAGGTCATGTAAACACACCATTGCGTAAAATCAGAATACTGGAACACTTTGTTTTAGAGTGTTTACACAGTATGCACTCACCGTGCAACGCTTCGATTCACCCACGCAATATATTATTATAATATTTTGTTGATTTTCACAAATGTTCTCGAAATGATTTTCATGGATTGAGTACCAAACCTCGGCCACGCATTGTGCATTAAATTGACATTTTCTGAATAGACAAAACAAAAACCGTAGTGCTATAAAGAGAATCTTTGTTCTCTTGGCTTTGTCAATTCGAGGTCTCTTTGTGCCAGTGGTACTCTTAAAGGAAAATGATAGGGGTGGTACTAAACCTGGAACCATGGCTTGATTCCCGGCTCACTCTGACTTACCTCCATTGAGCCGAAAATACAGTGAATAAACAATAGTGGAAGCCTCTCTACGTCTTGTAATCCTCTTCTTTGAGCAAATGGACAAAGGTCTTGAATCAGGGATGACACAAAACCACCTCTCATCGGCCAGGAAATGGCAAAATATTCAAGACCATGTTTTGCCTTTATGTGTGGGTGAAACGAAGCATTAGAGAGAGTATGCATGCTCAGCAGTGGAGTTGCCGGGTGACCTTTGCTCTGGTATTCAAATTTTACACAAGGGCGTCTGTATAACGCTTCTGTTTCCAGGCAGAGGAAACATTTGTATGTCTTCAGGTCATCAGGTCACCAACTGCTTAATAGCATTGATTTAGTAATGTATGCATTTAATATAAATGTACTTACTTGTTTACTTTGACTTTTTTGCAGATCCAAAGCCCAACAAAACCAAAAAGGTGAGTTCGATTTTGTTAGCTTTGTATAAGTGTGCATTTTTTTAAACTCAGAGTAATTTTTTTAAATATTGCAAGTTAAAGAGGTGAGTACATTTTGTATGTAGCTCGTTGCAAATTGTTCTCTGCGTGCATGATTACTCTATTTGAAAAAGAAAGATGCACCCCCATTTCCAATCATAAGTTACCGACCCTGAACTGTATACAGATAAATTTTAAAAACAGCCACTCAGTCCCACCCTCAATAAACTAAAACTGTTTGCAATTTCTTTTTCACAAGAGTCGGCAGACCTAAGTGATAAAGTTTTCTTCTATTTTGAATTCATTAAACAATTAAATTTGGTATATATGTAGGAGGGTGCACAACACCCATAGTACATTTAAAAATTGGAAACTGACCTCTTGACAGTGTTGTAATTCACAAGTTGTATTCTCAAAATTTTTTAAAGCAGTTTGGGTACAAGAAAAAAGCTCAGTCATTTCCCATTCGGAAAGTGGGCACTGCCCAGGACTCCGAGGCTGAGAATAAACCTGCAACCCAGAAGAAACTCATCTCGGACAGATCCGGCTCCCAGAGGACCCGCTCGTCCAACCCTCGAGATGCAGAGCCTAAGCCAGGAAGGAAAACCAACAACCCGGGTACAGATCAAGAAGCAAGGAAACAGGGAAAAGACTTTGTGAGGAAGAACGTTCAGAGGGTAAGCGGGAAATCCCAAGATGGAGTAGCCAAGGATAGGAACACTGTTACTTTGACTCAAGACCAACTGAATGCAATCCTGAAATCTATCGGACAAGTTGCTGGCAGTGATAATGTTGCCAGCATTGCAATAGGTGAGTGATTGATTTTTATTATCTTTTTTCTCGTTATTTTCTGTTGTTGTGGTTGCATCGCCCGATATTTTTATAAAAAACTTTTTTCTCTGTAACAAAATTTGAATGATGGTGCTGCTTTAAAATTTAGAAAGCATGGACGTCAGCCGGCGCCAACTGTTTAAAGACACTGACTTGTCTGGTGAATATCTCAAAATCAATGTGTGTGATATAAATACTTTAAAATCTGGCTCTTGTGTGTTGCCATAATTACTATTTGGACGTTTTGCATGCCATGTGTTTTATGCCCAATTTAAAAAACAAAAATGATGATTGGTTTTAATGCTCAGAAAATGGTGACGTCAAAGTGAACACTGCGGAGAAAGACACACCTCCAGAAAAGGAGGATGATCCGAAGAAGAAAGAAGAAGATGAGAAGAAAGAAGAGGACTCTACTACTACAAATGAAAACAGAGCCACGAGTGCTGCAGGCTCTGAGAACATCATGTCATTGTTGGCAAAAGCCAACAAGAAAAATGAGAAAATCCCCGGCTCCGCCCCCAGCAGTAAACCCCCAACGCCAAGTAAGACGCCAGCTAGCATCACTGACACCAAAACGGCAACCACGCCCAAAGATGATGCCAAGGAAAAGACGTCCGGGAAGGAGGAGGCGACTAGAGAGGAAAATAAGAGAGACACTCGTCAGACAGACTTGAAGGAGTTGGAGTTTGCTAACCTGAGCCTGGCTGAAAGGAAGAGGAGGAAATGGAAGCAAGAACTGGGTAAGTCCTCAGAGGTTATTCTCACTTTTTATGCCCTGTTTACCCATCCCATATTTGTGTGAAATATGCTCTGTGGCCATCGCTATCCTGTAAGTAATTAAGAAAATACATTCTTAAAACCGTCCAAATTTCCATCGAAAATTTTTTTGAGGAAATGGAAGCAAGAACTGGGTAAGCCCTCAGAGGTTATTCTAACATTTTATGCACTATTTACCCATCCCATGTTTGTGTGACATATGCTCTTTGGCCATCGCTATCCTGTAAGCAATTAAGAAAATACATTCTTAGAACCGTTCAAACTTCCATCAAAAATTACTTTGAGTGTGTGGATATGCTTTGTTCTCAGGTCCACACTATGTAACGTTTATAGAGGGAGGTGTGAAATTTTACCGAAAACAAGTGCCTGTTATTTCCCTTTTTTTGTTTTAACATTTTGTATGGACTAAAAGACCTACGGACTGTTTTGTTACATGAATTTACCACATGATTTCATTACATGTTGAGATAGTTTCTCTAATATCATACAAACCATTTGAACTCTGTACAGTTAAGATGCATTCATCAAATGATGTATGTTCACATTCGATTCCCTACAGATCTCAAAAGCCAGCCTAAGACGCATCTTTCAAACCTGCTTACATTCAGTCCGTTGCACTTGTCTCTCCTCCTAATTAAACTCTGTGAACTCTGTTGTCTTTTCCATAGTAGTATCAAGGCTTTGTTTTTGTAATTCCATTGGAATTTTTTTTATCTATAGATGAGCAAGTGGCACTGAAGAGACAACAAGTAGAGCAGGAGAAGTATGTCAGGGATGTAGCAAGCCGAATGGGTGGACCACAGTACGGGGCCGCAACACACAATCAGTACGAAGGAAGAGTTGCACCATCAAGACAAGCTGTTCAGGTAATAAGAATGATACTATTGTACATTTATAATGCACCATGACTGTCATGAATGACACTCCCGGTCCCGAATTATCAAATCTGGTGGAGATTGTTAATTAGTTTTATGAGATGAAGCATCCGTATTAATACAGCAACTTGAAAGGGATTACAAGGTGAGATGGCACATGTTGCTGCCAGACCTTGCCAGAAACACCGATAAATGTGCAGTGGTTCTTTTGCGTGCAGTAAATTACACAACACACAGGACCTACGGCTTTACAGCCCACAGAAGGACAAAGCAATTATGGTTATGTGTCTTGCTTAAAGACACAAGTGTCAAGAGTGGGACTCGAATCACTAGGGCTTGAGTCCGGTGCTCTTGACCACTTGGCCCTGACATGCCAAAAGGTTGGTTTGAAGCTTGATATGCACAAAGATAGTTCTGTGAACAGTTGTGCCAGGTGAACGGTTTCAAATGGTTAGTCAACTCACTCACAAATGGCTTTAGAATGGCAAAGGTCGTGGGTTCGAATCCCACCCGAGTAATATGGCTGTTGGTTTATTTTTCACAGGACTTGGGGAAAGTACTCAGTGTATAGTGCTCAACACACATAGGTGTATACGTGTAAAACACAAATAGTCGTGCTCACAATATGTCACTGAAAGTGGCGTGTTGTAGCCGAGCGGTCTTGTGCAACGAACTCAAGCTCTGGTGTTTCTGATCAGCAGAGTGTGGGTTCGAGTCCTGGTCTTGACACTTGTGTCCTTAAGCAAGACACTTAACCATTATTGCTTCGTCCTTCGAATGGAAAGGAAAGCCGTAGGTCCCCGTGTGTTGTGTAATGCACGTAAAAGAACACCGTGACCACTAAGAGAAGGGGTTTGCCCTGGTGCTTCTGGCAGTGGCTGCTGAATGCACCGCAGCACCTTGTAAGCCCTTATAAGGTGCTACATAAATGGGTCTCATAATTCAAATACTTCAAAAACCTGTCGTAAAAAATGACAATAACAAGCACCTTGAGTACCTAATTGCTGGTAGATACGTGCGCTATATAAGACTCCGGTATTATTAATAACGTTATGCATTTATTTTACAGCATGATGAGCTGAGAAAATCTGCTGAGAACTTCTCACCAGACTCCTCACCTCGTGGTGTCGCTCCATCAAGTCTTGGTGTGATTGCAACCCAGAGAGCTGTACCTGCTGCTATGAGGACGTCCTTCCTCATCGGGGGTCAGGTAAAAGCTTGCATATTTTAACTCATTGTCAACTCATGTGAATAGGCCAGGTTTTTTTACAGCAAGAGGGGGCAATACTAATTCCATTTTGAAAGTACAAAAATAATTCAAAACATTAAATACATGCAAATTTTCCAACCAAATATTTTTCACTGATTACATTGTACGAACTGTCAATAAAAAAACCTAGCAAGTTGTACATTAACTGCTTTATTAGAAGTCTAATTGGTTTACCACACCATTTCTATGGTTTGAACCCTAGTCTACACCAAAGAGCGCCCTCTTGCAGTCAAAAATAAGGCCCATAGACCATGCAAGCCTCGCACTTATTTAAACACTTTAGGAAAACCTTGAATCTCACATCCATTACCTTAACCCCCTAAACCTCCCAAATCCTCTTCATGAAGTTGGAGGATTGAGGGCTATAGGCCCAAAGGACAGTTGCTCATCACTGGGCCAGGCATACCAATCTTATCCAAGTCTACACATGTTGATGTGAAGTGACATAAAAGTGGAGGATTGAGGTCACCTGTAGGCAAATGGGCCTAGGGAGTGAGGGTTGTAATGTGTGGAGGAAACAAAATCCTAAACAATCCCAAACATTTGAAGACGTACTTGCACATTCTATACAGTATTAGTACATAGGTTAGACTAATCCGAGCAGCTCGTTCATGGGCGTTTACACCACCGCAGCTATGGCCGCCCACGCGCACTTGTCGACGCACACATACTGTGAATCCTCCTTGCTGGTTGCTACATATGCGCGCAACATGCTACTGTCATGTCGTTTGCGCGTGCGGCGACCATAGCTGCGTGGTGTAAAACACCATAAATGAGCGCTGCTCGGATTGGTGTATTGGGGAAAACCAAATCATATTATTCTTTATTCTCAATGAAATAATATTGTTTGTGGATTAGTTAGGATTCAAACTGGCCCCTTGTGGAAGGCAGTAGGTTCGAATCCCATCTGAGATGGATTTTTTTCACCGCACTTAGACAGCTTTCAGTATGCAGTGCTCATAATACATTGTTGTAAGGCAAAACCAAATAACCTTGCATTTATTTGACTACAGAAGGCAAATATTTTCAACGTGGTGGGAAACTATTACAGACAGTCATCGTCCAAATGTGACTCCGTTGTTCTATTTTCATTCACTTGTTTGATACAGGGGTCAGCTGGTTCACGAGTAAGTGACTACAATGCCCAAGTTAAGAAAAGACAACAACAGGAATGGCTACAAGAATTAGGTATATATATAAACAACTTAAAGAAGTAAATTGTTTGTTAGACCCACTTGTCCCTCCATTGGGAGACTTTTGAGGACGCTAGAGGGCAGCAAACTTATCCATTGTTCTTGGAAATGTGTGCATGCTCATAACTATGAAAACAATGACAATTTACCTGGTAAGTCTGCTGCCACCTATCGTTCCAAAGTCTCCCATTGTTTCTACACAAATTCTTTCAACTAACTGGTTTACAAAATAGTTACTCTTCCAAAGGAACATTTTTCAAATAACTTTCTCATTGGAGTTCGGCAAAGGGTACCCTTTTCTTGAGTTCATTTTGCTCTGATGAAAACCAGTATAATATTGGACATTTTTCTCTTGTACAGAACAACAGCGCATCGAGGCCGAAGAGCGCAAGCGACAGGATAAACAACGACAGCGAGAGTTGGACTCGAATCTAACCCATCAATGGGCTGAGCCAGTGAACCCACCGAAGACGCAGCAAACTACCCAGGGCCATCAGGGAAGAGTGAAGGATGACACTGCCCTGATGGGAAGAGGGTCTGAGCGGGAGGCAATGTCTCGGAGGGAGGAGGTGGTGGTGGAACAACCCCGAAGTGCTCCCCCACAGGGTGGGGATGTCATGGGGGAGAGCGGGTCCCTTACGAACCGCTCAGAGGAAAGGTAAGAAGAATGATTTAAGTACCGTGGGTTTATAAATGGGGGTACAGGGCAAGACAAAGTGAGTGTGCAAGGGATTGTGTAAGAGTAAGGATACTTGGCAGTTTGTACAGGTGTGTGACACCTAATTGTAGCCCTGACCTAAAGGCAGCCTAGGGTACCTTCAGGTTCAAGGTTTGAGCTACATTTAGGTGCCAAATTTGGGCTACATTGAGGTGCACATTTGTGGCTACATTTAGACCTGACTACACTTGGGTACAGAGTTGCGGTACTTTTAGAGCTGCGCTACATTTAGGTCTTAGAGCTACAGTAAGGTGCTGCACATATCGTTAAATCTCGCGCTTTGTGTGGGTGAAATGAAGCGTTACACGGCACATGCATGTTCTGTTCACGCTCTGCAGTGGAATGTGCGGGCAACCTTTGCTACATACAGGCTTGGAATTTCACACAAAAATACTGAAGTCACGTGATCCGTTTGCTGGCTCGGAAATATTTGCGTTGATACACAGCATCCGATGCCTGCTGGTTAGAACACTTGGCTCCCATTGAAATTCAGTTACAATGTTTTTTCTAACGTTTTTTTTTCTTCTTTCTTTCTTTTTTTTTCTCTTTATTCTCAAGTATCTTGAAACTTACTTGACACATTTGTTTGTTTGTTTATTTTAGGAGTTACATCAGAGCCAACAATATGCTTGTTGATCCTGCTGAGCTTGAGAGACGAGAGATTAAGAAACAGAAGCACATGGAACACATGGTGAGTGCCTCCCACAATGAGCCTTTCCCATGAAATATGCCAGTTACATTCACGCATGCGTACATACATTATTAGTGGGCAAACGCCATTGAGTTGTGCACTAGGCAGACGCACAAATGTGTGTGCGTCACACCACCATTAGCCCCTTACAAAAAGGCGCAATGTTCCCTCATTTTGCCCACCAGTAGTGTTAGTGCGCATGCATGATGTGCAACTTACAGATTTCATGCAGAAGGGTCTATTAGCATGCTGACTTGGGCTACTGCTATGATTAGATCACTGCATATTACCCTAACCATCCCCAAGCCATCAACATTTGCTTTGCTTGATTCTGTTAGACTGAGGACTGCACTAGTAAACTGATCATGTTTTACATGGGATCAGGCATACCACCATAATCAGAGTCCAACAGTTTGAGTGTTGAGTCACTGTATGGTGATTGATTTTGTTAAAGGGTTAAGAAGGATTCTTGTTAATCACTCAAAGGAGTTAGGGTTATTGAAATGAGTAACGGTGATGATTGGGGATTTTCAAATGCTATGTTCTTGATTCTAACTGCATCTCAGATGAAAGTATTTCTCTGGAGGATTGGCACTGGTATGAACTTTGTAATCAGTGCGATTTCAGATTGAAATTAATCATTCCCAAAAGCCCAAGTGGTGATACACTTATCTGAATTCACATTTGGTGTATCATTGTTCAGCTTGCTTTTGAAGCCCAGGTGGGGATACATTTGATCTGAATTCACACTTGGTTAATCATTGTTCAGCTTGCAGTCCAAGCCCATGTGGGGATTCTCTCTATCTAAATTTACATTTGCTTTAGATCATTGTTCAGCTTGCAGTCAAAAGCTAAGTGGGAATACACTTATTTGAATTCACATTTGGTTTATCATTGTTCAGCTTGCAGTCCAAGCCCATGTGGGGATGCTCTCTATCTAAATTTACATTTGCTTTAGATCGTTGTTCAGCTTGCAGTCAAAAGCTAAGTGGGAATACACTTATTTGAATTCACATTTGGTTTATCATTGTTCAGCTTGCAGTCCAAGCCCATGTGGGGATGCTCTCTATCTAAATTTACATTTGCTTTAGATCGTTGTTCAGCTTGCAGTCAAAAGCTAAGTGGGAATACACTTATCTGAATTCACATTTGGTTTATCGTTGTTCAGCAAGCAGTCAAAGCCCAAGTGGAGGAGAAGCAGAGATTGAAGAGAGAGGCAGAGGAGAGAAGACGTCGTGAGGAGGCTGAGCAAGAGATGAGGCTAGCCCAGCAGAGGGAAAACCTCCAACACCAGTTTGACTTGGAGAAAAACAAAAAGAGAAAGAAAGAGGTGATAGCCAGACTAAATTCCAAGTACCTGGTAGCTTGTGATGGCTGAGCGGTCTAGTGCAATGTACTCGCATTCTGAGGTCAATTTCATAGCTGTGCTTACCATGGAATTCTGCGCTTACGCCTCATAGAATCTCATACTTTGCGGGGCCCCGTAAGCGCAGAATTCTGTGGTAAGCAGAGCCATGAAATAAGGCCCTTGTAGTTAAGTCATCGGGGTGTGGTTTTGAATCCCAGTCATGACACTTGTGTCCTTGAGTAAGATACTTTACTATAATTGCTTCTCTTCACCCAGGGGTATAAATGGGTACCTGCGAGGGTAGAGGTTAAATTGTGTTTGAAAAGACTTCAGAGTGCCACGGCAGCCTGGTGATGTATACTCCCCAGGGAGCTGAGAACAAGATTACAGGAATGTTAATTCTTTTTTCCTTGTTAATAATGATCAGAGAGTTATGGTGGAAATGTTCATAAATTAATTCATTACTCATTTTACGATTGGAAGAAAATAAGCTACTCGCCACCTACATAAGCCAAATTTCTTAGAGTGTTTTTTTTTTTTTTTTAGCAGAATTGTAACTGTGTTTTTCACATCAGAAAACAAACAGAACTTTGTTTTTTGTCAAACTGCAGTCATTCAAACAAAGCTATGTTTGTCAAAGGCCATAAAAGTTATCAGCCTTAAATAGTCCCAGATTGAAGCAATTTGTTTACTTTTGCAAAATGGCATTGTTACTTACAGGAAGACGAAGCAGCCAGACAGAAAGCCTTAGCAGAGAGCATGCAGACAGCTTACCAAGAAGCTCAGCAAGAGAAACATCAGAAGAGACTAGATAAACTTGGCAGGATGGGACATGATACCTCTAACCTTAGACGTAGCTGGGATAGTAAGTCATTCACTTACTAACAATAATAATGTGCAGTTCATAGCGTTTTGTCATAGCTGAACCCATTTTATAGCACCTTGTAAGGGTTTACAAGGTGATGGGGCACAATCTGCTGCCAGCCATGCATAGCCTTTCGTCAAGGCCTTCTTGGCTCAGACATCTGTGTAGCCACGAAGCCACTGCAACGCGCGAAGACCAAGTCAGGGCCTTTTTCAAACTTTTTTCAAGGGCCTTTTTCAAACTTGTCAGGAATTTCTAATGTTTTTCTTTATTTCTCGATTTTTGCTACTCTAAGGGGGTAGCAAATTTCACAGCCAATCAGAAGCGATGGGGTCAGCATGTATTAACCTCATCCACATTGTGAATGGCTAACCTTTCAGCGCTGTTCGTATTTGCGTAAAAAGTATGAATAATTTATGTTTGGAACTTCATGAATAATTCAACATCAAAAACTGCAAAATCAAGTTGGAAAAGGCCCTCGTGCCTTGGCCACGAACGTTCACACTGACTTGTATTTGGTCTTCACAGCTACATAGCTGTCTAAGCCATGAGGGCCTTGACGAAAGGCTAAACCAAGCCAGACACACCGGTTGGTGCCAGATGAGGTGTACACACAAATCTTTTCCAAGCCAGCAAACCAAAGTTTGTACTCGAGGATGTCTTAACGCTGTTTAACTATTACACATGCATTTCATGATAATGATAGGTCTCATTGGCTGAGGCAGAATTTGCTGCTGCGGCTTGTTGCTAAGAGTGTTGCTATGGGTATCCTATGAAAATTTTATTTTACCCACTATATTTACCTCTTTGTTGGCCTAATTATATTGTTACTGCTCAGAGAGTCAATAAGTTTTGTAATTTTTCTCACTTATGGGTTTTTTTCTCAAATTAATACCCTTTTTTTTTTTTTTTTTAATCTTTGAATCAACCAGCATATACCCTGTAGCCAAGCTCAGAGATTTGCTTTTACGTTACTGGTTTTGTTTTTGTTTTTTTTGTTTTTTCATATTCAGACCAGAATGGCAGCCCAGAGGGTCATCCTACTCATCCTATTTCCCATGCTGCCTACCAGAACGCCTACCAGACCACCCCACGGATGCAGCAGCCCACAGAACCCCAACCTGTCAGGCACTCTCCTCCAGCCCCAGTAGCCCATCATGTGAATGATCAGGTGACACATCAGGTGACTCATCAAGTGACGGGAGCTCCAATAATGAAAGATGCATTTACATCACCTGTGTATGACCAGGCTGTACAAACAGGTATGACAGACTTAACTATAATGGAAGGGTTTTTTTTTTATTTGGTGTCCTCATAACATGTTCCCTGTTTAAATTCTGCCCAATTTATGGCATTTCTGTAGGTAAGTGATGACGTTTTGAGGCCGGAAGTGCAGAAAATGAGAATGCAGAGAATGTATACATTCGTTTACATTGCACTTCCGTCTCCAACAAAACGTCATCACTTACCAACAGGATCTATATCAACAGCAATGATTGTGTGACGCTTACAAAAACAAGTTGAAATTCAGCTGGTCCAACTTGTAATCTAACTGTACGTTCTTCTGAAGACGAGTAGAGAATACCATACAAAACATCAAGACCATAACAACGTCTCTTTTCTGAGCCAACACTCCTCCCAAAAGGGATTTACACACGGTTGTACCTGCAAGTCTACTGATAATAGGTACTTCCGAATCCAATTCTGGAAAATGTAAATTTGCTGCTTGTGGAGTCAATTTATTCAACGATCTCCCTGCCACAGTTAAGCATACATTGCCTCCAACTTCAGCCAGTTTTATACGCCCGTTTCAGATTTGAATTTATGGTACATGTTTGGCTTGTATTGTTTATTTTGTTTTTCTGTTTATGTATGTTGGTGCGATTGTTTATATTTTCTTTATTCATCTTTTTCTGGCTGGCTCAGATTTTATATTTTATCGCCCTTTACTGCCTTTACTGTATTGTGTCAATTTCATCTGCCTTGCCTCACTTTTTTATTGTATTCTCTGTTATATCTTTTTTAATGGTTTTTTTTGTAATTTTCTTTTTTTGTATTAGCCAATGTTTGTAGCTGCCGGGCACCTTTGAAAAACAGTGTTTCACTGAAGGGTTTCCCTGGGATAAACAAGAAATAAATATATAACTACTTGTATGTTGATTTTTTAAAATGAGGACAAGTGATTACTTACTTTGGCATACAATGGTTCTTTGATAAAAAAACACATCAACCAGCTTTGTAACCCTATCTCATACTTCAAGGGATAACTAATAAGATGAAAATCTTATTAAGTTGTTTACTTAATAGGTTAGTAGTTTTTTTTTTGTTTTTCTTTTCGTAGTGGTCTTTTCTGCATTTTATTCAGAAGGCATAGTTTTAAGATATTGTTTAGGTGTACTTATTAACAGACCATGTATTCGGTGACACCATTCATGTTCACAGAACCACAGAGCCTGGACTTCCTACAGGCATGATTTGTACACAGTTCAGAAGGCCATATTTTTGACAGCAAGAGGGTGCAATACTTATTCCATTTTGAAAGTACAAAAATGTTTCAAAACATTAAAATTACAAGCATATATCTTACACTGATTACATTATAAAACTGTCAAAAAAATCCTTCAAAAGTTCCATATTAACTGCTTTATTAGAAGTCTAATTGCATCTGGTTTACCACTCTTTTTCTAATTGCATCTGGTTTGACCCCTAATATACCCCCAAAGGGCGCCCTCTTGCAGTCAAAACTAAGGCCTATTGATGAAACATAAAATCTGACATAATTATGGATAAGGGGGCATTTTTACAAATGCACCAAATTGTATAAGGTCATTTTTTTGCAAACAAGGTGACATGGTCTATTGTTTGTGATAAACAAGTTATTATTATTATTACTATTTATTTACTTATTTATTTATTATTAGTATAATTTATTTTTATTTTTTTTTTTTTCAGAATTAAATTTCCCACCAAGTGGAGATATCTCACTTCAGACTGTTCAAATGGGCCGGGAAAACAGTGCTGGAATTGAATACAAATCAGATAGGAAACCGGCTAAAGGGGAACCAGGAAAGAAATCTGATCGAACTCAAACGGAGAAAACTAAAGAGAGGAAAACCAGAACTGTTAGAGAAGAATCACAACCGGTTAAGAATAAGCGGCAAAGTCAGCGGACGTCACGGGCTTCCTCACCAGGGTCTGAGCAGGGTTACACAAGAAGTAAACCAGTGGCGGTAGTGGAGAGGCCTGTGTGGGGCGCAAGCTCCAAGAATAAAAAATTACAGCGAAATTCAGAAAAAGACTTGACTGTCAGCAAGAAGAAGCGTGACGAGAGACGTAAACAGCGGGCAGCAGATCTCCTTGCAGAGCAGGAACGTAACGCACCGGTCAGACTCACCAAAACAAAGAGGCCGAAATCTCCCATGGAAGACACTAAAAGGAAGGATCCCATGCGTGGGACTAAACCAACCAGATCAAGAGCAGTCAGCAGTGCTAATCAACACACAACCCACGAGGGTCGGACAGACTCGGTGGGAGACAGGGCAGATTCACTGCCAGGGAGCGACAGGAGAAGTTATCTCCCTGACACGCCACCTCTGAAGAATGGTGACTTTGTTCCTTTCATGCGTACAGATGAACCTGTGATGAGTGAGGATAGCGTACCTGTTACCCCAGAGTCTAGGCAGATGCAGAGACATAGGAAGATCATCAGGACAGTTGTTGCCGATGACGGTCCCAGGCAGGTCAAGGAGGAAATCAGGAAACTGCCAGTACAGACAGAAAAAGTAAGTTACATTCACTGCAAAGGGTGTAGTTATGAACCAGGGATGAGATTCCTCCAGATTTTTTCTGGATTTCAGGAATTTACAAAATTGTTGGTGTATAATTTTTTTAAGAAAAAAATAAAAATAAAAAAAAAATAAAAATTTTTAAATGGTATTTACGTACATCCCGGCCCTTGTAAAATCTCATCACAGTACTTGTACTTTATTTTGACCACACCAAGGTGCTTGCCACATCTACATTTAATCACAGGATGCTGCCATTGATACGGGTTATGGCATGGTTGGTAGCCACCAAACCTGCCACCGGTGTTTCATGGATTTTTCATTTTCATCCACTCTCATCCCTGATGAAGTTATTATCTCATCTCTCAACTGGGCCATATTTCATGGCTCTGCTTACCGTGGAGCTCTTGCGCTTGCGATCACCATTCTTCGTTTACATGGGAGGTGCGCTCACGCAGAAGCAACAAATTCCTTGCTCACCTGTGAACTACGCTGACGTAAGCGTGCAATTCCCTGCTTCCGTAAGCGTTGATTCTTTGCTTAGGGTAATCAGAGTCGTGAAATTGGGTCTTGCTATAGCAACAAGAGCTTAAGTCCTCTTTGCAACTCCTTATACCTATCTATCCAAAGTTTTGGGGATATAAAAACATCATCACAATTGCTCAGTTTGGGGTTTTGTTTTCCATACATTTTTTTATGAAAAATTAGTGTTGTACATGTAGGTCATAGTGCATTATAAGTTATGACTCATATAAATTGAGTGCATCTTTTGATAGCTGTAAATAATACATGCCCTGCAAGGGTCAGATTTTGTGCAGGCAGTATATGAAAAGCCATTGGCTAAAATGGCTACCAGTGCGAGACTTTAGGACAGTAGGTGGCAGCAGACATACCCGGTAATTCTCCATCGTCAATGTAATTCTTACCTGGCGCACATATCCAAGAACAACTAGAGCTCATGTGTTTGTTGCAACAAACACTAGGTGTTTGGGATATTTGTGCTGATGATGACATCAATGACAAAAACACATCACTACGATTCGAAATCAAAATTCATAATAAACTGGCAAAAGTCATATCGAACAAGTGCATTTTCATGGCTTTTGGCAGTAAACTCTAAAATGAAGCCACATGAATACTTTCCAGATCATGAATAATTTTTGTTATACCTATTGCCAATTACGTGACATTCTGACTTGTAGTTTTTTGAGCTATTCATAACAAACTTCATCATCTGGTTTCGACCGGAAGATGACCTCGGCCAAGGTCACTCACACATACAAAAAATGTCATTGATTAACCGTATTATACGATGGTGAAACAATTATTGCCATAGCTATTTGTGTTTTCATAACAGAGGCTTTTGAAATAATTTAGCATCTATAATTTTTTTTAAAAATAATGCGCAAAAAGCAGTTTTCGCGCCGTAATTTCCGGTTGCATCACGTGACTACTTTTATAGTTTGCGCCAATGTGTTATACGTAAACCTCAATAATACTGCAAAGGTAGGTAACAATTGAACATTTGGTTTATGAGATATTGTTATTCATTCTCATAACTTTCAACTTCCGGTTTCTACCGGAAGTGTTGACCTCAGGCAAGGTTACCTACACAAACAAAAATGGCAAGCTGTTCTTGTACTATATGGTGGTGAAAAATTTATTTCCATAACCTTTTGCATTTTTCATGACGGAGGGCTTTGAAATCATTAATTTTAATGCTTAAAAACCACTGTAATTTGATATATGATGACATCATCATGGCGTCCCATTACCTCCTGAATTTACAAGTTATAGTCTTACTACATGTAAAGTTTCAAGTTGATACAAGCTTCGCAACTGCAGACAAGTTCGCGCAGAAAAGAGAAGAAAAACTATTAACCTTTTTTTTTAAACCGAACATTGCCCGAACAACTAATGAACTCGCCCGATATTTCTGCTGCCCTCTAGCATCCTCAGAGTCTTCCATTGTTTTCAGCTACAACCCGTACATGATATCTTCCCTTATAACCACCTTGGGTGATTACTCTTTTTGATCAACAGGATCCGCTCTTGAATCCAGAGAGATTGAAGGACTCGGAACAGAGGCAGGAGAGGATCTTGCAACAGCTATCCCACCTCAGACAGGGTTTGATGATGAAACAACGTGAGATGGAACTGGGCCTCAGTACCCCCGTCACGATGTGAGATAGACACCCCCAATTCCTCCCACCCCCAGACTTGTACTGAGGAGAGACAGCAGCTATCCCACCTCAGAGTCTGATAATGAAACAACACAAGACTTTTGTAAACCAGTGCCTGATTTCACAAAGAGATCAAATTCAATTTGTGATGAATATTTTTATCCCTGTAATAATTTGTAGTGTGACATGACATTTTGCTCAACATTAAAGATTGATTCATTGGTTTACTCGTTATTATGACGGATCTTAGGGCTTTTTTTACTTAACCAGTAAAACTGTTGTTTGTGAAGAAAATCTTGACAACACATTTTTCATACTGTTTGGAGGTGGGTGGTTTATTATCAACAGTGTCCACTTTGTATATCGCTTGAAATATAATATTACTGTTATGACTTATACAAATTATTTACAAATTATTGTTTTTAATATCAGTATTCAAATCATCTTACAGGCCTGGAATTTCAGTCGATAAGAGCCAAGGAAAACAAGAGTTTCTTTAGGAACCTTTTGAAAAGCCATCCAAGGGTGTAGAGACGAGGCGGGGTGTAAGGGGATGTGACCCCCCCACCCTGCCAATAATTTTTTTAGTCATATTTTGAGCCTCAGTCAGCAAATAAAGCACCGAGTCAAATACAACTATTGCATCCGTACTAAAGTTCAGTTATTTTGTTGACTAAAACACATTGTTTTTCCTTTAGCTCACTAAATTTGCAAAATTGTTTGTTGCTTTGACATTATTTCATACAGTGGGGCTGCATACTGGGCACACTATGTCTTTCATTCCTTGACATTTTTTTCACTTTGAATTAGTTTGGAGAACATTGGAAGTTAGCCTGTTTGGGAAACTGGCTTTCATACACGCAACCAAAAGTAAATGCCAGTCGGCTAATTGGCTTCCGTACACCCTCCCAAAGAAATTGTCCCCCCCCCCCTCCTAGTAGAACAGCTCCCCCAGCCTCTGGACACTGACATTCATTTGCTATAAGCTGGCAATTTTAACTGAAATTTCCCCCTCTACAAATATATGTGCACTGCCCACCTTGGCCCCTTCAAAAAAGATGCTGGCTACGCCACTGGGTGATGGCTTTTTGGAATTACTGAAATTGCAGGCCTTGTCCTAATTTTACATAAGTGTACATAAACTGAATTATATGTAAAGGAAGTGTTGTGGTATCATGGATAGATTTTATGCAGTTTTTGATAGATTCTGAAATACGTGATTGTGTTTTGGGTTGTACTTACTGGAGGCGGTTCACATTTAGAAAGATTTATCATTTCATGAAAGTGTTTAAAATTGCCGTTGTGAACGGATGATACGTGGCACAATAACCAAGGCAATTATTAGGGATTTTAGAGGCACGATATAATTGTGAACGTTAGAAAGTTGCATTGTTTAACCAAGGTTTAACTCTCCTACTGTTTGACCATTCAATATCATCTACTGTGGTTTTTTTTTTTGAGTGATAAAAATAAATAAATTAAACCCTCTTTTTGGTGTACCAACGAAAACCTAGTGTTGAACATTTCTTGAAAGATTTGTTTCAGCCTTGTGGTGTCTCTTTTGAGTAGATTTTGTTTAAATGGTTTACTGAACAATTTATCGGTTATGTTTTTAAATAGATGTCTTCACAACAGTTATATAATATTATTTTCAAAAATAATATACATATGCCAAAAAGTTAACAAATAAAACAATTTTTATAAAATAAAGATTACATGTATGTACATGTATGTGATGCATCATACTCCATTAAAAACAAATATGTAAATGTGGATCATATAATGTATCATAAATAGGCCTAAATGAAATAAAAAGTTCACATCTGGGTTGGCTTATCATGTTATAAATTCTTACAGTTGATTTAAAATCTGTGGATGCTCCGTTTAAAATACAACCCTCGACCCTACCACAAGCCCCTGTGGCATTTTCCCCCTTTCATCCATAACAAAATTTACTTAGATTACATTGATGTGCAAATAAGGGTTAACTCCTATGGTTTATAAAGACAAAGTACTGGATGTTTAATTGTTGAAACAACACATGGATATTTTCAATTTCATAAATCTGCTAATCGGCTAATCAATTGCTGGGCACCAGTCACTAAAATGTAAATATTACAGGACATTTTGGCTGACTGCATGTTTGTTTATGCTAAGCAAAATACTTATGTGCTTGCCAGCTTATGAATTTAAGCCTATGGCCATGTCCGAATTGGCGGCTACGGCTACGTGACCACGTCAACATACGTTGAACCATTGGCCGTGTCCGAATCGATGGCTTGGGCTGTGGCTACGTCGTGGGGTGTCGTGGCCGAGCGGTTAAGATCACCGGACTCAAGTTCTGGAGTTGTTGGCAGCAGTGTGTGGGTTCGAATCCCTGTCGCGGCACTTGTGTCCTTGAGCAAGATACTTTACCATAATTGCTTTGTCCTTCGGATGGGACATTAAGCCGTAGGTCCCGTGTACAAGGATAGGTATTGCACGTAAAAGAACCAAGAACACTTATCGTGGAAGAGTAGGGGAATTACCCCGGTGTTTCTGGTTCACATAGCAAGCACCCTTATCTACAGGTTTCTTCAGGCTTGAGAGCTACAGTGATTAAGTTCACGTATGAGACATCCTTGGTTTCATTACCAGAAATGTATAATAATAATAAAAGAACGCCGAAAAGTCTCTTCTCCAACATTGTCGTTTTATCCATGCATAGCCATAGCCGAAGTCGCTTAATACTGTCACGGCCATAGATTGCCCTTGGCAACAGCCACCTCAAGCAGAAAATATGGCTTGATGAATGGTTAATTATTATTTACAGGATCTGGCAATCGTGTTGTGAGAGAAACAATGTGATTGGACAGTGTTTTCTCAGGGAAAGGTCAATTTGATATTTTTCTTTCTCACCGAAGTTACTTTTCCATCAACTGTCACTCCCGATAAACAAGCAAACAATGTTGTACTTTATGTACATATTTAACAAGTGAAAGTATCTATGAAAGCGAAATTGGCCTTCAAACAATCTTTTGATTCATAAAGGTGAGCATTGTTCGAAAAAGGAAATGAAACTATTACAGGAAGGTTTTGGGATTTTTCCCGAGTACAGATAAGACGTTGAATTACCAGCGTGTAGTGTGCTGTATGTTGTGATAAGCAATGTGTAAAAGCAACTGCAAAGTTTTTGTGTGTTTTTTTTCCCCTGAACTTTCAAGTGGAGGAAATGCTTTTGAGAATAATTAAACTTGTTCTGATGTTTTTAGGGGAGCGTTTTGGCGACCCCGACCAGAAACATGACCGTGTGATTTCGGTGCTGGTTTCATGGTTGAGCGTTTTTGGTGTGTTCGGTTCAGCCGCGGAGGCACAGCTGTTCCGACCAAACCGTATCAGCGAGTTACTGGCTGGATAGGCTTGGTGTCAAGATGACGGATTCCACAAACTAACGAAATAATGTCAACAGAACTCTTTCAAAAATGACATGCCTTGTAGCAAACCCCCCCCCCCCCCAAAAAAAAAAAAAAAAAAAAAAAAAAACAATGTTGATAAGATTATACTAAGAATAAGTTCCATTACTTGAGGTAACACGAGGCCTTTATAATTGAGAGCAGCAATATTTCAAGAGATGCACCTACGTCAAAAATTGTTTCTGGTTACCGGCCCGTTTTTGCGTAGCTCTCGGAAATTGTTTCAGTCAGTAAATGTTACGCCAGAAACTTGTTTCTGGTTCGGATCGACAGAACACACCCCAGTATTGTAGTGGCACATTTTTTATTTATTTTTTGGGGGTGGGGTGGGGCTAGGTATATCAATGGATTGAATAACACAGAAAATCACACTTTAAAATATGAGTTAGTATACAATTGGTAGGCCTATACATAAACTTAAAACTACTTGATTGGTTTGAACTATTCTAGAATGATTATGTTAAAAGGGTGAAAAAGAGAAGAAGAAATAGGCCTATATAAAGTGCTGAATATGGATACCTCTTTGTACACACTCAAAATGTTTTGATAAAACATTATAATTACCAAGATTACACATTCTGCAAAAAGTGGTAATGGCCTCACACTTCGACCCAAGCATGGGTCTTTCTCAGAGGCTGAAAATACAAGTTCTAGCGACTATCATCTTAAGGGGCTTGTCACACAGGGCAATTGTTACTGGCAACCTGGAAGCAACCAACTGCACCGCACGCAAAAGGAACACTTTGGTAGCACAGGAGTGCATTTTCTAATAATGTCTTACAATCCTCAAGAACATTAGATGAACATTAAAATGTGAATGCCTTTTCTTCTTGGAGATTGCCTGGAACTGGTTGCCTGTAGATTGCCTCGTGTGACATGGGCCTTAGGTTTTAAGGACCTTGAGACACGAGAGGCAATTTACAGGCAACTACTGTCAGACAATATCAAAGAAGAAAGAACATTCACATTAAATGTTCACATAATCTTAGTAAAGGACAGTAAGGTGATGTTCAACAAAATGTATCTTGTCGAACCGAAGTTTTCATTTTGAATGCAGTAGAGTTGGTTGCCTCCTAGTTGCACGTATACAAATTGTCACGCGCGACACGGCCTTAAGATTGCTTTTATATATAGCTTCCACGGATCATAACCTGAAGATAATTAACGGGTTTTAACCTGATGGGACAGCCTGTTCAGTATCACCACAAATACACTTCAACCGTTGGTATCGCTGTTTTTTTCCCTATTATTACTATTATTTAATTGCTATTATTAGAAAGCACCACCTCATCGCCGCCAGCGGCGGAAGTAAATACAATTACAGGAGATAACAGTTAGTAATAAAAAAAAACATAAAGCGAAAGTACTGTTGTCACTAGTATAGCGATGGGGTTATGATAACAAAAAAGGGAAAAACACAACACTAAATATTCAAACTGTAAAAAAAATGATGTATGCCTTTTGGACTGGTGGGTGACTTGGTTCAAAACAAGAGATCTGATGAGTTAAAATAAACAAACAAAAACAAAGCAGCACTTAGGAAAGGCGCAGAAATGGGTTGTGAAATGTTTATTATTATTTTTTAATTTCGATAAAAAAAAACATGTCAGCCGTTAGGCTGAATTGCGTTTTAAATTTACACTTTTACAAAATAAACAAAAACAGCAGGAACAATTTAAGCAACACACGTTCACAAGTTGTAGTGAAAGAAGATATTACTTCTTGGATGTTGGCTTAGTAAAGAAGAAACTCCGACCCGGGTCAGTCTCGGGCGTTGTCTGGTATCATTAACCATCACAATCATTACAGGGTCCTAGTCTTCATGGGTGCTCCGGCAATGATGGACATGATCTCATGAAGACTTCATCTCTCCACGAAAGTTTACTTTTCAGTGACGGCGACAGGATTTGGTCACGTCCGGAGAGAGGATCCAGTCTCTGCCTCGGATGATGGTTGGTGCTGCGGTCGTATGATGGCTGAGTTGAGACAGAGCTGTTGATGTAGTCACACATCTCGGTGAATTGAGATGAGGCAACACTAAACCTGGAAGGGTAAGCCATTAGCTTCTTGAACAAATCCAGGTGGGACTGAGACTCCAGATACAAGGCTTCTTGTGAACAAAGGATTCCACAACGATTATCCCATCCATCCTCCAACTCACTAATCCCCCGCCCATGATCCCCGCCCATTCCCCTACAAGCTCCAGAGACACAGTTCGAAGCTGTGTGTGGACACCCTTGCTTCCAAACTGGTGGGGCTTGTATTCTACCTGCCGCTCCACAACTACATGCTCCACCCAACTCCCTTCCCACGTCTTCACCCCTGAGAAGATGATCAAAAGGGTAGACATCAGAATTGGGAAACTGTTGCCTCTGAGTGGGTTGCTCCTGCTCACTTGGGTACAAACCTTGCAACTGGTGTGGGACCACGTTGGGTATGTCATGGAGATCGCAAACTGTGTGTTGTGGCGCTATTCCCGATGCAGTAGGTATTGTTGATGTGCTGGGCTGATACAAGTTGGGCTGACATATTTCTTCTTGGGACAGGTCTTTCATCGGTCGCTTCCACAAATCAGGATGATCATCTAATGTGGGAGCAGTCATCACGCCTAAAGTGTTAAAGAAAGAATAGAGCCTTTATGAAAAAGGAGAAAAAGGTTCCTTCGAAGAGGGCTTGATGTGATTGATTATCAAACCGCGCTCATTTTGGCTACAGGAGCTGCATACTCAAAAGGAGTTGACGGTGTTCCATAAAGGGCTAAAGGCCCTATGAACAGGTCAATATTGAAAGGCCTTATGATACAAGTTTAAAAGTCCCTAATAAAAGTCCCTAATATATGTCTATTATTATTATTATTATAAAGTGGGTAATTGAAATAAATATTGAAGAAAACAAAATAAAGTATTAAAAGAAACATGTTTGTGAAGTGTCTATGGAAAATATAATGTTCATGTATCATTATCACATCTAATCTAATTGCGTGACTGATTTAAAATTTTAGGAAATGGCGATGTCTAGAGTATGTGGTTGTTTAGGCCGTCGATGTTCTAACTACTCTTATCATGCTCCCCTTTATTTCTCCTGTTATTCTGCAACTCTTCCATTTCCATGTCGTCAACGTTCCCCGTCAACCCCGCTTGCCCTCGCTTCTTCCATGAACGGATGCAGTAGGCACTGGCCGCCAGCAATCCAACGCAGGCCACTGGCCCTGCGATGACGGCCACGCGCCAGGTGGCATTATCGGCCTCTTGTCTGACCGACTGGAGGGATGGCTGGGTTGTTTGGGTCTGTGGTTGGGGCACTGATGACGACGTTGGGACTGGAGACGTTCTGGTCTGTGTTGTGATATCTTTGTTTGCCTGAAGACGAGTTGTTCGAGGTTGCGGGACTGCTGTAACAAAAAATATATCTATAAACAATGGCAAAGATTACATAATGTTTTTGAGAACCCGCTACCTTTATACGTAATATTCAGAGGAAAATTACACTCATTGGTTTTGGGAATGTACATTCATTTTTATCCTCTAGTTTTCAACAAACCATCCAAGAATCATTTGAAAACCAAATTAAAGTGACTTTGTTTTCGTGAAAACAACGTAAACCTTTATTTGTTTGTATTTTTTGGGGTTTTTGCCAGGGATTCTGTGTACACTCTTAAAAAAAAAAAAAAAAAAAAAAAGCAATAGACCGATCCATTAAGACCCGCCCCGTACGTGTTGACCAATCACAACCTTAAGTACGCCACTGCAAGTCCGACAAAAGTCCGACACAATAAAATCCTATTGGAAAATGTAAACATGCGTGCGCGTACTTATAGCGCGCGCGTTCATGTCGTGCAGTGTGGCGTTGAAGAGACGCACATTGTGCTGCCCAAGTATACGGTGGTGATGTAGCCAATGTTGTGATTGGTCAATATGTTTAGGGGGCGGGGCTTAATAGATCGGTCCATTGAATGAGCAGCTGTGATCCGTGGGTCTTCAATTTTCTCCACTTTGACAGTATATTTCAGACAGAAATATTTGTCTGTCATAGTGCCCGCACGTCTGCTTTACGGTCCGACTTACCTGCTGGTATATGGAAATCTGTATATCCAGTTTGACGACAGTTATTAACGCCGCACACTTCTGGATTGGTGGGTTTCACGACTACCTTCGGAAACAAACAAATTAATGAATTATTCCCTGTTTGGTTAACATTGTATTGCTGGCTTAAACCCGTCATGACTGTCTTTCAAGGGAATTATATGAAAATACGTTCACCGTCGGTACAACCACGGAGGTATTTTATAAAACAAAATTATGCCTAAGAAAAAGGCGGGCCGAGGAGATGGGGCATCTGACCAGGGGCTCTGGGTTGCAAGAGGTGCTTAAACAACAGCGGCGTAGCCAAGGGGGCCTGCGGGGGCATGTGCCCCCACAAACTTTCCAGTACCCCAAGGTGTCCTCCTCCCCCCCAAAAAAAAAATGTTGATAAATGTAATTATTTTTTTGTAAACACGGCCCCTGCAAGCAACCCCCCCCCCCCCCACACACACACACACACACTGGAAAGCAATGGCCCCAGTGAAAACAATCCCCGCTGCTCAACAATATAATATGGAAAATGACAAAGAAGAGGGGGGAATTTTTTTTAAATTGTTGTGTGATTTTGATTATCGTAGCCTTATAGGGCCATGTCAAACGAGGCAGGTTACATGCAAACAGTTGCAGGCAAGCGTAATTATTTGCAATGTAAATTTCACATCGTGGATCGGATTGTATGAAGAGACTGCTATAACACAAAACACGGTGGTGGTTGTGCAAATCGAAGTTTTTTTCTTCTCTTTCCTTTTTTTTCTTCTCATTTTCTGTTTGTTTCTTTTCCCCCTTTCCAGGCAGTGTATGGTTGCCCCCAAGTTGCCTGTAAAAGTTTCCTTGCATGGTGCGGCTCTTCCAATAATTACCTTCACACTATACGTTCCTTCAACCAGACCCGTAAACTCAGTCTGACCTATGACCAACCCCTCCGTATTCCGGGCATAGACACCGTTTAGATCCTGCATTGTATACCATTGACACAAAGAGCGTTTAAAATTCAGAAACTGGATATTTATTATCAGCCTAGACCTACATTTCTGATGAAGAACTTTTTTTCCCTTCTTTTTTAAAAATCAAAAGCTCCTTTCGAAACCGCGGCTTATGCGTCGTGGCCCCGGCTCAGGCACCGTCCGTTTGTTTGAAGTCCCGTACCAAAAGTGTACTTTTCAAAATTGCTAAGCCCAAGCCCAAGCCTAAACCGTGGTTTGGCCGAATAGACCAATCCATTAAGCCCCGCCCCTAACATTATTGACCATTCCCAGCATTGGCTACATCACCACTGTACGCACGTGGGCAGCACAATGTACGTCTCTTCAATGCCACATTGCACGACATAAACGCACACGTAAGTACGCGAACACATGTTTGCATTTTCCAATAGGATTTATCGGACTTTCGGTGGCGGAGCTATGAGCCATGAGCCATGAGCTATGAGCCATGAGCCATGAGCCATGAACCGAAGCCGGAGTCGGAGCCGGAACCGGAATCTACGCCAAGGCTTAGAAAAAGTCCCGAAACTAAATTGATCTTCGCGATTATATTTATTTTATGTAATTTGTAAGACAACATCATTTTCCTATATGAAAAATGCCAGGTGGAGAAAAATGGTAGGTGGGGTGTTTATGAGGCCTATACTGTCATGACCGTTTATACATACAAACAACACGTCCTTATAAAGTTGCATCCCCAGAGTGGTACGGTTAATAATCACGCGATATCTGTCAATGTTTAGGCTTGGGTCAGCCATGTCGAACAGGACCCGTACGCTACCGTTGCTGAAGACTGTGGTGGTGACATTCTCGGGTAGCCATTGTCCCGTCGTAACGGTAATGGAACGCCTTGAGGGAGAGGCTAGGGTTGCAAAAAGACAATTAGAATAAGGTTAACTGTTATAAATTTAAAAGAAAATAACATTTACATGAAGGCCTATACGGAATTTTGTAGTGAGTCAAGTGTGAGTCAAAGGCGGTCAGAGGGAGGCGTAAAAATATTGAATAAAATAATACAACAGCAACAGTAACAACAAACAACAACACCATCAACATTCAAAACAACGGCATCATCAACAATCCGGGAGATATTGGATATTGATTGATAGAAGATAAAAAATAACAGTATAAATGAACACTTTGGGGAAATTCAGAAGAGTAATTTAGATACCATAGACATAGGTTTGAGCAGAAGAAATCTGAGCACACTGCAACAAAGAGATCTGTAAGAAACAAACAAACAAACAAACAAAGATGTTGGACCAACAAAACATTATCATTTAATTGATGTAATAGTTTGATTGTTGGGGATAAAGATTGTAATTTAATTTTCATCATCACACCTTATCATTTCGAAGTGATTAAAATCAAAGCAGTTAAGCAAAGACTGTAAGGGCGGACATAGTCGGGCCCCCTGCATGGTTGATGGCGCACATCAATCAATATTCCTTATTGCCATTGCACACGAGGGACCAGACAATAATATGGAATGGCGATTTAAAGACATATTGAAGTGAACATGGACCCATTGCATAGAGCCGCTTAAGCAGACAATGATGCGTAACATGTTTCTGCAAAGCAAATAAACAGGATACCAGTCACAAACGGTAAAACACGTGACATTGTATTTTGGCTGGCAACCTTATTTTGGTAAGCATCATTTTGTTTGTGCTAAGATACTTTTAAGCAGCTCTATGAAATTGGGCCCTGTTCAAGTTCTGATTTTGTTTTCCCTCAAGCAAATTTGAATTATTAATATTTGACGTTTGCAATGTCGTATACTTTCTGACGGAAAATGTAATGTTTCAATTCGCATACAAATTATTAGGGACAACTGTTGGGTGGGGAAGTCTTTGTCAAGAATAGAAAAAATGAGAGAGATATTTTTAAAAAGGTACATGAGCATAGCAAAGTCTTTAGCAACAGCCGCGGCCGCCATTTTGGACATTTTGTTTGGAAAAAAATACATGCAAACCCTAGTAACAAGATCACTTTGCCACGATACAAATTTTGCAAAAATTAACTCTGAATTCCAAAGTTAACTTCTCTCTACTCTACATTACACTGATGCGCACAAAACACTTGTAATATTTTAAGTAAAATTTTCTCCGCTTCTTGGAACTGTATTTTGTAATTGAAATATGAAACAAGTTTTGGCTTTTGAGCCTATGCTGGTAACAGTATACTAATAATGCCGGCGCAGCGTACTAATCCCATTTGACGGGACACTATATGTGGCAAAGCCCACGGCAGGGCTCCATTTTGAGTTTCCCTTTTGAAACTATGCACTTGTTGTCAAATACGGTTGTCTATAATAGATCGCTTTAAAATGAAACAAAAAGTCTGCAAGATTCTCAAATTTTCTGTTTGACAACTTCCAAGTATATGTAATCAACTACGGTGGTTGCAATTTTATAAGCATCACTGCCAACTTTATCCTTTGTTGTGCATTGATTTTGTATTCAAAAACCATTCGCTTTGTTTTTGAAACAGATAATGATACGTGTTCAAGCTTGTTGTTTTTTCCTCAGTTGTTGCTTTTAGTGTTATTCGTCTAATGTGTGTTTGGCGTCCTTCAAAGTGAAATAATTATGGTTTTAAAACCTAAATATCCCGTTTTAGGACTAAACTGTTGAGTCGTGTCTTTTTATTATTATTATTATTGTTTATTTTATTTCATATATATCTAAATTTGTTGAATTAGTTGTTCTTCTAAAAATGGACAGGATGTATTTCTTAGTTTTAATATAATCTGCATGGTTAAAATGTAATCATTTCACAGTGGATAAAAACAGCAATGTACCGTCTACAAAATGATAAATGTAATAACTATACACGTAGGTCTATTCAAAAAAACAAAAACAAAAAGATCAGACACAGTCTTTTAAAAAAAACTTATTTTGACTATACAAATTTACCGTGGTGGTTGTACAACATTTTCTCCCCGCAGGACTTGGAGAGCGCTACATCGGCGCGTCAAAGATGAAACCGAAATAAATTTCTTTGTCCACACGGCACATACAATTATCACCTCATCTACAGTTGTTACATTATTATTACATTATAAAAGGAAAAAAATGTGATTTAAAAACTTTTCAAGATGCCTTGTTTCGGATACCGGTACTATAGCTAACAATTCTTCCAAAGTTTCACAGGTTCATATATTGCCAAAGTACATTCGGGGTAAAGTTGGGTCCGACTGCCAGTCGTATAAGTCATAACGATAAGGGCTCTATCGATGACTTACATGGCGATAGTTGGAAGACTTCAAAGGCAGGGGCAGTTGGGGTTGAGCCCTAATTCCCATCAGTTAAAAGTTTCACACACAATTTGGAGAACGTGGATGAGCCCAAATTATAAACTATTCAAAATGTGTGCAAAAAAAATACTTGCCTCCGCCATCACAACAACCAGTTGCAGCATGTGACGCGCTGGTGAACATCTGTAACCGACACTGCTAGTCATATCCATACCCATGATTGTGCCTCTAATAGAAAGTAACAGTTATACTAAAGAAAAGGAAGTCATGTGTGCTATCATTCCAGCGCATTTGTTTTACACCACCATTTCCCTGTATCCCTCCGGCAATTGTGACAAAAGTGATAATATTCAAAGCTATTATATCTGTACCATGGTGTGGTCTTTGCAGCAAAACTATAAATAGTGATACTCTGTTTTTGCGCAACCACATAACATCTATGGAATTGTTTTCATAGATTATTTAATACATCAATATTATCGAATGCGATTCAAGTAATGGGGTCCTGGCATTAACTTTCATAAACAATCTTTCGCCTACAATGAAAATGTAAGTTTAGCCGGATCATGGCAGTATAACTTTTTGAAGAACAACATTTTCAGTCGGATATAGTAGGCCTACATTAAAACAACATTCTCTCCGAATGGGATGAGAGGATATGAGGATGTTGGATTTGAATCAATGTCTTAATATATTCTTCATATTTTTTAAATCAATTGCTATGTGTTTTAAGCCATTTATTTACCATGCCCTCTGAACGTCTATTTTATACTTACAATTTGTTTTTGTCTAGGGACACAAACATTATTGTAAAGCTCTGTGGCAAATGCACGTCTGGGAACATGACTTGGGAACCGGGAATAATGCGTGTTGCCTCGGTAATAAAAATCAATATTCTTAATTGGCGTGCAATATTAAACCTTATTATAGATTGAATCCATCGGGAAAGCTCTTGTTTCAACGCTACGCTTACACAGTCCAAACGGAAAAACAAAAGCAAATAAACAAATACTGGCAGTGGCGTAACCAATTTCATGGGATGGGGAGCAAGGGGGGCAAGACATAATTTGGGAGCTATTTAATGTATCAAATCGTTAACTTTTTTTATTTATTTATTTTATCTCATTTATTTTATTTTGTATTTGTTTATTTATTTTTTATTTATTTATTTATTTATTTTTTTTAAATTTATTTATTTATTACTATTATTGTTATTATTATTATTATTATTATTTTTTTTTTTTTGGGGGGGGGGTCTATGGAAATGAAAAAATGAAAAAAAATCCCCAATTTACGTCACCCACAAACACTGGGTGCTTAGGCCTATATTTTAACTGTGAGCATACTAATTTGATACTATTTCAAGTTTACCGAATCTGTCAAGGAATTCCTCTCACAAAAGGGACAATGAAACAACAATGCCACTGCCGTCAAGATTTTCAATTGGGATTTTTTTTGACTCGATTCTAAAAAAGGAATCCTTAAAAAAAAATTGATTTCTTTTTCGAGGATGGCAATTCTTAACTGCAGAATAAATTGCCCTTCCCAAGTCAAATTCCTACATTTGCTACAGAGAAGCCCTGCAATCAATGTTTTTGTCCCTTGTTTGTTCTTCCTCTTCCTATCTTTGGTAGAATTTTCAACCCCTTTGTTTCTGCTGATCAGTTAACGAAATACAAATGGATTGAAAACTAACGCTTTCGTATTACATAGCAATGTTTTAAATCAAAAATGAAAGCTTATTCTTACCACCTACGTGTAACTTTAAACCAATCAGTTATTGTTATTTCTAGGGTGTGTGTTTTTCTGAACAGCGCCCTCTACTCACCTCAAAATGGAATTCGTAAAAGGAAACACTGTCGTCCGTGGGAAACAAACTTTGAGCTCTGTGCTCTCTAATCTAGTCTTATATATACCGCTTCTTTGGATCTGAATGAAACAAATTTGTTTTGATTGTAAACGAGGAAAGGATAGCCTAACTATGACCGGATGGTAAACGTGCAGCCATGGGTAGTAAAGAGGTAAGCAAAGCTTCCTTTTCTTTGGTGCATTACTGTTTTCAGTTTCACAACGCTACTTTACACATTTTGAACAGGCAAAACTCCACAGCACGTCTCGCGCCTGTTTCCCCCGTGTCCCAACTTCCGTGGTTACGGTACACAGTGACGAGCTGTCCACGGACGGGGGAAGGAAGGTAAAGGTCATCTCTGCTTATGAAGCTGTCGTTGAGTTTAGCATTTCAGCTCAAATTTGTTCGGAATTTACGAACAGTCAAGACTGTGTTGATGTTCCTGTCAAAATTGTTTAATGGGTTAATTGTTTCGCCCGACTGACTCTTTGTCTTTTTCTTGTGAAATAAATGTTAAATCGTGAAGAAACTATTGTCTGTAAACCATTTTGAGATTATGGTTGAAACAATGCCATCAGTCACACTATCTGGTTTGGGTATAATTGTCTACATTACACCCAAAATACACCCAAACCAATCAGTGCACTCCTAGGCTATAGTGTTCACCTTACCTCAAAAAGGCTTTAATGGAGGTAGAATTTAAAATAGAATGGACTGAACTGGTAAAAAAGAAAAAAAATAGTGACAAGTTGTTTGCTAGAAACAGAACATTTGATTTTATTTGTGTTTCAATTTAATTAAACTTTAAAAACAAAGTGGTGATTGGAAATTTTTTGAGAGAGAAAAAAGAGTTTCAATCAGATTCTCTGAGAACTCACTGATCCCTAGTACCAGTCCTCCACAAAAGGAAATATTTCTGTCTGAAATAATGTAAATTTTGAGAAAATAACATTTGAAAGCCCCGGTCAGGATCACTTTTTGTGTTTGCTTTGCTGGTATTCCAATTATTCCAAGTTTGGATTGTTAAAGTCGTTGCTACTTTTTCTAGCTTGCGGCGGTGAACACAAATGGTGCTTTTTCAAGACCTTCTTAACTTTACCTTTTCAACATTTTCAACCAAGTTTACATCGGTAAATGTTCAGTTTCTTCACAAAGGTGCATATGTACCGGTAGAAGTTGGGTTGATAAAAAGGTCTTGGCCTTGCGGCACCTTTAAAATGTTCCTATAGACTTTAAGATTTTCCAACGGAAGTCCCTTTGTAAAATGAAATGGCCTTGCCCGCTCAAAGATGAAATTCCAGGCCCGAACCCTAAGGTAAAACTGACTGCAAAGCAAAAAAAGATCCTTACATCACTTTGTTGTATGCTTCAAGATTTTTCAAAATTTAATGGAAATTCAGGCCACGAATTAACCCATGGTACCCATGGCGAATGCCATGGTGACCTGTGCTTTTGCTGCGATGGCCTGTACAAAGTTCCAATACATTCCACTTTCCTCACAGAAGTGTTCCTTACAAGAGGAAAATTGCCTTGCCCCATTCAAGAGAAAAGTTCAAGGCCTGTGTACAATTATTGAGTGTGATGCTTGTTGAAGTGACTTTTAAAGGGGATGGGCCATGGTGATTGATGTTGGCGTTGTTGTTTAGTTTTCTGCTTTCTATGATTTTTGCATCGGACAAACTTTTCTTTTGTGACATTAAATTGGCAAAAGAAGTGATAGTTGAGTTTTTAGTCCTTTAACTAGCCCGCCGCCTAAATTTATTAAAATCCCGGAAATGAGGGCAGCAAACAAATCATGACGTCACTGGAAGTACATGTACTGAATCCCCGGATGGTCACTGAGCAATGCTTCAATGAGTAACAACAAACAGCCGTTTGACAGAGGAGTACTGCCTGCAATGTCACTATTCTTTAAAATTTCTAGAGACAACTTTCAGGCACCGACTGCTGTTGTTCTGATTTTGGCTCGAGGCGGAGGGGGGGGGGGGGGGAAAAGAGGCTCGGAAACTGCTGTTGTAAACGAATAACCACGCATTCTATAATTCTGTCACCGTTTTTTTGTTGAATACATAAGTGTATTTAGGGATGTAAAACCTTTTTTTTTAAAGAGAGACTACTAGCTTGGCCCGTCCTCCTTTAAAAAAAATCTGGACTATTACAACGAAGTGAATCCTACCACAGGATTACAATCAGCAGTTGCTTTTCAGTATGTGTGAGGGGGACTCAGGGCCATGCTTTTAATTAATTACATGTACCTAGATTTTTTAGTTGGGGGGGGGCACCTTGGGCACGCTGGAAATTTGTGGGGGTATGTGGGTCCCCTGTGGCTATGCCAATACATGTGTAGGTCATCTGTCAAACTTACCCCCAAAAAATCAATATTAGGGAATTGGTAATTGATAGTTTGTTCATTTCCAAACTCTGCTACTCAACACCTGAAAAGTCAATTTTTTAAAACGAAAAGTTCTAGTATTTAAAGATGTATCATATTGTGAGTTCTTGTAATTTGAGTTTGACTGAGCAACCTTTGAACTCCCATATATATTCCTGTCTTATCTCACACTGTCATCAATAAACCATTCCTGGTGCATTATTTCCACCAGGCACTGATAGTGTCTATGGTAGCCATTCATGGGTCAGATCCTATTGTGAATGAGTGACATCATATTGATCTGCTTACAGCAAGTTGTATGGCCGTGCCCTAGAGTCCATTGGGCAAGGTGTAACCTTGATGAGTCTGTACTACCATGGAGGGAGGAACTCTGCAATGAATTTGTCCCCCCTGTATAAGCCTGTATATCACACCCTTAGGATAAACCATAACCCCCATGAGCCGAGGTGTATCATACCTACATGTAGGCCTACCAATACCATGGAGCTTAGTGCATCGAGGTCACCCCTGATTGACCCCATAAAGCTTACCCATTTGTACCACACCACAGGATCTCATTCTTCCTCCATGATTAAACAGTATTGTACAGAAGTTGTCTTCTGTGGTGCATCAATATCCCTATAAGATCTATGGTGTGATGGAGCATGACGTTAGAGTGAAACAGTCATTTCTCCATTGAGGAATGAAAACCCAGGGTTCCTCTCCTCTGCTCCCTAACAGGCCAACACAGAAACCGTTGTAAACAGAAATTGAAATTATTATTACATCAAGGGAAAAAGAACTCTTGAACTTGGTAAAAATAAGGAGGGTACCAAATGTCTATAAATTTGATAAACTTTCTCTAGAAATGATGCAATTTAACTCGTTTTTTTTGTACCGTCTTTATTTTCTAGATCTATCCATGTCTCTCCCTCTACATTTTTGTGTAAATATTACCCTATAGCAATTAGTAGGGCTGATACTTTGTGCCTGTAAGGGCAAGGCAGTTTTTCTTTGTAATTTTCTTTGAGGGATATTTTAATTTCTCCTGGAACATTTCGAGGAGCACCAAGGCAATAAACAGGGGCAGCATGGAGGCAATTGCCTTTGTTGCCTCCTTGAAGTATCAGGCCTGCTATAGTTTAATTACCTGCGATTTTGTCGCTTGTTTTGTTTCCTCTTTCTGTTTAATATCTAGTTATAGTTTTGTATTTTTTTATATATAATGATCAGTTGAGATGGATGGGTTACCCTGTATAGAGATGGTTAAAAATAAATTAGATAACTAAATGTTAAATCTTGACAAACAAAAATATTGAATATTTTTGTTTCAATGTTGGGCTGAGAAAGACATCTTCATATATGTCAAGATTGTTCACATACAATAAGGGAAAGATACTGAGCTTCAAACTGTCAAGGGTGTCTAAGAAAAATACGTACAAAAATTGCTCTTGGGAACCAGGTTGGAAATCAGGTTGCCTTTCACCTCTGTGGACCCCGGTTCAAATCCCACCTCAGATTGGGTATTCAGTCCCTACCTGATTACATTGGTTTTCCCTACATTTGGGGTTTTCCTCCCAAATTTAAAATTGAGTGTTTCTTCATCGACTCCTATTCATACTTTTATGGCGCTTGTGCTGTTGGATGTGTAAATAAATAAACAAATAAGTAGTGAAATGAAGAAACAAAAATTGGGGAGGGATACCGTTTTTAAATAAATAAATTAGAGTTTTCCTTTCCTAAGGAAATACGATCACTCTCATATGGGTAAAGTCCTACATCTGTATAAAAACAGAAATTGAAAGCTCTGTAGTGAAATGAAAAATATATTGGCAGGGGCATAAATAATCATACACCAAGGTTAAATGCATGGAAGTTAACCTGAAACTGCAGTTTTTACTTCACAAAAGAAATACGGTTGCTCTCTTAAAAGCAACAAAGAACCGAAATTGAAAGCACCATTATGATTGCGCTAATGATGGACAGATACTGTTTCAGATTGTCAGTGTATCTTGTCCTTGAGTTGGGATGCTTGCTTTAGTTCAGTTCAGTTCTTTGTTTTGTGTGGCAACTACAGTGTTCGATTGGATTACCTTGTTCGTCTTTTTTTATTTGTTGTGTGGCAGGGGAGTGACAAAGACATACTGGGGTGTATGGAAGCAAAATTTCCTCAGCGACACTTTTCTTTTTTCCGACGAGGTTTATGGAAGCCAGTCTGCTGATTATCTTGGACACACACTTGTGTATTTTTAATGTAGTGAAACCACTAAACATTTGAGCAACTTTTACAGCAATGGCTCAAAAGAAATGTACAATGCACCAGTTGGACATTCCAGTGAAGATAATCCCTTCGAATATTACTAGTACTAGTAGTACTTGATGTCCAACTGAGGTTCACAATGCCAACTGAGGAAAAGTTATTTGAGTACAATAACATACACACACCCCCGAACTGCAAAATTGCCAAAAGATTGACACATGTATACCACAGAATGGAAAAACATTACAAAACATCAAAATTATTTGGTGACCCTTGTGACAATTTAAATTTATGACATAATAGTTTGGCAAAAAGGTGACAGGTACAGCATGACGCTCAAAGTTAGGAAAGAGTGAAAATTTATATCAAGGACAAACAAGAGTCTAAAGGCACTATAATGTGGTTGAGACATTGTAGTGTACATGTCTCTCCTTATGAGCTGTGGTGGTTCTGAAAAGAACTGGTGGTTTAACAACTCAAAATGTTTCTATCAGTATGCTCTGGTCGTCTTCAGGAGAATGTCAAGTGCAAATGTTTCTTGGTGTTGTTCAGTCAGTCTTCCTGCCATTCAGATTTTCTTTCTACAGTAGCATTATGATGCCATGGTTAGGAGTATCTTGTTTTGATGTTTCTGCTTGACTTCCCTTTGCGTTCGAGCTTAGTCCATTGCTTAATGAGCTGAAAAAATGGCTACACACTTGACTGATCAAAGGAAAGTTCCAAATAACTGACAAATGGGACTTGATTAGAATACAATGCGCTGACAATTTAATGCCAGGAAGTTTTTAATAATCTAGATTGTCAGTCTTCAGGTTTAGTTATATATTTCTTTTCTTTACCCAAGGTTTGCCCAAACATTTAAAACTGGTTCCCATTGAGTTGTTCTTTCATGCACAGCCGATTTCTAAATTCAAATGGCAACTGTAGGTGAACTAAGCCTAGCCGCTGATTTTCAATGGCCTTTTCGGTGGCATAAAACTATATTCAGAAAAGTCAGTGGGATTTTCCCTCAATCGTAGTGAGTTTTATTGTCAGTGGAAGTATTTCATGGTGGTATTACAAAGGGGGTATTCTAGTTTTATTTACTGCGTTACCAGGACCACAGACTAGCAGTTAGGTTGACGCTTGCTCCAGGCATAATGGCTTCTCTTGCTTTGTACAAGGAGTTGTACTGTATTTATTCTTTATTCATCTTTTTTTTCAAATATATAGGTCATGGTTCACGGTTAATTTGTTTTCTTCATAGTGTTGAAAGCATGGATAATGTCAGTCAAAACGTAAGAAATAGTATAAATCTGGAATGGGAGACTTTTGAGATATAGCTGGCGCCCCAGTAATTGGTCCTTTATAGCGGGCGCCCCAGTAACCGATCCTTTTCTATTGCTCTCATAATAGAAAAGGACCAGTTACTGGGTTGCCCGCTAACGTCTCAAAAGTCTCCCATTGGTATGAAACAAGTGTGGTAGTTCAGAAGAAATCAAACTTGTCAGACTTGAGCATTAAAGGCAGGGTTTACACTAGAGAGCTATTTACAGTATAAAACACTGTGAGAATCGGTTCCCTTTAAAGTAATTTGGTTTTTAGAGAAAAAGATAATGTTTTGCCCGAAAATTTTAATCTGAGAAATGATGCATGAATCGTTTCTCACGGAAAGAAAAACATGCAGTTTCAGCATTTTCAGATCCTTCTGCCTAGAAATAACTGCTCCAGATTTTCGACGATATCTTACAAATTATGCTACCATCTTTTTAAACAAAATTTTTCACAGGTTAGTTTTATGGTAAATATATTACAATTACATGTACATAGGAGTGAAACAAACGTCCTTGTCCAAATACCAAAAGTATCCCTTACCCTTAAGCATGTATGTTCAATGAGCTCTCAAATGAGTTGAGTCTGGTCTAATATTATTATTTTTCATTTTAGTATTATTCTTACATCTTTCCTGTAATAAAACCAAGGAACCCTGAAAAGTGCCTTGCACTGTAACCCAAAGTCTTGAACATACTTAGAGAACGTAATGAAGAATAGAGTAGAGCTTGTACTACGGGGCTTCAAGACATAATTGTACTCCCCCAACAGTGAGCCTACTCTTAGGAAGGTTAATTAGTTACAAAAAATAAGACGATACTTGATAATACATTAACCTATAGAGGAAAAAAATAGCTCTAAGCTAGTATTTTACTTGAAGACAACGTTTAGTTTCAATAAACTGATTGGGAGAAAAATCACGAGAAAGTTTTTAATCAGAACACGTAAATTATGTATGTCAACGCTATCACTATCAACGCTACAAAAATATGTATATTTTTGTTACCTCTAAGATGTCCATGAAGGATGTCCATTATTTGTTAGCTTCCTTTTACTCTCTAAATGTTAAAGAGTGAAAAATTCACTCTCTTGCCCGAGTGGTGTCATTTTGGCTCTTTTGAGAGTGAAACTCACTGAGCATCACCCTTTACCATGATTCAAGTTGGAAACACCCATATTTCACTCTAAAAAGAGTTGGGCCCCCCCCCCATGGCTCTTTGCAAGAGTGGTATGGCAGACAAAAAAACAAGTGTATTTTTTGTTTACTTTTTAACATTTAGGGAGTACACATCATTGACGTTCAATACAAGGGATATGGCCAAAACATGGCAGTCTCAACCCATAACAGTTCACAAAAGTCAACAAGCTTTTTCAACTCTCCCAGGTTGTTACAGTCTCAATAATGTCCATGGTTTATTTAGACCAGTGGGTTGCTGTACTTTTTTTCCCCATTCCTCTTCTCTGAGGTTTCAATTGCCCTGGCTATTTTCTGATATACTTACTCTTTGAACTCAGAGAATGTTCATTTGGGAATGGTTGTTTCATAGCGTAGCGTGATAGGTAATATTTCCATTCTGTTGCAGATACTTTGGAGTCACCTCTAGCTGTACTTTTCTCTTCCTCTATTATCAGATTTCATGTAAACCCCATTGACCTTGCTATTTTCTTCACACATTCCCTTTGAACTCAGAGAGTGTTTGTTTGGGAATGGATGTTTCATAGCACATTGTGATATTTAAGGTTGTATACATTTTGTTGCAGATACTTTTGAATCACCTCTATTGTTGGTTTCTTATCGCCTGTTTATTTCTGGAATTGTTGACAACTGTAATACACATGTAATAATATACAGTCCGCTGTCCTGCACCGGATCCAGGCTTTTGTAACCATTGATTTGAGGCTGAGAGTGTAATTGTTAGTAATGTAATGGAATATGTTTGAAAGTGTAGTCAACTTAAATACAAAGTCTTCTCATAAACATTTTCTGTTCAGAAGTCTGATTATGAAAGTTGGTCCGCTGCAGTGGCGTAGCCAGGATTTTTTCGCCGGCGGTGGGGAAGGGTGAGGGGGGGGGGCACAGGCATTGATTTTCAGTGGCACCATGTTTTTTAATGAATTACAAGTACATGTATGTACATTTTTTCTGTGGGGGCACTGGAAATTTGTGGGGGGGGGGTGGCTTGTGCCCCTGGCTACACCATTGGTCTGCTTTATTTGATGTAGACATCTCAGGGTTAACCCTGTCATTTGTGGTTCTTGGCAAGCACCCTTTTCCTACGAGTGTAGCAATGGTTAAGTTGGCTTTTGATGAGGCATTCCTGGTTTCATTAACAGAACAGATAATAATGATGATAATAATATTAGCAACCAAGGTTGTCACACAGACACAAATAAAAGATGTCCTGATTAATATCAACTTGCCCTACTCTAAGTAACATTTTCCGTCGAGTTCACCAAGTGTATGGTTGCGCAACTGTGCACAGAACTGGGTACTGTGTAGATCTTTATTCACCACATGATATCATACTGCAGGCTGGCATATTTCTTGTTATACCTGCATGTTTTTTTATAATTCAAAACCGCATGTGGATGATATTAAATGATCAGACAGTAGGAGGGTTAATTGCAAGTAGCGAGACTCCATTATGGCACATTATGTGCCGCAGAGTCTAATAATTAGGGCGCAAGGTAGACTGTGGTGGCTGAGTGTACAAGCCAGGGATTCATTGTTTACGGTTGCCAAAAATGCATAGCAACTGTAGCCATAGGTGTACACTGGGAGTGTTGCTGATCAGATAATAACTCACTCACTCGTTAATGTTGAATTATGTTTGCATAAGGGATATATAACAAGAGTACTGAGCAAACAGCCACAGACGAACCCCATGCCAAAAGATTAATAACAATTCAATGCTAGTGTGTTGATCCATCAAACTGATTTATCACTGAACAAGCAATGCATCCACTGAATGAACACTGACAATTCTTCTGAATCTTGGTGTAGTAATACAACATTTAAAAACTTTGAGGAAAATATGTTTCATGAAACTGTTTGTTGTGTCATTTTGCAGTGACAAAAAAGAAAAATTGACAGAAAGATCTTTTGCAAAAGAAGATTTAGTCCTTGTCTAACCTGTCATGTTCCCCCCCCCCTTAAATATTGACAGGGTGTTCAATTCTTTGCATGTGTACATCATTGTTACTGTTTTCAGGAAGAGCCACATGTTAAAATGTCAAAATATCGATTAATACAGGAAGGGGGCGTATATCTCAATAAACCCCAATAATTGCATTTTGCATTTTCACGATGAGTTACACATCCCCAAAGATGCTTGTAATCCATTGCAACAGAAGAGCATAGATGTAGATGTAGGTCAAATCGTTTTCGTGAGATCACGTGATATGCGTGTCCCACACATGTGTGATCACCTGTCCCTTTTCTATGTAAAAACACGATATTCAGATGGGTGTATGAGTGGGTCATTTCACTTTTGAGGCTTCACGAAGAGACACAAATCTTTGACATAATACTATGGCAATTAGCCAATATTTTAAAAGAAATCAGTTATTCAATGGGGAGGTTAAACTTTTTACAGAATCATATGAGGGGTCTTAAACTGCAAACTGTGGCTTTCGTAAATATTTGCAGTTCAAAGCTAAGCACGGTGTAAAATGTAAATCTCAATCACTTCTTTTGACAATGGCTCTTTGTGAAAAGGGTGACAATATGTATGATTCCAATCAAATTCGTCAGAGTCTGAAGTCTGAATTTTAGTTGTTGTTGTCAGTGTGGTACTGTTGTTATGTATTTTTCTAATTTAATCAATTTAACATATTTGAATTGTAAATGGTTGGTGAATAACTAAATCAATAGATTTATGTATGTTATATACATTTTCAAATCATCAAAGAAGATGTCATTATCTTTTAGTAATGGATAAAATGTTGAACTGAAAGGTGCAAATTTTGTCACATCGTTACAATTAACAGGGAAAAATAAAAAAACACCTTGAAGATCCTTGTTGCCAAACAGTTGGCTGTTTAATTTAGGTAAGTAAATGGGAAATAATGTGACTTTGGTTTTCGATCCTGTTCTTAGTGATAGTACAACACTTTTAAACAACCTTTGAATAGAGTCATGTAAACACGTTGAAAGCTTCCCACAAGCCGGGAAACCCATTTGTAATACACTGATCCATTAAGCCTCACCCCTGAATGTAGTAACCAATCACAGTCGTAAACACACACCCAAAAGACTGAGAAAAGTCTGACACGTTATCCATAAAGCTATATAATATACAGTGGCGTACCCAGAAGGGGGCCCTGAGCCTGCCGCTCAGAACTCTTACCCCCTCCAAATGAGATAGATGATTCGAGACATTAAACAGCCCGCCCAATTAAGTCTTTGCTCCTGCTTGCTCCCCCACCCCCTCCCAAATAAAAAGTTCTGGTTACGCCTTCTGTATATTATAGCTGTATGGTTTTATTATAATACTTGGGGTGTGATCCCTGGCTTTGTAATGTAGCAATTTCAGGTTGAGTGACACCCCCAAATAAAGATATTGACAAAATAGGGAGACCACCAACATTAGGGTTTAGATTGCTCAGTTGGTAAAGTGCCCGTACAATTTTGATTTTGACTTTGGAGGATTGGGGTTCTTTCCAGCCGGGAATGTCAATGGGTTTAAAGAATCAGTCTGTTACCAATATCACAAAGTAAGGGCCTTCACTTCCCTAATCTTGACTTCACACACTCATTAGTTGTTGATGAGGACTGGTGTGTAATAATATTAGCATTACCCTTAGTCTTGCCCCCAAAAAGAAACTCTTCCTTTTTATCTTAACAAACTCTTGTTACAAGATCTGATTGTTTTTGTCGAAAACTGAAAGTCCCCATGAAAGTACATTGTTTGTTTAATCAGGAAAAGATAATGAATAGAACAACATACTAAAACAACAATGTGTGTTTCACCATGCACGAACTACATCCCTTTTTTTACATAATGGGAGACTTTAGAGGACATAGGCCTACGAGCCGGGGGTGGGGGCAATTTTGGGCAAAACAGTGGGGAAAATTTGGGCAAAGCAAGAAGAAAAAAAGTAAAAAAATGCATCTTTTTGTTTAATTGATACTTGTGTTTTTATCTGTGTAAAACTTTGGGCAAATCAACCTCTCTGTCCCCCCTCGACCAGAGAGTCCCATACGCCTATGTTTGAGGACACTAGGTGGCAGCGGACTTACCAGGTAAATCCATCGTCCTCGGAAATGTGCGCATGCTCAGAACTACGCAAAGCCTGGAAAATTACCTGTTAATTCTGGTGCCATCTAGCATTCCAAAGTCTCCCATTACTGTATCCCCTGCATGCTTGGTTTGAAAAGCCACACTGACCGGCTGATAATACCCACTGATGAGTGACGACTGGCCTGAATCCATTGCTTTTAGCATTTGGTCAGTAACAACTAACATCAAAAGTTAATAAGTCCAGCCGTTAATTGCTTTTTCAGTTGATATTTAATACTTTTCAAATATAAACTTCATCTTAAACAAATTCTAAAAGGAAATAAAGAATTATAGTTGTAGTCTTTTAAAAATATTTCTTGGTCCAGCAAATGTTCTTGGCTATGAGACCTGCAGGCTAGTGAATTTTTATTTGAGTCTTGCCCTGCTATTTATAAGAATCGAGCCAGGCAGGCATCACCATTTACTGCGTCTTGTGATTATCTGCTCTAGAAAGCAGAAAGTCACTGGTTCGATAGGACCCTGAGGTGAATGAGATTATTTTTCCCGCAAGGCTCAGCATTACACAAAGTAGAGCAAAAATTTAATTTTTTTTTTTTTTTTAATGTTTGGGGGGGAACAAAGAAAAATTGACCAGAACGGGATTTGAACCTTGCAACCTCCGGAAACGTGCCAGCCCTCTACAACTGAGCTATCTAGCCCTAATGTTGGCGATCTCTTTATTGGTCAATATCTTTGTTCAGGGGGTGCCAGTCAAAAACCATACAGTCAACCTAAAACCGCCATATAATCAGGTTCACACTCAAGTTTACAATACAACCTGGGAGGCAGCAGTACACGGATCACCTGAAGGGGATGCGACTTTTTATTCCAAATATCAAGCCATAAACTACAAGGGAAACTGATTGGGTAAATGTCAATGAAATTTTGGGGTGAATAAAAATGTTTTTGTTTGTTTTGTCTTTCCCGGAAACATTCTTCATACCGATACATAAATAATTATTTTAAGCAATGGTGTAAAATTATTAAAATAAATGGGTTTTGTTTTTTTCTGAGTAGGCATGCCTAAAGGAAAAAGTCATGACTGGTTTAGAGTGTATTTTATACCAATCCGCAAGTTTTAAACATACATACATGAAGAAACCATTAGGGTGTTATGTGAATTGCAAGCACAAAGTGTGACGAAATTGTACTTTGGATTACAACTGTAGAACTGAAAATGAATGAATATCCCCAAACATTTTTTGTTGATAGAATTCACACATTCTGAAGTACCTACTTTTTCACTCACAGCAAACTATTTTGGATATTTTTGTTGAATCTATCACACTCTAGCCCCGAACCCTCGACGATCAAACTCTCGTTCATCACGCAAAAATACTCAAGCCAGACACTCATCCCCATAGTTTCTGTTTGCACAATTTCTTGAACGATGCAACGCTTGTAAAATTGAAGTGCACACACAGATGGTCATTGGTACATGGATTAACAGGTACCATGTAATGATTGCATTTGATATGTTTCACTTATGAGGGTTGCTTGGTTTAAGTTGTTCAGACAGGGCGTCATAAATAATAATAATAATAATAATAATAACAGGCATTTATAGAGTGCTCTTACTGCAGCGCTTTACAAGAAAAACAGTTAAATTAGCTAGTGTGTAGACCTGTACATGTATGTAATCAAAATTGATGCCATATTGGTCTTTACTGTAGATAGTTTATACAGCAATAATAAAACTATTGGAATATTTCAAAAGAAAAAAAGGCTTTCTCAACCGTATTAAAATTTACAAGATCATAAAATGATATGTATGTACATTTAATACAAGATAATCACTGCATATTTTGAGGATTTGCATCCCTACCAGAGTGCATGCATTTTTTTGTGGCAGGACTTGGTATGCATTATATATGTACAGCACTTCATCAAGGTGTAGGTTCCCCCCTTCAACAAACCTTTTCTTTTATTCCTGAATGTACTCTTTGAAAAAGTAAAGTAAAAAATCTGGAAATATTAATCAGTGTGTTTTTTTTGTCTCTTTGTGAAATGTTTGCATTTTTTATTTGATTCATGTTGTTGGTAACTTTTTGTATACATTTTTAATGTGATTCAGTTTTATTTGTTTGCTTTTTGTACTTTGTAAAATGTTCGCTGAACAAATGATATTATATTTGTGTTGATCATTGATGTATTTTAATTAACGTTTCATTTGCTGAATGTAGTGTTTTATTTATATTCAACTACACAGTGTTGGTCTGAATAATTCCGCTTTTTCAAGAAATATGTTTTCTTTTAGATTTCATATTCTGAAAGGGAATACATTAGCTATAGTTACAAGACTCTGAATTATTACATAAATACTTTATGTGCCCGGTAAAAGGGCACACGCATGCCCTTTTACTGGGCACATAAAGAATTTTGGCCCAGTAGTTAACGGAAGTAAGCAATAAAATGGCTCCTGACATGAAAAATATGGCATTATTGTTACACATTTGTTGCCCAAAGGCATTTTTTCTCATTCCCATGCAGAATTTATCCTTCCTGTAATAACTTTTGAATGGCAAAAAGATTGATCAAATTTTCCCAATCAGTTTTCTTGAAACACAAATTTTCACATCATTTGCTTACGGCCTTGGGGCAGTAATGAATGATAAACTAGTACTGATGTACATTTATACTCATGGGCTACATCAAAAAAGACTCAGGGGGCTACTGTGTTGGGGGCGACTTTGCTAGGGGGAACTTTAGCAGGTGGGCGACTTTGTAAGGGGTGTGATGACTGGCATTCTGCAACCATGTTTTTATGAAAACTATGAACAGTTTTTTGTTTGTCAATCATTTTCTGCTTTTTTATATCATGATTAATTTGATTATGGTACTGAAATAAGCAGTGGTGATTTGGCTACTTTTTCTTGACTTTGACATTATTTCAGATGACAAAATTCACCCAGAGGATTGTTACTGGAAAGAACTGTTTAATGAGTGAGCTTTTAGAATAAAACTAATTAGTTTTTGTTGTCGCTAATTACCAGTCCTGTGTTTTGTCTGGAACAATGAGAAGGTCCACATAAAAGACACTCAGTCAATTCTCTGCCTGTTTTTATTAGCATACAGTAGAACAACATTGTATTGACTGATTGATTAATACAAAGCAGTGTTAATAATTACCCCCAGGCAATTTGACAGGCTTCTGATGTGTTAATTAGACTACCCTGTACCAATATAGTATGCTGTAGTGAATCATTAATGCAGCTAATATACCAATATTGTGCAGCCAATATACAATCATTGGATGCATACGTGAGTGTACTGTCGCAGATTTCACCGAGTGCTTAAATTCTTTGACAATGCACAAACTTTGTTTTATGTATAAATCACACATAGATCCTTGTCATTTGAATTTTTTCACAATAAACACAAAACAAACAAGGTTCCTTGTCCACCCCACACTCCGAGAAAAAAAAAACACACAAAAAAACAACAACTTCTAAACAAGTTGGACATCTCCATGTAGACACCAAACCTGTCTGCCGTGACACGACCTTGCCTCGTTTGGACAAACGGGCTAGGAGTGATTATTTGGGGAACAACACTGCTACGCCTACGCGTCCAACATTATCCATACTGGACGGGCGCACACGCCTGTTACACTGTAAATGTCGTGGCAATAAATACATGGCAAAATAAAGGATGACACTTGACGCATGTTCCACCAATCAACTGACAAGGATCTGTGTGTGTGGTAACACTAATTGGTGTTTGATTGCCGATACCAATTAGAGTGAGAATATGTTAAGTCCTCATGACTGTTATTTTCAATCATTGGTCAGTTACGCCTCTGAAGAAAATCCTCCAGAAAATCATATTTCATCAAAGAATTATTAGATTTTTACCACTGCACTTTGTTCCTGCCCCAGTTACATTTAAAGGATAATAAATATTATAGGGTTTGCTGGTGCAATTTACTCCAAAGTTGGGCCTGAAAATGAAAATCTACCAAAGAGACACATGCCATCAAATAATTCTTGCAATTTGTTCCTCTTTTTGTAGTCAGTCGCACATAAAAAAAAAAGGAAGAATCTTGGCGTTTCTTATAAACACTTAGAATTTCCTCAATGGCTTCAGCCCGCTGGCTTGTTTTAAATCCCATAATCTTGATGGTAACCTGTTATTTTCTTACTCCTTGTGTCAGGGTGTTCGTCACCAGATCTGCCAGCCCAATGAGTTTGAGATTCTATACAGACCTGACTTCATATCCCACCTTCCTCCACTCAGTGCACCTCAGGTAATTATACATTAATTACTCAATTAATCAACTAAGACATTTCAGCCATCTTTATGTATAGTAAATGTTGTAGCCTTTCATATTTGTCTGCTGGGAGGTAACACAAAGGAGGTAACACAAAGGCAATGGAGGCCATGGCCTAAGTTGCCCCAGATCTTGGCATTGCTGCCCCTTCAAAATATTCTCATAGCTTCACAAGATTTTACAAAGGAAGTGCTCTTTACAAATCGAAAAATTGCCTTGCCCCTTCATAATTGAAATCCCTGGTCTGGCTGGGTAAATGCCAGTTAAAACACCAGAGGATATAATTTAAACTTCTCCTTGAGTGGCCCAATTGGCTCGTAAAATACAACTTTTTTGTAAGTTTTCTGTATTGCAATTCGTTGGACCACAACTGACCAAAGTTTTCCAACAAATACAAGAAACTGCATTCGATGATGTCACTATTATTATATCTTTCTGGTAATGAAACCGAGGGACCCTCAAAATTGACTTGCACTGTGACCCGTAGGCCTGAAGATACCTGTGTAGAGAAGATGTTGAAGAAATGTCAGTTTTTAGATGTGGGAGGAAAACTCCAAAATAGGGAAAACCCACGCAATCAGGTAGGGACTGAAAACCCAATCCACATGCAAGGCTCCAGTTTGGGATTTGAACTGGGGTTCACAGAGATGAAAGGCAGGGAAGGAAACCACTAAGCCAACCTGAATGCCCTATTGTTAAAAGTCGGTATCAAACAAACTCTGAAATAAAGTAAAGGGCAAACCAAAAGTTGTTACATTAAATCACAACACTTCACATGACAACAGAATTTATTTACTTATTTTAATGTAAATCGTTCTGGTAATGAAACCAAAAGATCCCTAGAAGCAAGTATCACTGTAACCTGTAGGCCTGAAGATACCTGTTTAGAGAAGCATAATAAAAATGTTCAGTTTTAGATGTGGGAGGAATATAGGGGCAACCATTGGGTAGGTACGGGGTTCCACAGAGGTAAAGGAAGGGAAAGAAACCACCTCATTGGCCAATCCAATTCCCAATATGACTCACAGAGCAGGACAGTCACATTATTTTATTCCTGAAATTTATGGTAGGCCCCGGAACCTCCATCATAAATTTATATATGCAATGTATGACACTTCCTGACCTTGGTATCATGGTGCACAATGCCAAAATCAGGCAGTTCTCAGAAATAGTGAAATGGCATTAAACAGGGATGGAACTTTTCAGGTGATCAACTGATTTCCTTGTTGATGGTTACTCAGCTGTGCCATTGAAAATTGAAGAAAAAACCCCAGTACAAATTATTGTTGTGCAAGGCACTTTCCCTTGGTTTTTGACAAACAGCAGTTTGCATTCCTGATTAAAAGTGAAGACATCCGAAACATCAGCTTTGATGTCAATTTGATGTGGTCTTCAACATTCTGTTGAGAAATACTTACTCTACATGTAAATGCCAAGTTACATGTAGGTGTTATTTGAAAGCTCGTATTCCCATCTATTTGATGAGCAAATAAAGCCAGTTTGGAGTTTTGGCAGGAGGTGCTTGCTTTTGGCATGGAGCATCACGTTTGGTTACATTCCTCTCATCCAAGATATCAATGTGATGTGATGTGATGTCTTAACCAATGTACAAAACGTACATGTTGAGGAATTTTATCTTACAGGCCTAATTAGGTGTTATTTGAAAGCTCTTGCTCTCTTTTATACAATGTATTTGATGAACAAATAAACCCAATTTTGAGCTTTGGGAAGAGGTTCCTGCATGGTTTTATGGTTTGTGTGAATGAATGAAGCTCAATTTTCAAGTACCATGGTTTAATTAGGCTGACAAGTGTTTTTTAATATTGCATGACAAAAATACATAAATACGGATCTTCAGAAAAACACCTGGTAATCAAAAAGTACACACTATAAATGTACATTGGACCTGATTAATTTTTAACTGCGTTTTCAAAAATAAAACTCAGTGTCTGTCACAATTGCATGACAAAGATATAAACAGGAATTTCCCTCAACCAACTGATAACCAAAAGTGCATGCAATAAGTTATACAATGAACTGAATCATTTTGTTTTTAACGTCATATTTAAAATGCAGTTTTTTATGATAAGGGTTAATTATCACCTTATCTTGAGCTTTTGATCTTTGTGGTCTGTGCATACGGATTTCCTGGTCATAAGAACATGTCTTTGTCTATAACATTGACTGTATTTTTTTTATTTTATTATTTGTTTAAGTGGACTGGTTTGATGCTTTTATTATTATGATATATTTCTGGTAATGAAACCAAGGATGTCTCATAAGTGAACTTCATCACTGTAGCTCTCAAGGCCGAGGAAACCTGTAGATAAGGGTACTTGCTATGTAAACCAGAAACACCGGAGTAATTCCCCTACTTTTCTACGATAAGTGTTCTGGGTTCTTATATGTGCACTACCCATCCTAGTACACTGGACCTATGGAAGGACAAAGCAATCTTGCTCAAGGACACATGTGCCATGACTGGGATTCGAACCCACATTCTGCACAAGAACTTGAGTCCGGTAATCTAGACCGCTACGCCATGACACTCCACAATATGATAATTTTATAACACATACAACAGCATGTATCTTTGAACAAAGAATGTAACTGTTGATGTTGTTTTTTTTTTGTTTTTTTTTCAGTCAGTACCTCACATGAAACTTCCTCAACTAAAGGAAAATACATACAATATTATCTGATATTTAAAACAGTTTTTACCATAAAATTCGCCAAAACAAATTGAGCATTGCATCTTTAAATATTCACCAATTTTAAAACCACTCTTGAAAATTAATTTCGAAACTGAAATGGTTGACCATAGAGCATTAGACCAGAACAAATGCTCCGACATTTTGCACTACTATTTTTAAATAGTAAAACAATTGAGTTTTAAAAAACTAAATTGTTTTGCTAATCAGTTATTAGCGTTCTACGTAAAGACAGTTTGTAAAAGTTATCAAAACAGTAACATGTCACAGATTTTGGCTCTGTTTGTTTTTATTACCATGAGATATAATACATGTACATGTAAGTTGATAAATTTACAATAATTGATAACTTAAAGACTACACTGTATCTAATGTAAACAGGCTAAGAGTAGAGTTGATACAGGGGCTTATATTGCATAAAATGAAGAGATAAAACATAGATTACAAAATTACAACAAGAAGATTTTAACACCACGTAAATATAGGAAACTGACATTGATATCATATTAGATCTTCGTATACAGTAAAATTGTGAGTGTGTATGGAAGATTTGTCTTTGGACTTTAGACTCGGCGGAAAGCTCTGTAAGGATACTTGGCAGTGTGTTGTTTATAGAAAAGAAAACAGTAATTCTATACATGGACATGTTATTACAATTTAGTTTGTGCGTGTGGTGAAAATTTATGCACCTACATGCTTTGCAGACTGGGTATATTTTCTTGTGAAATTCATACTTGGGCGTACGGTTGAGTTGTTGAAATTATTAAATGTGCATGTGGGAATGGTCAGATGACTGTGTGTATCCTAGTATGCTGGATCTTACATCATGATCATACATGTAACTATGGGTGTCATTTCTGAGATAAAAAGAAAGCTACATTGTAAAAGGCATTTAAGCAAAATTGATTATTTCTGTGATTGAATCATTAACCAATGTTTAATCGTAATGTTTAAAGGCATGAAAATTGTTTTGAATTAACTCTTCAAATATCAGTTCAACTATGTTTGCTAGAAAAGTACATCTGAACATAAAAAAAAGAAATTATTCATTTAGTTACAAAATTAATAATTGGGTAAAATTTCAAACAAATAAGACAAAAATAAAAATACATGAATTTTCTGTATTTGGTTATGTGTTTGTGGTTATTAGACAAAGGAAGAGGAAATTTGTTTTACGACAAAAATGATTATAATGACCACTTCAGTCCCAAATGCATTCGAATCAGGTATTATGAATTTCAGTGGTTAATTTTGGACATAAGTTTTTCATTCCTTTCTGAAAAATTTAAAGATCTTTAGAACATTCAAGTTTGGGACTAAAATGTTGAGGTACAAATTTAAAGAATTTTGTTCACACAACTTTATGTACAATGAAGTGAAAACAAAATTTGTACGAAAAGAAAAGAATAGAAAGGACAGCTTTAAGGTGTGGATTAAAATACATGTAACAACAAAAACCTTATTAGAAGTTTAAGAATTTTATTATTATTATTAATTTCTGGTAATGAAACCAAGGATGCCTCAAAAGCAAACTTAATCACTGTAGCTCAGAAGCCTGAGGAAACCTGTAGATAAGGATGCTTGCTATCTGAACCAGAAACACCGGGGTAAACCCTGACTCTTCCATGATAAGTGTCCTGGGTTCTTTTATGTGCAGTACCCATCCTAGTTTATGGGACCTACAGCTTAACCTCCCATCCGAAGGACAAAGCAATCATGGTAAAGAATCTTGCTCAAGGACATAAGTGTCAGGACTGGCCAGGCCGGGATTCAAACCCACATTCTGTAAACTACTGAACTTAAGTTTGGCGGACTAGACCACTCGGCAACAACACTCCACAATTTTTTTTAAATACATGTAAATAAATACAAATTCCCTTTCATTGTCAGCGATCTCTGCAAAACAAAAAAATGCTAGAAATTTGCTTTGACAGACCACGTCAAAGTACGGCCAGCTGAGAGAGGATTGTAAAGCCAGGAAACCATCCGTATGGCTGGAAGAGGAAGCGTTTACCCTGCGTCATGAGATGAAGTGTTAGAACGGATGCAACGAATGCCTGTAGTGTGACATTGCCCATCAATCATGTATTGTTATGGCTGCAGAGACGCTTTGTGATGGCTGGGCCCAGCTTGATGTATGGATTAGTTAGATTGAGTTTCCACAATATGTGTTTGTTTTGTTTTTAAAGGCGATATGTAGTGATCAACCTTCTGCAAAATGTCTGCAGATAACAATAGTCATAATAATATTACACAGTTCTTATATATATATCGCTTTATCACACCCGAGGGCATCTCAAAGTGCTCGTTATTTTTATTCTACGAGGTATGAGGAGCTATGTTTGAAATATACGACCCTTTATTTACATAGCACCATGTAACGGTTTACAAGGTGCTTTGGCGCAATCTGCAGTCAACCATGCGAGAAACACTGGGTTGAACCCCTTCTCTTAACGATAAGTGTACTGGGTTCTTTTACCTGCATTACACAACTCATGGGACTTACGGCTTTACGTCTCATCCAAAGGATGGAGCAATAATGGTTACATGTAAATGTCTCGCTTAATGACACAAGTGTCAAGAGATGGACTCGAACCCACACTCTGCTGGTCAGAAACACCAGAGCTTGAGTCCAGTCCTCTTGACTGCTTGGCCACGACACCCCACAGTTGCATTCACACACTATTATAATATTTAAATATGAAACAAGAGCAGAATTCTTTTTTTTTTCTTTTTCTTTTTTTTTCTTTTTATAAACATATTGTGTAGAAATGCAGCTGTGATTATTGTGTATCAATTCATTTTTTTTAATGATGTCACCTTTATTGAAATGTGTTACCTGCTAGTGTTCAATATCAATTTCTACATGACATCTTTTTGTTCTTATCAGTCACAGTGTGTCAGGCTTATACTTCTTCTCATGACTCCAAATGTCTTAAAACAAAGTATTTTTAGATGAAAATGTTTGAATATTTTATTATGCTTTTGTAAATAATGTGCAGAAGAATATTTCATAATTTAAGCGCCATTCAATAATTTAACAGATTGTGAATCTCTGTGTATGGTATGTTATTTCAAGGAAAGTTTCTTGCATTGTGCAGTTGTTTTATTCACTTCATCAGTTTCTTTATATTTCCACATTTGATCCATCTTTGTTTTCCAGCCGGCTTTCAGTGAGAAGCCTAAGATAGTCCAACCCGGGGCTTTCACCCAGGCAGCTCCGACCAAAGAGCAGAAGCACAGCCGGCACGTCAGTGATTCCATTGCTAATAACTACACCCCATCGGCAAGGAACCTCACTACATCCATCATTTATGAGGTCACAAGGAAACATGGTAAGCTTTAAGACAGTTCTTACTAGCATTGCTTTTCAGTGGTGGGGGGGGGGGTACCATGTTTTTTAATGAATTAAATGTGTCTACTTTTTTATGGGGGCACCTGGGGGGGGGGGCAGAAATTTGTGAGGGTGCTCGTGCCCCCCCCCCCCCTTGGCTACACCGCTGGACAGTTCTTACTAGTCTTACTACACCGCTGGACAGTTCTTACTAGTTGCTTTGCTCAGCCAGATGCAGAAGCCCAGCTAAAGGAACACTGTCCAATCCATTTTTAAATGAAAAACGCTTAGCAACCAAAATGACCGATGCACTAGAAAGCTCGGCCATGACAAGCCATCAAGAAAAGCTGTAACAATAAAGACAAATTGATACACAATTTTGTCATGTAAGAGACTGCAAGTCTTGCACCTGTTGGAACATTTGGACCCCTTGAAGTGTGTTATTTTGTTTTCATCTCATCTTAAAGAAAATTTTGTTAAGAGTTGGGAATCCCAAGGCTCCCAAAATATTGGAATACATGTGAGACTTGCATGGTCTACTGTTAATATTGTATATACATATACCTGTGGGTGTCAGTGAATAAAATGTTTTATTATATTTTGTTGTTACATATGGAACCAACCAATTGCAAGATTATACTTTCATATATTTTTAAAAACTGTTTCATATTTGTTTAGAGCGAAGACACTCAAGTGAGAATCGTCGTTTGTCACCCCAGCATAGAGCGACATCCACTCCGCATGGCATGTCAGTATTCCTAGATGGAGTAACTGCAGAGAGAAATATCAGAACCAGTGGAGACTCGCCAAGAAAGAGGTAGTGTGGTTAGGGGCGTAGCAAGGGCATTTTTCTTTGGGAGGGTCATGGAAGACAATTTGCCGACTGGCGTTTCCTTTCAGGGGTATAAGGAAGGCAGTTTGCCGACCTGGTCCCCACTGTATTCAACAATGTCACTCATTCATTCATCTCAACATTTATTTCCATATTGCAAAATGTACGTATACAATTAAACAAAGATTTTTAAAGAGCTACAAGAAAAAGAATTATATGGTACACAATTGAGGCAGAGGTAAATATGAAGGCATATTCAAAAACTTGGTTGAAGCAACAAACTGTTTTTTTTTTCTTTCTTTAAATTACTGTGCTTAAAGGAAAAAATAATGACTTTTGTTCGGCAGGTTTCGTTCTTCTTCATGTAGTGCTTCTTTTGCCATCTGAGGTTCAAAATGCCAACTGAGAAAAAGGATTGGGCAGCAGTCTTGTCTTGAGTGTAGTCTTGTCTTTTTGTCCTTTTTTTGCCGGGGGGTGGGGGGGGGGGGGGGGATGTGGGGGAGGGAACCAAAGATTCAATATGTTCAGGAGGTACCAGAACTTATGCATGTACATGTTTACTCTTTTTGTTCCTCCAATGCAGATTTATACTTTGTTACATTGTTACCAATAGTTTGTCCCTCATATTCTCTTCAAACAGAATTATTCCTCTGTTGTACAGATCAAACAGTTGTGTAAAAAGGGGGCCTTTATAGTTCTTCGTTTAGAGACGTTTTGCCCTAGGAATGGGCGACCCAACTTGAACAATGTCCAGTGGGTGTTTTGGATGTTGCAGACAGTGTTGCAGTTGTTGTTGTTTTTTTTTCGCATGGAGCTTTAGGGCCCAATTGTTATGAGTACACCATTTCACCCTAACAGACATTCCTTATGCATCAGCATGTCTTTAAACAGTACAAGTGTTTGCCTTGTCTTCTCAAACTGCACCTGAGTAAACCCCAGAATGTGACTGCTTCAGCCTGCCTCAAGGTAGTTTTCTTAGTTCCCTGAACCCCTAGTGATTTCTAGACCTATAGTCTAGAGGCAGGCCAGACAACCTTGACCTTGGTGACAGGCAGGGGTTCCATAGTGTAGGATGTGCATTAGCACACCATTTTGATGATTTTTTTTCAAAATGGTAAAAAATAGACAAAAAGGACATTCAGTTAGTACAAGTCAAATAGCCGTTGAGTGTACATTTTACACAATTACATCATAGGGGAGTTAAAACAAGAAAATGTTTCGTTGACCGAATGTTCTCAAGGGGTTAGAAAATATGAGTGTACTGGCATCATGCACTCTGGCGCTGATTTCAATGACCTTAAACTTAAAAAAGGGTTAACTACAGACACAGGCCGTTTGAAACCATGGCTTAGGCTATGGCTCTGGCTTATATACCATCCACCTGTTTGAAGCCCTTTACCGAAAGTTTACGTTTTTAAAAATTACTGATGGAGCCCAAGCCAAAGCCTAGGTCAAAACTGGCCAGAGACTAACAACCATTCATAAAATACCCATGAAAGTTTAGGCATTCCTATTGGTTGAAAGGTGGTCACATGACCGTGTTTACCTGGTATTAAAAGGCTGATAAAGACACTACTGGAGCTGTTTAAGACCGGTTATTTTAGTCTGGTTTCCTGCTCTGGTGCTCTAAACATACATGAAGAAGCGCGACAAAGACCCACAGTGCAAAGCTGGGCTCCTGAATATAACGTTGCAGCAAAAATCACTGCAAAGCGAGCAAGGTTTGATGTTTCTTCTATGATTTTTTCAATGTTTTATTTCTTAACAATAAAAGGGCTTTTATGAATGGGAATAAAAGAGTTGACGAGGTCTTAAGCAGCAGTTAAAAATTTAGTGTCTGGGCCTTTCGATAAAGTCTGGGCCGTGCGACACTGATGGTTTCAAACGGCCAATTAAAACCTCCTGGCCACTCTTTTATTACCTTATTCTGAACCATTCCTACAACCTGTGTAGAAAGAAACTGTAGCAAAACTGCTAAATTCATTCTATTTTCTCCCAAAAGAGGTTAGAAATGGTTCATTCTCCATTGTAAACTAAACTGCTTGTTCCCTATTTGCCATAAAAGTGTAATAAACAGTCTTTATCAAAAGCACTCCCTGGTATTTCACATTCACTTGGGAAAATCAAGATTTTCTTGACATTTGGTTCACTATGCTTGGTTCAATGATTACGCTCCGCATGACAGAAACAGGCCATGAAGTCAACATAACGGTCAAGCTTCATCTATTGATCTGTGTGCACACGCTACAGCGGGTAGTTACTGGTGGCCAATCAAATAGCAACTGTCAATATTATTATAACTGAGTGGATCTTTGTAATTGGCTTATTGGGTTTAGGACCCTGGGCATATTGGCCTAGAACTCTCCCAGGATGTACAGCAGGTTTACAGTTATATAGTGAAACACCTTTTATTCTGGAAGAAAATTAATTTTGGAGTACAGGCACTTGCTGTTTCTGCATGTTTAAATGTAATTTCAAAATCCCTTTGTCCAAAGTGACCTACATGTTTTGTATGCGTGGTGTTAAACAAATTTAACGGGCTGGTGCCAGATCTTAAGTACATGTACATGTACAGATGATTTACTGTTAACTTTGTTTTCGGTGGGGGGGGGGGGGAGGGGGGAAGGATATGTGTTAAGAGAGACCAGGTATGACATTCAAATATATGTATAAAACTGTTGATATTTCTACAGTGGAATTAACAAAGAAAACACAACAGTAAAACAAAACAAAGATTCTGAAGAAAATCTTACAGGCATTCAGGTTGTGTTGTTGGTTGGGGTGGAGGTGTTGAGGGCGGGAGGGATAGTGTGATTATTGTTTTAATTTGTATTGAAATTATATGAACGAGAAAATGTTGACATGTTGTTTTTATGTTGTTGTTTTTGTGATGGGTGGGGGGGGGGGGGGTCAAGACTCTTTACAAATGTTAAAACTTTAAACAACTCTGGGTATTTTAGGTTTCAGTAACTTTTGTTTTTCTCTATTTATAATTCTGCTTCTGTGTGTCTAGCGTTCAAACAGTCAAACCATCCCCCTAATAATTAGACCTCAAGGGGCTCATTGCAAGACCATGATTACATAATTGTCAGAGCTCAGTCAATATTGAATGAACCCATTCAGTGGGCTGGGTTGTAAAAACACACATCATCTCTTTTGTCACCAGGCAGTCCCACCGCTGTTTACCCTTGGGCTAGGTTTAGTGACTCTTGTGACTTATTAAGATCAAAAGTGCCAGCCATCTACAGGCAAGCTGTTTTTTCATAGACCCTGTGGTTCGGCGGTTATGGCTACGGCTATGGCTGGATCACATTGTCAACATACATTAAAGCATAGCCTGCCCTTAGCAACAGCCGTAGCTGCAGCCACCAATTCAGACACAGCCATAGACTCGTATCAAATCAAATCAAACTGAAAAATCACAGGCACTCATTTGTTTTGAATGAGTTTAATGGATTCAGTATTGCTATTGCCTGCCAAAAATATCTTTAGCATCCATGTGTTATGGTTGGGGGTGGGGGGGGGGGGGGGGGGGTGTCACCAATCTTATTGGAGTCTGAAGCTTAGGATGCTGAGTCACAGTATGATGGAGGATTTTGATTAATAGTTGAGGGTCCATAGCTAAGGAAGTTTATTATGTACATGTACAAACTGTTATGAAGATATTGAGTAGAACTCTGCATAGCACTGAGAAATGGAGTAATATCAAAATGAAAAATTGAGTCAGTGCCATCCTAACATTTTTTGTTTTGAGCACTGATTCAGTTTTTCATTTTGATATGAACTGTTATGTTGTCCTACACATGTTTCTTGAAGACAGCTCAGTTAAAACTATCATGGAGCTACAAGTGGACATCTCGAATTATCTGCTGTACCTCACTCTTATTATTACCCTCATATGAACAGTTATATGCCTATTGGTGTTTAACAAAGAAACAGCTAAGTGACTATTATCAGTTGTGTCTACTTAGTCAGGTTTCCACCCCAAGGGGTTACTAAATATACCTCAGAGAGAGAGAGGGATCCTTGGGTCTTTAAGATGCCCCCAACCAATACCCTGCCATTGTTGTTTCTCCACCAGCCATCACATCAAGTATTTGTCCAGCTATTGTAAAGCGACACCGTAGAAAGTGCAAAGGGAACTAATTTCATTAAGGAGGGAGCGGTTGGTTTCTTTGACAAAGAGAAACTTTCGGTTGCATTTAAAGAGAAAGAAAAATATTGGTTAGGGGTGTATATTTATGAACAGAGCAAGGGTTTATGCCAGGTATAGATCCCTGGCATTTGCGGCCATCATGGAAAATAAACAATGGAAACATGCACGTTTGTACACACTACACACAACTTTCGGCTAGTGATGGGTCTTTTGAAAATTTTGTTATTGTTGCCTTAACCTTTCTAGAAATATATCTTAAAGCCCCAGCTCAACATTGGTAAAGTGTCTGTAAATGCTTCTGTTCTTTGCACAAATCAAGATAATAAAGCCAACCTGTGAAAATTTCAGATCATTTCATTGTTTCGTTTGCAAGAAAATGGTAAAAATGCATTCAGCATTATTGTACGCATTCCTATAGGCAGAGTTTTTGTCTCACTGAGACGTAAACTAATTTGGATCTTATTTCATTTATTATTTAAAAATGATAACACTTCAGGCAGAAATATTTCAAGGAAAGTTTTTTACCATCATTATCTTTATACCATGTTAAGGTATATGTAAATCTGTGAACATTTATGTTTTTCTTCTTACCAATGTTGAGCGGGGGCTTAAACACTTGTAATCCAAATACCTAATGACTTGGCCTGATGAATTTCAGTACTGCATAACCAACTCCTAACCATTCTTAGGTATGTTCTGTTTTATTAAGTTTAGATTTTTCAATCTCAACAGCAGCCCAAGAGAGTCACCAAGGCAGAGAAAAAGTGACCCACGAAGTCCCCGCCCGGCTAGTGCAAGAACAACTCAGTCCCCAATCTCCACAACTCATCCCCTCCCTCCCATTAATGGAGCAACCCCACCCTCCAGCCCGCGTCACTCCGTCACCAGTATCGATAGGAGCGTGCCGTTGAATGGGAGGGACGATTCATCATTGTCTGGACCAGACCGTTTAGTCAGCGCCCCATTTGACAGTGGAAGGGGCAGCCTAAATGAAATACAGGGTTCGCCGCCATCAAGTCTGGGTCCAGTCCCTCAAGTCATACCTCCAATCCAAATCAAGCCGACACAGCAAAATGGTAATATAGGTTTCTGACCATCCACACAGGGCTTGAAATATCTGGACCACCGGCCAGTAAATTTAACATTGGGCAAGTAACGCCAAAGCTAAATAAGTCTAGTTTCCTGCAGTCTATTTTGTTTTCCAAACACATAATTTCTGATTTACTAATAAGCATCTAAATTCCAAACCTCCTAAAAATCAGCAGATGTAAAAAGGAGTGAAATATTTCAGGTCTTGAGTATAGTGGCCGAGCGGTCTAGTCCGCCAAACTTAAGTTCTGTAGTTTACAGAATGTGGGTTCGAATCCTGGCCTGGCCAGTCACGGCACTTGTGTCCTTGAGCAAGACACTTTACCATAGTTGCTTTGTCCTTCGGATGGGACGTTAAGCCATAGGTCCCGTGTACTAAGATGGGTAGTGTATGTAAAAGAGTCCAGAACACTTATTGTGAAAGAGTAGGGGTTTACCCCGGTGTTCTGGTTCAGATAGCAAGCATCCTTATCGACAGGTTTCCTTGAGGCATCCTTGGTTTCATTACCAGAAATTAATAAAAATATTAATAATTATAAGAATAATTGAAAGTTCTGAGCTGCAAGACTTGTGGTCTGGAGAAGATTTTCTTGAAAGTGCTCATTGTGCAAAATTTGCATGAAAGATTGTGTTTTAGGTGTCGAAGTGAATAAACCTCGAGCCGATTTGTAATCAGTATAGAGTCAAGTTCTTTTGAGGGTACCCACTATGGCAACATCAATTTAGAGGGAAAGTAGATCATTGGTTTTTTTTAAGAGTAAATTTATTCCTATCATCTAGTTGAACATACTATTCAACCAACCTGTTTCATCGGTAACGGTGGTAATGTTTTTTGTTTGAAAACTATGAAATATGGTTCATCTTTTGTCAAGGAATTTGTGCACATTAATGTGGTGCTTATCTCGATTTCCACATTTGGAATAAACTACGATGACTTGTCGGCTCTGAAATGCCATGTCCTTGACTTTGGTGGTATTTTAGAGGGTAATATTTCTCTGGAGAAGTAGTACTGGTATGAACTTTCAGATTGAAACTAATCCTTACTTTTTTGTGATATATTCAATTTTTTTACTTTTTCTTTGAACCTTTAATTGTACTCATTTAATTCATTACAGTCATGTTATAACGCAATGCAGAGTTTATACACTGATTTAAAGCATAGGCCAGAATGATTGGAACATTATTAATGCTTAGTTCACATACTGCTTTATTACTGTTGTTTTGTTTGCTGTACAAATGTGGAAATTAATCTTACCAATTCTTTCTTCTCATAGGGAGATCCAGCAAACTGACCAATGGCCACAATTTATCCAAATCTGCATGTCGTGAACACGATGACGAGACACAAAGCGTCTTACAGGTGGTGTTTCCACCTTATACAGCTTCCACTCATGGCCTGTCCAGACCCCCTACACCAGAGCCTCAAGACCTACCAAGGTACTTCGTGTTGAATCAAACTTTAGTGTTGCATTAAGATGTACACAGTTTTGCCAAACAGAAATCCCCTTCAAAAAGTGCATCATACTTATTTCATAAAAGAAAAGGAAACTAAAGGAACAAAAACAAAAAAATTGATTGATGTACACTGTAGCGAAAGTAGGGATAGGACAAGCCAACGAGGTATAATTTCATGGTGCTGCTTTTTGGAATTTTGCACTTATGGCCCATAGAAATACACGCTTTACAGGGTGCCGTAAACACCTAATTCTGTGATAAGCAGAGACACAAAATGTTTTGTTTTTGTTTTTGTTTGTTGTTTTTTTTTGGGGGGGGGGGTAGAGTTTGAGGTTGGAAATTATTGATACTAAAATAGTAAAAAAAAAAATTCAAGGCCAGCAAAATTTTTGGCAATTCTTTCATCAGAATTTCTCTTTTTCTTTTTTGCCACCAGATATTACAGTCTTATTGAAGAGGCCATCAGTCCGTTTATGGTTGCTCCTCTCAGTAAGGACTGGATCAAGGGCATCCATAGCTTCATCCCAAAACATCTGAAACAAGAACATCTCAACCGCTGTCTCAAAGAAGTCACTGAGGTTAAAACTTCAATGCAGTTTTTTTTTATATAATGCAATATGTGTGAATTTACTAAAAAGTAAATATTTAGTAAAAAGATTCTTAAAACTCATTAGGCTAAAATTTCTAAAAAGCTATCTTGTGTGGAAAAATATTAAGTCAATGGTACACTTTTGAGGACCATAGGTGACAGCAGACTTACCAGGTAAATCCATTGTTCTTGGATATTTGCGCATGATCAGAAGTACGCAAACAGTCAAAGTTTACCTGGTAGGTCTGCTGCCACCTAGCATTCCAAAGTCTCCCATTAGACAACATATTTAATATCCACGACCTTTTCTATTTTGACAACTGCTTTTGTCCATTTCATAAAATCTGATATGAATATTGACACAAGTTATGCTGTGTATAATCAAGCCTCCCTCCTGCTTAATTTTGGAATCTGAATTCAATTTCAAAGTGCTGCTTATCATAAGCAAAAACATCAACACTGTAACAGAAAAGTACTCGCTTACATTTCACAACAAAGCAATAAATGTTTTGCTTGTGTGTGTTGACTTTGCTTAGCAAAGCATTCTTGGCATAGTCAGCTAGGGTAGTGCAGAAACTTGCTGTGACACTTCTTAAACCTTAGGCAGAAAATATTGCTAGCAAATATGGCATTTGACCAGTAACCCGCTTCTGTTAAGCAAGATTATTCTGTGCTTAGCAAACATTTATGCCTCACAGCTTTATGACGATTGTCACTAATGGTTACCGATCCCCCTTTTTTTCTAATTGATGAGTAGGAAGTAAGGTCCTGTCATGCCAGCAGCATCCAGCAGGCCATCATGGACTACATCCTGAAGGAGCCCTCGGAACGCAACAGACTCGGCATCCCGCTCCCGGAGAAAATATCTCACTCTGCCGGTAGGCTGTGGTTTCCATGGCAACAGGCAGTACGCGGCGCAAGGAGTTACATGGCAACTCAGCTGTACATCACACACCCCGTCATGACCAGTATTCTGTATCTCTGGGAAACTAAGTAAGATAGTGGCGGCAGCGGACACAACAGTCCTTTTTTGACAGTTCTGAGCATACCCTCACATGCTCCGTATTTCATGCGTAGTTCTGAGCATACGTATTACTAGTGAGAATTGTGAAAAAGGACCATCTAAAAGTCTTCCATAATTGAAATTCTAGTAGTAATTTGAAAAAAATTACAAAGGTGCTCAAAGGTGCTTTTTAAGATTTTTTTTACAAAAAGTTTTAACAGCTACAGTTTGCCCCAAATCCACATGAAGACTGTTCCAATGAGATATGCATCATTGGGTGAGACTATGTTTTTTAAAGTGAAGTTTGACAGTTACTTGATAAAAATCGCCCCTTTAATGCTCTTGTAGTAAATATCACTGAAACTGGTAATGGTTTGTGACAAAAAGGCGGTTATTTTTTTATTTAAAGATAAGAAGGAATTTTTGTATCCATCTTTTAACCACATCTTGTTTCTCCACTCCTAGGTATTCAAATTTCCGGCTGATAGATATTCCCGGTCTGAAGAAGGTGATGCCGTTAACCATGGAGGCATTCCTTGACCACGTTGAGGCATCCAGTAAGAAAGGACGAGAGATCTTAGACAAGGAATGGATGTCTGAATGTACAGCTATTGTTGGAAGCAATCAAGACGAGATAGAAAGATGGATGCCTGTTGATGAGGTAAAGCCAGTCAAAGCACAATATATTTATGCATATTTTTTGTAGACATAGTTTTTAATAAAAAAGCTTCATATTACGGAAGAAATGAAAGAAATAAAAGAACAAGAGCTGATTTTCCAAGGAGATACATAAACAATAACATAATTATTTCACTCTTGCTTTCTTTCTTTTTGTTTTGTTTTTTGCCTTGTTAATTTAGGCTTTGCAAATCTGATTGCAAATTATATGTGTGTTTCAGACAGTTGTGTAATAAATGCAGTTCTTAAAAAGTGCTTATAAATCACACCCAGCAGGCATCTCAAGCGCTAACTATTTTTACGACAGATTACATGCTGAGCTTTGTTTGAGTTATGAGACCAGTTAATGTAATACTTTGTTAAGGGGTTAACTAGGTGATACGGCGCAATCTGCAGCCAACTGCCAGAAACACTGGGGCAAAATCCATCTCTTAACAATAAGTGTACGGAGTTCTTTTACTGTGCGAGTCTCCTCTGTAATGAATCGTTGAAAGGCACAATTTTGTCCTTCAATAGATGTTGGAACCCAAGGTTCCCCAATACGATTGAATAGGCACGAGAATTACATGATCTACTGTGTTGGACAATGTAAGACGTGTGAGACCATTATGTAGCATGAACCATTACGTCAGTCCAATTGAAACTGTATGATTGTAGGACATAATGGGTCTGACACAATGGTCTCTATTGGATAAAGTGGGCCCATCCCATGTGTGTTTTTTACTAAAAGTGACAGAATATTATTTGTGTTTTTGCCCATACACCGGTGTGTTAAGTACTGTACTCAGTACTGTAACCACAGGCATATATACACTGTACCCACAGGCATATTTCTCGGGTGGGATTCGAACCCATGACCCCCGCCATTCTAGAGCAGATGTCTTACCAACTAGACTACCGAGACTGCCAGGTAGCTAGAGGCAGTTTGAATCCTATTAGCAACAGGGACCACAACCATTATAATATATATTAATTTTTGCATCGGGGATAAGGAATATTATTTGTGTTTTTGCTCAGTGACAGATTTTTAAAGATATTCTTACCAATTCTCATCCTTTCAGGATGCCAGGATGAAGCACATGGATCACTTCTTCTCCTCAGTAGCAACCCTAATGTCCAACTGTCTCCGAGATGGAGTCAAGAAGTCCATCCTTGACCTATGTGAATGGCTGGAGCTGTACAGCGATGGCAATAACTACGAAGGAGAGTATGTTACATCGTCGCTGAGATTACCCGTCCTCCCTCAGCCATTCACCATCTTCATGGTAAAGTCCAGAACATTCTGTTCACAGAAAAAATAGTATAATAGACTCATCAATTAAAACCACAGTCGTGTTCAAGATTGGGCAAATTCTGCCAGAAGTAGGAAGAAGCCCAAGTGGGTTACCATAATGGTATTTAGGTTTAAAACAACAGCAAGAGTAAGTTTTTGTGGTGTTCTTTGAAGCTGCTTCCACTGGAGTGTCAATCTGGGTTTTTTTTTTGTGACTATGAAGCTTTCAGAAATCAAGAGCTATCTGTATATTTGAGATAAAAACAAAACTTCATCAGATGCTGTTTTAAAACTTAAAATCCTTCCATATTTACCCATTCATCACAGGGTCCACTTATGGAACAAGTATCCTGCAGCTTCACCCCGTCCTTTGAGGTGGCCATAAAACTCTTCCACGAGGCCGTCTACATCATGGTCCGCAGCTCTCAGGGATTGCCGCGTGTTGAAACCTGCCTCTTTGAGAAGGTGGACAATCTGGTCGGGAAGGCCATCAGCTCTGTCCAGGAGCAGGAGGAGCTGGTGGAGATGGCCAAGGAGAGGATTGCTAGAGTTGTAACGAGCAATAGCCACGGACCAAATAGGTGAGATGAGTAAAGGAGACATCGTTATTTCACTGCATCTCTGATTATGGCCACATCAAGCCATTCATATTTCAGGCATGCAGCTTAATCATTGGATTTCCTCATTTTGAAAGCCATCGAAAAAACTGAGAAACAGTTTGCTCTTTTTATTTTCAGTCTTGCACAATACTAATTTTTTTATGCAACCAAATGTTCTTTTTAAATTTTTTTTTTTTTTTACAAAATTCTTAAAAATAAAAAATACTCATTGCAATTTTTCAATAAAAAAAAAATAGTTTTTTGGGTATAATTAAAATAATTTGTTAAAATTTGTTAAAAACGTTACAACAAAATTGAAAATTAGGAGGAGGATGCTTAATGATTCTATGCAGTGCAAATTGTGAATTACGCAGGAATTTGTGCAACCATTACATAGGTTGAATGATAACATGAAGGTCAGTTGGGCAAAATTCTTAGTTGTTTGTGTGGATAAGAGTAGGCTTCGAATTTATGATGCAGTTTTTGGAATCATACCCTGTGAGGAATCCTCGATGACAGCAAAATATATTCCTCCGCCGTATTTTGGCATCATACTCAACTCCTATATCATCTTTTTCAATCGTCTCCACAGATACAAGTCAGTGTACGAGCCCTACTCATACCTCCTGACTACCGCCTCTGACGTCAAAGTGGAGAAGTTTGTCAGTCGAGAGCAACACCTCCGCGACTACGTCCGTGAGATTGAGAAAATCAAAGCCATGGCCAGGGAAGTGGCATCACTACCTGTCTACGTACCCATGCATGTATTTATGCTGGATTGTAACAACATCAATAGCGTAAGCGAGGAACTGTTGATAGAGCAGGCTTGTGATTCCTAGATTTGTTTTTACAAATCTGCTTTAATGATAATAATAATAATAATAATAATAATAATAAAAATCAATAATAATTGTTAAAAAAATGCTTTCCATGTCACATAGACGTCACAAAGTGCCGTACAATTAAACAATCCATGGGTTTTTAAGAAATAAAGATAGAAGCAGTCATAAAACTGAAAAATTAACAATTAACAATTGAGTGATAACAAAGTGACGTTTAAAAAGGCGGGTTTTCAAATAGGTTCAAAACTTTTCAAAGTTATCAGCAGATTGGATTGTTGCAGGTAGCCTATTCCACAAGCGGGGGGCATATATTGTGAATGATCGATCACCATATTTGCCTCCGCACTGTCTTGAAAGACATACACTTTCCATCAAGGGAGGCAAGAAATTGCCCAATTTTGTCCTAACCTCTAGTTGTCTATTTGTGGTGGTGTAGAGAGTTTATAAGTCCTCCACTTGGAAGTTTAGTAATCTTCATTCTCTAGATTAAGAGGAGACCATTACCCACTTTCAGGAATTTTCATGGTTTTTTAAGCCACACCCCTGAAAAATAAATTAGTTTATTTTTCATTCAAAATATTTTTTTTTAGTAGAACTCTTGTGTTGAGATTTTCTGACAATGTGGAATGTTTTTATTTGGTTAATTTTGCTTTTGAGACAGAACCAACTGAGAACAGAGTGTGGGTTCGAATCCCGGTCACAACACTTGTGTTCTTGAGCATAAAACTTAAGTATAATTGCTTCTCATTAACCAGTATTTAATAAGCTCCTTGGAGGGTAGGGAGCCTTGATGTAAATGATTAGCAAAGTGAGCCGATTTGGTTTTCCTTGATGCATACTTCTAAGGAGTTGAAGATGGTTTTTTGAATGCATAAGGCCCTATGTACTCGTGTAGTAACAGTGTACGACTCTTTGATATTTGATTTTAAAATTTCCCATTATTATTGTTATTGTTTTTATTATTATTATTTTTTATTAGCATATCATATTAAGGCAATCAATAGATGCTTTTCGGCAAGAAATAAACTGTTAGTTTTTTTTTTTAAATCTTAGTGGTTGATTGCCCGAGCTGACGACCTGGCCAATATTATGATCAACAAGATTGTATCGATGAGTCGTAAGTTCAACCGTGAGATCTGCAGTCAGTATGATGGCATCGTCAGGAAGATCACCTCACAATCTCAGTCGACGGATCAGCTGGTAGCTCTGCAGGATTACACTGATGGGCTGAGGGTAGGGGAGCTGCTACATCTGAAGGTGGGTGGAGAATAATGACTTATTTGAATGTTATGGGTGTTTGGAAGAGGTCTGTTCATTTTGTTTAGCCTAATGATAGAGCTTTGTTTAAAACAATTAGAGCATCTTCTTCAAGAGTGCTGACTACAGTTCTGTTAAGTCTGGTTCATGCTTCATGGGAAGCAAACGAGAAGCAAGTTTTCAAGACTTAGACAATCAATATACCATAGCTTTCCCAATCAAATCTGCTTCAATTTCGTCGTCATGATATTTATGAACTGGATTTTATGTTCATAAAGTGGTTTGAATCCTTGCCTAGCTGGACATGGCACTGGTGCTCCCATTAGGCACTTGGACATAGTTACCTTAGTATGGAATATAAATAAATAATGAAATTGGCCTATATTTTCAAAAGTAAGTAGTCAATGCATCAATGAACCCAAAACCTAAGAAATATTAGAAATGTCTTTTTGAAGGTCTTAACCTAATTTATTTAATTTTTATGACTGAATATTTAAAACTGACAAACTTCTTGTAATGATTTTTACTTGTTCTTAACATCAGGCGAACTTTTGTAGTTTTTTAAATTATCTTAATATCCATTTTATTAGTGAGGTACTGGTCTAATAATTCTCCCCTCAGGCCAAGCTTGAGATTGCAGCAAGTAACCTACTCTTCCTAATGGACTATGCCACTCTGCCCAAAGATGACCTCATGCTGAATGATACTACATTCACATGGAGTGATAGGATTGTACCAATTATAAGGAACAGGTAGGTTTCATCTTTTTTCTGATTTCCCCCCGAATTATTGTATTATTATGGGAAGGTACACACATACTCACATTACACTGGCCACCTGAACCAGAAATGTGGCTCAATTAATGTTGTTCTGGATTTGATAATTTTAAAATTTGTCCTCTTCAGTAGACCGTTACATGGCCGAACATCACCGAACGGGAACGACCGATCACAAAGCTTGAGGAAGGGGGGGGGGGGATGGGGTCGGCTGTCGGAAAAATGTTTTGTGCGGAGAGGTTGCCACCATCATCACCATCCAGTTTTCACGATGAAATCGAACAACTGTGTTTTTAATTCAATATTTTACGCTTCCTTTGAAGTTCAGCATAAAGCTTCAATCTCCAGTTGTCTTTTCTACAATACTTATACCCAAAACCTCTGTTTTATATGACTTTCTTTTTCCAGTGAGACAAAACTTCAAAAGGAGCACGATGTTGCTGTGTCCAAGCTCTCTGACAGACAGCGTAAGTTCCAGATTCGCCTCAATGACGTCTTGGAAATCGTCAAAGGCTTCAAGACCAAGGATCGGATGTCTGAGGCTCAAGATTACCTCCTGAAACTCAAAGAGATCCAAAGAGTCTTGGAGGAATTCTATAAAGAGGTCAGTTGATGGTCGGATTTATTTTATCTTCTGCATCTTTTTTTTCCCCCCTATAATGTGAAATAATTTTGTTTGGTTAGTTTTTCCACAATAAGTCAAGCTGACATTTTGTCACATTATCTGATTTCATCTCTACGGTTTCAACAAATCAACAAAATTATCCCTAATGTAATCATTTTGAAAGACAAAGTACAGGACTGGTTATTAAGAAAACAAAAATATTTATGATCACTGAAAGCAAAGTGATTTCAATAAAATTCATTCTAGTGCCAATCCTTCTGAGAGATAATTCCCTCTGAAATATTGTCAAAGTTGAAAAAAAAAGTGGAAGACCCCTTCTGCTTACCACAAAATCCCTGACAAAACATGACCTTCTTTTTTTCACTAACACCTACTTTGATGACATTTTTAAAGGTTGGCTGACTGGTGCTTTGAATGAAAACTAGACTAAGAGAACGAATTTACTCGTCCAAATAGGTACCAAACTTTTAAAGTTACAGGAAGTTATGCCGATATTTTTCTTTTTTCCACACAGAAAGCGTCCATCAACTATGAAGAGAAGCTGTTGGATACCGGTGAGATCACCCCTTACTCTATACTGGAGGAGATACGGGATACCAAGGAGCCCTTTGATAAACTATGGCAGGTCGCAGTCCAGTTCCATCACCAGTATGATAAATGGATGAACGGTCCACTGCTTGAGGTAGATGCTGAGAAGGTTGAGGAAGAGGTAAACTTTCAAACTTAAATCTCCTGTGGTTTTGTATTAAAGACAAAGTTCTGGATTGGTAAATATCAGGACAAAATTATTAGTTTCAATCTGAAAGATTTATAAACTCTTATCAATATCTATAAACATACCAGTATCCATAAACGAGAGGAAATATATCTGTCTGAAATACTGTCAAAGTTGATAAAGACAAAGACCTCCAAAATCACTTTTGTTTGTTTTTAATGCTGCAGGGGATGGGCACAAATATGGATGTGCATAAACTCCCTGATAGAACATAAACCCTTTTTCATTATCAAAACTAAAACAGGACCACCAAATTTGATGAAACTTTTCACTGGGTGGCCATATATGGTGCATTTATTAAAAACTAGAGGATAGGAATGAATTTTCTCCTCCAAATAACAGCGATGAACTTTCCCCTTTAATGAAATAAGTATGAAAGCAACTATTTTAGTTCTTTCTTATATTACAGGCATACCACCTTTCCTGGTTAGAAAGAAAAATAACCTACTGAATTTAAATCTGAAAGGTCAAATTGGTATTGATACAAAGTGTCCTGAAAAGTATTTTCTGTCTTCCTTTTTTTCTATTTCCATGCTGAGCAATATTCTTTCAAAATTAGATTTGACATAAGGTCATCAATATAAGCCCTGTGTGTTTCTAGATTCCCTCCTTCACTATTCTTTCATCAAGTAAGACATTAATCAGGTGTACCATTGTCCTGGAATTAAGATGTAAACTGTTCGATCCATTTTAAAATTGTTAAAATTTCTCGCCTTTTGTTTCATTTCTTATTTTGTACTGTGATTTTAATGTTGTTTTTACCTTAGAAATTGATAAACCATTATGTAACGTTTATTTTGAGTGAATGGAAATAAACCAACCAACCCAAAATAAAATGTTGAGAAAAGGACAGTTTGTAACATTTTGTTGCAATGTTCTCTTTCCTAGGTTCAGTCTTTGTGGAAGACCAGTTACAAGTTAACCAAGACTTTTGCAGGTAGTTCAGATATGATGGGTCCGATGCGTGCTTCAGTCACCATCAAGGCTAAGCTAGAGAAGTTCAAACTCAATATGCCTCTGATTGGAGCCTTGTGCAATCCTGGTATCAAGAAGAGACACTGGGATATGATGAGTCAAAAGGTGAGACCTAGAATGATTCAAAAACATATGCGGCCGCCGCTGAGGTCAAACAAAGGAAATCCAAACATGTATAGACCTTTCTTTTGCAACGTCACAGCCCCAAGTTTTTGCCAACCAAGATGGAGAAACTACAGGGAGCCATCAATACAAAGCAAAAACGGATCATCACATTTTGTAAAAATATTACACAAATATTCAAAAACTGCTGGAAACAACCAACCAATAATGGGGTGTATTTTCTTTGAATAGAAAGTTTTCAAAAATGTTAGATTTGGTCACAACGTCTGTCAACAAGACTTGAAAGTATTGCTACATTTGGCCGTCCATGCCAACCAGCGGGGTTTGTTTATCAGCAATAGAAAGGTCTATATGTGCTATGCACAACTCTCAGCCAGTGACCTCATATGCAAATGTCTAATATTTTTATTTATGTTTTTTTTTTTTTTTTAAATGGCCACTCAATGTAAAACAAAATTGTAACAGGTAAATAAGTATGTGGGATTATTTATTGCAAAGACCGCAAAATCCTAGTCAGATGGTTGTTGTTATTACACTATGTGGAACTGCAGAGCAACTTCCCTATGTAAACCACCGAGAAACACACACTGAGAAAATTTTCTCAGTGGAAAGTTGTACACTTTTGTTACAAAGGTCAGGTCTAAAGAGTGTAGACAAGGGATAGAGAGGAAAATAACTGTACTTTTATATCACAAAGTAACATTGAGGGGGGAAATGGTATTCTTACTTTATATTCTCTTTCATAGCATTTTGAATAGCAAGTTTGGCTTTGTCTTGTGATAACTCTAATAATTATTTGTCTTTCTTAAAGCCACAGCTCAACATTGGTAAGAAGAAAAACATAAGTGTTCACAGATTTACATATACCTTACATGGTATAAAGATAATGATGGTGCAAAACTTTGTTATCGTTTTTAAATGATAAATGAGTAAGATCCAAATTAGTTTTCGTCTCAGTGAGATGGAAAGGAATGCGTTAAAAAATGCTGAATGCATTTTTCTTGCAAATCAAAGAACGAAATGAGATGAAATTTTCATAGGTTGGTTTTATTACTTATATACCTTGATTTGTGTAAAGAATGGAAGCATTTACAGACAATTTACCAATGTTGAGCTGGGGCGAGTGAAGAAAGAAAAAATTGTTGAAATGTTGTCTGAATTAATCATAATTTATACATGTTTTTTTGCCAATTTTGAACAAAAATGAAAACCTATTACTTAGGTTTTTTTTTCCTTCTTGGCTCATAGGTCGGTTTCAACATGACACCCACCAATGAGACACCATTACTGGAGATGCTTCAGATGGGTCTGGAGAAGTACTTGGAAGATCTTGGGGAGATCAGCTCACAGGCCAGCAAAGAGTTCGCTCTGGAAAAGGTAGAGTAGTTTTATAAAACAACTATGGAAATTTAGTACACTCTGATGGCCATGAAGATACTGAGATGAGAAGGCAATGTACACATGTGTATAGCTTAAAAACTCTAACATGTTAAAATATTATTAAAACTTGTCAAATTGCAACAGTTAGGATGCCTGTATGGTGTGCTGGTATGATGATTAAGAGGTGGAGATGTACATGTCCATCCACAAGAGTGCTGTGGGCATCTGCCGTGGTAGGCTAGGCTTATTGGTCTTGTCTAATTTCACTTGTTTGAGTTATATGAAATCAGAACCAAGAATCTAAAGTTCCGGTTCCCGTTGTCATTTTTCAGGCGTTGTCTAAGATGAAGGAAGATTGGGAGGCGGTACATTTTAACTTCACTCAGTACAAAGACACCGGTCTGAGCATCTTATCATCTCCTGAAGACGTCCAAGTCCTTCTAGAGGATCACATCGTCAAGACAGCTACCATGAGAGGGTCACCATTCATTGCTCCTTTTGAGAAAGAGGTCAAAGTCTGGGAAGCTAGATTGGTGAGTTGACAGGAACTCGGAAGGTTTTGAAGTTTTAAATGAACTGTTCATTTATTTTCTCTCCTTTTTTGTTTGATTAGTTTCCTTATAAAGGATTCCCTGTTGGTTTTTAAATTGTTTTTTTCTCTTGTCAGAAAAGTAACAGTCAACAATTATGTAAATGATCAAATTGTTTTGAAAAGGTGAAATCTCTGGTTGATATTTGTAACTGTCTTTTGTGTTCGTCCTTGATGCATTAACCTGCTGGTTTAGTCTTGTACATCTTGAAATCAATCTAATAAGTCACATTTCTTTAAACATCTGATCTTCTTTCATCTGACATGCTTTTAGGTTCTTGATCCAACCAGAGTCTTTTTTAGCTGGGATCCAAACATGAGGCATTTAACTACTGTTTTCAGTTTAGGTTTTTACGTTGTTTAATTATTGAAAGTTTTTAGTTTGATGTGACCTTACCCTTATAAAATTTATTAAATGATAATCTGTTTTGATTTGGTGTTTTCCAGCATCGTATGAGCGATATCTTAGACTCCTGGCTGAAAGTTCAAGCAGCGTGGCTTTACCTTGAGCCAATCTTTGGGTCGGCAGACATCCGTCGCCAAATACCTGTAGAAGGAGCTATGTTCACTGAAGTTGATGAAAACTGGTGAGGCTCACTATATAACCCCTAACAAATGATGTCAACAACTATTTCTCCAACATAATTGGGTCAAAAGTGTTGTGTAAATATATAGACTACATGCATTTCATACGTAGAACAATTAACATGCACCATTCATTTCATTTCAAGTCATTTCATTTGTTCATTTCTCAGTCAAAAAGAAATATTCCGCCATCACAGGGCTAGATAGCTCAGTTGGTAGAATGCCGGCACATTAATCCAGAGGTCGCGGCTTTAATTCCCGTTCTGGTCAATTTTTCTTTGTTCACCCAAAAATTGAATTAAGTTTACCCAGTCAGTTTTCCTTGTGATTATTACTTGAGATACGAACAAATAGAACAATGACTACAAAAAGGCAAACATGTTACATCAAATAATTTGTAAAGATATATACATTTTTTTTAAACAAGACAAGTAAACTTTATTTATTTATTTTTTTTTTTGCATCACTGTTGGATGCATTTTGTTGATGTTTTGAGTCATATAACTCCACTCAAGAGAAAAACAAAGTGAAAAAAAGAGTAAACTTAATTTCTGTCAATTAGTCTAGTCAAACATACATGTACCTATTTAAAAAGGCGGTAGATAGCGGATCAACTAAACACCAAGAAAGTATTTTAAGTATCCTTATTTTTCCAGAAGTCTTTACTGTTCTTCCAACTTATATCCATCTCCGGAAAAGCGTTTTACGTTTTTAATTTATGAAACTTGCAATTGACTTTTTTAGGCAAGATATCATGCAGACAGCCGTGATCAACACAAGAGCATTGGTTGTCACATCCCAACTTAACATGCTGGAAAACCTACAGAAATCAGAGGGCCTTCTGGACACCATACAGAGAGGTCTGAATGACTACCTGGAGAAGAAGAGACTCTTCTTCCCAAGGTAAGGAACTCAAGGAGAATCTGCCCAGATGTTCAAGAGAGAATCAACCCACAACAAATAATCTAGTCAGACAAAAGTTTTTGTTTGGAATTTTTTGGGGTTTCATTTTATACTCTAATCTGAGTAGCGCTCATTTGAGGCGTTTTACACAACCGCAGCTATGGCTGCTGCACGCGAGCTCGACACAACAATAGCGTGTCAGCACGCATATGTTCCTATCAGTATGAAATATTCACGGTGCATGTGCGTCGATGTGGGGGTGCGGCAGCCATAGCTGCGGTTGTGTAAAGTCCATGAAAAATCTGCTCGAGTTAATAGTTTATAAAGGAGTACCTCTATCTTATGAGGTCCCTTTGATGATGACGACTAGAGCACTCTGGTCGGAATGTTAAGAGTGACTAACTGGCTCTTTTCAGTGCCAACATCTTTACTTATAAGAATTATTACTTAGTGTACTTGCAAAAAAACTTTGATCCTACTCCATCATGCAAAGCCTAAAATCCTATAATCAAAATTACTTGTCCATCCCTAGATTCTTCTTCCTCTCTAATGACGAGCTCTTGGAGATCCTCTCAGAGACCAAGGATCCTCTTCGTGTTCAGCCCCACCTCAAGAAATGCTTTGAGGGTATTGCCAAGCTGTCCTTCACAGAACGCAAGGAGATCACGGCCATGGAGTCAGCTGAGAAGGAAGTTGTTGAGCTCTGCTCTAGGATCATACCGGCTGATGCTCATGGACTAGTAGAGAAATGGCTCATTCAGGTAAAGATATATTTGGGAACCTCAACCAGTTGGCGCCGGATGACCTGTTTGCATGCAAATGTTTCCCCTGCCTGGAAACGGAAGCCATGTAAAGATGCCATTATGTAATTTCGGACCACCGGGGCAAAGGTCGCCCGGTCATTCCACTGCGGAGTGTGCACAGACAACACACACACACTGTGTAGCACTTCGTTTCATCCACTTAAGGACAAAAAGAGTCTTGAATATATTGGCATTTTGCGGCTATTGAGAGGCGGTTTTTGTATAATCCCCTAGTACAGACCTTTGTCCCTTTGTTCCAAGAAGAGGATTACGGAGTTAAGTCAGAATGAGCCGGCAATCGAGCCATGGTTCCATGTACCACCTCTATGCCATAGGTAACTGCCGCTGTTTTGCAAATCATGGTGCATGAATTTGATGTTTGACGATCCAATAAAGAGAATCTTTGTTCTCTTGGCATTGTCAAGTCAGGGTTTCTTTGTGGCAGCGGTACCCTCAAAGAGAAAAGATTCCGGCATTTCTGCCAAAAGAATTCCGCCAGGGGGGGCGGGGCAAGAAAACAAATAATCCCGGCTGCAACTGGTTAAAGAAGATAGTTTTGATCTGTGAAAAGTTGACTTCATAACTTCTACCACCCTAAAACTTAATACAAGGATGTAGACAATACAATGCACATAATGTCATTGTTTTTTGGAAGAGTAAATAGATTTCCATCCTCTAGTTTTTAATAAAAACACATCCATTTTTGGGGGGTCTTCAAATGCCATTTTCTCAATTTTTACACTTTATCAGATGGATATACTTCGCTGGAGGAATTAATCTTTTTATTCCGTGAGCTTTTAGAGTGAAACTGATAATTTTTGTTATTGATAATGACCAGCTTTAGCTTCAAGGATCTGATAAATGTAGTTGGATAGCTGCAGATTTGGTTCATGAATAGATTAACACTTTGGTGTTGAGTTTGGTCATTAGAGACAGACAGGCCAAAAAGATGGTCTTGACAATTATGAATATTATCTGTGCATGAAAAGGGCAAAGTAACAATAGATCATCAACAATTTCAAATGAATTTGAATTTTTTGAATTTTTTTTTTGAAAATGATTTTTTTCATCATTACCTAACAGTTTGAGTGTGTCAATTTGCCAGTTGAATACCTCGGGGAAAAAATTACTAATAAAATTGTTGACAAGAACGTCAAGTTGTAACACTACTTTTTGTAGCTATTACAACTTGTTAGAGAGATTGTTTCAGATTAGATATCCCTTTATATCTTGGAATTCTCCATCCAGGTTGAAGACATCATGAGGCGTAGTCTCCAGGAGGTTACAGGCAGGGCCGTGGCCGCTTACCCCGAGACACCACGCAAGACCTGGGTGTTGAACTGGCCGGGACAGGTAGTCATTGCTGCTAGCACCATCTACTGGACATCGGAAGTCACCAAGGTAAAATGCTAATCACCAAAAGTACCAGCAATGTTGGATTTATCACAGTGTCTTTGTAAAAACATCATTGCAAGTTAACAAGTTAGCAAGTTCACGCTAGGTGGCAACAGACTTACCTAATCAATCCATTGTTCTCAGAAATGTGCGCATGCTCAGAACTAAGTAAACAATTGAAATTTACACGGTATGTCTGCTGCCACCTAGTGTTCCAAAGTCTGTATAATATTCTATAAGTATATTCTATAAAAGTCAATTTGTTACAAGGGGTATCGTCATTGCCTATGGCATCTGGACAGATGGACGGATGGATGTCTGGGCAGTTTCGTTTGCGGACCGTAACTTCAGATAGAAGTGACAATTGGTCTTGTAACATGGGTGGGGGTTGCCCTTGGGGAAAGTTGGGATTGTTTGGGGGGTGGAAGGTCAAATGTCAAGGTCACAGTGGTGAGTTATAGGTAAATGGTTTTGTGACCATAACTCCAGTTAGAGGTGACATTTGGACTTGTAACCTGGGTTGTAACTTTGGTGGGGGTTGCCCTTGGGGGGGGGAAGGAAAGTTGGAATTGTTTGGGGGTGAAAAGGTCAAATTTCCGGGTCACAGTGCTTAGGTGTCAGAGCACATGGTTTGTGGATATCTTTAAGTTACCTACAATGTACAAGGGCTGAGGGGTTTCAACAGCATCGCTGTTATGTTTTTTGGGGGGCGGGGGGTTCTACGTGGTGGTAATAATAGTACACAAAACGAACTGAAAAACTGTACCACTTAGTTTCACGATGTTATGCTTTGACCATCTACAACATGAAATTTGTTCACCATTTGCAACAGTAACAATAACTGTAGTCAGTTGGCCTTGGTTATTTGCCATATGGAATGTAAAATACAACATTATTGAAATATTTTTATATAATTTCCTTCATTCAGTTTAAAAATGTATAGATTTGTCTAAAATGCTTTCTTTTATTTGGCTTTTTGTTGTTAGGCAATTGAGGAGAATGGATTAGAGGTGTATCTAGACAAGTGCAATAAACAAATCGAAGAGATCGTTGAGCTGGTACGAGGCAAGCTCACTAAGATGGCTCGCATCACCTTGGGGGCGCTCATTGTAATTGATGTACATGGTAAGATCACTTAACCCCAGGTTATAAATCTGCCAAATTTTGTTGAACAGGGACCGTGGTTTGCCTTTAAAAGAGCATAACGGAATTTAAAGGGAAAGAATGGCATTACCAGAAAGCTGTTTACCTGTAGGCAAGCAGACCTTAAACTTCGCTCAGGCTGGGTCACATTGTCAGCAGAAAAAGTCTGCCCCCAGAGCTAATTCATCGACTTTGTGTTGCCTTTGCCACCTTGTAATTTTTTAGGAAACTTGTAATGGGCAACTTTCATTACAAACGTTAAATTGATTAAAATTGTTTGAAAAGAAAGTGTGAAAAGAAATACTTTCTAATAATCTCAAATACTTTCAGATGCTCTCTAATACTTTCAAATACTCTTTAATACTTTCTAATACTTTCAAATACTCTCTAATACTTTCAAATACTCTTCAGTACTGTTTAAATAATGGTTAAATATTTTCAAAACTTTCAAAAAGTATGTAATACTTTCTAATACTTTCATTTACTCTTTAGTACTTTCTAATGTTTCAAAACTTTCAAATACTCTCTGTTTCTTTCTAATATTCTCTAACACTTTCAAATACTCTCTCTAATACTTTCCAATACTCTCTCTAATACTTTCAAACCCATGTGAAGTATTCATTGTTATTGATATCTTCCCTTCCAGCTCGTGATGTTGTTGCTAATCTCTGCAACCAACTCATCACTGATCCTGTGAGCTTCTCCTGGATCAGTCAGCTGAGGTATTACTATGAAGAGAAGAATGTGATCGTCAGGATGATCACTACGGCGGTACCATATGGCAATGAGTATCTGGGTAACACCAGCAGGCTGGTGATCACCCCATTGACTGATAGATGCTATAGGTAAGGCTGATGTAGTAGTGCTGTGATGAACGATGCTTGTGATTGTGGCCGGGGGGGGGGGGGGGGGGGGGGGGGTGGGGTTAGGAGGAAATGCAATTTTGACTACAAAATTTGAGGAGGGTGTTTACAGGCAAACTTGGAAATGCTGTGATTGATGCTTTGACCATACACTTCCATGGCAGTCGGGGCCTTCCACTTCTGGGACCTAGGTTCAAATCCCACTGGGGGCACTATGTGGATTGGGTTGTTCAGTCCCTACCTGATTGTCCCGGCCCCCCACCCCTCCACCATATTTTCATTGGGCCCCCTGCCCCCCTGCCCCCCCCCCCCCCCCCCCGGTTCCTACGTGCATGAAAAGTATCAATCACTATGTAGAGTACATACTTTGTCAACAGACAAGCGTGTAAATGCAGCATAGCCTAAAATTCGCACTATGTCTGTATATAACACACAAGGACATGGACTCCCAAAATGGCATTACCAAGATTATTGTGATGGTGATAATGTCGTGTGAATTGGGTCAATACTGAGTAGAGATCCCATGGTTTCTATTTCCAATTCTATCCAACCCAGAACCCTGACAGGGGCGCTACTGTTGAACCTCGGGGGAGCCCCAGAAGGTCCAGCTGGTACTGGCAAGACAGAGACCTGTAAGGACCTGGCCAAGGCTGTCGCCAAACAGTGTGTAGTCTTCAACTGCTCCGATGGCCTGGACTACAAGGCTATGGGGAAATTCTTCAAGGGTTTGGCATCATCCGGAGCCTGGGCGTGCTTTGATGAGTTCAACAGGATTGAGTTGGAGGTAAGAGTTTTCTTGATGGTTTTAGGTGCCATGAAGAATCTGAATGTTGTGAACTTTATGACAGTTGGGAATTAATCCAATCTTAACAACATAACAAACCAAACAGTTATTCTGCATTCCACTGTAACACATGAGTATGCATTTCATTCATACACATTTATTTCAATGCTGTCATTATGGGTTAATAATACATCAATTATTATGGCAAAAAAAAAATAAAAATGAATTTATAGACAGTTTTTATGATAACTGCAGTTGTGACAGGTATGGTTAGACAATATTTAGGGTTGGGTGAAACCTCAACAATTAACAGATGAGATACAAACAGGAGACAAGACAATAAACGATAAAAACTGACAAACAAAAATACCCGGAAAGTACGAAGCAACTTTCAATAATACTTCCAAATTTTATAATAGATGTCAATTTTTGCATCGGGGATAAGGAATCATATTTGTGTTTTACCCATACACCCATGTGTGTTAAGCACTGTCTACTCAGTACTTTCCCGGAGTCCTGTGTACAAAAATTGCACAGGCATATTCCTCGGGTGGGATTCAGACCCACGACCCCCACCATTCGAGAGCAGATGTCTTACCAACTAGACTACCGAGATTGCCTGGCAGCTAAAGGCAGTTTGAATCCTATCAGTAGCGGGTACTGTGACCATTATAATAGACCTTATCACGCTGCCATCTTAGAGGTAAATCGATGATGTAACAATGGAAATGCAGAGATTTGTATGCGCGGTGCACAGGATTGGCCAATGAACAACCTCATTTTGACCTCTAGACGAGGGCGCCCTACTCAAATGACGTCATGTGCATAAGGTCTATAGATGTTAACTTTCTGGGTATTTTTGTTTGTCAGATTTTATCATTTAGTATCTTGTCTCCTGTTTGTATCAATAGGTCTATCAATAGGTTAGGATTTTAGTTCAATGATATATTTTTAGCCAGTTTCAGCATATGTTTATTTTACCAAAAAGCCTTGGGGAAAAAAAAAAAAAAAAAAAGTTTGTCCAGTTTTTAAAGTTTTGATAAGCGGAAGTGACCCGGAAGTAACTCTGAGAAGTAAACTCTTTGAATTGCTTGCCCTCAGGTGCTATCAGTTGTAGCTCAACAGATCCAGAGTATACAGAGAGCAGTAGCTGAGCAAGTCCAGACGTTTGTATTTGAGGGAACGGAGATATCTTTAGATCCTTCCTGTACGATGTTCATCACGATGAACCCTGGCTATGCTGGCAGGGCTGAACTGCCTGACAACCTCAAGGTAATTGTGTTCAATTTGTCTTGATCAGGTTGGCTGAATGGTTTCTTTTCCCTGACATTTACCTCTGTGGACCTCGGGTCAAATCCCACCTGAGACCGGAACCTTGCATATCGATTAGGTTCTCAGTCCCTACCTGATTCCCCCAGTTGGGTCTTCCTTCCACATCTAAACTGACATTTCGTCATCATCTTCTCTACACAGGTATCTTCAGGCTTGGGGTTACGGCGCAGTGTTCTTTGGTTTCATTACCAAAAAGATAAAATAATAATAATAATAATAAATTTTGCTGTGAAAAAAAGTGGTTTCTCAAAAAGTAATATACACCTTTGGGAGTAAATAAAAATTAAGTTACATTGTATCTGGGATTGTTTTGAATGTTTTATTTTTTGCTGACAGGTCTTATTCCGGACTGTTGCTATGATGGTACCAGACTATGCATTAATTGCTGAGATCAGCTTGTACTCCATGGGATTTGTGGATGCAAGGTCGCTATCTACCAAGATTGTCGCTACCTACAAACTCTGCTCTGAACAGGTTAGATGAAAACAACATCAATTTTGAAGACAAATAAACAAATTGGTTTCCAAACAATTCTCAATGTTTTGATTTTGCAAAGAACTCGCTGATTTAGAGAAGGATAAAAATACCAATTTTTATTTTTATTTTTATAGTTGTCATCACAACATCACTATGACTACGGCATGAGAGCTGTAAAGTCCGTACTAACAGCGGCCGGTAACCTTAAGCTCAAACATCCTGAGACTGCAGAAGACATACTGGTACTCCGCTCCATCAAGGACGTCAACTTACCCAAGGTAGATTAATGCGTAGTCTTGAATTCCACAAAAAGTTTTTCTTGATTTGTAGGCTTACACAAACAACAGAATGTTTGGCGTAATAAAACATTTGATTCAGTGGTGTTAATTTTCTATCTGTACTAGTCTCAAGCTTGAGGGAATTAAATTCACAACTATTTTCCAAAGTAGATCCAGCTACTGATATCAAATCAAGCTTTGTCTGAAATTTTTTTTTCTTGCAGAATAATGATTACTATAAATATAACCACTTTATAAGAAGTTTTTTTAACATGTGATAGAAACGGATCAGACACTTTTGAAGTTAAGCCTTTCGCCCTGCAAAATTGAGATTTGTAATTGATCTTCCAAATGTGTATTTTGCTCTTTTCTATCAGTTTTGAAATAATGAGCATTTAAGGGGAATGATTAAAATAACTTATGCTTCAAAGTTTTATCTCCCAGTACGCGCTAATCCTCCAATCAGATTGCTCAACGGGAGTGTGATGTTAAACCATATCACACTCTCAGTAAAATATATTACACGCTGCGCTGCGTATTGTGAGTGTCATGCATCACGCTCCCGTATACGGACAGTACAAAATAACGTTCTAAACTTTGCACGTTGAACGTGCTGCGCGTTACGAAATAATACTCAAAGTTGTATTATCTTCCAGTTGGCTGGAAGATAAATTCGATATTTCACTCGCGCTCGTAGAACACAGAAAAAATATAGCACGTGTGCGTCCCATATCCCACTCTTTATTTTTCTGTATTCCACTCGCGCTTGTGTGATTACTTATAATATTTGACACACTTTCTGTCATTTCTCTTGTAGTTTCTGTCCCATGACATTCCACTCTTTGAAGGCATCATCTCAGATCTGTTCCCAGGTCTAGAGATGCCCAGACCAGACTATGGTGTCCTTGAGAAGACATTGAGAGACACAATTCTCAAGAAGAAACTCCAGTGTGTGCCGTGGTTCATTGAGAAGATCATACAGGTATGCCAGTAAAATGTCATCAATGAAAATGGCTAATTGCGGGAACTCAGGACTAACTTTTCTGTAAAAAGAAATCCCAGATGACAGCTTGCCAGGAAGCTAAGAACTGTTATTGGATTAGAAATATTCTGCAGGACCAGAGAACCCATTTAGCATGAGCAGATCTTTGCTTGTTTGATAAAGACCAGGGTTCAATTTGTCGGTGCTTCTTACAGTGGTATTTTGCAGTTGGGGTCACCATACGCTGCTCACAGGGTTAGCGCTAAATTTCTGTTTTAGCAATGTAAGCAAAAATTCCTTGCTATTCCGGGAAAATTCCTTGCTATCAAGCGAAAATTCCTTGCTATTAAGTGAAAATTCCTTGCTATTAGGTGAAAATTCCTTGCTATTAAGTGAAAATTCCTTGCTATTAAGTGAAAATTCCTTGCTATTAAGTGAAAATTCTACTTATTTTCTACTACAGTAAGTGTACATTTTTTGTATGCTGTAAGCATCCTGCACTGATAATTTGGGCCAAAGCTTCAGGTCAATGTAAGGTTGTGTTTGAGTAGCTTCCCGGTCATGACACTTGTGTCCTTGAGCAAGACACTTAACTATAAATGCTTCAAATAGGGGAAGAGGCAGTCATGTTTGTCTCGCAGCGGATTCATTTACCCCTCCCTGTTCTTAGCTGTGCTGTGAAGAGACTTGCGGTTATATCTCTCCATGTCTTGTTTCTGCGCATTGGGGCAGGTTTCTATCTCTTCAAAAAAGTAGCCCACACCTCAAGTGGCATTTGGGCCTTGTGATGGGCGAACTGCATACAAATAAAAAAAAAATAAAAAACCCATGTCCTTTGAGTAGCAACCTAGCTCCTTGCTCATGAAGCAGTGTGTTGACAGCAGAATTAACCCCAGGTTATGTTGGGAAGTTAGATAATGCATCCTAACTAAAGCCTGGGTAATATTAACCCTTCTTAGTCACTATGACAAAACCTTCCTCAATATTTGCACCCCTTCATCCGTTCTCCAGTTCAATTTTTTTTTCAATTTGTCTTTGCAGATCTATGAGATGATCCTTGTACGTCATGGTTTGATGATTGTGGGTGATGCCATCGGTGGAAAGACCAGTGCCTTTAAAGTATTAGCGGAATCCCTGGGAGAGCTTCATAGCAATAAGCTGATGGAAGAGCATAAGGTGGGTTGAAGTGGAGATGTCAACACAGAGAACACTTTCTCGCTTGTGGGAAGTTTAAATAGTTTTTTCAGAGACTTTTTACTCCAGAACGTCATTCTGGAGAAATTCAAGTAAAATGATAGTGACCAAAACTTTCAAATGTGTGTGGAAAAATATTTCAGATATTTACTCAACTGTTAAATATTTAGAAAGCTTTCTGTAAACACCACAGTGCATTTTAAAACATCGGGTTGTTTCTTCCCTGCCTTTCACCTCTGTGAACCTTGGTTCAAATTCCACCGCAGACTGGATCCTTACATGTAGTTTGGGTTTACCTGAGTACGTGGGTTTTCCTCAGTTGGGCTTTTCCCCAGATGGGCTTTTCCCTAGTTGGGATTTTCCTCCCATATATAAAACTGACATATTTTTATTGCAGGGCACTTTTGAGGCTTCCTTAGTTTCATTGCCAGAAACATATAGCAATAATGAGTTTTTTTTTGTTTTTGTCCCTCAGGTTACCTACCAGATCCTGAACCCCAAGGCCATCACCATGGGTCAGCTGTATGGCCGCTTTGACCCCATCTCACATGAGTGGTCAGACGGAGTTCTGGCCAATATATTCCGTGAGCAGGCGGCCAGCACCAGCGACAACCGTAAATGGTGTGTCTTTGACGGCCCCGTGGACGCGGTGTGGATTGAGAATATGAACACGGTGCTGGACGATAACAAAAAAGTGAGTTTATTGTGTTTAATATGGATGCCCGAATAAAAACAAGTACGATTTAAGAAAGACAACACTTAACTGGTGTCATTTAGTTAGCTTTTTAAGTGTACAGTGCCTATCACACATCGTTGTGAAGCTAAAGCCACAACAATTGTTTACATTATCTTGAATGCTATCAATACATCTATTAAATATGTTTATCAGGAAATTTGATGAATTTCTCAACCTCATGTTCAATTATTGTTATGAGGTTTACGCTAGCCAATTAATTTGCTCTTGAACTTTTAAATAAAACAGCTTTTTAAATAAAAAAGTGGCCTCACACCTGGAACCAATCTCATGACAATGTTTACTGCAAAATACTGCACTTACAACCAACAGAATTCTTTGCTTTACAATTTGTTGTAAGTGAGTATTTCTGGTGTAGTACATATCTTTAGCGATATGCTCATATACTGTGCAACAGGAGAATTTCAGTTGCACAAAGTGGCAGTAGGTAAATCCATAGTTCTTGAAAACGTATTCATGCTTATCGCTGCACAAACAATGGAAGAGTTACTTATCTAGTTACCCGTCTCAAAGTATTCCATTAAGAAGTCTTGAAGAAAGTCTGTGACAACAACTCTTATGTCACTTTTTGTCTCAGCTTTGCCTGATGAGTGGTGAGATCATTCAGATGAGCAACAAGCAAAACATGATCTTTGAACCCAGAGATCTGGAGCAGGCATCGCCAGCTACTGTCAGCAGGTTAGTATATCAGGGGTATGACCTTTGAAGAGGTCATTCTGCCATATCAGGTCAACTCAGGTCATGACCTTGACACCAGGGTGCAACCCACTATATCCAGGATGAGAGTTCATAGAGGTCATTAGCCACAAAAGAAATATGACATTTGAACTCATGATTGTGTGGCAAGCATGAGCTCAGGTCAGTTTAATAAAAATGACCTCTTCACAAGGTCATCACTAAAGCTAATTCCCCCTGAAAAATAGGAGGTTTCATGCCAGACCAAGAGAAACTACTTATTTGTGTGGACTTAGGAATGAGAAATTTCATGTCTACTAATCTTCTTTAGATATAATGAAAGCATTCTCTTTGATCACTATCTCTAGCACTGAGGATGCTGTTCCCAGAAGCTCCTTGAAATCTCTAACTCCAGGGGTAACTAAAGGTGGAAATGCCATCATTTCAACATATCTCCCCTGAAACTTTGATTCTAATTTCAGACCATTTTTGTCAGCAATGATTCTCACCCCATGGATTTTTTTATTTCGGTATGATCACCATTCGGCATGTCTCATCAAATTCCGATCGAAAAAGCTTGAATTATTTTACCTTCAGCAGTTGAAAAATAATAAATATCTTTGAAATAACACAACATAAAAAATTATTCGACATACAGATGTGGCATGATCTACATGGAGCCAATACAGCTAGGCTGGAAACCCCTTGTAACATCATGGATGGAACACCAGTTACCAGACTTTGTGACCAAACCACAAAAAGAAATGATAGGGGTGAGTAGAACTCAGAAAAAGTGAAAGTATTTTTTGTTCTTGTAAAGTTTCAAATTTTCATAATCTCTCTCAACATCATTCTTTACTGACTGAATGAGTTAGACGAAAAAGTTACAATTCCCTGTGAAATTATAAGTGACTTAAAAATAACCTTTTGTGAGACATTTTAATTGGAAAATAAAGGATTCCTCAGTTCTAATTGTGCTGTCTTCTTTGCATGGTATATGACAAGTTTTATTCATTGTTAATCAAATCAGCCGCAGAATTGTAATAATTTGTTCCTTTTCTTCAGTTGTTATTCGAATGGTTGTTACCGGCTTGTTTGGGTCATGTAACCAAACAGTGTCGTCAGTTGGTCCCCGTCTCTGACATGCACATGACCATGTCAATGCTCAAGCTCTTCTCATGTCTCCTGGTTGACGTCAAGTAAGTCAATTCACCCATCAGTTCATATCCCAAAGAAAATCTTTAGTGGCGCCACTAAACACTCTTATCAAAATCCAGATACAATGTTGTTGCACTGACATGACGATATTATCAATGTTATTATTTGTGTTTTTTTTTTTTAGCCATTAACCGATGTGTAATAAGCACTTATACTCAGTACTTTTCCGAGTCCTGTGAAAAAAATCCACAGGCATATTCCTGGGGTGTGATTCGAACCCACGACCCCCACCATTCTAGAGGAGATGTCTTACCAACAAGACTACCGAGACAGCCCGGCAGCTAGAGGCAGTTCGAATCCTATTAGCAGCGGGTACCACATCCATTACAGTGCTTAAGACACATCGGTTTATTGGTGAAAAAAACAACAATATTCTTTGTCCCCGATGCAAACATTTTCATCTTTTATCAATGTTGTATCTTTACTTTGATCAAAGCACAAACTGCAGTGAGATTTTGAATTCCTCCCTGTTCCCATTGTTAAAAGGGAACTCTTTTAAGGTTGTTGGAGGCAATAGGCTTATTTCTCATCTTGGGCGTGTGTATAATTTCATGGAAAAATTTTAATGGAAATTAGAATAAATTCAAAAAAGGGCCCGTCTGAAAAAAACTTTTGAGGTCTGAATTGAGTTTCTTGTTTCTTCTTAAGTTGTTTGGTTTGTGTAGCTCCGATGTATGGAGTCCTTAACCCTGGTCATAATATAAGTTTGTTTCACTGAGCAAAAAATATAAGATTTTCTGGAACTTTTATTGCAATGTTGGACGAGGTTCCGTTTTATGGAAGTGGTCATTTTATTGCAAAGAAGCTGAATTACAATAGACTGATCTGTGAAGCCCCGCCTACCTTAGCGACTGCCTAGCTTTCTTGCCACGATCGCAGCGGTGGTTCAGTTGACTGAAATCACACATGTACATGGTTTTTGTGAACGGTATGGATTTAGTTTCGTGGTCTTTTGAGCAGTGCCGTGAATCCAAAGAACAATGCAGATAGGAACACTGTTAAGCCACTTTTACACAACTGTACAGGGACCACTGCTGTGGGATTTGCACCACCAGAAATACGAAAAATTTAAAACAAAACAAAAGTTAACACAGTTGTGTGTCAGAACAATGGCGGCGGGTTTTTTACTTTTCTAATGGGATTTTAACGTGTCGGACTTATGTCGGACTTTCAGTGGCGTTATCAAGGCTGTGATTGGTCAATACGTCAGTAGGCGGGGCTTAATGGATCGGTTTTTTATGTACACTAGGAATCTGACATTGATTGCCACAGACCGTGCAAATATATGAACTATTTGGTGAACCTTGGTTTCTCACGTACATTGCTTTAACTCTGTGAAGGAAACAAAATCTTGCACTTTAATGAGGCCAATGTTTGTGTATGTGCAAAATTTGTATGATACATTTCCGTAGCACTCTTATTTTGGTTGATGCAGAATTTGATGATTTATTAACAAGTACCGAAATGGTTTGAAATTTAACTTGCACTACTTCTAACACACTGAAACTAACCCGTACTTTTTGTGGCACTTCTACCTCTTCATATTTGGTTGCACTTTTGGTTTCTGGTGTGATCTCCATGGCAACTCTTATTACAGGGCCATAAGGGATAGGTAAGTTTGGCTGTTTTTGTTTGATGTTAAACTACTAACTTTATAGCTATATCTAGTTTCAACATTCGAATAATAGTGCTAATGAAAACATTTATGTCACATCATACAACGCCTTGCAGTGTTTTACATTAAGGAGTAAAGCACATGGTGAAGTCAACAGGCAAGTTAAAAATAACACAGTGTAAAAACTCAAACTATTAAAGACAAACAAATCTAAGAAGCAGGAACAAAGGAAAAATGAAACAAAAACAAGGAATATTTATTTGTTTTAGAAAGAGAGATTTCTGGTTGAGATAATAAGTGCAATTCCACTCTTGGTGTAGATTATGTCACCCTGTGTACAAAAAGATGACCATGTACATTTCAGACTAGTTTCCAGCAGGCAAGATATTACTACACTTGGCCCAATTTAATAGAGCTGCTTAAGCACAAAAAAGGAGCTGAGCACCACATAATTATGCTTACCAGAATTAAACACTGTAATTAAAAAAAAAAGTATTTTTGGGGAAAATATTTTAACAATTAACCGTGTATTTTTTCTTAATATCTTATTCCTTCTATCATCATACTCACAATATAACAACAACCATGATGGTAAGAATCCATATAATTCCCTCTCTCTTTTATGCTTATGTTCTTTGTCTGCACCGAATCAAAACTTTGTGGATGCAAATAAGTAGGGCAACTTCCTTCCCCCACCCCCACCCTCAAAAGTTTTTAATTAAGGTGAAACAAAAGTTCAAGTTTGAGGGATTTTTTTGAAGCTGTGAAGCTGACCAAATTTCTTGTATTTGTTCATTGATTTTTAGCCTTGGTTATCTATTTGAGGTTATGTTGCTTGTTTTCTTTTTTAAGTGAAAAATCTGTTTTCGTAATAGTGACAGATTCTGATGAAGTATCTTTAAAAACAAACTTACCTGTCCACATTGGAAAACACATTTGTGCTTTCAAAGTTACATCACTCACTTTTTTCGCCGAAAGGACTGAATTATTTTGGGGGTAAATGGGGTAATTTTTTTTTATATAAGCCTTGAACAATGCACAAAATACTTGGAACATGTAAATGTTATGTATTATGGCTGCAGTAATGTGAGACAATGTTGGGTCTCGACCAAAGATTATAGAGTGCCAAAAGCGCAAGTTGGAAAAATAAGGCTGAAATGTTAAATCCCACTGGATGCCATTTCAGCAAGTAACTCATTTGAAACAACAGTAGATCAGTGCAGATCAGTGCAGACAATATATCAATGGGAAACAAAACATTCACATGCTGAAATTACACCCATGCGTGTCTCATGTCCCAACAATAGATACAGCTCCAGTTCCCCATCTTGCGCCTTTGGTTCCCCATCTTCCATCTTTGGTCTGGACAATAACTCATTTAAGTGATGTTTGAAGCTTTGTGTGGTGTCAAGGATAGGAAACTATAACTAGTAAACTAGTAAAATTTGCGGGTACAACCATAAACAAATCTCTTTTGGGAGGGGTAGTGGCTCTGAAAAGAACCGGTGTGGTCTTGACGTTTCAAACAGTATACTCTGCTCATTTGTTTCTTTTGCAGTTTTTTTGTTCAGTGTTTTCAAATGAAAGTTTATAACTTCCTCTATGAAAGGAAAATAGCCCTCTCATATTTAAATTAATTTTTTTACCATCGACTTGATAAAAAATTTGGGTGGTGTATCATTAAGTTGTTTGATGTTCACATTTCATTTGGACTTTTTATTACCTCAGCATCATAATGTGTACTTTTTTACTGCTTTTTTATTTCATTTCACATTCTGGCTTTTCTGAACTTCTTTGTATTCGTTTTTTGTTTTCAAGCCAATTGTGTGTTTTTTTTCATGTATGTTTTGATTTTTGTGAAACAAAGTCGAAACTTAGCTCAAAGTTAAACCACTGTAAGGCTGGAGTCACTGAGTTTTTATGAATTTTCAAAATCTGTTTTGGTTAAAAAAGTATCAGCCCACTCTCAAGTATATCATTAACATAACACAAGTATTTGTCACATGTGTAAGTCAGTGCACTGTAACTTTTTGTATCCCAAATTTAAGCTGTGACACCATCAAATCCTTCAAAATCCTTCAAATGGTTTGTGTCTGAGTAAGTTACATTTCACATTTCAGTGTCGCATTATGTGGTAAATACATAGACTCCACTGAGTTTACTTAATGCACGTTCACACTCCACTACAATTTCTAGACAACTACAGATATACAAAAATGTAAATTGCTCAATTTAAATGCCCTACCTTTAACATTGTGCAGCCATGTTGGTTTCTTATTTTTTTATTATTCAAATCAATATGAACGAAACCGAGGCTGGAAGGAAAGTAGTCTGGTTCTTTTATATAAAATGAGACTAAGAGTTATCATTGTCAGTGTGTATACTGTGAACCAGACAAATAGGTATATTTAAAAGTATGAGTAGTAGCAGGTATGCGTTCATTAGTTCCCTTTGTTTTGACAACAGTGATGATTCCAGTAGTGAAGATGATGATGATGAAGATGGTGAGTCAAGAAATCCGTCCCTGACAGAGCAGAAGATCCAGGAAGAGAGAACCAACATGCTGGTCTCCCACTTCCTCTTCTCACTAGTGTGGTCTGTAGGGGCTACCGTAGACCACACCTCCAGGGAAAAGTGAGTAGAAACTACGGATTAAAACACAAACAAATCCAGCTTGGTTGGAGAAGACACCCTGCTCCCTTAGCCAAGTGTAGTGGGTTCTCCATGCAATGGTATGAAATTGACAGCAGCCTCAATCACCTAAACCAGTCCACACTTCACCCTCTTTCCAACCCACAACCGAAACAAACAAGCTAACAGATGGATTGCAATAGATGCCATCTTAGATGACAATTTCTATTTTGGCCTGTAGGCGAGTCAAGCTCTCTAAATTTCAACGCATCTTGAGTTGCTTCCCAACCCATCATGAAAGGAGTTTATGAAACACATGCATGCCGTGTGCAGCATTTACACGTTAGCGCACAGTTGTGCGCTAACAAATGCACAGTCATTGTCATCAAAGATGGCTGATTTTTTCCCATTGTTGACGTCATGTGCGACCCATCTATAACAACAGTCCCCGACCAAGCCTTTTTTTTGTATTGGCTATGCAACATGTAGACAAATGAAGATACTCTGTAATCAAGGAAAACTCTTTTTGACCCATGGATTTTTTGTTGTTGGCATACCTACTTCCATGACCCTCACTCCCATGCCTACACTCTGCTCCCATCAACAGTTTCAGTGAGTTTTTCAAGCAGCTATGCGACATGGACACCGGGGGAAAGCACCCGAGACCAAAGGACCTGAAGTTTGCCCGTAACCTCCTGATTCCAAAGCGAGGCTCGGTGTATGAGTATGTCTACATCAGGAAGATGTACGGATCTTGGCATCGTTGGGAGACCATGGTAACGGCAACTGACATCGGAGCCAAGGCTAAGGTAGGATTTGGAATGGGATGAGCAATTTCTTTGCAACCACGTTTTAAAAAACTCTTTTTATTGCCCGCCACAAAGTAAAATGGCCATTCAAATTCTAGTTTATTTCAATTTGATTTACTAGTTTTTTCAAGGAGACCTTTTAACGGTAAATTCAGTCTGGAGGCCTGCCCTCTGGAGACAAACTGCAAATGCAGTGAGGACCAAAATAAGTGAAACTTGACCAAAGCTCAAATTATAACCACATGCCGAAGCCAAGGACCAACCCAAGGTTCTACATATACCACCTTCTCCCCTCATATGGAGGTTATTTTTAACAGTGCTAATTTTACTGAGCATGTGTTTGCTGTGGGGCTTAATGTGTGCTTAACCCATGCATGATGTTTGAAAAATAAGGGGCCAAGGATGTTTGGTATTTTTTATTTTTTATTTTTTTAGCTCAGTGCTTGATTTTTGTTTCCTGCCACCGCCAAATCATTCAATGTATATTTTGTTTGCCAAATGCATGATTTCATTTGGTTGATTCATCAGGGATTTGTGTTTTCCTTGGATTTTTGTGACATGAGGGATTGCATAGATTATTCTATGAACGCATCGTCTTTTTATTGCATTGCCTTTTGAACATACTGCTATGTGAAAAAACAGTGTAGGGCTTATTTTGTATTACTTTTGAGCCTTGGCTAGGATCTAGAAATTTTTTGTTTGTTGTTTATTTTTTTCCCTACCCAGCTCCACTAACTGAGTTTAAAATCACAAAAAAATATCAGCTGATGGTTTTTTTTTTATTTTAAAAGAAGCTAAATTTACTTTTCTTCAGAACTTTGTTTAGTTTATTCGTCAATTATTGAGAAGAAGTGGTTTTTCTGTACAAGATTTATTTTGATAACCCCAAAAACTGATCCTGTGGAAACAACTTACCAGCAGGAATGCCAGCAGGAATTTCTTTTGCTGGTTTTCTGTTTTGCTGAGCAATGTTTTCCAATTTGTTGTCTCCATCTTTGATGAAATGAGAGAGAGAGAGAGAGAGAGAGAGAGAGAAAAAAATACATTAACTTTTGTAAAGCTTTATATAACCTGTTTACAACCCTCTTACTGTCTGACCCTTAGAATCAATCACTGTGGTTTTGAATGATAGATAAATTTTACCAGCCTGCAATACTACACTGTATATTATGTGGTGAATTCATCTACATGGTACACGGTCAACCCTCTTACTGTCTGACCATTCAATATCATCCACTGTAGTTTTGAATGATAAACTATGCCAGCCTGCAAAATGATATCATGTGGTGAATGCTTACATGCAGTACAGACATTTACACAGTTAGTTCTTCGCACAGTTCAGTGGCCTAGCCAAGGGGGAGGGGGGGGGGGGGGGGCAGGGGCACGTGCCCCCCCACAAATTTCCAGTGTCCCCCAGGTGCCCCCCATAAAAAAATGTAGATACATGGCACCTGAGCCCTCCCCCCCCCCACTGAAAAGCAATCCCCCCCCCCCCACCCCGTGCCCCCAGTGAAAAAATCCTGGCTACGCCGTTGGCACTTGTGCCACACATTTAAAGAAAAAAACACAACCTGTGCAGTTGATTGTTTCCAAAAATTCGGTCAACTCTTTTTCATAAGTTACCAACACTTGGTCGGTTGAATCAACTGAAATAAAGTTGGTGTTCACACCAGGGGGTCCATCTGCTGGGTTTGTATTTAAACTTATTTATTTTTTGACTGCACACTATTTGACATGCTTTATGTGTTTGCACTGATCATGCTTTGCACCCTCTCACCCACCATCCAAACCCCCTACTGCACTGATGGCTGTAATGTTTGCTGTGTGTGTCTGCACCTATTAACAGCACTGTAAGGTAATTGCATAACCACTCACTCTGATTTTACTTTTGTTAAAACAGTAAGAAGAAGTAGTTTAAATCATTTTAACTGATCAAACGCATTATACTTGACGAGAAACCATAGGCTTTGTTTGGTACACGACTCTGAGCAGTTGTTTTTTTCTTGGTCTTGCATTTTCCCATTTTTCTGAGTTTGACTATAAGTGGAAATTATCCTGTTGGTAAATGCTACATTATTCCACCATAAACCATCCCTGCTTCACACAGACTAGTCTGGCAACTTTGGTCATCAGAGCCTCTAGAGCCTAAAGGGAATGCATTGAGCTAGTTTGAAAAAAAATATGGAAGGCTTTCAATACGCCTTCTATGTATGTTTAAAAAAATGTCTTACAAAAAATAGAGTAGGTAAAAAAATATTTGTAGGTGAAGTTAGCTTTAAGTACGGTTCACACAAATGTATGCCAGCTTTGGAGCCAAAAGAAGTGAATTTACCTGTTTACCTGTATGTAACACAATGCTTTAGTATGTTTTGACATATCAGTAGGTTTGTAGACCAATTTTGCATTTAGGCGTTACAGATTTGAAAAGATATGTTTTGTTCTTTTTGTTAAAAAGAGAGTACATTTTTGAAAAGATTTCATCAAGATGTTTTCCTTGTTCATTTACTCACCCAGTTTGGATGAGGTTGTTTCAGGTTAGTTTAAACAGTCTTTTATGAAGTATTTTTTGAAGCTGATCTCACTAAGTTAAAATTTTATAGCTAGGCTACTTTACCACATCACAAACGTCAGTGTCACCCTATTTTTGATATGCTCAATTTTGTGTTTGCTCGCTGCATGCTTCTCACTTGGATCTGTTTGATTTAACGTCTGCCCTCTACGCCACTAAACTTCACACCTACCAGAACGATAATGACTTCAAGGTTATGGTAAGACGGCAATCATAGACAGGCACCCATTGGTTTCAGGGGGTACATTTTCACCGGCTACCATCAGACACCATACTGTGACCTTCAAGTACTTTGCATGAATGAAAATAATTTGAGTTGATTAATTATTTGTTTGTTTTATGTTTTCGTTTTTTCAGTCACTCTCAGATCACTGTCAAAAAGGGACAAGAAATGTTACCTAATTTTTCCTACCATTTTTCGATTGAAATTTGAGTGCAGTTAAAATAAGAATAATAATAATCAACTCAAATTATTTATAGTAGATCCGTTCACATGTTAAAACACTTTTGGGTGGTTCTATGTACTTACTTGTAAAATTACAAGCATTGGAGAGCCTGCTAAGGTGAAGGTTGCAAAGTGGTCCCCCTTATTGTGCTTCTTGTCAAATCCATTGTGAATCCACACCTGGTCAGGAATCTTCTCACATGTTTGTAAAATACACTTATGCTTACACACATGGTAAGCGCAAAGATTTGCCTATGTTTATATGTAGCGTGAAGGCAATAATTGGCTGCAAATGATTTGCCTCACTTGAGCTGTGCTAAACTTTTACAACTGTTTCAGGCAGATCTCTGAATTGGTATGGTTTTGCTTCTCAATCACATTCATATGAGGCATAAACTAATGTCTCTAAGGGCGATTATATTCATGTTGTGGCGTGTCGTGGCCGAGCAGTTAAGAACACCGGACTCAATTTCGAGTCGGGTTCGAGTCCCGGTCGTGACACTTGTGTCCTTAAGCAAGACACTTAACCATTATTGCTGCATCCTTGGGATGGGACGTAAAGCCATAGTTCCTGTGTGTTGTGTAATGCACGTAAAAGAACCCAGTGCACTTATCGCAAAGGAAGGGTTCGCCCCGGTGTTCCTGGTTTGATCGGCTGCAGATTGCGCCACAGTACCTTGTAAACCTTTTCCTGTTGCTATATAAAGGAACAGGTTTCATACTTCAAAAAGTTACTCCGCATACCTTGCAGGAAAAAATACTAAGCACTTTGAGAAGCCCATCGGGTGTGATAAAGTGCTTTATAAGAACCGCATATATATTATTATTATTATTATTATTATTAATATCTTAGCTTAGTGCATGCTCTTCACCACATCTTCTTTGTCAATCACAATGCCCTTTGAACTTTGAACTGTTAAACTAAACAAGGGCTTAATATTTTTTCTTGGTGAACTAACTTCTCCTTTTGTAGGAATACTTTGGTGCTATCCATTTTATGTGGCTATAGAGTAAGTCTTCTATCATCATTGGGTCTTTGTGCATGATTTGGGGACATGCATGAGTTTATATTCACTTAGTCATTAACATGAACTCAAACATTCCAAGTACTGTTAACAATTTTAGTTTCATAGATTTTTAACATTCTGTAAATCATTTTTTCTAGATATCAGAATACAATTTGATGCTAAGTGTTTGTGACCAATGGTTATACCTTCTAGATTAATGAGTTAATAATAAGAACCGTGGAGACGGAACGCCAGCTGTACTTTCTACGCAAGTTTGTTTCCCAAGAGCGCCCTCTGTTGTTCGTGGGACCCACAGGCACGGGCAAGTCGGCCATCACCAATGCATTCCTCTTGGAGTTGGCGAAGGGACACTACATCCCGAATAACATTAACTTCTCCGCTCAGACTTCGGCAAATCAGACGCAAGATATCATCATGGCCAAACTTGACAGGTTAGGGTTTGATTTTGTATTCCGTTGCCTGGAATTGGAGGGGACGGGGGTCGGGGTGGGGTTTTTCTTTTAGATTTAGAACGTTTGTGTAATTGTTCCATTGTCATGTACGTACATAATGTATAAAAATGTTTTAAGGATTATTTTAGTTGTGTGGAGGAATAAATGGGGAAAATAAATTAAAAAAATAAATTATTGAATAAGGTTTGACAGGGATTTTCTGCCCGTTAATATCAGGCTTATCTTGATGCGGGAAGCGAAAAAAGGAACAGCTAATTGTGGGGTCTTCAAATGCTTTTTCCTCAACCCTGACAATATTCAGATGGAAATATTACTCTGGAGGATTGGTCAGGCATGGTTCTAGAGCTAGTATTTTGGAGAGGCTAGACCCCTCGCACCTGACGTGACGTCACCATCTAACTTTCGCTACTGCTATTTCATTTTGGAAGTCGAAAAGCAACCTATTTATGCAGCATGTGTCTTTTTTTTCTTTTGTTTTCCTTGCTAAAGTCCCCCTAGCCCCCCCCCCCCCCCCCCCCCCCGTAAAACCGCGCCTGGGATTGGTACTGATAAAAATTTACAATCAGTGAGCGTTCAGATTGAGGTTAATAATTTGTGTTCCTATAAATCCCAATCCTTTCTTTACTTTTGCTTCCCTCTTTTACAAGGAGGAGAAAGGGAGTTTATGGTCCAGCAATCGGCAAGAAATTGATTGTATTTGTTGATGATCTCAACATGCCTGCCAAGGAAAAGTATGGTGCCCAGCCTCCAGTAGAGCTACTCAGACAGTGGATTGATCATGGGTACTGGTTCGACAGGTGAGTTGACATAGCAATTATCATATACAGTGTAGTTCGCAGTTCAGGGGACGTGGTGTTTTAGTACAATTAATTGTCTCCCAAATTGTCAAGTGTGGCAGAAAGTAGCACTAGTTCAAAGAGGTCAGTAGAGAGGAATCTTTATGATTGGAATTTTTGTTTATTGTATTGTTAGCGATGTAGACTACCTTGAGTTTCTATTACAAGAAAACTCTTTTGATTTTGATCTTGAATTGTAGGAAGGACACAAGTGTACTACGTCTGGTGGACTTACTGATGGTCTCAGCAATGGGTCCACCAGGGGGTGGAAGAAACACCATTACCCCACGGTTCCTACGTCACTTCAACATCATCTCTTTAGATTCTTTTGATGAGAAGACGATGAACAGCATCTTCAGCCCCATCATGGACTGGCATTTTGACCAGGGATTCCAGACCAGCCTCAAGAGGTTCTCAAGGGTACGCATTGACCAGCAATGGTTCTGCAAATATCCATGCTTGATTCCTGAAAACACTAACATCCATCTTAGAATGATTTGTGGATATCAATCTACGATTTGAATATTGTGACATCAGATTTTGCTCAGCAATGAAGATTGATACAATCTCCTTGTAAGATCTGCCAAAAGAAACCTTAAGATGGGTCACCCTGCATTCTTGAGAAGAGGTCAATTGATCTAAAAGATTTCTTGATCTCAATAGGAAAGCAAGAAGCTGATGCACTCTGTAGTATAGTCTGTGCCAGCCTCTTGCAAGTCTCATGCGTATTCCAAAGTGAATTTGTTTTCTTCACATGCTATGAAGCAATGCGCATGGGAACACAATGTTCCCCAAAATGTTCAAATACACAATAGACTTGCCCAGTCTACTCTGACAAACATGAAACAAGTCCATCTTTTAATGCAACCACAGAGCTTCTTTACCAACACAACCGTCACAGACCATTCCTTTTCCCGCTTAGATAATGGTATGTGCAACAACCGACGTCTATACCCAATCCATCTCCAACTTCCTACCGACCCCGTCCAAGTCTCACTATGTCTTCAATCTGAGAGACTTTGCCCGTGTGGTCCAGGGCATCCTCCTGGTGAGTCCAAAGTCCATGCCAGAGAGCAAGGAGGCAGAGAGTAAGCTGATCCGACTGTGGGTCCATGAAGTGTATCGAGTCTTCTATGACAGGCTGGTGGATGATGAGGACCGAGAGAAGTTCTTTAAGATCATCAAGGTGGGGACTGTCATAGATTTGTTTTTGATGCCACTCCTCTATTGTATTTTGAGAAGTTAAATAAAATTAGCTGTTGCAAACTGCTTACCAACCACAAAGACCTGTTGTATAAATGCAAACAGTTGTTAATAGCCTCACGTTTCAACCCTAGCAGAGTCTTTCTCACCTTTGAGAAAGACTCTCCTAGGGTGGCCATTGAGGCCATTAACAATATTTTGCATGTTAAGAAGTTGTCAGTCAGGGGACGGGGAAGATCAAAGGTCTCTCTCGGTCACTGTTGAACTTGTCAAAGTGGATGGTTCTGCATTGTTCATCTCAGGGTGATATTCTTACAAAATGGTTTTGAGATTTTGTGAGGAAATGTAGTCCATGACAAGTGTCTGTAGAAAACAATCATTTTACAGAACAAGAAGCCCACCAAAGAAAACTTCGTGGGGTAACATTGTTTCATTGTTTGAAGGACCCTACAAGAGCCTGTGCATAAGAACACATGAATATGTGACCATAAGTTAGCTGCACCAATATTAAGTACTTACATTATAGATTTTGGAGGGTAGTAAAAAGTTTATTTATAATAATAGTATGGACTTCTTGTGGGCTTTTTCAAGCCAAGTAGTCCCATCAAAGTTCCTTACAATATTATTACTCCTTCTTACCGGGCCCTAAAGCATTTCTGAAACCAGCTCAACTCCTTAGGAGTATTCAGCACCAGCAGCCAACTGGGCGCACAGTTTGCTAATCACACCAACAATCTCCATCCTCACAGATTTACTCCTTGGTGTTGAGAAGCAATTTACAGTTAAGTGTCTTGCTCAAGGGCACAAGTGTCATGACCAGATTCGAACCCACATTCCCTTGACTCAGCCACCAGAACTTGAGTTAGATGCACTAGACCGCTAGTCTACAATTTGACAATTATTATTTTTTTTAGAACGTTGTTCAAGGGCAATTCAAGGAGAAGATGAATACAATATTCAGCCATCTTTACACTGGGAAGCATGTAACTGACGCCAACATCAGAAGGTATAAAAACTTTCTGTTCATAAACAGAGTATTTTTAGATGAGCTTTTATTTAATAATTAACTGAGATTCTAACGAACGACAATATCTGCTTCCTTGCAGTCATTTAACATGCATTTTTGCTTTTGTGACATTTGTCAAATCATCTATAGCTAAATTAGGCTGTAAGCCCGCTTCTTACTTCATGCGAAAGTGAATTTTGGTGACCAATCAGTATGCGCTGTTTTCCAGTTGTGGTGCAAGAAAAATTTGCTTTGCATTCGCAATTGGTATGAAGTATAAACTGGCTTTCAATTACATGAGGCAATTTTGACAGACAACTTGGAGGCAACCCAACTGCACTGCATGCAGGAAGAATATTTCGGTAGCACAAAAGACATTTTTCTAACAATGTCTGGAATGTAATGTTTTTTTTTATCTTGGAGATTGCCTGAGACTGGTTGCCCGTGAAGTGCCTCATATGACATGATACTATGGAAAGCACAGTGGAGTTAATACCACAAAGTGGACTTCATTGGTTGAATGTTAGTAGTGCAAGTTAAATTTGGATGACACATTTTGTGGCAAGCGATTCATTTTTTACACTCTGTGCAAGTGATTTTCTCTTAGTGATATACTTAGTGAGATTGTAAGATTAAAAAGCACAATTGTTGAATCAAAAATTTATGCAGCAAGGGAATTGAACTATTTGATGCTACACCCATCGTTAATAAGCCTGCACTTTTAGCTCTTGATACTTAGAGACAAAAACTGTAAAAATTACCAAAAAAATTAAACATTTCTCTTTGTCTTTCTTTCCTGGCAAATAATGGCTGCAAAAACTGAGCAAGGCTAACTCCTAAAGTAACAAGATGGGTCGACTCTCATGTGGGGAATCTCTTCCACCACAATCAAATCTTGCATACTGTAGAGGCATTGTTAAACATTTACACATTGTTTATCAGCCTTGTTCTGAAATTTATGTTTCATGCAAAATGCTGCTGTGTTCACAAAGCGCCTTGCCTCATAAAATGACATGCTCTTTTTGCTTTGGGAAATGGCTTAAATTGCATCATTGGTGGTCGGACATTAATGAGAATCTATGAACTATTAGTCAAATTTAAATTTGCGTGCATGTTTCATTTAAACGTATAATAGGACCTACTTCTTCAGTAACGTAAACAGTAGTGTCCCATATCAATAATCAATAATCAATAATCTATAAAAGTAGTGTAAGAAATGCAGATTACAGAAAATAACCACTACTTGAAATCTTACCTTAAAATCACCATCATCTGTAGATTTCAACCGAAGCAGTAGCATGTCATCACTCACAAATAAATGTTTTAGAAATGTGCGTCTTGTTTAAATCTTTCACTACGGGATATAATGTACAGCTGTGACGAAATTGTTTAATATTCTGTTTATTTCGAGCCACTGGCAGCAGCTCTCCGGCGTATGACGTAATTCAACGAGCCGTTGTGAGCGGCGCGTCGTAGTGAAAGAGTTAAAATTAACCATCACATTGTTACTTCTATCATACCTGCCCCCGGAATCCCCCCTGACTGTTTTTTATTCCTACATTTCTGTTGTCTGTTTTGTTGAGTAGCGGCGAATCTAAGGAGTTACGCTCTGAGGACATGAGAAGGTAGCTTATTAACGCCTTGCACACTAATACAGGAATGTGTCATTGTTACCCAAGAGTTTCCCAATCGGGGACATTGATACCCTTGTCTGGGTATATAAGTATATCCTAGTTGGGATAGTTTTGGGCTGACAATGATATGATGTGGACCACACTAACCCCTGCTTGCAGCATTGTCTGGTTCTGCTCAGCGTCACTACCTACCCCCCCCCCCACCCACCTGACTTACCTATCTGACAATTTTACTATATTTTACATGGACTATATTAATCCCTTCTTGCAGTATTGTCTGGTTCCGCTCCTCCGCACTACCTACCCACACCCCTTCTCCTTCCCCTCCCCCACAAACCCAGACAGTTTTGTTGTTAACCAACCAATTCTCCGTCGTTCTCAGAACTTCACTTTATAAACTCATTTCTGAATTTTGTTGTTTTCAAAGAAATTCCTTAAATAGTAAACGTTCGGTTTTAATAGACAATGTTGTAAATATTCATAAGTTTCAAACTAACAGACAGGATGACAGTCTTGGCAGAGGGTTCATTCCTAACTTAAAAAAATTTCAGACCAAGAATTTATTTTTTTTGCACTGAGCAGACTGGGTCTCAATACACCCCTTTCAAACGCTGCCATCGCTATGGCCAAACAACGGTAAAGTGCACGTATGTACGCACCACGCACAACTCTCAGCCAATGATAGGTCTTCCTTTGAGCTTAGTGAGGGCGCTGTTTGAGCTTTTGACATCATATGCAAGGGGGTCTACCAGAACTCAAGTTTGTTTGACAACGACCCCAAGAGCCATTTTCTAACTGTCCTGTACTAACTCTTGCCCTTACTAATGTGCACTTCAACAGGCATGCAACTTCTCAGCTGATCAGCTGATTTCCTCGTTTTTGGTTTCCCGACTGTGCCATTGAAAATTGAAAACACAGTACAAACTTTTGCTTTGCCTGGAACTTTCCTCTTTTTTTTGACAGACTGCAGTTGCATGTCCTGCTTCAATCTTTAAATTGTTTGTTAGTATTGTTAAAACAAGTACTTTTATTCAAAGTACTTTTATAAGGGTTTCAACATATGAGTTACAGAAATAAATATTACACCCAAACCTTACACAACGATTTGTTTGCCTTCATTTGCAAGCACTGGTTTTGGTTTAAATGACAAAAAACAAACATCAGAAACTCTACAAATTTCACTACCTGCACTCTCTACATTCATTTCTTAACATACTTTCCTCTAATGAATAACTTGATGTAACACAGACAGTTCACAGACTCTCATATTTTTTTCTTCATTTTGTCTCCCACTGTGAATCCAACTCAGAAAAACAGCCTTTTTGATTATTCAATACAGGCCTGTGATATGTCAGAATTGTTTTGTTTTTATCAAAGATGACCGTTTGCCTTGAAAAAGATGTGAACATGCAATCCGTGCAAAAATTACACAGCAATACTGTGTCCAAACCTCTAATTATTTTGCCATTTGTAATGAGATTCTGTAAATCCTTTAAAACATGCCACTCTGGAAGTTCTATGGTTTTTATTTGGAGACTGAGGAGACCATGATACTTTTTCAAGATTTTTCATTTTGTACCATTGCACTCCTTTAAATGTATTTTACTCTAAAAGAATGCATATTTTATCCCTTTTCACACTTTCACTGTTTCCTACAAAACTTATCCAATTCTCACTTTTCCTTTTCACATTTTTGTTTCCTCCAAAATATATCCCATTCTCACTTTTCCTTAATGACAGTTTCTTACTAACACAGATTGTGCATTTTGGATCTAAAAACAAACACCTTTTATGTTGCACTCAATACTTTGTCCTCTTTTTGGAATGGTTTTGACTGTTTTGATATATTTAGTTTTCACAGTAAGTACATATTTCTTCACGATTTACTTTGAAAGCCTGCATTATTTTTATTCGTGAATATCAGAACTGTTTAAAATTTGTTACTGTTTTTTATGTAGGCTGTTGTAAATGAAGCCAAACTACAAACCTTGCAAGGTTTGTTCTTTTAAATACAAATTGGTACATTACAACAAGAAAGACAGAAATCAGTAAAAGATTTTCAAGTCTCATTCCCTGATTTGTAAGTTGTAATTTTTGGATAACTTATGACAGGAAATGCAGAAAAGGGGGCTCACTTTACATCCGTCACAATTAGTGTTTTTCTTATGGTCGTAACATTTTTTTAAGCACCTGAAACCAGCCCAAAGTGTTTTAACATGTGAATGGACATGAAGGCTTATACTGAAAATAATGTGAGTTGATTCATTTGATGTTTTTAGTTTTTATTTAATTACCCGCAAACTTTCATCAAAATTGCACGGGAAACTCCTACCTGCATTTTCCATCCATTTTTTGAATGAAATTTGAGAGTAATTAATAAATAAATAATCCTATTCAACTAAAATTACTTTCAGTATAAGCCTTCATGTCCCCACATGTTGAAACACTTTGGGCTGGTTTCAGGTGCATAAAAATAGTTACAACCATTGGAAGAAACTGCTATTGTGACAGTAGATAAGTGGCCTCCTTTACTCTTATGCACTGAGTGATTTTCCTTAGATTCCCTTATTATTGTTTTGTTGGTCAATTTGTAAACATCTCAGCCTGTTCTTCGGTGATTATCTGACATCAAGTGAAGAGGAGAGATTGTACGATGAGATCACAGACATGGAAGCATTGAGGGAGGTAAGAACAATCATCTCTTAATGAAAATGACAGGTATTGGTGACACTCCATGCTAAAATCAGGCACTTCTCTGAAATAGTGAAATGGCATTAACAGTTTAGACAACCGAAAAATCAGCCCAAATATTAATATGAGTGTGATGTCTTAAACATTCTACATCTTCAGAACTACTTACATTATAGGCCCTGATTAGGGTTTATTTGAAAGCTCTTGTTCTCATCTAATACGGGCGATGCACTTTACATTGCGCCATCAACAGTTTGGCCAGAGAAAGCCATTTTCACAGTGCATCATGTGAAAAGGTCAACAAGTTTTCAGGTGTCTTGCAACGCCAGACACGTGACCTCATTTCGTTTAAGTCCGTTTGTGGTTTACAAAGCAGCAAGGTTGTATTTTTCTGTGTTGGTGGCTGGCATAAGATGGTACATTTTGTGAGGCTGATGAACGTTTCTCACATTATGTCATCAGCCATTTACAGGTCCCAAAATTGCCAGTGCTGTGCTGAACTGCGAGTGTGATTGTTTTTAGTAGACTGCTTTTTGGAAAAATAGCCTATCCGGGGCAAACCGTGGAGAGCTCATCTTATTGTGAATAGCCTGTATTAACGAGCAAATGAAACCAGTGTTGAGTTTTTGTAGGAAGTGCCTGTTTTTGGCATGGTGCGTCACAGTTATCTGCTTCCTAATCTAACTTATACCATTCAACAAGTGCAGATTTTCTTCACTGACAGCATTATCATGCAATGAGCTTTGTAGAATTTAAAAAAAATATTATTACTCTCCTGTCTCAGTCCATAGAGAAGTATTTAGAGGAGTACAACCTGATGAGCAAGGCACCCATGGATCTAGTGATGTTCCAGTTTGCCATTGAACACATCTCTAGAATCAGCCGTGTCCTCAAGCAACCCAATGGACATGCACTACTAGTGGGTAAGTTATCGTTTAGACCTGTGACAAATTCAATAGAGAGGGATATCCACAAAAATTAGTTCAAGAAAGTTTGCTTAACAGAAACAAAAAATCACCAGCTAAGATACCATGTTGCGGTACGGTTTGTTAACTTGTTCTCACCTCTTTTGTTCTTATCAGAGAGTTGCTATAGATTGGTAATTATCAACAAGGAAAATGGATTAGATTTATTTTGAAATGTTACTGACCAATCCTCCACAGAAACATGACCAACTGGACCAACCACTACTCAAAAGAGATCTCATACCGCATGGTGTTACCGCAAGTTCATCTTTACTACCTGTTCCCACCATACATAGTTTTAAGTTTTACGCATGGTGCTTTAAGGCTACTTTTTAAAATAGGATGTTTGATTCAGTAGTCCTCCTTTTATGACGACACTATCTCTTATTGTTTCTAGGCATTGGAGGCAGTGGGCGTCAGAGTGCAGCAAGGCTAGCCGCCTTCATCGCCGTCTATGATCTCTTCTCCATTGAAATCACCAAGAATTACACGGTAGCTGACTGGAAGGACGACCTGAGGAGATTGCTCAGGAAAGCTGGGGATAACGGGGCATCGGTCGTCTTCTTGTTTGGGGACCATCAGATTAAAGTACGCTATGCTGTTTCAATCCGTAACAGATTACCTTATAATAATGTAGTTGTACAACTCTTAGAAAAGACTTTGCAAGGGGAACCCAGCTCCAATGTTCTCTGATTATTTGCCTCATTAGATAGCTCTTAAGTTGCAGTGAGAGAGGAATTACTGCTCAAATAGAATATTTGTAACACTTCAGTGTTGTATGACTAACTGTCTGGGCCGAGCGGTCAAGTGCACTTGACTCAAGCTCTGGTGTCTCTGATCAGCAGAGTGTGGCTTCGAGTCTCGGTCTCGACACTTGTGTCCTTAAGCAAGACACTTAACCATTATTGATTCGTCCTTCAGATTGGACATAAAGTGTAGGTCCCATGCATTGTGCAGTGCACAATAAAAGAACCCAGTTACACTTATCGCTAAGAGGAGGGGTTTGCCCCAGTGTTTCTGGCAGTGGCTGCTGAAAAAAACTTTCAAATTTGTCTTAAAAATAACAACAAGCCCCCTTAGTACCTATTAGAGGGTATGCACAGCCGTTTTCCTTCAGTAAACTTACGGCTGTTTTGACCTCACTGAGGGCGCTGTTGTACATAACTCTATGGGACTCATGACGTCAGACGCATAAGGTCTATTGTTGGTAGATACGTGCGCTGTATAAGACTCCAGTATTATTATAGATTTAGGTTGTCTAACTATCTGTGATACCAATTGAAACAGACAACTTATTTTTGTATGTGGATTTTTGTGTTCTTTTTAGGATGAATCTTTCCTTGAGGACATCAACATGATTCTGAATACAGGAGACATTCCAAACCTCTTTGAGAACGAAGACAGACTGGAAATAATTGAGAAAGTAAGCTTTTCCATCAAACTCAGTAAAGTTCCCACAACTTCTGAAGAGGTTTTTGTCACAAAGGAAGTGACATTGTGAACATTTTACAGGATCTGTTGATATTTTAAAGTTGTTGAGTCTCTGGCTTATTTCATGGGCTATCCTTAGACCCAGATAATTGTATTCTTGTGAGCTTTCCCTGTCTTTAAGCTGATCTGTTGAGCCAGTTTTCCTGGTTACATTATTTGATCTCATTCCACAATCTTGCTTGCCTGGAAAGCTAAGAATGGCAGGGGACCACTTATCTCCGGGAACTTCTCTCACCTTATATTCCAAGTTGCAGTCTTCAATCTACAAACAAACTTCTTCTTACTGTTCCTAAAACAACCACATCCCATGGCGATCGTGCCTTTTCTATATCTGCTCCAAAACTCTGGAACTCTTTACCATTAAATATCCGAACCACAAAATCTCTGGACATTTTCAAAAGCATGCTAAAAACACATTTGTTCAGCATTGCTTATGACTGACCCTCTATTTTTATGTTAATTCAATTGATGTTGCCAGTACATATAAATCTCTCTTTATTGTACTCTTCTTTACATACCTTAATTGTGTACTTTGCTTTGGTAGTTCTAATTTTTTTGAAACGTACATTTTTTTCATATTCTTTTTTTAAACTTTTCCAGCGCCTTGGAATGTGTTTAGTCATAGATAGATGGCGCTTTACATATTTGTAATAGTATTATTATTATTATTATCATCTTACAGATGCAACAGCTTGCCATCTCTGAGAATGCCAAGGTTGAGATGACTCCACTCAACATGTACAATAAGTTTGTTGAGAGAGTGCGGCGTAACCTTCACATGGTCTTGGCCTTCAGCCCCATAGGGGATGCCTTCAGGAATCGCATCCGTATGTTCCCATCACTCATTAACTGCTGTACAATCGACTGGTTTAAGGTAGGAAAGAATGTGGTATATTGCTTGAAAATGTCGCCGTCAAATGAGACTTATTTTTTGTTTATTTTTTTGTTTACCCATCCATCTTGTTGTAATAAAAAACAATACCAGCATAATCCAGTGAAATCGTCCAAACATTTTTAGCCGTTCCCCAATAAAAGAAACAGCCACAAGTTTTAGTTTGTCCTCTTTGACATTTGTATTGTCAATTTAATCGTTGGTTTTTTGCAAGAAGCATTTGAAGGAATTGTCTTTGTTTCACACTTTTATTCTTAAGTGACAAAATTATTTTACAGATCGTTGAAAATACAATATTTACAATGAAGGAAACAAAATCAAGCACTTTTGGAAGTTACGCACAAGACTTGCACATTGTGAATTAAATGTTTCCAAGGTTAAGACTGCACTTGGTCATGTTCGAGTAATGTTTTTCCAAAGTTTTTTTAAGTTCTTCTTTGTATGAAATTCTTGCTTTTTTTGTTCAATAAGAACTTTGTGGTTTTATGTATTGTTGATGTGATGTAATTGTTTCTCATGTAGGTCTTCCCATGCTCTACAAAATGTTTGTCACTTTGTACAAGGCTTTGCAGTGGTCCACATTGCATTAAGCATTTTTAAATTCCTCTATTACATGTATTATATTATTATTTACTGCACACAGTACATAAATTTGACTCCTAAGGTGATGCAACAAAAGGGGGATGGTGTAATGCTTTGTTGTCTTTGGGTATCTCTTGTTGCTAGGCATGGCCTGAAGATGCCCTGGAGATGGTTGCTCACAAGTTCCTTGATGATGTTGAGATGTCAGACCAGGTGCGAGCAGAGACGGTGGTCATGTGTAAACACTTCCATGAAAGCGTCAGAGCAATGTCGGATCTGTAAGTACAAACAAAAATCCTGTCTTTTTCCAAATATTAATGTTTCCACGATCAAATTCTTGCAATATGAATATTGAAAATAAGTCAAATAATACTGCTAGAAACTAGAGATTGGGAACTATTTTTCAGAAAACATTGATTTACCTTTCCTTTAAACAGGTGTTTACACACAACTTACATGTTATAAAGATGGTCATGGTGCAAAACTTCCCTTGAAACATTTCTGCATATAATTTTTTGAGAAATGAGTAAAACATTTAGTTTTGATCTTGTGAGTCCAAAACTCGATGTTTGAAAAAAGTGAAAACTTGTAAGGTTTTTTTTTCACTATTTGTGACTCCGATGACCGATTGAGCTTACAAATTCACAGGTTTGTTATTTTGTTGGTTCACATCAACTGTAGATAGATACTGGTCTTTGACAATAACCAATGTTGAGCTGCATCTTTAAGGAGTCCTTTTTCTCTCTCTCTGTCTGTCAGGTTCTTCTCAGCACTGAGGAGGAGGAACTACGTGACTCCCACCTCCTACCTGGAACTGATTAAGACCTTCAAGAATCTACTGAACAGAAAACGGATGGAGATTATGACTCTGAGGAATCGATACGTGGTGGGACTGGAGAAGCTAGACTTTGCTTCCTCTCAGGTCAGTCAGAGTGGTCGGGGCCAAAAGTGGGACTGGGTGCTGGGTTCAGGTAGAGGTGTGAAGGCTGCCCTGTCACACCGCCATTTTGATTGACACCTTGTTTCAGGACGATCTTGACTTTGGCCCCTTTCAGATTTGAAGTGGTCAAAGGTTTGGGTGGAGATGGAAGGAGACTGTCCTGTCATTGCCTCAGTTTTCTTGACATCTTGGTTGTGTTAGGACGATCTTGACTTTGGAACCCTCTCAGATTATAAGTGGTCAAGGGGTTGGATAGAGATGGAAGGGCTGCAGACTGCCTGGTCGTTGCATCAGTTTTTTTTACATCTTGCTTGTGTAACGGCAACCTATACTTTGCCTCTTAGGTTGGTCAAAGTCGTCAAGGTAAACAATTGATTGGTAGGGGGGTCAGGTAATGTTATATCAACCATGATTATTTAAAAAAAAAAATAATTTGCTTGCTTTTCTGAATGGAAATTACCTTCATGACGTAATGGTTTAAATTTGTAATTGGTGTTACAAGGTGTTACATAAAAGGTCTAATAATTCAAACATAGCTCTGCCTACCTGTTTTTAAATGTGGTTTTTAACGTTTTCTAATTAATTTTTCTGATGGATTTTTTCTAACATGTAAAGCGCATTGAGATTATTTTGATGATCTAATGCACTATATGAGGCCTTAAACGTCACTCTTGAAAGGGAACGGCAATTTTTCTCCTGGTAGGGGGCACTTCTATGAGGAAAATGTCAACTTGTATTAGAATTTTGCAAAGGGCACATGGCAAAAGCACAGGGCACCACGGCAATTGCTGAGGGTGCCGTCAAGGCATGCTATATAAGAATAAAATATTATTATTGTTATTTACCTGTAAAGAGCACTTTGAGACGCCCGCCAGGTGTGATAAAGTGCTGATATAAGAACTGTGTGTTATTGTTGTCATTATTATTATTAAAGGTTAGTTTAACAAAAAACAAAAACATTATTGGATGATTTGCTGTCGTTATGACACTGACAGATCTCTGTAATGCAAGAGGAGCTGACAGCCCTCCAGCCTCAGCTGATTCAGACCCGTAAGGAGACTCAAGAACTGATTGAGATCATCAAGAAGGAGACCTCCGAGGTTGATGAGAAGAGGAAAGTAGTCGCTGTTGATGAAGCCATAGCTAATGCAGCTGCTGAGGAGGCTAAGGCTATCAAGGTATGTAATATAGCGTGTCGTGGCTGACAGTTTAGTGCATTGGACTCAAGTTCTTGTGGCTAAATCATCAGGATGTTGATTCAAATCTCGGTCATGACACTTGTGTCTTTGTGCAAGACACTTAACTGTAACTACTTCAACTAGGGAAAGAGGCAGTTTTGTTTGTCTCGCAACGGATTCATTTACCCCTCCCTGTTCTTAGCAGTGCTGTGAAGAGACTTGAGTTTATATCTCTCCATGTCTTGTTTCTGTGCATTGGGGCAGGTTTCTATCTCTTCAAAAAAAAGTAGCCCATGCCTCAAGTGGCCTTGGATGGGCGAATTGCATAAAACAAATTTTAAAAATAAAAATGTTTTCCTTGCAGTGCAGGAGTGTGAGAGGGTGCATCAGCGGCTACATTTTTTTTACAATATGTGTTTCAAGAGGAGAATTCACAAAAATGTCAAATGAACAATGATTAACATTCAAGTTTGCTCTTCAGTTGTTACTCGTCAAAACTAGAGTGTTGTAGCTGTACAGTCTAGTGCTCCGGACTTCAGTTCTAGGTTCAATGTCATAACTCTGCTTACCGTGGAACTTTGCGCTTACTGCATCCTGTAAAGCACATAGTTCTATGATCCGTAAGCACAGAATTCCACGGTAAGCAGATCCATGAAACTGGGCCCTGGTGTTGTCAGAGTGTGGGTTCAGGGGTGGATTTCATAAAACTAGTCCGAACCTAGGATTAGTTCTAACTTAGGACTAGCCCTATAAGTTAGGACTAGTTACTCGTACTAACTCAAGATAAGACTAGTCCTAAGATTTTTGAAATCCACCCCAGGTCTCAGTTGTGGCACTTTTGTCCTTGAGCAAAACACTGAACCATAACTGCTTCATCCTCCAAATTACAGGTTAAGCCGTAGGTCCTGTTGTGTACACAAGATTAGTTTTAGTGTGGCTTTCAGATAAAAATTTGTATTTTCCGATACTAATTACCAATCATATACTCTGTTCTTTATAAAGACAATCTTCGCTCAAGCATTTCTTTTCTCTCCTGATTTGTTTTCTCCAGGCTGACTGTGAGAAGAATCTTGAGATTGCGATGCCTGCACTAAACGCAGCCATCAAAGCTCTAGACACACTGAAACAGCAGGATATTACCATCATCAAGACCATGCAGAATCCACCACAAGGAGTCAAGCTAGTCATGGAGGCCATCTGTATTATGAAGGTACCTTGAGGAATCGCAAAAACTTTATATTTTAGGTGGAAAGTATGTCATTGTTTGGGGTAAGAGGAAATAATTTCCATCCTCTGGTTTAATAAACAATCTGAAATTTAGTGGTCACAAAAGTAGTTTATGTTTAGTCTGGGATTTTGTGCATGTTCATATCAGGCTGACTTACATTGCAGCAATGTTGACAGCGTTGGTGTAAACTTTGTAATCAATGAGCATTCACATCAAAACTAATCATTTTTTTCCTTCAATTTTGGGGGTGAACAAAGGAAAATTGACTGGAGCAGGATTTGAACGTGCGACCACCGGTTTAGCGTATCGACGCTCTTCCAACTGAGCTATCCAGTAATGTCGGTGGTCTCCCTATTTTGTCAATATCTCTGTTCGGGAGGGGGGGGGGGGGGTGCTAGTCAGAGGCCATTTAACTGGATACTGTTGTGTAGCCAGGGATCACACCCCATTATATGATACAACAGAGTAGGTCTATGGATATAACCTGAGAAGCGGCAGCACGGAGATCTACCTTAAGGATGATGCCACTTTTTATTTTTTTATATCAAACAAGAAACCACAAGGGAAACTGACTGGGTAATTTTGTTTTTTTTCTGACAATTAGCAAACTTTGTTTTTATTTTTTTTCTTCAGAATATCAAACCAGAGAAGAAGACAAACGACCAAGGGAAAATCTATGAGGAATACTGGCCTGCCGCCAAAAAGGTAATGTATTAGACTGTAAAATCATTTGGCTGCATTTGCAGCTATTATCTAAAAATGGATAATATAGCATTGAATGCACATTGATACTGACACTCACAACAAAATGTTGGCTGGGGGTGGGAGGGGGGGGGGTCGTAAAATGGACTGTCTGTACGACCTTAAACGTTTTGAAAACTTTGGCTGACCCACTTAAGCAAATCTTTCAACAATTTTATCCATCTTCAAAAGTTTGGGTTCTGAATCTCAGACTTAAATCTTTATTTTTATGGATTCCATATCAGATGCTAGGAGACATGAAGTTTCTGGAATCTCTAAAAGAGTACGACAAGGATAACATCCCAGGTCAGCTGATGAAGAAGATCCGAGATAATTACATCCCTAATCCTGACTTTGATCCCACTACCATCCGCAAGGTGTCCTCAGCCTGCGAGGGGCTGTGCAGCTGGGTCAGAGCCATTGAAGTGTATGATAGAATTGCAAAGGTAAAGTTTCAAATTGGTTAACGGAAAACATTCAGGAAAGGCAAAGGTGAAAAAATAATTGGTTAAAAAAAACACCTAAAAAACAACAACAACAACAAACGGTATAACTCTTGAAGCAAGCAAAGTGGGTGGGGGGAGGGGGGTGGTGTATGTAGCGTGTTGAGGCTGAGTGGTCTAGCGCTCCAAATTAAAGTTCTGGTGGCTGAGTCATCACAATGTGGGTTCAAGTCTCGGTCCCGGCACTTGTGTCCTTCAGCAAGACACTTAACTATGATTGCTCCTTGGCGTTTATGTCCTAACTTCAGGATCCTGCCGAGTAACAAAGTAGAACTAGAAGTAGAAGTGCCTGCTCTATTGCTCCACCTAGGATGTGGAATTGTCTTCCTCAGAAAATCACACAATCTCCTTCATTAGCCATTTTCAAAACTTTGCTTAAATCTGACCTTTTTCCGAGAGCTTACTGTAAAGCGATATGAGCAACAGCCTTTAGTTGCCAACTTTTAAACTTAACGATTGATTGATTATTTCAACCACTATTTATCTGTGAAATCTTTTGCCAACAAAACCAAAGGTAACAATCATACTCAAGAGTCACATTTGTCAAATTTTGAAATGTCTGTTTTTTTTATGCGTTGATTTTTTTTTACAGTAGCTGGATATTAATTTTTTTATTTTCCCCTACTCTTCAGATTGTAGCCCCCAAGAAAGCTCGTCTGAAAGAAGCAGAATCCAAGCTGGGTGAGCAGATGACTAAACTGAACGAGAAGCGAGCCGTCTTGAAGGAATACACCGATAAATTGCAGGGACTCAACGACAAACTGGATAAAAGGAACAGGGAGAAGAAGGTTGGTAGGATTGGAAAATTTGGCATGACAGGATTACAAATTTGTCGAGGTTTGTGGTAGGACCATTGATGAATCTCATATGATTGTAATAATTATATCAACAGTAGAGGGCGCTATGTACTGCAGCTAGGTCCATACTATAGCTCCAACAAAGAGCTATATGCATGTGTGAGTTTCCACAAAGATAGTCCTTGTTTGTCCACTCATTTCATGGTGGCAGTAGTGGGATCCGAACCCACGGCATCAAAATGACTGGTGATCAAGGTGCAGTTTGATAGACCCGCTTTGTTGAAAGTTAGTGCTTATCAAGGGGTCGGTCAGAGACCATGTACGACTTTAGGAGGTGTTTATAAACGCTGATATTTCTACAGCAGAATCAACACTGGAAACACAAAAGTTGAAAAAGAAAATACTGAAAAATATTACAGGCATTCAGGTTGGTGGAGGGAGGGGGAAGGGGGCTACTGTGAACATTATATTAATGTGCATTGATAATGCTGTGCACAATTTCTTTTGGGTAAGTATTACCATGGGTGGTATTACCATGACTTGCACAATTATATCAAAGACCCCCTCAAGCAAACCGCCAGGCAATAAGTTACCACGCCAAGCCTGGGTCTGACTCAACCGCCTCTACAAATAATACAGCCTACTTCCAGCATAGGATTGAAGCATGTGCCTCCGCTCTTGCAGTCGTTTGAACAACAATTGAACACATTGTTGAGTCATGTCCGATCTACAAGTCACCCAATGATGCTTTCAGGCTCATTGATTTGGATGAGGACACAGTCAAGTGGCTGGATAGTGACATTCCAGTGTGATGACTGGAGGATTCAAACGAACGAATGAACGGTGGGTGGGGGGGAGCTCTTAAAAAGTAGTACTCTCTGTGTCGTCTTGATAATTTTTAAAAACTTTAGAGGACCCCCTTATACAACAGTTACCCAGGAACCTCATCATGCTGTAAAGTGGCTGCTAACCTGGGCCCAAATTCATAGAGCTGCTTAAGCAGAAAATATTGCTTAAGAATTTTCTGCTAAGCAAAAAGGAGCAGGATACTCATCACAGGTGGTACAAGTGACATGGTGTTTTGGCTGGTAACCTTATTCTGGTAAGCATAATTTTGCTGTGCCTAGCTAACTTCTCTGCGTTAGCAGCTCTATGAAATTGCACCCTGTTCCTGCCTAGGAAATTTTCTGCACTCAGATGATTTTAAAGATGTGTTTTCTTCTCATATTTTTTTGTGTAGCAACTTGAAGATAACATTGAGCTGACGAGACTGAAGTTGATACGAGCTGAGAAACTCATCTCTGGCTTAGGAGGAGAGAAAGATAGATGGATGCAGGTGAAGTAGACATCCTAAAAGCCTGGTTTATAGCTCACAAGATGCTTCAAGATGCTTCAACAAATTTGTGCAATCAGTACACAGTGGTTTAAGACTTAGATATGTCATCAACAGTTTGTTCATCTTTTTCAAATTTATATCAGTTAAGATGTATCTGGAGAGATAGTTTTTAATGAATTTAGAAAAAAAAAGTACTGTGGTTCTCTTGTATGTTTTAGTAAATGTTTTATCATTGTGATACAAGGAAATTTGCCTTGTGTTCGCAGTGTACATTAATTATGAACCAGGCTAAAAAAGAATGAAACATGACCAATTTGGAAGTGTACATTAACATACCCTCTAGTTTACAATGAATATCTATTAGAACTTATACGATTTCTTCACATTGGGAGCCATTTTCTTAGAGAAAGCATATAATGGTCCTGTTTTTTGTTGCGAGTACAATTTTGTGAAAGCTTGTCATCAACTTGTTCGATTTAGTATCACATCTTGAACAATGGCATTTTTCAAGCAAAACGATTATATATTTGATTATTGTGTTTGATTCTGCAGCAAGCTGAGGAACTTGGTGAGACTTTTACCAACATCGTTGGTGATGTGCTGATATCAGCGGGAGTGGTGGCTTACCTTGGGATATTCACTCTTTCATTTAGACAGGTCAGTTCATGCCCTCACTAGTGTGCACTTCACCCCTCTTTACACTATGTTTATCAACCCAGTTTTACCCATACACCGATGTGTGTTAAGCACTGTATACTCAGTACTTTTGAGTCCTGTGAAAAAAAATTTTCGGGTGGGATTCGAACCAACGACCCCTGCCATTCTAGAGCAGATGTCTTCCCAACCAGACTACCGAGATTGCCCGGCAGCTAGTGGCTGCCTAGTATACAGTGCTTAACACACATTGGTGTATGGGTAAAAACACAAATAATATTCTTTTTCCCCGATGCAAAGAACTAAAATCTATTAGAACGAAGGATGTCCTCGTTCTGTTGAACAACCAAGTTTCCTTTTGTTAAGGTTCTCTGTCTTTATGGACAGGCTCACACACACATGTTTATATTCCATTGTTATCATAAGAAAAAGAAATTATTCCCTTTTTAATGGAAATTGATTTATGAGCAGACTTTTATAATCTACTTCACTTTGAGACAAAAAAGTACAGATAAGAAAAAACTTCTTTTTCAATTAAAGTAGATTTTTTAATTTGTGAAAACCTTGTGGACATGTGTTTCAGCAGTTCAGTTTTATAACATGATCAATTTTTATTGAGTATTCTTTTGAGTCCACCATTTGAAAATTCTATAAGTAGAGGTATTGGCTCTGAAATGAGCTGATTGGTTATTCTCAACGTTTCGTCTAGGTGCCCTAGTCATCGTCAGGAGACAATGTTTGCTGATTTTTATTATTTTCTTTCAATCAGGAATGCCTGAAGGACTGGTATAGACTATGTAAAGAGAAAGACATACCTGTATCCGATGTGTTCTCACTATCAGCCACTCTTGGCGATCCCGTCAAGATAAGAGATTGGCAACTTGCTGGACTGCCAGTCGATAAGTAAGTCAATTCTCTGCACTTGCTCTTCAACTGAATCAATGCACCTGACGTTATCATCACAATAATCTTGGTTGCACCATTTTGGGAGTCAATGTCCCGTGTTTTATACAGTGAAGTGCACATTTTAGGCAGCATGGCATGTACACGCCTACCGTTTACTTTTTACGTGCAATTTGACTCCCAAAATGGCGAGCTTGGCAGACAGTAGCTGCATGTGACGAAGGTGCGAGGGGTCGATGCAAACTCTCAATGATGACCGACAAAGCAATGAGCAGTCAAGGTGGATCACTTCACAGTAATGAAACTAAAATGTTAAATTTTGATTCTTTTCGGCAGTTTTTCCACAGACAATGCTCTGATAGTGACCAATGCCAACCGCTGGCCACTCATGATTGACCCTCAGGGTCAGGCCAACAAGTGGGTCAAGAACATGGAGAAACCCAACAAGCTACAGGTCATTAAACTCTCTGACCCCAACTACTCCCGCACTCTAGAAAACTGCATCCAGGTAGTCAAACATTTGCTTTTTATTTTTTTTTTTTCATTGAAATATTCCGTGAAATAGAATGACAGTTTTCATTTAGTCTTAAAAAGGTGTTTACTCAGTTTTGCACAGATCTGTGTTCTGATTTTCTTCTCTGTACCTATTTCCACGTGTAGTTTGGTCAGCCATGTCTTCTGGAGAATGTAGGAGAGGAGTTAGACCCCATTCTAGAACCTCTGCTCCTCAGGCAAACCTTCAAACAGGTATGTCAAAAACAACTTGCCCTTCATGCTGTAACTGTGATGGTGAATCATTTTTATGTATTTTGGGTTAAACAAAAACAATGGATCCCCCAAAGTGTATTGCATTTTTACCTGTTTGAGTTAAAAAGCCTGTGAGGAGAAGACAATGAATTAAAGTGAAGTTTTAGATGTGGGAGGAAAACAATTCTGACAAATTTTCAGAACCACGTAGGGACTGAAAATTGTATGCCTTGGCCATGACATGCTAACTTAATAATAAAAAATAATCGCATTCGGGTATTCAAAAATGCAGTTGATGACATGTCAGTATGGCTTAAAAAACAAAAAAAACAAAACAAAACAGCGTGGTGTTAACTGCAAAGACAAAGTAATGATTGGGAAATATTTTTATTGCGGCAATCAAAACAGGAGGTAGGAATGTACAAAAAAAAAAAACTCACCGGTTGGTTGGATGGTGTGTTTCTCGAAATCTAGAGGATAGAAATGAATTTACTTTCTGAAACAATGATGGCTTTAAAGACAAATGAAGGAGAGGCTGAGTTTGGAACTAAAGATGACTTAGAATTAGCTGATCAAACTGTTGATATTTTTTATTTTAGAATGGCCTTGACTATCTGCGTCTTGGTGATAATGTGATTGAATTCAGTAAAGACTTCAAGTTCTACATCACCACAAGGAAACGCAACCCTCACTATCTGCCAGAAGTCTCTGTTAAGGTAAATGCCGGTCTCATACTTAATGGTAGAACTGACTTTGTTACAGTACTGACACAGTTATCCATGGTGGGTCAGAGCAGCCATTCCCCATCCTTTAGAACTTGTTTAGCTAAATATATGTAATAGGGCCCTCCTACAGCCAAATGCTAGAAAAGTAAAGCAAGCTTAGCACACACATATAAAAAAACAGTGGTGCCAAACTTTGTGTACTTTTCTTGTTGGATGTACACAGTATCTTCTGCACATTTTTTTTTATTTTTTTTTTTTTATGGAAGTCGCCAGACACACGAGGCCAGTAAGCCACTCTAAGTGTGGGCTACAAATCAACTGTTTTGTCCAGGGGCCGTTGCCACCTACTCCTGGGGCTGAAACAGTCCGTAAGGATGTAGGCTTGGGTATCATCCATCAGAAGCCTGGCTGGTAGAGCAGAAGGCGCTACCTCCCCAACTTTTACGAAGCAATTATGGTTAAGTGCCTTGCTCAAGGACACAAGTGTCATGACCAGGGCTCGAACCCACACTCCGATGACTCAGCCACCAGAGCTTGAGTCTGATGCACTAACCACTTGGCCATGACACGCCACAAAGTTGTCGCTGTGCTCTTAGGTTTTACATATGAGCAAATGTTTGAACAGTTTGTCAAGTGAGTTTATAAGAGTTTGATTATTTGGTTCTTATTGGTTAAATTTGCAAGTGATTGAGCTGAGTTTAATGTGGATTCATCGTAATGTGCCGAAAAGAGGTTTGGCTTCATATATCAATTGAGTACTCCATTGTTCTTCAACAGGTGACCCTCCTCAACTTCATGATAACTCCCCTGGGTCTTGAAGACCAACTTCTAGGCCTTGTCGCCGCCAGAGAGAAGCCCCAACTTGAGGAGAAGAAGAACCAGCTGATCATAGAGGGCGCTCACAATCGCCGCCAGCTGAAGGAGATTGAGGATAAGATCCTGGAGGTGCTGTCATCCTCCGAGGGGAACATTCTAGAAGACGAGACGGCCATCGAGATCTTGTCATCCAGTAAGGTCCTGTCCAAGGAGATCTCTGAGAAGCAGGAGATTGCCAGCAGGACGGAGAAAGAAATTGATGAGACCAGGGACGGGTACAAGCCGGTGAGCGAGGGTCATCTAAATTTCCTGGGAAACTTGTTTAGGTGGAACTTGTGAAAGGGGCCTTAAGTTTTTTTAAGGGAGGGGGATGGTATCTTTATCAGTTCTTTGATTATTCTTCTAATTTTTGACTATTTCTTTGACCCTAGGTTGCTAAGCATTCTTCCATTCTGTTCTTCACGATATCCGATCTTGCTAGCATTGAGCCGATGTATCAATATTCACTAGCTTGGTTTATCAACCTTTACCTACAGGTAAGAATCCAATATCGGTAAAGTATTCCTTTGTTCTCATAATAAGGAGCTTTTTCAAATTTCTGCCCTGACTTCAGCTTTGGGTTCTGGACACTTGTGTCCTTGAGTAAGATACTTTACCATAATTGCTTTGTCCTTCGGATGGGACATTAAGCCGTAGGTCCCGTGTACTAGGATTGGTAGTGCACGTAAAAGAACCCAGAAACTTATCGTGGAAGAGTAGGGGAATTACCCCTGTGTTTCTGGTTCCGATAGCAAGCATCCTTATCTAAAGGTTTCCTCAGTATTCCGAGCTACAGTGATTTAGTTCGCTTTTGAGACGTCCTTGGTTTCATTACCAGAAATTAAATTCAATTAATAATAATAATAATAATACCACTATTGAAACAAAAATTAAGGAATGAAAGTGTGAGGGTTGCTGATATTTATTTGAATTTACTTTGCTGCTATGTATTTTAAGTCATAAGAACTTTTATGATACAAATGACTTTTTGGGGTATTTTTTTCAATGATTTGTATGATTTTTAACTTTCATCATACCCATGTAGTCTGTCCATGTTACTAGGACAATGTCTCCAGAAATGTTGCAACAAATACCTGTAAGTTACCAGTACGTCAGATCAGCACACCCCCTTCCCAATTTTTCCTCCACAATTGCGGAGGAAATATTAACCCCCCCCCTAACTTTTCTTTGGTGTACACACATCTATGTGTTTTTTCCACAGGAATTTTTTTTTTCTGCAACTGCACACAGCACATGTGACATTTATTGAGATGAGAATGTTGACGATACATATCAACAAAGTTTGACATCAACATCAACCAGCAATCCTAACCTGTGGCCATAATAAGGTTGATGTTGATGTTTGTCTGGCATTAACTTTCATTTTGAACCAGCTTAGTGCTGACTCTACACTGAAACCTATGAATTTTTATAAAGAGACTAGCATCTCAAACACTATTCAGTCTCCTGACGATGGCTAGAGCAAGCTAGTGGAAACGTTGAGACCAAACAATGACTCACTCTGTGGCAGTGAAGTTATCTGAGAAGTCCCCTCGATCCACTAAGCAAAAGTAGTAGTAGTTCCAGCCGATTTCCTACCTCCCCAGGTAGTACTTAATAAGCAGGACAGTTCTTTTCAGAACTAAGTTGTCCCCCTATTTCCAAAATCTACTCCGCAGTAGTAGAATAATAACAGGACTAGTTCTCACAAGAACAATCTACTGTATATAGCAAAGTAGATATAATCACATGGTGCTACCACAAACTAAATAATACATTGATACCTCACCAAGCAATGCCTGAAAACCTATACAAGCTTAGCTTAGAAACACTGGGCATTATTGACATATGGTTATATGGTGTGCAATCATTTGAGTACTAAATGCTTTAAATTGTTAACTACCCACTAATGTCTGATTTACTTATACACTTTGCTGTTCTTGTCTTAAGGGCCATGTCACAGGGGGCAATTTTCAGGCAACCAGTTTCCAGGCAATCTCCCAGAAGAAAAGGCATTCACATTTGAATGTTCATCTAATTTTCTTGAGGATTGTAAGACATTGTTAGAAAAATAACTCCTGTGCTACCAAAGTGTTTCCTTTGCATGCAGTGCAGTTGGTTGCCTCCAAGTTGCCAGTAAAAATTGCCCTGTGTGACAAGGCCCTTATGCTGCACACTGTAGGTCCTTCTAATGGATTTAACTATTTTAGTAATATGCGTTTGCTTTTATCAAAGCAACTGAATAGGCCTGATGACTGGTACACAGGCTGTAAGGACAAGGTAGTCAGGCCCCATTTTGGTGTATTGATAATCTGTATTCATTATTATTAGTGCACAAAGGGAACATGAGAAAAATGGTGAAGGCTCAAAAAGTAATAAAGCTTCATAAGTTACTTGCCTTTTTGTTTTGAAGCATCCATGTTTTTGTACAAACCTGGGTCAGCCATTGTACAATTATTCTCATATAAGTGCATTTTTCTTTATCGGTTTGTTACAGAATCAATATGACGAGAAATTGAACACTCATTCAGTTAATGTGCCTATTATAATAACTGAGTGTGCTCAAAACACAAAAACCGCCCAAATGCATGTGCGTCAGTTTTTAACTAGCACCTGTAAATTGAGAAGATCACTTGCTGGCAAGAAGTTTCATCACCCATATGTCATGTGCCCTTGGGGATTCCAAACATTTTTGTAGTCAGTATGTATGGTGTTAATTTACACTTAAAAAAAAAAAGAATCCTCGGAATAACTGGGGCTTTTTGTGTGTTTTTTTCCTTTCTTTTATCCTGAAAGTCCATAAATACCAGTCCAGCCTCCAGCGATCTGAATGAGCGAATCAACAGTCTGAATAACCACTTCACATACAGCATCTACCAGAACGTCTGCCGCTCTCTCTTTGAGAAAGATAAACTCCTCTTCTCCTTCATTCTATGCATTGGGCTGGCGAAGGGCAGGTGAGAGTGCCTGGTCTGATTTTAGGACATATAATTGTTATTATTGTTTACACTTACATTTATTTAATGATCTCCTTGAACAATAACTAATACACTCTTTGTGCGAAAGCAAATAAGCCTTTTTTTTAAAGCCTTTGAGAAAGACTCTGCTAGGGTCGAAACGTGAGGCCATTAAAAAAAAAGGTTGCATTAATTCAACAGGTCCTTGTGGTTGGTAAGCAGTTTGCAACAGCTAATTTTATTTTGTCAAAAGTAAACAAGATTACACAATTAATCCCTTTTCACATTACCGAGCCAATGCCCAGGAAATAAAAAACCCAGGAAATTCCTGGGGAATTTTAACCCCACCGCCACCCCATGTTCGTTTCACACTTGATGCGATTTTCCTGGGGAAAAATGCACTCTCCAGATGCTAACCCCGGGGTTATCAGGGCTAAACCCTACTCCCAAGCAGTGGTAGCTATTTCCCGGGAACTGGCTTTTTCCCGGGAGTTTGATGGGTTAGCAATTCAAGTGTGAAAAAAATCAATTTTCCTGGGAATTTCCCAGGAATTTTGTGTAGTGTGATAGGGTCTTTACAGTTTAAATCATCACAGTTTTACAGAGGTATCGAAGACAAAGGTGTACACAATTGTGGTGAAATTATCTTTAATTGCATCAATTTCCTCACAGCAAAATTTTGTAAATTTATTCATGGCAAATTTTCTTAAGTGAATTGACCAAATACATTAATTTTGGCTGCTTACATCTTCCAGGTATAAAGCTATAAAAAGTGTGCTCTTATCAACTGTATGAAATTGGTAACTGGACATTGTATTTAAACAACAATCCCAAAAAGTCTGAGGTTTCCATTTACACAAAAGGTAGTTGTTTGTTTTAAACAGACATGTTATAGTGTGAAGGATAATATGAAACTATAGTTTGTAAACTAGTAATCTTGCGGGTACAACCATGTATAATCTCTTTTGGGAGGAGTGGTGACTATAAAAAGAGCCGGTGTGGTCTCGACGTTTCGAACAGTATACTCTGCTCGTCTTCAGGGGAGATATATAGAGTGCATTCTCTTGAAGACGAGCAGTGTATACTGTTCGAAACGTTGAGACTACACAAGCTCTTTTCAGAGCCACCACTCCTCCCAAAAGCCATTTTCACATGGTTGGACCCACCAGTTTACTAGTTTACTAGTTATAGTTTTCTATTAAACATGTTGTACTTTATGCTGTAATGATCTCATTCCACTGTAGCATCGACCCTGGTGTACATCTTCATCTGTTTACAGATGTGTTCAATATTTGTTCCCAGCTATTCAAACAAAATCGCGTCTCAGGGTGACCAAATCACTTTCTTGAGGCAAATTATTCGGATGTTGCTTTCTACAAGATACATAGAGTGCCTCATTAATGCTTGTTTTTTGAGGGGTTTTTTTCGCGTGAGAGTGCCTCCAATTTATTTTTGAGGATACAAAATCTCATGCAAAATATGACAACACTCTTCCCTATACAACTCTTCAATAGAAGTGCCCTGTAACAGTAAAAAATTACAGCGCATTGAGGAAAATTCCTTAAATCCTGTTTTAATTTTCTAGGGGCGAGATCGACGACAATGAGTGGCGGTTCCTCCTGACAGGGGGCGTGGCCTTAGAGAATCCGTTTCCCAATCCGGCTCCTGATTGGCTTCCTGACAAGTCATGGGCGGAGATTGTCAGAGTGTCAACCCTCCCTGCCTTCAATGACTTCATGTTGAATTTCAGGAATAATGTGAGTGTTTTTTAATAGTTTTGAAATCATACTTTCTTTGCTTTGGTGATGTTGGTAGATTTTTTTGTTTAATTATCTCAAATTTAGGGGTTTTAAGTTAAAATCATCTTGGTAAAAAATATTCAAAACACATTAAAAATGGAAGAAAAGTTTAAGCAATATAAGTTTTTTACATTCCCCTTTCAAAACATCTGCTGTTAAAAACAGAACAATAAAAGAGACACTCCGGGAATATTTACCCATTTTCACCTTTATGGGACAAACATTTCTTAAACTAATGTTTGTAATGTTTTTTTTTGTTTGTTTTTTCCATTGCAGATTGCAGACTGGAAAGCGTTGTATGATTCACATTCCCCAGACACAGATGCGATTCCAGAGCCTTGGAAAATTACTTTAAATGACATCCAGAAACTGATTGTACTTAGAATAATCAGACCTGATAAGGTGAACATTGGCAGGAATAATTGCCTCAAACAGCCTCCCCTCCAAAAAATAAAATAACTAAATAAATTTTTTTTAAAAAAACATCATTTAAATTGAAAGAGGATGAGTCCCCTTTGTACATAGCATGGTAGACAAGCAGAGTATACCGTTTGAAATATGAAGACCATAAAGCCTGGTTCATACTTCATGTGAATGGTGAAAACAAAGCGAATTTTCTTGCGTCACAATTGAAGAACAGCTCAAACTTAATTGTGTCACCGAAATTTGCATCGCCTTTGCTTTCGCGTGAAGCATGAACTGGGCTTAACAGGCTTTTTCCAGAGCCAACACTTCTCCCATAAGAGATTTACACTTGGTTGTACCTGTACGCTTACTGTATTAGTTACTTCCCATGACAGGTTCTGCAAAGCAAACATAGTTTTGTGTGCTTGGCGGCTTTTTGAAGTTGGCCCCTCTAGATTGTCCTCACTTTTTCTCTCACAATTCTTTCAAATCTGTTAATATTTCTACCCAGTGAGGCGCCCATAACCTTTAAGAATCCATCTCGACTCAATGCACACACTTGCTCAGGGGCCCATATCCTTACAAGCTTTGCTTCTTTACGTGTCCCTCCACAGTTTTATCAATTTTCCATTCTTTATCCAGCCTTATCAAATAATTATAGATCTTTTAAATTCCCGTTAACATTGTCTATGATTTTTGTTACTGTGGAAAATAAACTGAGCTGAACTGAACTGAAATATCTGTCATTTTCTGAAATTGACAGGTCGTCCCAGCGGTCAGTAACTTCATTGTAAAGCGCATGGGTCAGGCCTACATTGAACCACCAACCTTTGACCTCACAAGGTCATACCAAGACTCCAGCCACTCCACACCCCTTATTTTTGTGCTGTCCCCCGGTGCTGACCCAATGGCTGGGCTGATGAAGTTTGCCGTCGAAAAAGGTACAGAGAGTGTATAATCTAAAGACACTAGTCAAATAATTTCTTTTATCACATTTCTAAAACAATTTTTTATTTATTTATTTTCTTTTTGGGATTGAAGTGGTGTTATACCTGATAATTGTTGTTTTGATTTAGTGTGATGTTTTTGTAAACAACAACAATTTAAATATTTGTTCTCCCCAAACTCAATGTAATACTTTTCATTTTACAAATTTTCTTCGCTTTTCCAATAATTGCTTGTCACAGCTAATGTGGCTTTCTATGCTAGAGAAGCATTACTCATTGATTTGATTGCCAATTACATGTACCTCATTTAAACAAAAGAAACCTGGAACTGCAGATTGCTTTTAATTTTAGTGAATATTGACCCATCCTTCGAGAACTTATAAAATTTAGATCAGTTAAAATACGCTTTATTCATAAAAAATAAATCATTTTTGAAGTGTTGCATGTCACCTTTTTAAAACTCTTTGTTAGTTTGCATATATTTTCAAACTTCTAACAAGCTTTGATTTGTCTCTCTTTTCAGTGCATGATAGATGACAAGATACCTTTCTTTAACTAGTTTGCAATTTTTCATTTCACCCCTATTATCTTTCTCTCTGTGTGATTTTACTCGCTGTTACACCCCCACGTTGTCACCACCACACCAAAAACTTTTCAGGTTTTCTGAAGCAAACCAGACAGGACTCATTAGGCAGTATCAATCCAGGATTCAGTCGTAAGGGAAGCCGAAGTAGCGCATTGAGACGCGAGCATCGGATGTCATCATCACCGGATTTAATGAGAACTGCAACGCCAGAAGTGGATGAAATGACCGAGGCGGTTCAGACCCTTCAGGACAGTCCTCCTGTAGTCGCCGAGACTCAAACCACTCAGGAGGGTGAGAAAAACATCTTAAAAAGTCCAACCAGTACTGCAGAGAATGAGCCCATTTTGGAAAACGAAACGCTTCCGGAGAATAAAATGGTTGATTCCTCTGCCAATCCTGTTAAAGATGACACACCAAAAGAATCTTTGGATAGTACAGCTGCTCCGAATGCTGGGGGAGGTGATCAACCTCATAGCAGTGTTCCTTTTCAAGACACAACATCAAGGACTCAGCCTCTACCACTGGAAGACCCACAAACACCCTTGTCTCCTCAGCAGAAACCTCTTCATCCTGTCCTCAAAGATGTTTCATCAGAACAACTTCAAGAAGCTGTGCTGGACTCTGAAGGAAGTACAGAAAAGAAAGTGGAGAATCACACCAAAGATGTTGCCTCTCAAGTGGAGGTGAAGCCAGAGCAACTTCAAGAAGCTGTTAATACTTCTGTAGGAAATGCGGAAGGAAAAGCTGCGACAGGCAGAAACCATGCAAAAGAAGAGGAAGTCAGGGAGAGGAAGATATCCAAGTTATACCGCCCTCGCCTGGCTAGAACCATCAGTCGGATCAGTCGTATGTCGTTCTGTTTCATTGCAAGCTGTTTTTAATTGTTCAGTGTTGACACTTCATCTTTATAACATGGGATCATGCTTTCGGCAACATTAATCACTCACAACAAATGCGGGTTAAATGTTTTGCCCCAAAAATGTATCTTCACACTCACAAGTTTGTGTTGCTGAACACCATGCGTGTGCATCGACAAGTGCCGTCGGATGTCATGAGTATAGCATTTTCTACGTGGCCGTAATATCTCTCACAATCCTTACCCTGTTTACACATATTGGATATTGTCTCAAGCTTTCAAAGCTTGGTTCTGCATGTTTCATTTTTGACGCCCCATGCCAAAATCAGGCAGTTCTTTGAAAAAGTGAAATGCCATTAAAAGTGAAGACAAGCGAAACGTGATAGGAATGTTTTGTGATGTCTTATTTAGTCTTTATGTTGAGAAATACTTATCTTACAGGACCTAATGAGTTATTATTTGAAAACTCTAATTTTTATTTATATGATGAGCAAAAATACCCAGTTTTAAGTTTTGGCAGGAAGTACCTGATTTTGGCACGGAGCCTCACATTTGTTGCATTCCTGTCAAAACGCTCATGCATTTGTTGCATATGTTGCATTGTTATAAGTCACACAACATTTGTCCAATTTCATTGCTATGGTGTGGACCCCCCAGAATATGAAACAATTCATTTCAAGTTGAATTTTCACCTGGTAGTTTTCTGAATGAAAGCTACAGTGCTACTAAACATAAGTGTTTTTTTTATTTTCAAGAAAACATGTGTAGCTTCTGTTTGGTCCTCTAATTTCTTTGCTTTTCTTTCCTTCATTTTTTTTGCAAAGGCAGGTGATGCTAACAAATTTAATCAACACAATTGCAGGCTCGGTCTGCATATTGTTAAGTCTTGAAATGTTTCTTGTTCTCCTGCTTGGTCTATGACTTTCTCATGAATTCCTTGCAAGAGGACTTTTCTCCCAATTTTTGTATCCTGTTTGTGTGGAATAGGGCTCAGGTTCTGTTACTGGTGATGTTTTTCTTAATTGTTTACTCGCTCAAAAGTGGCTAACATGTTTGAAAGTATGCTAAATATTACACTGCTAAACTATACATGTGCTATGATTATAGAACCATCACATATGGTACTACCATTGATGCGTCAAAATTGTGCTGTTATATTTGTTCTCACTGCAGCATATCTCATTTCATGTAAAGTCCCCTTGCAATGTAGCAACCCCAGCCACCATTTTGAGAGTCCAGTAAGGTAGTTATATTACCTCGATGAACGTACAATGATAGATCAGATAATGACACTCTCAGAGTGGGGTACAAGGGCCTGATTTCATGGATCTGCAAGCTGTAGAATTCTGTGCGTATGGTCGCCAGTCTCTGCTCACGGTTTGTGCCAAATTTCCACACTGGTTGTGTAAGTGAAGAGTGCTTTAAGTTATTATAAAGTACACAGGTACACACGCAAAACTTTCTTGCTAACCTGTGAAATACACTTACTTTAAGCGTGTTTTTTTTTTGCTACACCCTAAGCTTCTGGTAAGTAGAGCCATGAAGTTGGGCCCAGTAGGGCGTGATGTCATTTGCAAGGGGTCTTTAATATGGTATCTTGTGGTTAACTGCAAGCCATGGTAACTCAGTTCTTGTTCATGCAGGGATTTATATTTCAAAACACATTTATTTTGCCATGTTTTATTTGCATAGACTGTAGGGAAAGTGTTCTTTCCCTGGGGTATATACTGTGCCTTGTGTGATGTGTTGCTCTCTGTCAGCTCTGCTTATTGCTTTTCCACTAACATTGTTTTGTTGGAGTGAATGAACACAAGTCTTGAAACATGCTTAATGTTTGATTTTACGCTGTGTGCTGTGCTCACTTCAACTAATTTTTAATCAACGTTAAATCATCAACCTTATCTCAAAATTGTCCAACAATGGGAGGCTTTTGAGTTGCTGGCGGCAGCAGACACAACGGTCCTTTTTGACAGTTTTGAGCATGCCCGCACATGCTCAGTATCGTTTGTAGTTCTTAGCATCCGTACTACTAGTGCGAACTGTGAAAAAGGACCCTCAAAAAGTCTCCCATTACCCAACAAATTTGTTTTCTGTTGAACAAAAGATAGTCTCATCTCTGAGAAAAGTTATTGTGATATATTTCTTAAAGTAGGGAGGATTGGAATGAGTGTACTTTTCACAAAAACCAAAGCTGTACGTAACTGTTCTAAAATAACCATAGTAGCTAACCTGTTTTACATTATGTTAGCTTCTTTCAACAGTCCACTCTGTTGGATCTTTGTATGCAAGTTTATGTATGCTGCAAATTGTTGGTTTCAAGCAGAGCCAAAATTCATGGACCTGCTTTCCGTGGAACTCGGCAGCTAGTACCCATAGAGTAATATTGTTATATTATTAGTTATCACACAAGCGTGAGTGGAATACGGAAAAATATAGCGCTTCTACGTCCCACATCAAACTCGGCTGAAGCCCAGTTTGATATGGGAAGCAGACGCGCTATACTTTTCCGTATTCCACTCACGCACGTGTGATAACAAATTTATCTTCCAGCTGACTAAAGTGTGATCATCACACGATCAAACAAAGCTTACAAAGATGTACAAAGTTTGTGCGTCTTGCGCGAGCGCGCATGTGTGCTCGAACAGTAATTACGCACCATTGGATATAAAATTGCAGCCGTTGTTAATGGCTCTATAAACCAAAGCTGTCGAGCAATCTGATTGGATGATTAGCACGTGCTGGAAGGTAAAGTGCACGTATCTACCAACAATTAGGTACTTAAGGTGCTGATTATAATTATTGTTTTAAGATGGGTTTTTGAAGTTTTTTTGTGTAATAGCACGCTTTATGGGGCGCCATATGCGCAGAATTCCATGGTAAGCATCCCCATGAAATAGGGCCCAGGTTTTAAGTGTTTTAAATCAATGACTAATTTGGGAGAGCTTTGTGTTGTCAGGAGTGGGTGGGATGGAAAGACTAAACTGCCTCCCTTGTTGGCCATTTATTTTACCGCACTTGTACTGATATGCCAGCACAAGCAAAAAGTACAAAATGAGGCCAAATGAGTGATGTATTTAATGCTCTTTTTGTAACAGCTTCAATGACTTGGGATTGTTTTTCAGGAATGGGCGGTTCAGGTCTTCAGACAATCTCCCTAGGTCAGGGTCAAGGACCCATTGCTGCCAAGATGATTAATAAGGTATGCCTGGAAATCTTTTCCCTGCTAGAAGTTTTCCTTTCATGAGAAAAGAGAAAACACTGAAGTGATCTTGTTTTATGAAAAGTCATTAGGATATGTGTTTTAACCACAGATTTTTCTCCAGTATCATCTATATATTAACCTCAAGAAATCAGTCGCTTTTCTAACTACATGTAATTTAATGTTTTTGCTTAAATAATGATTTCATTTGGGTAATAAAGAACAGTATTAGTTTTCCAAAATGTTTGATTAGAAAGCTTTTGTACTCTGTGCTCTCCAAGCCTCCAGGTGGACAAAAATCCTTTGTTGATAGGAAAGGACTTTAATGGACCCCGTTGCATATGCCACTATCATTAGGTCAAACAATGGTAACATGCACATGCGTGCGTAGCACGCACAACTATCAGCCAATGAAAAGTTATGTATTCGTAGCACGCACAACTATCAGCCAATGAGAAGTCTTTCTTTGACCTCAGTGAGGGCGCTGTTTGAGCTCCTGACATCATATGCAAAGGGTCTGTACAAGTTTTAATCTTCAATCTTAATAGACTGGGCAGCAGAAAGCGTTGCAGCTGGATTCCTGTGCCTGATTGGTTACCTTAGATGATATCTTTATGATGTCATCTTTGAAAGTTTAGGCTCTTCTCACAAGCAGAGTCTGATTCCAATGCATTAGAAGATTTAACAACGACTCCTGAATGTTTTCTGACTAAGCACTTAATCTCATTGTGCATTTCTTCCTGACGTGCAGGCCGTAGAAAACGGAACTTGGGTCGTCCTCCAGAACTGCCACCTGGCAACCTCATGGCTTCCAACTCTAGAAAAGATCTGTGAAGAGCTCATCACTGACCCAGAGAGGACCAAGCCCTCGTTCCGACTTTGGCTAACCAGTTATCCATCGCCCTCCTTCCCGGTGTCCATCTTACAGAATGGGATTAAGATGACCAATGAACCACCCAAGGGATTAAGGGCTAACCTTCTTAGATCGTATCTAAATGATCCCATTTCTGATCCTGAGTTCTTTGATGGATGCAACAAACCAGAGGTTAGATTCATAAATATTCATCTACTTATTTGCATATATATTCCTCCACGGTTAATATTCCTTTATTTGTGACCTGCTCTGCAGAAATGAGTCTGATGTCACATGTCTTGTTAACACGTAAACAGCGACTGACAAATTTTACTTTTTTTTTTTTTTTTTTGGTTCTTAACATGTATAATTTGAGATGACACTGAAATAAATAACAATTTTAAATCCCAAAACTATTTTATGTACATTTTTGCCAACTTTTTTGAGTCAAGTTAATAACAATTTAAAAGTTAAAAAACCTTTTGTCTCTCATAGAGCTTTTTGACACTTGTAAAAAATCAATTATTTCAACAAATCATAAAAAATCAACACATTACTTTTTGGCGCTCTGACATACACCAAAAGGGAAGTTTATTTTATGCTCTTTCAAGCCATGTGAATTAACTAAAAAAAAATATTATTGCCACATCAGACTCATTTCTGCAGAGCGGGTCACATTTGTTCCTCCTACCCCATGAGAAAGAACAATTGAATATTCATAACTGTACTAGTTAATTATTCATACAAGCCATATTCATAACTATAGCTTTTGAATATTCATATCTTCCATATTCATAATTACAGTGGTTAGTTATGCATCTCTCTTTACAGCTATGGAGGAAGTTGTTATTCAGCTTATGTTTCTTCCATGCCTTGGTTCAAGAACGAAGGCAGTTCGGTGCCTTAGGCTGGAACATCTCTTATGAATTCAATGAATCAGATCTGAGGATAAGTGTGCGACAACAGCAAGTAAGAGTAATAATAATAATGAAAACTATGCAGTTATTATTTAGCGCTTTATCACACACGAGGGCGTCTCAAAGTGCTCTTAATTTTTTTTTGACAAGGTACGCGGAGCTATGTTTGTAATATAAGACCCATTTATTTACATAGCACCATGTAATGGTTTACAAGGTGCTGTGGCGCAATCTGCAGCCGATCATACCAGAAAACACAGGGGCGAACCCCTACTCTTTACGATAAGTGTACTGGCTTCTATACGTGCATTACAGAACACACGGGACCTACGGCTTTCTGTCCCATCCGAAGGATGAGAAAACAATAGGTAGACTTATTGATAGCTGTCTGAATGAGGCACTCAGGCCTCAGTCTTAAGAAAAACGGGGGCAGGCCTTTGCTGGCCAAATCAGAGAAATTGAACAAGGGCATGCTGGCCAAGTTGGTAGTGACAGTGCAATTTTTTCTGAAGGGCATGCTGGCCAACTCGACAGGGCATGAGGCCAATGGCCTTGGTGGCCTCAGTTAAGGTCAAGGCCTGGGCACCATGCTATTATTTAGTCTCATTCTCAGTTTGGTTGTTGAAGGCGTGATCCAGGTCTGAAATCACACAATCAATGTAGGAAAACATGTTTTCAATCAAGTTATAAAGTGTTCATTGTGATTCAAGTTTTTACAATTTAGTACATTGGCACCTTTTTGGCACCAAAGAATTGTCAATTATCGGGTCGAGATTTTACCTATATCCTTAAAAAAATATACTTTTACAGTGTTCCCGTTAACGCTTCATTTTGGTCTTTGTCTATTTAAAAAAAAAAAAAAATTTCTACAAATTACTCGCAAATTCTGGGAAAAAAAGTGCATTGGACTGCTAACTTGTCAATTTCTCTTACTGAAAACAGAGTCACCTCTGTATAGATAAGATCTTTTGTTTTGTCACGTGTGAAAAAGTGACAGTATGACTCGGCATCCTTTCTGTTCTATTCAAAATTCTGTATTTTTATTATTCTAATTGTCATTGTCATTTTTACTCTGACAGATGTTCCTGAATGATTATGAAGATGTCCCCCTTGAGGCCATTTCTTACCTGACAGGACAGTGTAACTACGGAGGACGTGTCACCGATGAGCGTGATCGTCGTCTTCTCATGAGTCTCTTGAGTAACTTCTACAATGAGGATATCTTGAAGATGGAGAATTACAGCTTCTCCGAGAGCGGGAATTATCTGTGTCCGGTGTCAGGCCCATATCAAAGCTACATCGAGTATATAAGAAGCCTGCCTCTCATGCCACACCCAGAGGTACGTAGCATGAAATGAGTCTTCAAATTAACTCTTTTGTTTTTCACTTGCCAAGCTTTTATGTATTTTTGCTATTTTACCTGAGGGTCAAATTTCATAGGGCTGCTTAAGCAGAAAAGATTGCTTAACAATTTGCTGCTTGTGAAAATAAGCAGGATACCAGTCACAAATTGTACATGTGAAATGGCATTTTGGTTGGTAACCTTATTCTTTGCATCGGGGGAATGAAGGAAATGAATATAAATTGAAATTTATATTCATTCCCCCGATGCAAATATTAACATCTATCTAATTGTTGCGGTACCTGCCTCTAATAATGCTGGATTTGAATTGGCCCCTCGTCACCGGGCGTGCTTGGTGGTCTAGTGGTTAAGACATCTGCTCTAGTCATGCAGGAGTCGTGGGTTCAAATCCCACCCGAGTTGCCTGTGGATTTTTTTTCCACAGGACTCGAAAGCATTGAGTATACAGTGCTTATCACACATCGGTGTAAGGCAAATTTAAATTTATAACCTTATTCTGTTAAGCATAATTTTGTTGTGCTCAGCTACTTTTTGTGCTTAAGCAGCTCTATGAAATTGGGAGCATCAAAGCTATATTGAGTATGTAGAAAGCCTGCCTCTCATACCACAACCAGAGAGGTGAACAGTGACCCCAAACTGGTACTGCTATCGGCCTCAAAATTAACTCTTTTTTTACCCATTTACCTATCATTATATTTTCACTAAATCCCATTTCCAAAAGTCGCTGTACAGGATTTTGTCATAACTTTAACATCCTTCATCCCATCAACTTACCTACTATCACTCACCCCCAGAGAGAGAGGGAAAAAAAAAAAAAAAAAAAAAAAACACTTACCGCTGATAAAATGGTCTACAATAGTTACATTTAAATTTGGGAAATTGGTAAGTGGAATTAAAAGGATGGATAAGTTTTTGGGGGAAGTGCAAAAAAAAATCCTTTTTGTTACTGTGGCTGCTATTCACCGTTTTGTTTAATCTACCTTTTTTCTCCTATTTTATTGTTTGACATTGTTCTTGAACCTTTTTTCCAAGACAGTTTCCCAAGAAATAGCTGCGATGACACTGTATTGTTCATTTTTTGTCATTTGCTCATGCGTCTTGGTCTGCCCTCCCCAAAAATTGTGTATGACAAGATTCTGTTTACTTCTTTGTTTGAAAATGTACTTCCACAACAAGAGTCTTTCATTTGTTTTTGGTTAAAAAAAAAAAAACACTGAGTGACTTTCTATGTATTGATTTTGTTGTCATTGCTGTACAGGTGTTTGGTCTTCATGAGAATGCTGATATCAGTAAAGATCAGAAGGAGACGCAGCAACTCTTTGAAGGTATCCTGCTAACCCTTCCAAGACAGGTAAAAAACAGTCACTCTGAAGGTTATCTGTAATAGGCCTTTATCATGCTGCCACCGTCTTGGTCACGTTCCCTGTATCCAATAACAGTAATAGAAGCTAATAATCATTGCACAAAAAGGAACCAGACTATTTGCCCTTCCAGCCTTGGTTTGATTACATTGGTTTGAATGGGAGAAAATCAAGATGGCCGCACCATGATAAAGGGCTATACCTACTGTCTCCTACAACAACCTGACCACCCGGCGCAGGAAAGATGGAAACAAAACTCCCAAACAGCCTGGGCTGGATTTCACAAAGCACTAAGATTCATCTTAAGATGAGTTGTCAACATCACCATAGGGACTTGTATTGTGACATCACACTTAGCAATTAAGATTGATACACTATAGGATTTGAGGCATTGCATGGTGAGGTATCAATGTATATTTGGTTTGCGGTAACACCATGTGATTATATCTACTTTGCTATATACAGTAGATTGTTCTGTGAGAACTTGTCTTGCTATTATTCTACTACCGCGGAGTAGATTTTCGGAATTCGGGAGACACGTAGTTCTGAAAAGAACTGTCCTGCTTTTTAAGTACTACCTGGGGGAAGGAAAAGTCTGAGAAGTCCCCCCAATCCACTAAGCGAAAAAGTAGTAGTAGTCCCGGCCGATTTCCTACCCCCAGGTAGTACTTAAAAAGCAGGACAGTTCTTTTCAGAACTAAGTTGTCCCCCTATTTCCAAAATCTACTCCGCAGTAGTAGAATAATAGCAAGACAAGTTTTCACAGAACAATCTACTGTATATAGCAAAGTAGATATAATCACATGGTGTTACCGCAAACCAAATATACAAGATTGATACACGTTTTTAAGATCATTCTTAGCTCTTTGTGAAATCAACCCCTGGATGTTTCCACAGAGAGTAACTGGATCACTGTCCATGGCAAAGTTAGCGTCATAAACGGAACATTTGATTTTCATTTATCCATTGAAAATTTAACCGGCATCTCATAGTAAGCAGTGTGGTTGAGGTTGTTCAAAGTAGTGCAATACATTTTAGGGATTTTTCATATCAGCCATTGTGTCAATTTTAAAATTTGTTTGAGTGTGCTCAGAGCAGATGCAAGGTTGTTGAAATGTTTTTATGTGTTGTTGTTTTTTCTCCCTTTTTTTCACATTCACTCCCATATCACATTGTGATGGTCCAAATTGTGGCTCAACTCTGTTGCCATGGAAACCTGTGATGTACAGACTGCCGAGGTAGTGCGTTAAGTATTGTCTCATGTTTGCTGTGCATGCTTTTAATTGTTTAATTTACCTTCCAAAAGAGTCTTTCCTTGGGGGGTTCCAAGAAAGTTTTCAAAAGGAAAAAATGGGCAAAAACATCATTTCAGTTTGCTAAAAAAAAACTTACAATGCTTCATCACACTTCCAAGCTATTCAAAGTACAAAAGCTTTGGCAGAAAAAAACTTCCAGACAGTCATACGCGCTCATTGTGTTTTACTATTTTTCATTATCCTGATTTCCTACAAAATATTCATAAACACAAACCTAAGCCATTCACCTGTCTATCAGTCTTATGAGACTATGAAATCTATGCACATACTTTGTCAGCAATACATTTTATAACTTGGATACCAGTGGTTAACCTTAGTTGTTTATCAGTGAACCAAATTTCTACTGCACGTTTGTTTTTATTACCCACTGAAAAGTCTTTCCCGGCACCATTTTCTCTCTTTATTTTTCTAATCCAGCACCTAACCTCGGCCTCTGTACTGTTGGACTGTAATCTAGCCATTCCTTGCATGAATTTTAATAAAACTTTGCATGTTTTTGTATCACTTCTGATGTTGACGAAATAACAGTCCAGAATGATCTGTAACGAAACCCCTTTTTTACTTTACTGAGCCAATTCCCAGGAAACGAAATCCCAGGAAATTCCTGTGGAATTTTAACCCCACGGCCACCCCATGTTTGTTTCACACTTGACCCCAAAACAGCAAAATGATCTCTCTCAGCCCAATTTGTAGCAGGGGTAGCTAATCCCCGAGGAAAGAGCCATTTCCCAGGAATTTACCAAGGTTAGCTTCTATTCAATTGTGGAAGGGCCAATAAAATTCTTCTTGGAAGATCCCAGGAAGTTTGTCTCATGAGTGTGAGAGGGGCTTCTAAAGGTTACGTTTAGTTTTGGGCTCATGCCACACAAAATTAATAATAAAAATAATAATAATAATAATAATAATAATAATAAAAATCTGCCTTAAAGACGCTCAAGGCGCTTTCCATAACAATATATATAAAAAGTCAACCAAAAACAACAATACAGGTTAATATAAAACAGACGGAGCCTAAATACAACATCCCTCATACCCTTAAAATAAAGGTACTCAAAATTAGTTAGGTTACCAGACAGCCATATGATGAAAAAAAAACTATTATAGAGTAGAAGTTACAAATTGTTTGAAGAATTTCTTCATTGGTCAGCAGGAAATTTACATAACAGCCTTACATTCATTCATACAGCTGGCTAGTGTGATGTTGTTTCTCAAGAAAGTTATCTATTTTATTTAGTTTTATTTGTTTATTTAATTATTTATTTATTTATTTAATGCAAAAGTATCCTTAATAAGGCATGCTGCTTTCTCCTCTACTTGGCACATTGTATCTATAACTTCAGGCGCTGACATTTTCTTTGTTGAAACATCAGTCTAATGCATAAAAATAGAACCTGGAAACTAATGTTCTGTCCACTTAACTGTAGACTTGAAATCAATTAGTCAGTAGCAAAGCCAGCCTAATCATTAGTGTGACGTAATTCCACTATGATGTCACAACCACTTCACACAAACTGCAACAAACTGTCTCCACTGATTACCAGAAGCCTGCAGGAATGGTATTGAGCTAATTTTTCATTGATGATTTATGCTAGAAAAGTTTCCCAAATGGACTTGGCTTTCACAAACATTCTTCAATGACTAGGCTAAGGTCTTCTCAGAATTAAAAGTTTCTGTCGTAAGAAATGCTTTTAAACGGTAAAATGGGTAATTCTTTGTAAAATTACACACAAATGTATGCCAGCATTGGCGCCATAGCGAAATCTTTGAGAGTGCAGCAGATACGCACTCGAGTGACGCATTGATCCACCAACTTGATAGAGTTCGTACACTGTACAGGCTCTCACAATGACTAACTATCATTACCAGCTAGTTGGTATGAGATCCTGTACACTATATGACCAACAGAGGGCGTAGTTATACAAAAGGCTTCATTACTGACTTGATTTAAAGTTTAACTTTGCACTCATTCTCAAAGGCCCAAATTCATAAAACCTGTTTTCTGCTTTACAGAGAGCCCTTTCATAGCATTGCAAAAAGGCTTGCTGGTCTTGCAACAGTTTATTCCTTCCAAATCAATGACGTAACTTTGAATAAAACCATTGTGAATATACACACGAACACTGCAAAATTCTCGTTATTTCCTCGAACAAAAAGGTTTATGCCACACACTTTTTTAAGCATTTTTAATTCAAAGAAGTTGCTCACTTGCGAACATCTGTAAAAGAAATATATATACAATAACAATACAAATGTAAAAGATAAAATTTTAAAAAGAGACCAGGGTTGTTTGAACTTGTTCAGCAAACTTTGATCACATAGGTTGTGTGCATCATGTGTCATTTCAATGAACAAACTGAAGTTTTTAAGAGTGACTTGCACTCTAATGGCTTCAAATAGCTCTTTTAATAGTCTCTGTGTTCTGTTCCTCTAGTTTTAAGGAATGTAGGCATCATACATTGGACTCAGAGTAATTTCCTTTTTCTCATAACTGTTTGTATGGCTCTTACACAATTCAAGGGAACTGTATAAACGCTGGTTTATATTGTTGGACGCTGTAATCGCTGGACGCTGAGCCTTTTCATTGCAGTCTTTGGTTGCTGAGGCATCCGTGTCGACTATAAACTGTGTCGCTAGTCAATTTTACCACTGTGCAACCATCGCGCAACCAACTATAAACCAGCCTTGACACAGTGGTTACAGCTGTAGTAACTACTTTGCTTTTGCTACTGCCAAGTTAACAATTTAACACCGGATTCAGACTGGCCCTCTAGAGTCACGCCGAACCAAATGATTGTATTAAGTACGTGACAAGTTCAAAATCTGAAACAGTTAGGAGCTACAAGACGCGCTGTAAGTCAAAAGATCGACTGTTGCAGTCGTTCGGAACGACTCTGGAGCGTCTTGGGTTCACACGTCGATCATGTCATGAGCCGAACCTAATGCAAATTTATGTTAATGTATGGTAATTAAGGGCAAAAAGTAGAAATTCAATTTGTATTCTTATCAGCTCATATATTAAGTTCGCCAGTCTGAAACCAAAGTCTGTTTCGGTCGACCTAGAGTCACTCCTATTATGCTTGGTTCAGCGTGACTCTAGAGCACCAGTCTGAACCGGGTGTAAGAAGATAATAAAAAGAGCTATCAAATAGCATGCCTGTATTTTCTGGGCGGGCGGGATTTAAACTAATTGATGTTTTATTTGTTTATATTCACACTATGCTTTTATTGCTTCACATGCTGTGTGTGTTTTGTATCACCCTGTTTCTGTGTGCTTGTGTGACTGCATTTGCCGTGGGCCTGCTAGACTCCAAACGACAGTGGTAATCTGATTGAGAGAGTCCTTAAAAATCAACACAAGGAACAGGTATTCAGGGTTTGTACAGTGCATGGATGATGGGGGAATACAACCACTGGGTTCAGTTTTGTAGAACTAGATAACAGCCCTTTTCACACAAATTTCCAGGAAATAAAACATCAGGAAATTCCTATGGAATTTTAACCCCATTGCCGCCTCATGTTCATTTCACACGTAATGCATTTTTCCTTGGAAAAAATGTACACTCTTTAATCCCCAGCTCAACATTGGTAAACTGACTGTAAATGCTTCCATTCTTTGCACAAATCAAGATATTTGTATTAAAACCAACCTGTGAAAATGTCAGCTCATTTCGTTGTTTCGTTCAAGAGAAAACAGTAAAAATGCATTCAGCATTTATCTACGCATTCCTATCTCACTGAGATCGAAACTAATTTTGGATCTTTCTTCATTTATTATTTAAAAACGATAACTCTTCAGGCAGAAATATTTTAAGGAAAGTTTTCTACCATCATTATCTTTATACCATGTAAGGTTTATGTAAATTTGAGAACATTTATGTTTTTCTTCTTACCAATGTTGGGCTGGGGCATTAAGCATGCTAACCCCACCGTTATTAGTATAACCCTACTCCCAAGTAAGGATAGATATTTCCCTAGAAGTGGCTAGTTCCCAGGAGTTTGCCAGGGTTAGCAATGCAAGTGTGAAAAAGGTCAACCAAATTTTCCTGGAAATTTCCAGGGAAATTTGTCAAGTGTGAAAGTTGCTTAAGCGAGGTGGAAATCTGTCACAATAAAAGTGCATCACATTTTGACAGCTGGCTGCTATTAAAGCAAATTGTTTCTGCTCTCAACAAATTTGTTAGCTTCACAACTCAATGACATTGTTTTGAAGAATTTAAAGTAGCTTCCATGCAGTAAATTTAGTTTCTGTAATGTCTTGGAATCTACATTGTTATTTTACATGCTCAACGATTGATAGGCCGTACCAGTATGCTCTGAGTTTTCACAGAGGAAAATAGTAGCTATGGGAGACTTTGGAACGATAGGTGGCAGCAGACTTACCAGGTAAATTTCCATTGTTTGCGTAGTTTTGAGCATGCGCACATATTAAAAAACAATGGATTTACCTGGTAAGTCTGCTGCCACCTATAGTGTCCTCAAAAGTCTCCCATTACAACATGAGGTTTTTTCCTTTTTCCTTTTCTGAATTAAATATTTTATAGCTCTGAAATGATATGCCCATTCTTCATTTATGTATGCTTCAAATTGAAAAGTTTGCCACCAGGGAGGGTGGGTTCTGGGTAGGGTGCTTTTTCCATTTTCTGAAGTTGCTGTTATAATGTGGTTTTACTTTATTTGATTGACATGTAAGATTTGGGTCTTTTTACGCATTTGCATAATGCTGTGTTTTATATTTGTTTTAAATGATTTTTTTTATGTTTTTTTTTATTAAGGCGTCTGGAGCAGGAAGAACTGCCCAGCAGATCATTGAGGATCTAGCGTCTGATATTCTTTCCAAGATCCCTCCCAACTTCAGCTTAGAGGAAGTCAAGGTACACAACTCATCCACCCCCATGCCTTCTGTGACCACCCCAAAAACTGTTAAAGCTTGTTTTATTTTTTACATCAAGTAATAAACCACAAGGGAAACTGACTGGGTGATTTTTTATAAGAAATTTATCCCTGTCTCGAATCATAGTTTGTTTTATTCTTGAATAAGAAATCTTGTCTTGAACTCGTCTCACAACTTTCACCATTGATAGTTGAAAAGGGAATTGCATTTATAACTTTCTGTTCTGGATTGTAAAGATTTACTCTCAACAATGCCTTACTTATAATCATGTTTTTATGGTCAAAAATACTGACCCACAATAATGGAAAGTGCACTTAATGCTACTTCAAAAAACTGATACTGGGCTCCATGTGTTTACAAAGTGGTCAAAATCAACTCTTGTTGAGAAGAGCATTTTGATGAAGATTTTGTTTTATTATTTTTTTAAAAATTAATCCCATCCTCTTGTTTTCAATAAACACACTGTACAACAACTTTTTTATGTTAAGTCCGGATTTTGTCTGCATGCTCATATAGGGCAATCAAAATACGCAGCTGTGTTTTTGTAGGGTCTTCAAATGTTATTTTTTCAACATTGAATGAACTTCAGATGAGAACATAATCATATCTGAAGGATTGGTACAGAGGCCAATTTCATAGAGCTGCTTAACGGTAAGCAAATTTGTTGTGCTAACTACTGTGTAGCAGAAAATGTTTCTAAAGCATAAGCATATTTCACAGATTAGCGAGAAAAATAGGCGGCAAGCTTGCGTGCTCGCCATGAATTTGCAGTTACGTCATTCAGTTACTTTCAGTAAGCAACGGAAGGTTGGTGTGCCTTTTCCAGTGCTTACGGTTAGCAGTAAATGGAAATCACACAGTAAGCACAAAATCGGCTGTTAAGCAGACAGTATTGCTTGAAAATTTCCTGCTAAGCAACAATGAGCAGGGTACCAGATTACATACAGATGGTACACGTGAAGTTGTGTTTTGGTTGGTAGCCTTAATCAGGTAAGCATGATTATTTTGTGCTTAGCTAATTTTTGTGCTTAAGCAGCTCTATGAAATTGGGCCCTGATATGAACTGTATAATCACCGATGTCTCTGATAAAACTTATCTCTTGTTTTTTATTATTTCTTGTACTGTGTCTTTACCACCAGGCTAAATACCCTGTGCGCTATGAGGAATCAATGAACACTGTATTGGTTCAGGAGCTTATTCGCTTCGGTAGACTGATCAATGTCATCCGCAGCAGTCTACTCGATATCAGGAGAGCGCTGAAAGGACTTGTAGTCATGTCTAGTGATCTAGAAGACGTCTTCAGTAGTATGATGGTGGGCAAGGTAAGATCCATTTTGAGGGATGGGATGAACCATTGTTGGGAAAGGGGGTATATCTACAAAGTGATAACAGAGTGAGTGTGGGTATTAAAAGTACTGAAATAGTGCACAAGATGTGTATGATGTAAAACTACATATCTTGGGTCAGCTTAGACTGCCCAAAGATTATTTTTTAATTTTTAATTTTCTTTCAGTTTTTGAACCTAAACGTTTGTGGAAGGTTTTGCAGTTTGACCACCAAATTTGTTTAAAAAAATGACAACAAAACTGGACAGTTTAATTTAAACAGTTTAAACCTAAACGTCCTCACTTATCGCTTCAGATATGTTTGGTATTTTTTTTTTATATATAGGTTCCAGCGATGTGGGCGGCTAAGTCTTACCCTTCCCTCAAGCCCCTAGGCAGTTACATCACAGACCTGATGGCAAGACTGCAGTTCTTTAAGGTAAGGTTTCCATACACATAGTCAAAAACTTACTTCAGTATCAGAAACACTTCCATCTGAAATACTGTCAATATTGAGAAAATAGCATTTGAAGACCAACAAACATCACTTACTTATTTTGATTGCTGTAAGCGAAATAATCATAGGTATAAATGTGCAAATAAATCCCCAACAAAGCAAACTGTTTTTTCATAGTTCTCAGTAAAAAAAAAATGACCACTTTATTTGATGAAACTTTCAGATCGGTTGTATTGTGTGTTCATTGAAAGCTAGAGGGGAATAAAACTACTCTTCCAAAAAATCAATGATGTACTTTCCTTTATAAATATCACAAAATTCACTGAAATGAGTCTCTTTTTTCGAAAAACGATTATGTACTCTTCATTTATAGGGTAAACATATCATTGGTAAAGCTAAAAATATAAATGTTCACAGATTTACACAGAACTTGCATGTTATAAAGATGGCCATGTTGGAAAACTTCCCTTGAAATATATTTGCCTGAAATGCTATAGTTTTTGAGAAAATTTAAACCAGTTACTTTTGATCTCGTGAGTCTAAATCTGAAGTTTGAAAACAGTGAAAACATATAATGGTGTTTTTAACTATTCTCTTGTGACTCCGATGACCGATTGAACGTTAAGTTTTCCACAGATACTCGTCTTTGAAAATTACCAATTTTGTCCGTGTGCTTGTAAAGAACACAAAATACAATGTGTTTGCATTTGGACGATGGAAAACGACTCTACTCTTAAAAAATCAATGATTTTTTTTATTTTGCTTCTTTCCTAGGATTGGATTCAGACAGGTATGCCTACAGTATTCTGGATGTCAGGCTTCTATTTTACTCAGTCTTTCTTGACGGGAAGTATGCAGAACTACGCTAGGAAGTACAAGATCCCTATTGACCAGCTGGGCTTCCAATTTCAGGTCATGGAGCAGGAGACAACAATGCCTTGTAAACCGGTAAGTGGGTTGTTAAAAAAGTCCACGTTCATTGATCAGAGTTACTTGCAGTTACAAGTGAGAATGTACCAAGGTCTATCAGTCCGGGGCCAAATTTTATAGAGCTGCTTAAGCACCAAAAGTAACTAAGCACAACAGAATTATGCTTACCAGAATAAGGTTATCAGCCAAAGTACCATGTGACTGGTATCCTGCTCATTTTTGCTTAGCAAGTTGTTAAGCAATATTTTCTGCTCAAGCTGCTCTTTGAAACTGCACCCAGATTCTGTCATTTGGACTTTAGGCCATGTCACATGGGGCCGTTTACAGGCAGCCAGTTTCAGGTAATCTCCAAAAAGGAAAGGCATTCACATTTGCAATTTCAAATAATTTTCTTGTAGAAAGTATGCCACCATACGTTTTTTGCATATGATGGAGTTGCTGAAAATGGCCTTGTGAGAAACCAAGGGAAATTGCAGCAAGTATTAAATAATTGCTGGGTGGTGGAAAAGTTTAAGTTCCCCAGGAATTTCCTGGGGTTTTATTTCTGGGGAATCAGTCTTGTAGGGTTGAAAGGGCATTAGTCAAAATGTCCCCTCCATGTAAATTCTAGACTAAGGGCAGTGTCCAAATTTAACTCTATCATTATGGAATATAATGTACAGCTGTGATGAAATTGTTTAATATTTTGTTTATTTCGGTGTATGAAGTAATTCACCGAGCCGCTGTGAGCAGCACACCGTAGTGAAGGAGTTATTGACTTTGGCTATGGATTTTTGTCATTGGCTGCAGTTGACAACGTTGAAGAACAGACCTTGCAAGTCAATTACAATTTCCTGTGATTGTTTTTTAATCATTGGCTAAATAAGTAAATTATTCTATTAGGGGTTTTTTGCTTTTAATGAAGGAAACAAAATCCCACACTTTAGCGTTGTTCTATGTTCAAATAGGCACGAGACTTGCTTGGCCTATCCTGTTGGTAAGTGATGACATTTTGGAGCTGGAAGTGCAGTGTAACAAACGTCCATGTTCACGTATGTATACCATTTGTTTACATTGTACTTCCGGCTCCACAATGTCATCCCCTTACCAACAGGAGGGTTCTTTTCAGTGATCTAGCCATAGCCAAAGCAAAAGCCATTAATCTAGACATGGCCTAACTTTGCTAGTTCTTTTTTGTTTTCTTTTCAGGATGATGGTATCTATGTGAAGGGTTTATTCATAGAGGGCGCTAGATGGGATCGGTTGGGGAACTGCTTAGCTGAGTCGTTCCCGAAACTCCTCTATGATATGCTACCAGTTGTATCCTTTTCAAGTGTGACTTCAGAAAAGTCATTTTGCAAATACAAACATGACCTACCTTTTTGTAGAGATGTTTAATGGATGTATTTAATGCATCTTTGATTTTCATTTTTATTTGAACCTTTCTGGTAATGAAACAAAGAAATCTTGTGGGTATAAAGACACCTCGTTGAGAGGACAATGAAAAAGTGTTTATACATAATGGTTGCGGTACCCACTGCTTATTGGATTCGAACTGCCTCTAGCTGCCGGGCAATCTCGGTAGTCTAGTTGGTAAGACATCTGCTCTAGAATGGTGTGGGTCGTGGGTTCGAATGCCTGTGAGGTTTTTTTCACAGGGCTCGGGACAGTACTGACTATACAGTGCTTAACACTCATCGGTGTATGGGCAAAAAAGCACTAATAAGAAGTGTTTAGTTTGAGATATTGGAGGAAAACACATGTTGGGGGAAACCCACATAATCAGGTAAAGACTAAGAACCAAATCCACGTCTGAAGACTCCAGTCTGAGGCAGGATTCGAACCAGGGTCCACGAGGTAAAAAAAGCAGGGCAAGATACAACTCATAATCAGGCAACCAGATTCTCTGACCTGATCTGAGAAATCTCTTCAAGTAACAGCAAAATTAGGTGCAGTCTGGACATGCTCTGACCGAATAAATCAGTGTATTGAATTCTGACCTTTGATGATCATGCCAGATATTGAGGTGTGCCAACTTTGCTACCAGTACAAGAACTACCAGTGACAAAGCATGATTTGTGTAGTACTTCATGGAAAGTGTGATGAAATGTACCTTGGACTGATGATTGGTTACATGTACATCAGTACATAATTGTCTCTTTTGTATATGGAGTGTCGTGGCCGAGCGTTCTAGATCACCGGACTCAAGTTCTGATGTTGACGGCAGCAGAGTGTGGGTTCGAATCCTGGTCACGGCACTTGTGTCCTTGAGTAAGAGACTTTACCATAATTGCTTTGTTCTTCGGATGGGACATTAAGCCATAGGTCCTGTGTACTAGGATTGGTAGTGCACATAAAAGAACCCACAACACTTATTGTGGAAGAGTAGGGAAATTACCCCGGTGTTTCTGGTTCACATAGCAAGCAACCTTATCTACAGGCTTGAGAGCTACAGTGATTAAGTTCACTTATGAGGCATCCTTGGTTTCATTACCAAAAATATATAATAATAATAACAATAACAATAATATTATAGATTTATCTGTTATTTGTTCCTTGACTTCAACATTAGATTTGGATTAAACCTGGAGAGAGATCTTCATTTGAGCTGAAGAGCACCTATTCATGCCCAGGTAAAATATTTAACTATGTCAAAAATTGGTGGGGGTGCTACAAACTTCACTAAACTGCCATCTTTTTTCCTTTTGATCGTAATTAGTCAGAATACAACAAATATTGATTCTGTTTTTGTAATGATTGCTCTATTAATTTTTGTTCTTATTTCGACACTCTTATTTATAATTTTGTATTGGCTGATAAAAATACACACACACACACACCCTCACACACACAAAATAGGTGAGTTACCAGTAGTCCTATGCTTACTTACTCCGTTCTCCGTTTGTTTTTAATAGTCTACAAGACCAGCGCACGGAGAGGCACACTGTCCACTACTGGTCACTCAACCAATTTTGTTTTCTTTGTGGATCTACTGTCTGACCGGCCAGAGAATCACTGGGTCAACCGCGGTGTAGCTATGCTGTGTCAGCTGGACGACTGAACAAGTTAGGAAGTTCTCATCAAAACACCACCAGCGTTGTTTAATTTTACCATCTCAGTTTGTCATGACACGTTGCCAAATCCTCCCAAGTAAAGTCAACTGTAACAGAACTGTAGACTTTACTTCTCAAAGGTGACCTTCTTGGGAAGTATTTTCATATGTGACGCCTCAGAGCATAGCTCAGAGTAAGACTTAGAGAAGAAAACACACATCAGGAGATGAGACTGATTGAGAGTCACACATGATCATCGAGGCTACAGCAAGTGAAGGAACGGGACACGAGACACTTGTCACCCTGTGATTAGGACTTACATGTCTTGTGGGAAATCAACCTTGAAACTAAGGTTTGCTGCAAAACCATGATCTCTGTTATGAGTTGAGGTGGTTCTGAAAAGAACTTGTAGTGAAACAGCCCAAAATTTCAATCAGTATGCTCTAATCATCTTTAGGAGAAAGGCTGAACTCTTGTGGTACGCATGCTGCTTATTATATCGATGTATGCCTGGAAAAAGGACGTAATGAAAGTGTAACCAGAAAAAATACCGTAAGCAATTTAATGTGCTAAATGGCGTTTCAAGAAAACTGAGCGTTAAAGTTTGATCGGTTTTCTGCCATTTATAAGTCATTAGAGGAAGGTTCAATTCAGTTATGGGAATGAGACCACATGTCTGTTGGGGCCATTCTAGCAGCACAAATGTAACAGTAAAGCAATTTTTGGGTGTAAGGAGCCATTTCTATTGCATACGACCTTTTGGTGTTGAGACAAAAAGTACTTCGTGTGCGTGGAAGAAGGTTGTAGAGCCTTACACTCTTCTGCCGGGAACCGGAAACCCAACAATATTGTGTCGCAGCAGACCTCTGCTTCAAGGGACAAGAGTAGCAAGCAGTATGGTGATAATATACTCTCCATCATGTTCTGCAACTGGAAACATTTAAGAATTGGATTTGGCACTTGGGTAATATTTCTAGTATTTCCACTGATAAGAGCTATTTGCCATGAGCTATTTTGCAAATGAGACCCAGTCATTCAAGATTTTCTAATAAAGTGCACTGGCAATTTTATGTTTTTGTTTTTTCCAAAATTCTGGTTTAGCCAGAGGTATAATCATGTAACTGAAATTAGAAAAGAAATTGCAGTCACTTTTGTTTGAGTTTCCCATAAAGAGGGTTTGCATACTTTATTCGGCATCTGTTTTTATGTGATTGATGTTTAGCAAACCGCACAGGGTATATAGATGTATTTAGAATAAATACACTTTTTTTATTAGGTACGATTTTTTGCAAGTGAAAAAATTGCAGGCCATTAGTTTTAGAACTGGCCATATGGGCACAGCTATCATAAAATTACCCCTGGTGAGTCTGTCCTGACTTGAGTGTGTTTTTCTGTGGTTTGTGGAAGAGTAAATTCATTCTACATACCAAACTGTGAGAAGTACATCAAAATAAGGGGGTCACATTCCAGTGAAAACAAACAAAAACACTTTTTGTCAGAGAGTTTGTGTCAGTTTCAAATACAGGCTTATTTTGATTGCTGCAATCAAAATAAGCAGCAGTGATTTTAGGTGTGTGTGAATGCTATTTTCTTGACCTTGACAGTATTTCAGACGGAAGTATTTCTTCGGAGGATTGGCACTGGTATGAATTTTTATAACCAGTGAGATTTTTAGATTGAGGGTAATCAGTTGAAGACTTCGGAACGCTAGGTGGCAGCAGACTTATGAGGTAAGTTTCCGTTGTTTGCGTAGTTCTGAGCATGCACACATTATCCGAGAACAATGGATTTACCTAGTAAGTCTGCTGCCATCTAGTGTCCTCAAATAGTCTCCAATTTTGTATCATACTTGATAATATTCAATCGGTTGCTTTATCTTGAAGATAAGGTACAGCTGTGGGTAATGTGAAACTACTTAATGCCATTGGGATATTCACTCTTACACTAACCAAGCGTTATGGACTACCTAACTAACATGTGAAAGTATCAATTAACTCTTGTAATACTGGCATGTACTTGAGTGAATACTTAGATTGAGTGTGATTTCCTGCATCCTGTTGTCACTCGATTCTGTTAAACGCTGCATGTTGGTCCCACTTTTCTTTCGGGTGGTTGGTTCGTATTATATAGGGCCTTTTTACAGAAAACTTAACAATCTGATTGGAGGATTAGCGCGCACTGGAAGATCAAAAGTGTTGATAGAGTAAGAAGAGATACAAACTTGTTTGTCATGAACACCCAATGCTGTACCATATCGTTTAGTTTGAACAGCACAGTGGTGCCAATTAGTAAAGCTTGAAAACACAATATTTTGTATTTTGCAACTCGCTGGTATTGCACTTAAATATTTATGTCTGTCTTTCAAATGTAGATTTTTGTTTTATATGTATATCGTTGGTTTTGATTCTACATTTCAGTTTCATTGGACTATCTTGTCCTGTTTTCCCATGATGATTGTATGACTGTAGAAAGTAATACTAGACCAAAGCCAAAATACTTGTGTAACAATAGTTTTTATTGATTGTGTAAACCCGTCCAAAGTTTTTTTACAAAATGTGAATATGTGATTTGAATCAAAACTAATTATTTATTGATGATATCATTAGTTAATTTATAGTGATCATGATAATAGTGTACATAATTTGGTTTATTTGTGTGTGAATGTATGAAAAATACTATTGTAATTTATTTCAAAGATTGAATTCTACTTTTGTACTGAAGACATCTATTTACTGTAAATTATAGAGAGGTCAAAAAGATGACTTCCAACGTGCCTGGTTTGACGTAAAAAAAGTCAAATCTTTATTTTTGTTTGTATTTTTGAAAATGTTGAAAATGATCATGATCAGGGAAGGTTATGGACGAAATTTGATAATTCGTCTGACAATATTTGTTCCTATTAGTTATGACCAGGGTCCAATTTCATACAGCTGCTAAGCAGAAAAATGTTGCTTAATGAAAACTAGCAAGGAACCAGGCACAAACAATTTACATCACATTGTGATTTGGCTGGTAACAAATTTCCGCTACACTTTTCCATGCTTGAATCTTGTGCTTAGCAGTGTTGTGAAGTTGGGCCCAGATTAATTCTTTCTTTTTTGTTCAATGAAAATTACGTGTTTTTGTTTCAAATGTCATTGTTTTAAACTCTTAAAACCTTGGTACCCCTCGTGATTCTTTATGAGCGATGAAGGCACGACAGTTTTTCCCTGTTCAGAAAACATTCAGTCAAGATTATAACACATCTTGCCAAGATTCTGTCTTATCATCTGTTGAGAGCATGTCACGTGATTTGTGTTATTTTGACTGTCAAATCGCGCGAGTCAGAAAAAAAATACTGTACTGGCTCTCAAAAACAGACTATCAGCCTATTATAAGCAACAAGTAAACTAAAGTATGGAGGCATATCTTTTTAATCTCATTGTACAGCGGAGTATGTACATGTATACACAACATAGAACTTGGTGCAGTAGTGTTACATATTACATTTATTTCACTATGAAATTATAAATGAAGAAAGAAGTAAAAAGGCAGGTACCATATTACAATGTGTGGACATTCATGATGGCCGATCAATCGCCGCAAAGTATTGCTAATAGTTACTTGAAATGCTTCTTAATAACTGTGCAGAATCTATGCAAGAGGTGTTGTAAAACAAATAGTGACTGCGTTATCGCTCGTAAAATAGTAAAGCTATCATTTCTTAAAGCCCCAGCTCAACATTGGTAAGAAGAAAAAAACATAAATGTTCACAGATTTACATATACCTTACATGGTATATGATGGTGGAAAACTTTCCTTGAAATATTTCTTTTTGAAATGTAATTGTTTTTAATTAATAAATGAAATGAGATCAAAAATTAGTTTTCATCTCAGTGAAATGAAAACTGTGCCTATAGGAATACGTACAAAAATGCTGAATGCATTTTTACCGTTTTCTTGCAAATGAAACAAGGAAATGAGCTGACATTTTTTTGTTACATATACCTTGATTTGTTCAAAGAATGGAAGCATTTACAGTCAGTTTACCAATGTTGAGCTGGGGCTTTAAGGGCGGATCCAGGTTTTCTGATAGGGGTGCAAACTTTGAGAGCTAGTTTCCAAGTTGAACATTTTGAATAATCCCAAGGTATAAATACAGGCGACCTAACTTCTTATGAATGATAATCCATGGATGAGATGTTACACTGAGAGGCAATGGAGACAAGCCCATGGGAAGCTCCAAATCACATCATTCACGTTAAACTTCAAGACATTTGTAATCCCAAGCAAAAGTCAGAGACAAAACTTGTGACACTTTGGTACATTTACAAGTGGGAAACGATCCGATATATGGGAAAGGAGTGTATACTCATAGCAGGTGAAAATTAGGGAACCCCGCAGGCATGTACCTTGAAGGGGGGGTTCCAGAATCCACTTTGGGTCCCCGGGAATTGTTTCCGTCAACATTGGATGCTCTCTGGTGGAATGTAGTGATCCGTGGAGTGTTCTATTTTCCCCTTGGCTGATGCTCTGGGAAAACACTCCAGAGGTCATGTCAGGGATTTTAGTTTCACACTTCCACACGTTGCCGTCAGTATTTCTGTAATATAAATGTGACTTTCTTGGTTCATGTGGAAAGAGGGGATAGGGGAGTGAAGGATAATGCGTCATTTTATATTGATTGTTTTTTTTTTGTAAACATGTACTTGATGAAATCTGTTATTTTGTTATTTCTTTTTGTTGTACGGATGTATTTTTTTACTCACCGTTGAACTGCAATAAAATAACTCTTCCGTCCATCAGCACTGAATTTCACCGGTGTCTGCCCCGCTTATAACAGATGCATTCTGAAAATCGCGCTGTTTTTAAAACCCTTGTTATTTATGGAAGGGAATGTAGATTGTTATGGATTGGGAAGATGATTCAAACTGGTTAATATTGTCTGAAGTATACACCACATAACAAGAGGTTTGACCTCAACGTGTGGGATGAGTGTACTGAGTAAATTGGTGTGTAAGTTTTGTTTCTAATGGTAAATTGTTTGTTTGAATGACTTGTCATGAAGGGTTCGAGCTCAGCACAAGGCAGGACATTCATCCTTGTGTATCTGGTGAGCTGGTAGGAGAGACATTATGGACAAGGTGGTATAATTTAAGGGTTTTATTGTTTTTCAAGTAGCATACTATATCCAAGGTATCTTGAATTCAATGTTGAGTAACTGTACCTCCCTCGTCTGAAAAGTTCATGACAAAAATCCCATACCCCTCTGGCCAACACAAATTATCCACACTGACCCCAACATTTCACCCATCCAAAACCCTAACACTTACCCTAACCATACACTGACCAAGAAACTAACCCTTGACTTATTTGACTTGACATTAAGGCATTGGCACAGATGCTTTTTGCACTCTGCCTTGGCATCTGACCCATGAAAACGTGTCGTGCCTTTCTGTCTTTAGCCATTCTGCCTGCTTCTGCTTCGGAGGTGAGCTGTATGGTCTTACAATCTTCATTTGTAGGTAGTCCACCCGTCATTTGGCAGATCTTCCTCTTGGTCTGTTCCCTTGAGTATTTTTATCGAGTAGTATCTTTGGTTAACTTTCTTCTGTCGTCCTTTGAATATGACCAAAGAAGCCCACCCTTCTTTGTGTTATTGTCAATAGTTGTCCATTTTAACCCCAGTACTTCTCTTATTATGGTGTAGCAAATTTTGTCCATGATATTCACATGATTTTCCTTAGGTACATCATCAAAGAAAACCAGAAGACTGTTTTCATCTTTCTGCAGTGGCCAAGCTCCCGCCCCGTACATCAAGACAGATAACTCTTACCCTAAACCTCTAACCCCACTCAAACCCAATTCTTGCCCTAACCCTAACCACCACCAAGAATCACCACTGGGGCTCACCTTGGGTATAAACCTGCTCCAGACCAGAAACAAAAAGCAAACACCAAATCAAACCAATGGTTTTATTTATATGACATCATTAAGTTTTTAATCCAAAGATTTTTTTTTTATCAACCTTCTACTCAATTGAAAGATATAGTTATTGCAATGGTCATTTATATAATTTACATAAGGCTTAAGTACAAAATGTTAATTGCTTTTCATTTTGACACTAGTTAAAAAACTATAATCTATTCTATTTGTTACAGTTCAATCACTTCCAGCAAAAAGCTTGAAATGCGTTTCATTATTATCAAACAAAGGTACAGTTACTGATAATTATCGTCAACCGCATTACATAATCAAGTCATAAATAACGCCATCGTCTGACCAATTACAAGATATTATACATTAAAAATAAATAAACCCATACATTCAAACAAAACTCAAGTATAAGCTAAACTCAAGTATAAGACAGGATCGTTTAAATAATTAAAACTCTATATCCAACGGGAAAACGAAGATATAATAACAAGGTCTATAGATGTGCTAAATCTCTGTCATAATTCTGATGAACCAATGAGTTCACTATTAGTAAAATCCATTGATTTTATTCAGAAGTATATGACATGTAAAGCAATTTTATATTCATGTACAATGAGGTTTACAGTAGATTCAAAAATGTATGAGGGTAGGCCTATCTTTTGTAATTTGGAAATCGTTACACCTTTTACTGCAAAACTATCAAATTTTACACTCACAACACGCCATCCATGAAGCCGCTGTAAACCACAACCTTATATTCTCTTGTACAAAACTTATACTGTGATCTGTGTACACATTTCAATACATTAGATATCGTAGAAGCAAAACAGTTTTGTACAGTACAATTATACAGCAATGTACAACGCCAGCCCCTGACAGTATTGTGGGTAGTCAGTGCTACCGATCACAAATGAAGCAGTTTGTAGTTTTTTGTTCGGATAAATGGTACCAACCAGTAGAGTGTTGAATATAAATACAGAAAAATGGATAGGTGAGCATTTCAAGTACACATTCCCAGCTTAAAAGCAGCCAAAGTTACTTACTTATAACTCCATAACATAACGACGATGCAAATTTCATTTGTTATTTACAAAATATCAGACAATCCACGCAACCAACATTTTTGTTGTGTGTTTATCATCCAATTTAAAAATCTTTTAAAACACACTTTGTATACACTTACAATCCAAATAATTAACGTCAGTATAAGTTTGACAAATTTTACAAGGTCGGTTATAATAAGGCTTGGTGCTTTCGAACACCGCCAATTTCATGACAAAACATATAAGTCATGACTTGGCTGTCATTAAAAATTATTGTCTTTATTCCACACACATTTCTTCACATAATTTAATCACTTTAACTAGCATCACTTCTGTATTTCCGTTTACAAGTTACTTCAAAGGATGATTTTGGCTAATTTAAGGATAATTGTTATGCACCATTATGTCTGTCAAGGCTTGTCAGACACGAACGGTCACATATAATGGGTAGGACATAATGATTCGTTGGACAAAATGGGTTGGACATACTTGTCCATGTCAGACATAACAGTCCATAACATACATTCAAATGAGTAAAAAAGGTGGATATTCAATTAGGCACATACTTAACATGTAGAAATATGTTACACTGACAGAGATATTTTAACTACATTTATCGTATATACCATTCCTTGTTATATCAAGTAATCAGATAACAAATGGTATCAGGCACATATTACTTTAATATTTGAGATGTACTATAAGAGATATACTACAGATGTACCCTTAAATGTATAACTGGTACAAACCAAACTTACTCTTAATGTAATACTTCAGTACATCACTATACATACTATAATACATGTGCAGCATTTCTCATAGAAGACTTAAGTACTCCTGGCAGGGAGCCGGGAGTGGGTTTAGGAAATATCAAGAATCTGGCTCCAGTATTTTGCCGCAGAGTGTTTTTGTTCTCCGCAAAAGGCTTTCAACCAGAGGTTTTTATTTGTAGTTAAGGTATTATGAAGGCACCAGGAGAAAAAAACAAGTTGCATAGCTAGTAAGAGCTGGGGATGTAGAAATGAACTGAATCAATTACAGTTATAGAACCTTGATGCTGACATCACAAGCAGCTACTGTCTGCCTATGACCCGCCATTTTGGCAGTCAAGTTGCACTGAAGATACAGTACATGTCAATCCTTGCACTCAAGATTGTCAAAAATGATGACGTCAGGTGAATTGGGTCTACATCCCACAGTTTTTTTTCTTGTTCTTCTTTTCACACAGGCAAGAACATTGTGATAGTTATTGTATTGTGTATATTTGTTCTTCAATGTTGATTCTGGCAAAATACATAGGCATTATGAATAATCGTTAATATTATTTTTTAGTATTCTAAAAAAAAAAAACCAATATAACCGAAAAGAAACATTTTAAGATACTTTGTCCAAGAAGGGATTTGGTCAAACAGGCATGCTGAATTATATTACACCTTGAACCAATACAACCAAATGGGACTATATAAGCGCATACAGACTAAAACCATGCACTCCATGATCTCAGCCATAACTGCTTGAGAAATAGTGGCGATATTAAATTGTAACAACAAACGACACCCTAAAAAAAAGTTGTTACAAATCAAAAGGAAAGACTAAATATCAAATGAATTAACCATTTAAGTGGTAATTAGGATTTCATTTGTGCAACAACAACAACACCACCAACAACATTATTTTAAAAATTAAACAGTTTTCACAAAGTGCGATACTTTAACTTATTCACAGTTTAACCAAGTACATTTACTACACGTATTTGTTGGTCCTTTCTTTAGCTTGGTTTATAAATTCACTAATATCAACAAAAACAAATTCGAAGAGAACCTTCTCAATGACAAGTGCAAGAATGTTGTTGAAGAAATAACAATAAAAATAGTTCTAAAAACACATGTCACTTATTTGATCACTTAATAATGACAAACTATCTTATTGTTGGCAATAATGTACCACACAATAATGTAATACTATCCCAATCAAATGCAAAAGGACCATTTAAAATTTTACAATGAGTATACAGCTAGAAATACAAATACCAAAAATGTAAGTATTCTCCAAAAAAGAAACGGGATCAGCCAGGCCTAGGGACATTACTTAAAACTTGTTCCTGACAAAGGTTTTTTTTGACAGTGTTTGTAAGTACCTTGAATATCTGCAAGCTCCGTCTTGGAGGTAAAAGATCACTATTCAGTCATCCATACCATAGGAGTGAATCTTGTACAAGGTGTACATGTCTGGTCTCCCAGCAGGGATGACGACCCAAGGTTACATTCCAAGGAGCTGTGAAGGGGAAACCTACTTTCAGGCCTACGAGTTAGTGGCAAGCCTTTGGTACTATATAACAGTTTAAAAGTTATCTCGTACACTTTAACCCTTGAATCTATTTCAACTTACTTAAAAAAACTCATTGAAAATATATATATTTCAAAAATATATGAAACAAAATGTTTTGTTTTTTTGTACCTTAAACAGCCTCTTTGAAATTTATCTTCTAAAAATATGATTACTTTAGTCAGTGACTATAAATCGAGGTTGAACTCAAGGAAGTCTTCGCATATCCCATGGTTTTGCTTTGTCAACTTTTGCATCCCTTCTGAGCATAGACGCATCTTGATGAGGCTGCAGTCGTTGTCATACGTCACATGATCACTGCCGCATACGGGATTGTAGAAACTCGGACACTCAAAATCTGCGCAGGCCTTTGTGCCGTTCACTGAAGAGAAGAGAAAGTATTTTGGAAAGTCGATGATAAACTTAAACATGAGAGTCCAACCCTCCCGTTACATTCTTCAGATGACTTTGGGCCTATTTCATGTGTTGCTAATCACAATAACTCAAATACTATGTATTATATAACTGACAAACAGATCCTTGTCATTTGATTGGTGGAACTTACATCACGTGACATTCATCATTACTCCCATTCGCACCGGCGATCAAAAAGTCCTATTCGACCCATGGATAATATTTCTCATTCAACAGTTAGGATCATCCTTGTTCCCAATGTTTGTGTGTCACAAGATTGGTGTCTACATGGAGTCGTCCACGTTCTTCAGATAGAAGAGATTTTATAACTTTCAAGAGGGTGAGGTGGACAACCGTGTCTATTTTGATTTTGTGTTTATTGTAAAAAAAAATTCAAATGTCAAGGAACTATATGTCAGTTATATAAAACAAATATTGAGTGGCTTTAATTAGTGAAATTGGAGGAATATAATCGCTCTGTAAAATTTGGACTTTTCCATTTCGCCTTGTGAAATGGAACAGTCCAAATTTTACCTTGCGATAATATTCCTCCCATTGCACTCTAAGCCACTCAATATCTGTATATTGTATTGATGACAACAGTTCTGGGAGCTCTGACAACAGAAGGCCAGTCCTTTTTTTGGACGACAACCCTATTCATAATGTATTTCTGTATTATGTTTCATCTGTTGCTACCATGTATTGATAATATGTTTGGGTGTGTCTTGGCCAAGCGGATAAGAACACCGGACTCAAGCTCTGGTGATTCTGATCAGCACAGTGTGGGTTTGAGTCCTGGTCATGACACCTTGTGTCCTTAAGCATGACACTTAAACCATTATTGCTTTGTCCTTCGGATGGAACGTAAAGCCGTAGGTCCCGTGTTTTGTGTAATGCACATAAAAGAACCCAGTGCACTGATCGCAAAGAGAAGGGGTTCGCCCCGGTGTTTCTGGTTTGACCGGCTGCAGACTGCGCCACAGCACCTTGTAAACCATGGTGCTATGTAAAGGAACAGTCTCATACTGCGTATTATTATCATTATTATTATCTCACAAAAAAGCAAGTATAATTTTTTTGACTTTTCCCATTTGTACTTTATTCTTTGGTCCAGTTCACATTGATTTTTACTTCAAAAGAGATTGTAACCAGCTTCAAAGTTTCTGATATAATTCGTATTATTACAATGTGAGAGCCTTACCTAGTTCCAGTAGACCTGGTAGACAGTCACCTTCATAAACAGACATCAGTGATGTTGATCCACGCAGGCATGCTATACGCTGTAACTCACAGGCTGAGGAATATGTGGAACCATCTGATCCACACACTGGGCATACATCAGGTGGGCATGGGGCACACTTTGTATGATCTGTTCAAGAACAAATTTGAATCTCGTGAAAAAATTGTCTGATCCTGAATCTTTGATAATTCTCCTTCAAATGCTGCGTTTTTTTGTCTTTATTTCTTAATTTTATTAGTGATAATTTTTTAGACTTTTTGAGTAAGACCCAATTGCTGAGGGGAAAAAAGGAGACATGTATGCATTCCACGCACAACTTCCTTCCACTGATGGGTCTTTCTTTGACCTCAGTGAGGCTGCTCTTTGAGCTGATGGCATTATGTACAAGGGGTCTTTTGGTGAAGCTGACATGACAGAATACTGATAGTATGTTTAGTTCTATGGAATGAAGTGCCAGGCAAATGGTACTCTGTTTTTGTATGTACACGTTGTTACCCCAAACCTTAGTAGACTGTAACTCCACCATGGTAAGTTTCAAATCCTGCTTAAGAATTTTTATGGAGTTAAAACTAAAAGTCAAACAATGAATTGGTGCAAACAATCACTTATTCATCTTGGAATGTTGCTGAAATCAACATTAACAATGTTTGCAAAAATTATTTGAAATTTCCATTAAAAAGAAGTTGAACATCCCAGACATATTAAAATGATTTCTGCCTTCTATGATTGCTTTACTACATGGAAGAAGTCTTCCGAGTCGCAGTGCTAGACAATTTCTCACATACCCAACTTTTTTTTCAGAAATATTCATCAGTAGACTATAAAAATCAATTGGTTTTCACAAATCGCTTCATCACTTTTGAAGACACTAGGTGGCAGCTGGCTTACCAGATAAAATTCACTGTTCTTGGAAATGAGTGCATGCTAAGAACAGAAAACTGTCCGGTACGTTTGCTGCGACCTAGCATTACAAAGTCTTCCCTTATTAGTTGAAGAAGAAGTGTGTTAACATGGGAAGAGGAAAGTATTCAAAGCATCACATGGTCTGACAGATACTTCAAGATTACTCAACACAATCTCTCACTTCACAAGTTTGTGGCAAATGATCTGCAACAGTCTGAAAAGCATTCAGACTTTACTGAACTTTGCTGAATGTTTTTATTTTTATGTGGCATCAAAAGTAGACCTATTGATTAAGCATCCATCGTGATGTGAAACAATGGAAACATTACGCAAAACACTAAGGCATTGATACGTCTTCCTTTGACCTCAGTGAGGGGGCTATTGAGTTTATGACATATTCAAAGGGTTTATTTTGGTTACGGTCAACGAGAGCATGAGAAGTATGCACCAGACTTGAAGTGAGAAATTGCAGTGTATTGACCTATGGATCACATTGCAGCCAGCCTGTATCAACCAAATGAATTATGTTCAACTGAATCTTGTTCAGTTCAACAAAATTTATGACAGGGAACAAGACAAGCATGGAGGCAAGCATCGAGAGAGGTCTGTGCTTATTCATGTTGTGCACAAATGTCCAAATCTACATTCGGACACATTATTATCAATTAGTTTGTGTTGAATACTCACGCTTTGCAACATGTTTTGTTTTGACAACAGTGAAGCAGTATCTCTCGAAATCACTTGGATTCTCTCAAAAGAAGGATGGTGGTTTCCAGATTAAACTCAAACGTGAATGTCATGTGAATGCATGTACATGCAAGCAAAGCTGGATTGTTAGTGAAATAATGTGGACTGTTCGTAGCTAATAATCATAAATACAAACTTTTATAGTCTTAAAGCATAACAAAATAGTTTTAGCCAAGGTGATAAGTTTATGAATACTTAGGTGATGCAATTTCTTCCAAAAGACATTCTTAAAAGCTGAGTGTAATAATTTCTATATAACCTTAATTAAAGGCACATGGGTACCTCAATATTTATGTTAATTTATGATTTTCAATACACTGTACACAAAATATTTACGTAAATCTGAATTAGAACCTTGACAAATCACATGATTATAATAGATGTTAATTTTTGCATCGCGGATAAGAATATTATTTGTTTTTTTGCGCATACACCGATGTGTGTTAAGCACTGTGTGCTCAGTACTTTCCAGAGTCCTGTGAATGGTGTATGGACAAAAAAAACACAAATCATATTCTTATCCCCAATACAAAAATTAACATCTGTTATAATGTTTGCGGTTAGGATTCGAACTGCCTCTAGCTACCGGGCAGTTTTGGTAGTCTAGTTGGTAAGACATCTGCTCTAGAATGGCGGGGTTCGAATCCCCTCGAAGAATATGCCTGTGTGTTTTTTTCACAGGACTCGGGAAAAAGTACTGAGTATACAGCGCTTAACACACATCGGTGTATGGGCATAAAACACAAATAGCATGTGATGAGTAACAGAAAAAAGGAACATGATTAACAACAAATGTTTGCAAGAAACAAAACAATATAAAAATTATGAGAGAAATGTTTGCAACCAAAAAGTGTGTTAAAACATTGTAAGTAATGAAGATGAAGACTTTAAGCAAAAATAATTTTGCTCCATGATTATAAATCTGTTATAAAATGAGGTTTGAATGGGGAGGGGGCAAATTCCTGGACGAATTGCAGTGGCTACTTCCAATACTTGAAGGCAAGATAAACAGTTGCCGCGAGGACAAGCAGCGCAATAATGACGATTATGACCACATTGCGACCGACTGTGGAATACAAACACAATTTAGATATTTGTCAAATTCAGACAACATAAATTTTATCTTTTTTCTTCGGAATTACGGTCAACATTATACTTCGACCAAATACAAGGTGAGTTTCAATGCCAAAAGTTTGCATCAACTGATTTTGCTCCGTGAAGAAACTGTGCTCTTAACAGATTGAAGATCATTTGTGCAAGGGTTAGCTCCGACATTGCTATTCACTTCATATTCAGGGGAAGTATAGATGGACCTTCAGAACGTTTGGTCTTTGAGGCTTCATATGTGGGAAACTACTATGTTATTGCTTAGGGAGGAATGCAAAATTAAGTAAGCTGAACCTCCAGGGGTCAGACCAAGTTATACCTTGGGAAAACCCTTGACGAGGAGTTTCAACATACTGCTCGTTTTATTTTACATTCCTCCCTGTTGTTTTAACAGCATGCATGATACAACATCTCCTTGCTAACCATCCTCCTGACCCTTCAATTAACATCATGCAAGTGGTGTTTGGTTTTATGTGTAACCGAACCAATCAAAGAAATTAACTACTTCCTACAAAACTACATTTAATTTTGTAGCAATCAGATGAACACAGAAAGAGGAGGTAGTTTCAGAACAGCATAAATGCATATTAAAAGAGATGAGAGTGTTAATTAGTTTAAGTACTTTTAGTGTAGAAATCTATGTGTGACAAGTAATACTTCCGTTAAGAAAATTAGTGACATCATGCCCAAAATATGCAAAGTATTTACTGCATACCTTGTTTATTTGAAGGTTCCACCTTTGTGGTTACTGCATCTGCAGTGACGACTGGAGACACTGCATCACTGGGCCTCGTCTTCTCCGTTACTCCTCCAAATGGATTGACTAACTCAAACACCCTAACGGTCCCCTCGGGCGTTGTCGGTGACAAGGAAGTGAATGTTAGATCTTGACCCTCACTTGCTCCTGTTACCTCTCCAGACGCCTCTCCATGGGTTGCAGGTACCACAAAAGTGTGTCCCTCAGAAGTAGGTTTCTCTGATCCTGACCCCTCTTTGCCAGGTAGTATGAAAAGGAAAGGGTCTTTTGATGTTGTTGATGAAGGCGTTGTTTCTGAAGGAGATGGAGACATCTGTAGATTCTCATTTTCAGCTGGCCAAGGAAAAAATAGATGCCAAGTCAAAATTAAATACTAAGGAGTCACAGCTGTTGTACACAAAACCGGATAATGTTCACACACTTGTTAAAACTGCCCATCTTTTCTACATCTAAATTTCAAAACATCAAGTTAAGTGTTAAGGGTAGTAAGAAATAATGAAAGAAAGGAAGAAAACAGAGTTATCTTTCCATTACTTTTTCCAAGAAATCCAAGGTTTTAGTGTAAGACACCTTTCCAACAAATTTGCATCTTTTATCGTTGAATACTGGACACCTGAAATGTGTCAGGTTTGAGAGAACCATGTAATATATTACCTGTTTTGTTTATCTCCGACGTTTTAGTAGACATCCTGTCTGGATCAGACAGCGCTAGAGTGCTTCCCAGGCCAGTCACTGAAGCTGTAACAGCCCTGAAAGTAGATTTTACCAACTCTGTGATCCAGTAGCTGCCAGTAGTGGTCTCTGCATCCACTCCATCTGGTGTTGCTCCATCAGGGGGGGTTGTGAAAGAAACTGCATCACCTGGGAGGCCACTTTCTGTAGTTCGAAAAATGTCTTGGCTGATTGTCGGAATTTCCCCAGATCCCTCTTCAGGAAATGTTTCGATTGATGATTTTGGTTTTTTGATCCACACTGATGTAGTTCGATTAATTGTCCTTAACAGAACTGTCAACATACTTGTAGGTCTTACAGTTGATGAGAATTTCCTTTTTTCTGTCGTAGCTGACTTAGGTGTAGTATCCATCAAAGTTGACAACACATTTATAGGCTTGTCTGTAACTGAAGAATCACTAACAGCCTTTTCAGTGATGGTGTCAGGTGATGATCGAGCATCTGTATTCATGTGTACAGTGCTAGTAGACGTTGAGAGAGTTTTTAGCAGAGATGTAAGTGATGTTGTAGGTTTGGCTGTTGTCGGTACTGTGGATTTGGCAGATGTCATCAGGAGAGAGTGTAATGCTGCTGCTGTTGTTTTTGTTTCACTACTCTTTGGCAATGTTGACATTGTCCTAACGGATGTTTTGCCTGTTACAGTTGGTTTTGTTGTTCTCCTCAGTAGTTCCATTGTTGTTGATGGATATTCAGGATGCCTAGTCACAGAAGTGTCACTTGCAGCGGATGTCGTTGCCACAGATAACATGGATTTAAAAGTAGTTCCTTTTTCAACATGCTCTGGCTCAGAAGTAACTGTAGCCGTTTCCATAGTGTGCAGTTCTACTTCTTCTGTTGAAGATTCAGCTGAAGGCAAAGAGATTAGCACAGTATGTAATGTAGGCTTTACAGGTGGGGTAGTTGGTGGAGGAGGTGGTATAACTGTTGATTTCTCCTTCTGGGGACCTGATGTAAGCTCTGTTTTTTGTGTAACAGCCTCAGTCTTTACTTCAGACCTCGTAGTAAACCTCGTTGGAACACCTGTGGTTTTCAGGTCTTTAACTTGAGGTACTTCAGACCCAGGCATAGTAGTCAATGTAGGCTTAACAGGTGGGCTGGTTGGGGGAGGAGGTGGTATAATCGTTGGTTTGTCTTTCTGGGCACTTGTCGTCAGCTCTGGTCTTTTTGTAACAGCAACAGTCTTCACTTCTGAGCTCATAGAAGACATTCTCGGAACATCTGTGGTTTCCACGTCCTTAACATGAGGTACTTCAGACCCATCTGGAATAGTCACTGTTAGACTTTCGAAAGAGGTGCTTGTAGACTCAACATCTGGTGCTGATGGACTTGTTTTTGGAGTTGTTTGCGATGTTGATGACACACTGATAACCTGTACTGTAACTTCTGGCATTGATTTACTTGGTTTTACAGATTGTGTTGTTGATTCAGGTATTGGATGCTTGGTCACATTTTCAATTTCGGACAAATCTGTTGTCACAAAACTGTCTGTAGTTTCTGCTTTCGTAGTAGTTATTTTGACCTCCAATGGGGATGGAGACGTTTGGTAGTTACCAGACAATTCTTCTTCAGTGGTTTCTACTGGAGTAGTTGTAAGATCCATGGCAGATGTTGCCTTGTCTTCAACATGTTTACTGACTTGCATCAATGTATCTGTTTTAGTTTCTTGTATTTGCTCTGTCAGAATTTCTACTGGCAGTGCTGAGGAAGCTTCAGGGGTACTCTGTTTGATGGGTACAAAGGTCGATTTAGTTTGTCTTGCTATTGATGGAGTAGTAAGCTTGTTCTGTGCATCTGTTACTACAGCTTGTGGAATTGAAGTTTTTTCCATTAACGTGGTTGGATGACGGGAAGGTGTGACTGTTGGTTGATCTTGCTCAGAAGTTGACATTAATGTGATCTCTGATGATTTTGTGACAGGAGTTTGCTTGACTGATTGTGTTATTTCCATTTCCTCAGTTGTTTCTGAAGTGGGCGGATGAGCATCTGTTCCATCACCCACCAAGTGGGAATCAGTTGCCTGTTCATGTGTACTTAAACTTATTGTTTGTGTCTTTTTAGTTACCTCCGCTGTCTGTGGAGTTGTTTTCATTGTAACTGTCTTACTAGTAGCTGACTTAGCAGATGGTTTTTCAGTGGTTATAACTTCCATTTTCACAGTTTGATCGATGGCTTTGAGTGTTGTGTGTACACTTGGATAAGCTGTTTGATGAACAGAAGGTGAAATATGTTCATGCCTCGTCTTGACTGATGTTGGCCTCATTGGTGGACTTGTTGGAGGCGGAGGTGGTACAATTGTTGGTCGGTCCTTGGGTTTCTCTGTGACAGCTGCTGTTTCTAAAGACTTCTGAGTAACTTTTTGGGGACCTTGTGTGGTTCGTGGTTCCTCTACTTTAGGTTTGCCAGATCCTGGCTTCTGAGTCTCTGACACAAATCTTGGAATACTCGCCGAAGGACGAATTGTGGGTACACTGTCAGGAGATAATGAACTTGTTTCTGATGGTGGTGTGGGTGTTAGAGACACACTTGGTGTATCAATTGGTGTAGTTTCAGACATGGAACTATCTGGTTCTATTGAAAGCGTGGTAGAAGGTAACTTGGGATGATCTGTCACTTTTCCAATTGTGGTAATGTCAGTCAATGAGAAATCCACGGTTTGTTTCTTGGTCGTAGTTCTCTCAACTGGCACAGGAGGTTTTGAGGTTCCTGAAAAATCCTCTTCGGTTGTAGCCACCCAAGGAATGGGAGTTACTGATTTCTCCATGGTATTTAATGTGGATTTCTTTTCGTCAGCTGGTTCTTGTGAAGTATGCAGCATTTCATCTTCAGTGGTAAACCTTTCCACACTTTCTGTGAGTATTTCCACTGGCATACCCGTTGCTCTTTGAGTATTTTGTTTTGGAGGTGTTGACATTGATAATGTAGTTTGGGCTGCTTTAGGAGTTGTGTGTCCCTGTTCTTCTTTCGTTTGACTGTCTGATACACTCAATCTAGAGGTAGCCAATGTTTTTAAAGTTGAAACTTTAGGAGTAACAGAGGAAATGGCAGCTGTATTGCCATCCTCATAGACGACTGCTTTGGTTACTTCAACAGCTTCTTGGGTAACAGTCTGCTCCTGTTCACTTGGTCCAACTGTTTCAGGAAGTGAAATGTCAGGAAGCTGGGTAGTTGATCTGGAATCAGGCAAAACACTGGTGGTTGCTTGTTGCATTGTTGTTATATCCACAGTTGTAGTTTCAAGGGGCACTTCAGATATTTTGGGTTTGGAGGTCACTGAGATAAAAGTACTTGCTACAGACGTTGTATCCACTTTAATTTTGTCGGTTAATTGTTCACCTTGAGTTGTACTCAACACTGTGGGCTGCATTGCGAGACTATCAGATGTCTGTTGCTCTACACTTGCAGTTGGTGTTACTTTGTGCGGTGTCTTCGTTGAGAATGTCCCAATATTTTGATCTACTACACTCTGTGATGTTTCAAATGTTTGCTCCATCAGTTCAGTTATCAGTTCGACAATGGCTGTGGAACCTTCTGTTGTTTGGGCATCAGTAACAGTAGCGATTGTTGTCTGTTGGGGTATGGCTGTGGTAGTTGGTTGTGTCACAAGACCAAGGGTAGGCTTGCCCGTCATGTGAAGTCTTGATTCAGTAAAAACTCCAGGAGGTGAGATTTCAACAGGTTTGATACCTGGGGTGGCTCTATCTGGCTGATCTGTTGTACTGATTCCTGGCATCCTTACTGTTGTTGTCCCCGTTTGTTCTGACACTTCTATTGAAGGACCAACTGGCAGTGTGGGTGCTTCTCGTGGACTTGTAGGTGCAATCAGCTTTGATGTTGCACCAATCGGTCTTGAAGTTACTGACTTTGAGTCATCTTCTTCACTCTGCTTTGTTGTTTGTAGATCAGCAGCTGCAAAGGTAGTCTTTGTATGTCTAATAACATCCTGAGGCGTTGTGGCATCTGTTGCCTCTGAGACAGCTGATTCTTTACCTGTTGTGATCATTTCGGATGGTTGTACAGTTGTTACTTCTTCAACAGACACAACCAATGTCGGAATTGCAGGAGGACCAGTGGGTGTTGTTTTTTCCTCTGAAATTATTTGCACCAGCCCTTCAGTAGTAAATGCTGTAGTACTTTCCACTAGTACATCAGTCTTTACAACCTCAGTGGATGAAGGTGATGGATATTCAGATGTTTGATCTAAGTCCTGTGGAGAGCTGGAACTGCTAATTGTGACCCTCTGGGTTGCATCAGAGCTTGTACCATGAGTTTTGTCTTTGCTAACTTGAGTAATGGTTGTTTTTACTGATGCCTTATCAGTTTCTTGTGCATTAATAACAGTGGTTTCAGATAGTCCTGATGATTCAGTGGTCAATGACATGGTCGTTGGTTCCTTGCTAGGTGCCCATCTTGATGGTGTTGGTGTAATGTCATTGAAAGCTGCAGTTCCTTCATGCACACTGGATGTTGGAGTATCTTTTCCAGAAGTGACAATCTTCTCAGTAAAGGCTGCTGTTGCCCTTTCTGTCAGGGTTGTTTCAGGTTGTGATGATTGGACCTTTGTGCTAGTTAGCATGTCTAAAGAAGCTGTGGTTGTCTCAGAAGGTACCTTAGAAGTGTGTATTGGTTTCTCTGTTGAGCTAATCAGACTTAAAGTGGTTGGGTTGACCTCATAATCCTTCTTAACTGTAGGAATTTTGGAAGAGCTGAAGGAAGCACTAGGAGTTGTATCCCCCATTGCCTCTTTGACTTCAGATGTAACAGTTGGTGTGCTTCTGACACTTTCCGAGGTCACTTCAGGAGCCGAAGTGGCTACTTGTTTCGAAGTGACGACCTTGTCTGTGAAAGATTTTTCAGTTAGATCAACAGTGTTCATCTGTGGTGTTTTTTGGAAACGTGAAGATGATTGCGGAGTTGTCTGAGACACCAATTTGACTGGCTTACTGCTAGGTGTTGGTGTGTCATCAATCAACCAGAAGTCTGTAGGGCTTAGCATTCCACTCCCATCCTCGGTTATACTTTTGGTTGTTGTAACTGTAACTGACCCTGTAGACATTGATGATGGTGTTTTCAAGGTCACTGCTTCAGTGAGGTCATGCTCCAGTGAAGTCATGGTTGTTGACACAGACACATCAGAAGATTTAGTAGTTGTTGATACAACAGGTTTTTCTGTACTCATTTGTGTTGTTTGCAGATTCAGTTGGGCCATTCCAGTTGAGGAAGTTATTTTTTCAGTTAGTATCTCTACTGTGTCTGTTGAAATTTGCCTTGTTGTCTCATCATCGGCTTTTACTGTCGTTATGTCAGTAATGACCTGTTCAATTTTATCTGATGACTGGGGGGTAATTAAAGTTGATGATTCAGTGGCAGCTGTTATTTCCGTTTGCAGTGTAGACAATGCATCAGTTGGTTCACTTTCTGGCTGGATAGTTGATGGATGAGCTGTGGTGCTTTGACTCATTTCAAAAGACACAACAGTCCTTTCAGCAGACCCTTCTGGTGAAACAAACTCTGTGGTATACATCTCTGCTGTACTTCGATGTGTTGATAGTGCTGATTTTGACATCTCAGTGGTTACCCGATGAGCAGGAATTTTCGTATCAGATGCAGTTGTCTGCCTGTCCATCACTTTAGTCATCTCCTGACCTAGTGATAAAGTTGTTGATATTGACAAACCTGATGATTCAGTGGCAGTTGATGTTCCAAAGTCTGCATAAACTGAAGTTGTTTCAAATTCTCTAGGAGATACCATTGTGAATGGCATGGTTTTCATTGGAGTCATTCTTTCAGTGATAATTCTTACTGTGTCTGTTGAGGATTCATTATCGCTGTCAGTTTGAGATTTTACAGTGGTCCTAGAAATATCCTTGTCAGTTACATCTGCCGCCTTGGAGGTTGTTGGTTTCTGAGAAGATGGGATTGCTGTTCGTTCATCATCCGGCATACTAGTTGAAACAATGGTTACCTGATTAGCAGGGCTTTCCATTTCAACTTTAGGTGTTTGTCTATCTGTCTTATCAAGACCAAAGGATGGAGTTGATAAACCTGATGACTCTGTGGCAGTTGATGTTTTCCTGATGTCTTTATGCACTGAAGTTGTTTCAATTTCTGTGAGAGATACTGTTGTTTGTGGTAATGTCGATTCAGTTATTGGGTCAGTAACACGGCCTGCTGGTGAACGGGTATTCATTTTGATAGTTGAAAGATGTTTTTCCATTTGTTCTGTGACATCTTTAGCTAGTTGTGGTTGAGTTGTTTCAAACATTCCTGAGGATTCAGTTGTTACTTCATCAGTCTTTTCTTCAAACAAAACTGTTGTTTCCATTTCAGATGTACTAAGTGTGGTCATGTCAGTAACAGTGATACTTGTTTCAGTCAGTTCTACAGGCTTGTCAGTGGAGCCTCTTAAGGTTGTTTGAACAATTCCAGGTTTAACTGTTGTCCTTTCACTCTCACTTGTTGCTGTGTCGATGCTAGAGGTTGCCAAACTGGAAGGAGATGATAAGGCAACATTGGCTGGTGTGCTGGCATGTGATGCTACAGCTGGAGTGCTCTGCTCAGTTTTGATTTCCTCTGTAGTTGTTGCAACTGTTTCAAGCTGGACGACTGAAGATGGCATTAAGGTCTCTTCATCAAGTTCCTTTGTTCTCTGTAGGTGAGGTGTGGTAAGACTCCGGGTGGCTACCAAATCAGACTCCACAGTTGTAGACCCTTCATCAATCCCTCCCATTTCTTTAGTTGCTGCAGATTGTTTTGTTGACAGCTTTAGAGAATCGGCAGATGTTTGAGTCACTGACATTATATCTGGTTGAGGTTTTACAGTTGCCGCACCTGGAATGCTAGCTGACACAAAGGCTGGTGGACCAACGGTGGTACTTTGACTAATTTCTTCAAATGACTTTGTTGTTTTATCAGGTCCAATTGGTGTGGCAAGACTGTCAGTAGTAATTGTAATGGGAAAGGCAGTTGAATGCAACGTTTGTTTAGTTGAAGTAGTTGTCTGGCTGATTAGCTCATCTGTTACAACAGGATCCATTGAAGAAGTGGAGGTAGAGACTGACAGACCAGATGATTCAGTAGTAGCTTCAGGAATGTCTTTGAAAAATTGACTTGTTTGAGACTCTCTTGGAGATGTTGTTTTCATTTCAGTGTTTTTGAGAACAACTGAAGTAGCCTGTGGCATCAATGTGATTAATTCAGGTGAAGCAGAGAGTCCTGAGATTTCAGATACTGTAGCAACATTATCACTCACTGGGACCATTTCAGTAGTCACAACTGGTATTGACTTTGTAACTTCTGTTGGCGAGGTGGTTTCAAATAAAATTAATTCATCTGTTTTTAGCATTGCTTCACTTGCTGTTGATTGACTGGCCTTAGAAGTAACAGTTGTTCCAGATTCAGTTGTTATTTCTGCATCAGTAACAGCTTTAGACGGAGGTAAAGTCATTGGGATGAATTCCTCTGTAGCCATCTTTGTTGTTTCTTTGACTGCCAAGTTTTGTGCATCTTCTGTAGGAACAGGTAAAATTGTTTCAACTGGTTCATACAGTGAAGTTGAAAAGTCAGCACTTTTTGATTGTGTAATCAACGGTCCTGAGGTGGATTTTGACTGAGGTTCAATTGAAGTTGCTGCTGTTGACAGTTCTGTGACAATCTTAACTACTTCCAATTTTCTGGAAGTCAATGGTTCTGAAGTAACATCAACCTTCTGTGTGGCTGCAGTTGGCATAAGAGAAGTTGGATCTCTCTCGGGGCTCCTAGTGACTCCAACAACAGTAATATCAATTGACTGTCGACTTGCTGTCAGAGGTTCACTTACGTATGCAGTTGATGCCTCTGTTACCATGGATCCTGTTCCTCTGTTGTGGGTACCTGTTACAGGTTGATGAGATAAAGTGACCTTCATATCTGTTTCAGTTATAAATACTTTCTGTGTGGTTGCTTCACTAGAAAGATCTGCAGGTCTGCTGGTAGTTGTCATGAAAGCAGGGTACACAGATGATCCAGAAGTTTCTTCAGTTTCTCCAACTGGAGTAACTCCTTTGAAATCAACATATTCAGCAGTTGTCACATCAGCATACTGATCAGCTGCAGCTTGAGTTGGTGGTGATTGAGTGACAATAAGTTCAGGTATTTTTTCAGTTACATTTTCAAACACTTCTGTTTTAATTGAAAAAGTTCTATGTGATGTTCCCGTTGTCTGCATTGTAGTTGAGCTGAGATCTTTGGGAGACTGTGGAGTTGTTTCTGCAGTGGTTATTAATTCTGTCAGCTCAGAAGTCATGACCAATCTTGAGGTAGACGGTGGAACAACGTTTGTAACTAAGGGCATTGGGGAAGAGGTAGAGACATTAATACCTGGAACCTTTTGAGGGACAGTTGTAGTAGTTGATGTGAAAGTGAAAGTTTTCTGTGGAGTCTTTGAATATGGAACACCTCCATCTGTTGTGGAAACACCAGAACTTTCCTGTGTTACTGTATCTTCACTACCAGCTATTGTGGTTTGGTTTACCAAAAATATTCCTTCATCAGTGGATACTGTAACTGTTTTTTGCAGTGAATGAGTTGTTGGTGCAATTGTGCTATGAGCTTTTGATGTTTCTTGGCCCAGTATTGACTGTTTGGATGGTGTTGGCCCTTGGGTTGACTTCAAGGGTACTTCAAGGGTAGTTACCATGTGGTCTGGAGTTGTTACATCTTGTTGTGCTATCACGTCCTTCTGAGATGTCATATCCTTTTGAGTTGAAATACCTTTCAAAGTAGACATAACTTTCTCGGTTATCATTTCTGTCTGTGTTGCCATGTCTACTGGGTCAGTCACCACAAATGTTGTATGTTCCACGGGCATTGTTGGAGTTGAGGACATTCTCTGTGATGTCGTTGTGCTACCTTCAGTGGTTGAGACACTTAAAGTAATCCCTTGAGTTATTGAGCTCATGTCAGTTCCTTCAGTTAAGGAAGTTCCCGAGGTTTCTCCTGATTCAATTTCAGTACTACCCGACATTGTTGTTGCCTCAGTTGTACTTGGCATTGCCATAGTAGTCTCTTCCACCAATGTGGATGTTGAGGTATCAATACCATCACTTTCAGGTGTTGAAGTAGACACAGTTGCAGATGCTACTGGCTGGAGAGTTTTTCCTTTTGTAGCAATGATGGATTCTGTTGTTATCGTGGTTGTTGCCTCAGACTTAGTTACCTTTGACATAGTGGTATCTTCATCTATGGTGGATTTTGTTGTTCCAATCACACCAGTTGGTGTCGATACAGGCAAAGTTGTTGATTCCACAGGCTGTACAGTAGTTTCTAGTGCAGCTGTGGAGGGTATTTGTGCAATTGTAGTTTTTTCATCTGTAGTAATCTCTTCAACTACCTTTGTCACAATCCTTTGGCCTGCTGTTGAAGGCTTCACAGATGTTGTTTGGTCCAATTGATCCATATAAGTTATTCTTACTGTCTTAGTGAAAGGAGTTTTGTCAGATACCATTGTATGTCCATCAGTAGTTGGAAAGATTGAGGAAACCACGGGAGTTGTTGAATACAGTTGAGGTCTGACAGATGAGAAATCACCAGATATTTCATCTGTTACAAAATCTGTGCTACCAGCTCCAGTTGTTGTATCCATTAAATCTATTCTTTCATCTGTGGTTAACAAGCTGATCATTGATTCTTGTGGCTCAGTTGTCTCTGTCAAAACTTCAACTGTTTCAGTTAAATCTGTTTTAGCAGCTGTAGAAGCAGACATTGTCGTTTCTTCAACAGACGCTTGAGTACTGTCTGGTGAAGTAGTCACGAAATCTGTTGCCAGGATGGTTGTTGCTTTAGCTGTAGTTGGCTTTGTCGAAGTTGTCTTTTCAAGGAGTGGAAATTTTGTTGGATCAATCTCGCCACTTTCAGGTGTTGACACAGACACAGTTGTAGATTCTACAGGTTCAGCTCTTCCAGTAGTAGAAGCAATGGATGCTGTTGTTAACTTGGTTGCTGGCTCTACTGTAGTTACCTTTGCCAGATCTTTTATTTCATCTGTGGTTAAAAGGCTGTCTGTTGACTCCAGTCTTTTAGTTGTTTCTGTCAACATTTCTAGCAACGGCGTTGTTTTTCCTGTCACTGTTTCTGTTATGTCTGCTATGTCTGCTTGAGCAGTTGTAGAAACAAACACAGTTGTGGCCTCAACAGGTTCTGGAGTACTCTCTGGTGTGGTGCTAACATATTTTGTTGTCACTGTTGCTGTTTGCTTAGCTGCAGTTGGCTTTGTTGTAGTTGTTTGGTCAACTTCTGGGGTTTCTGTAGAATCAATGACGTGGGTTTCAGGTGTTGACACAGACACAGTTGTAGATTCTACAAGTTCAGGAATTCTTCCTGTTGTAGTAGCAATGGATGCTGTTGTTAACTTAGTTGTTGACTCAACTCTAGTTACCTTTGCCATAGTGCTTTCATCAACAATTGTGGATTGTGTAGTTCCACTGACAAAGGTTTCAGGAGATGTTGACACCAAAATAGTTGATGACTTAACAGGTTGCAAAGAACTTTTTACTTCATGTGTGACAGAGATTGTTGCAATTGTGGTTGACGGTTCAAGTGTTGTTACTCCATCTTCAGTAAGGTCTCCATCAACAACCTTTGTTACAATCTCTTGGACTGTTGAAGAAGGCTTCACAGATGTTGTTTGATCCACAAGTTCTGTTGTAGTTACTTGACTCTCCTCTGTGGAGGACTGTTTTTCTGTTACCATTGTACTTCCCTCAATCGTTGAAAAACCCAATGTAGTTGTTTTATACAGATCAGGTCTGACGGTTGAGAAATCGCCAGATATGTCATTTGTTACTATATCTTTCCTACCTGCTTCAGTTGTTGTATCAATTAGATTTTTTATTTCATCTGTGGTTAAAAGGCTGTCTGTTGACTCCAGTTTTTTAGTTGTTTCTGTCAAAATTTCTAGCAACGGCGTTGTTTTTCCTGTCACTGTTTCTGTTATATCTGCTTGAGCAGTTGTAGAAACAGACACAGTTGTGGCCTCAACAGTTTCTGGAGTACTCTCTGGTGTAGTGCTAACATATTTTGTTGTCATTGTTGCTGTTTGCTTAGCTGTAGTTGGCTTTGCCGTAGTTGTTTGGTCAACTACTGGGGTTTCTGTTGAATCAATGACGCTGGTTTCAGGTGTTGACACAGACAAAGTTGTAGATTCTACAGGTTCAGGAATTCTTCCTGTTGTAGTAGCAATGGGTGCTGTTGTTAACTTGGTTGTTGACTCAACTGCAGTTACCTTTGCCATAGTTGTTTCATCAACAATTGTGGATTGTGTTGTTCCACTGACATCAAATTCAGGAGATGTTGACACCGAAATAGTTGATGACTCAACAGGTTGCAGAGAAGTCTTTGCTTTATCTGTGACAGAGATTGTTGCAATTGTGGTTGACGGTTCAAGTGTTGTTACTCCATCCTCAGTAATGTCTCCATCAACAACCTTTGTTACAATCTCTTGGACTGTTGAAGAAGGCTTCACAGATGTTGCTTGATCCACAAGTTCTGCTGTAGTTACTTGACTTTCCTGTGTGGAGGACTGTTTTTCTGTTACCATTGTACTTCCCTCAATCGTTGAAAAACCCAATGTAGTTGTTTTATACAGATCAGGTCTGACAGTTAAGAAATCACCAGATATGTCATCTGTTACTATATCTTTACTACCTGCTTCAGTTGTTGTATCAATTAGATCTTTTATTTCATCTGTGGTTAAAAGGCTGTCTGTTGACTCCAGTCTTTTAGTTGTTTCTGTCAAAATTTCTAGCAACGGCTTTGTTTTTCCTGTCACTGTTTCTGTTATGTCTGCTTGAGCAGTTGTAGAAACAGACACAGTTGTGGCCTCAACAGGTTCTGGAGTACTCTCTGGTGTGGTGCTAACATATTTTGTTGTCACTGTTGCTGTTTGCTTAGCTGCAGTTGGCTTTGTTGTAGTTGTTTGGTCAACTTCCGAGGTGTCTGTAGCATCAATGACGCCGGTTTCAGGTGTTGACACAGACACAGTTGTAGATTCTACAGGTTCAGGAATTCTTCCTGTTGTAGTAGCAATGGATGCTGTTGTTAACTTGGTTGTTGACTCAACTCTAGTTACCTTTGCCATGGTGCTTTCATCGACAATTGTGGATTGTGTAGTTCCACTGACAAAGGTTTCAGGAGATGTTGACACTGAAATAGTTGATGACTCAACAGGTTGCAAGGAAGATTTTGCTTCATCTGTGACAGAGATTGTTGCAATTGTAGTTGACGGTACACGTGTTGTTACTCCTTCCTCAGTAATCTTTCCATCAACAACCTTTGTTACAATCTCTTGGACTGTTGAAGAAGGCTTCACAGATGTTGTTTGATCCACCAGTTCTGCTGTAGTTATTTGACTTTCCTGTGTGGAGGACTGTTTCTCTGTTACCATTGTACTTCCCTCAATCGTTGAAAAACCCAATGTAGTTGTTTTATACAGATCAGGTCTGACAGTTGAGAAATCACCAGATATGTCATCTGTTACTATATCTTTACTACCTGCTTCAGTTGTTGTATCAATTAGATCTTTTACTTCAACTGTGGTTAAAAAGCTGTCTGTTGACTCCTGTCTTTTAGTTGTTTCTGTCAAAGTTGCTAGCAACGGCATTGTTTTTCCTGTCACTGTTTCTGTTATGTCTGCTTGAGCAGTTGAAGAAACAGACACAGTTGTGGCCTCAACAGGTTCTGGAGTACTCTCTGGTGTAGTGCTAACATATTTTGTTGTCAACGTTGCTGTTTGCTTAGCTGTAGTTGGCTTTGCCGCAGTTGTTTGGTCAACTACTGGGGTTTCTGTTGAATCAATGATGCGGGTTTCAGGTGTTGACACAGACACAGTTGTAGATTCTACAAGTTCAGGAGTTCTTCCTGTTGTAGTAGCAATGGATGCTGTTGTTAACTTGGTTGTAGACTCAACTCTAGTTACCTTTGCCATAGTGGTTTCATCAACAATTGTGGATTGTGTAGTTCCACTGACAAAGGTTTCAGGAGATGTTGACACCGAAATAGTTGATGGCTCAACAGGTTGCAAGGAAGTTTTTGCTTCATCTGTGACAGAGATTATTGCAATTGTGGTTGATGGTTCAAGTGTTGTTACTTCTTCCTCAGTAATCTCTACATCAACAACCTTTGTTACAATCTCTTGGACTGTTGAAGAAGGCTTCACAGATGTTGTTTGATCCACCAGTTCTGCTGTAGTTATTTGACTTTCCTGTGTGGAGGACTGTTTCTCTGTTACCATTGTACTTCCCTCAATCGTTGAAAAACCCAATGTAGTTGTTTTATACAGATCAGGTCTGACAGTTGAGAAATCACCAGATATGTCATCTGTTACTATATCTTTACTACCTGCTTCAGTTGTTGTATCATTTAGATCTTTTACTTCATCTGTGGTTAAAAGGCTGTCTGTTGACTCCAGTCTTTTAGTTGTTTCTGTCAAAATTTCTAGCAATGGCGTTGTTTTTCCTGTCATTGTGTCTGTTATGTCTGCTTGAGCCATTGAAGAAACAGACACAGTTGTGGCCTCAACAGGTTCTGGAGTACTCTCTGGTGTAGTGCTAGCATATTTTGTTGTCAATGTTGCTGTTTGCTTAGCTGTAGTTGGCTTTGCTGCAGTTGTTTGGTGTACTATTGGGGTTTCTGTTGAATCAATGACGCCAGTTTGAGATGTTGACACAGAGAAAGTTGTAGATCCTACAGGTTCAGGAGTTCTTCCTGTTGTAGTAGCAATGGATGCTGTTGTTAACTTGGTTGTAGACTCAACTCTAGTTACCTTTGCCATAGTGGTTTCATCAACAATTGTGGATTGTGTAGTTCCACTGACAAAGGTTTCAGGAGATGTTGACACCGAAATAGTTGATGGCTCAACAGGTTGCAAGGAAGTTTTTGCTTCATCTGTGACAGAGATTATTGCAATTGTGGTTGATGGTTCAAGTGTTGTTACTTCTTCCTCAGTAATCTCTACATCAACAACCTTTGTTACAATCTCTTGGACTGTTGAAGAAGGCTTCACAGATGTTGTTTGATCCACAAGTTCTGCTGTAGTTACTTGACTTTCCTGTGTGGAGGACTGTTTCTCTGTTACCATTGTACTTCCCTCAATCGTTGAAAAACCCAATGTAGTTGTTTTATACAGATCAGGTCTGACAGTTGAGAAATCACCAGATATGTCATCTGTTACTATATCTTTACTACCTGCTTCAGTTGTTGTATCATTTAGATCTTTTACTTCATCTGTGGTTAAAAGGCTGTCTGTTGACTCCAGTCTTTTAGTTGTTTCTGTCAAAATTTCTAGCAATGGCGTTGTTTTTCCTGTCATTGTGTCTGTTATGTCTGCTTGAGCTATTGAAGAAACAGACACAGTTGTGGCCTCAACAGGTTCTGGAGTACTCTCTGGTGTAGTGCTAGCATATTTTGTTGTCATTGTTGCTGTTTGCTTAGCTGTAGTTGGCTTTGCTGCAGTTGTTTGGTGTACTATTGGGGTTTCTGTTGAATCAATGACGCCAGTTTGAGATGTTGACACAGAGAAAGTTGTAGATCCTACAGGTTCAGGAGTTCTTCCTGTTGTAGTAGCAATGGATGCTGTTGTTAACTTGGTTGTTGACTCAACTGCAGTTACCTTTGCCATAGTGCTTTCATCAACAATTGTGGATTGTGTAGTTCCACTGACAAAGGTTTCAGGAGATGTTGACACCGAAATAGTTGATGACTCAACAGGTTGCAAGGAAGTTTTTGCTTCATCTGTGACAGAGATTGTTGCAATTGTAGTTGACGGTACACGTGTTGTTACTCCTTCCTCAGTAATCTCTCCATCAGTAACCTTGGTTACAATCTCTTGGACTGTTGAAGAAGGCTTCACAGATGTTGTTTGATCCACAAGTTCTGTTGTAGTTACTTGACTTTCCTGTGTGGAGGACTGTTTTTCTGTTACCATTGTACTTCCCTCAATTGTTGAAAAACCCAATGTAGTTGTTTTATACAGAACAGGTCTGGCAGTTGAGAAATCACCAAATATGTCATCTGTTACTATATCTGTACTACCTGCTTCAGTTGTTGTATCAATTAGATCTTTTACTTCATCTGTGGTTAAAAGGCTGTCTGTTGACTCCAGTCTTTTAGTTGTTTCTGTCAAAATTTCTAGCAACGGCGTTGTTTTTCCTGTCATTGTTTCTGTTATGTCTGCTTGAGGAGTTGAAGAAACAGACACAGTTGTGGCCTCAACAGGTTCTGGAGTACTCTCTGGTGTAGTGCTAGCATATTTTGTTGTCATTGTTGCTGTTTGCTTAGCTGTAGTTGGCTTTGCTGCAGTTGTTTGGTGTACTATCGGGGTTTCTGTTGAATCAATGACGCCAGTTTGAGATGTTGACACAGAGAAAGTTGTAGATCCTACAGGTTCAGGAGTTCTTCCTGTTGTAGTAGCAATGGATGCTGTTGTTAACTTGGTTGTTGACTCAACTGCAGTTACCTTTGCCATAGTGCTTTCATCAACAATTGTGGATTGTGTTGTTCCACTGACAAAGGTTTCAGGAGATGTTGACACCGAAATAGTTGATGACTCAACAGGTTGCAAGGAAGATTTTGCTTCATCTGTGACAGAGATTGTTGCAATTGTAGTTGACGGTACACGTGTTGTTACTCCTTCCTCAGTAATCTTTCCATCAACAACCTTTGTTACAATCTCTTGGACTGTTGAAGAAGGCTTCACAGATGTTGTTTGATCCACAAGTTCTGTTGTAGTTACTTGACTTTCCTGTGTGGAGGACTGTTTTTCTGTTACCATTGTACTTCCCTCAATTGTTGAAAAACCCAATGTAGTTGTTTTATACAGATCAGGTCTGGCAGTTGAGAAATCACCAGATATGTCATCTGTTACTATATCTTTACTACCTGCTTCAGTTGTTGCATCAATTATATCTTTTATTTCATCTGTGGTTAAAAAGCTGTCTGTTGACTCCAGTCTTTTAGTTGTTTCTGTCAAAGTTGCTAGCAACGGCGTTGTTTGTCCTGTCATTGTTTCTGTTCTGTCTGCTTGAGGAGTTGAAGAAACAGACACAGTTGTGGCCTCAACAGGTTCTTGAGTACTCTCTGGTGTAGTGCTAACATATTTTGTTGTCAACGTTGCTGTTTGCTTAGCTGTAGTTGGCTTTGCCGCAGTTGTTTGGTCAACTACTGGGGTTTCTGTTGAATCAATGACGCGGGTTTCAGGTGTTGTCACAGACACAGTTGTAGATTCTACAAGTTCAGGAGTTCTTCCTGTTGTAGTAGCAATGGATGGTGTTGTTAACTTGGTTGTAGACTCAACTGCATGTACCTTTGCCATAGTGGTTTCATCAACAATTGTGGATTGTGTAGTTCCACTGACAAAGGTTTCAGGAGATGTTGACACCGAAATAGTTGATGGCTCAACAGGTTGCAAGGAAGTTTTTGCTTCATCTGTGACAGAGATTGTTGCAATTGTGGTTGATGGTTCAAGTGTTGTTACTCCTTCCTCAGTAATCTCTACATCAACAACCTTTGTTACAATCTCTTGGACTGTTGAAGAAGGCTTCACAGATGTTGTTTGATCCACCAGTTCTGCTGTAGTCATTTGACTTTCCTGTGTGGAGGACTGTTTTTCTGTTACCATTGTACTTCCCTCATTCGTTGAAAAACCCAATGTAGTTGTTTTATACAGATCAGGTCTGACAGTTGAGAAATCACCAGATATGTCATCTGTTACTATATCTTTACTACCTGCTTCAGCTGTTGTATCAATTAGATCTTTTACTTCATCTGTGGTTAAAAGGCTGTCTGTTGACTCCAGTCTTTTAGTTGTTTCTGTCAAAATTTCTAGCAATGGCGTTGTTTTTCCTGTCATTGTGTCTGTTATGTCTGCTTGAGCCATTGAAGAAACAGACACAGTTGTGGCCTCAACAGGTTCTGGAGTACTCTCTGGTGTAGTGCTAGCATATTTTGTTGTCATTGTTGCTGTTTGCTTAGCTGTAGTTGGCTTTGCTGCAGTTGTTTGGTGTACTATTGGGGTTTCTGTTGAATCAATGACGCCAGTTTGAGATGTTGACACAGAGAAAGTTGTAGATCCTACAGGTTCAGGAGTTCTTCCTGTTGTAGTAGCAATGGATGCTGTTGTTAACTTGGTTGTTGACTCAACTGCAGTTACCTTTGCCATAGTGCTTTCATCAACAATTGTGGATTGTGTAGTTCCACTGACAAAGGTTTCAGGAGATGTTGACACCGAAATAGTTGATGACTCAACAGGTTGCAAAGAAGATTTTGCTTCATCTGTGACAGAGATTGTTGCAATTGTAGTTGACGGTACACGTGTTGTTACTCCTTCCTCAGTAATCTCTCCATCAGCAACCTTGGTTACAATCTCTTGGACTGTTGAAGAAGGCTTCACAGATGTTGTTTGATCCACAAGTTCTGCTGTAGTTACTTGACTTTCCTGTGTGGAGGACTGTTTTTCTGTTACCATTGTACTTCCCTCAATCGTTGAAAAACCCAATGTAGTTGTTTTATACAGAACAGGTCTGGCAGTTGAGAAATCACCAGATATGTCATCTGTTACTATATCTGTACTACCTGCTTCAGTTGTTGTATCAATTAGATCTTTTACTTCATCTGTGGTTAAAAGGCTGTCTGTTGACTCCAGTCTTTTAGTTGTTTCTGTCAAAATTTCTAGCAACGGCGTTGTTTTTCCTGTCATTGTTTCTGGTATGTCTGCTTGAGGAGTTGAAGAAACAGACACAGTTGTGGCCTCAACAGGTTCTTGAGTACTCTCTGGTGTAGTGCTAGCATATTTTGTTGTCATTGTTGCTGTTTGCTTAGCTGTAGTTGGCTTTTCTGCAGTTGTTTGGTGTACTATCGGGGTTTCTGTTGAATCAATGAAGCCAGTTTGAGATGTTGACACAGAGAAAGTTGTAGATCCTACAGGTTCAGGAGTTCTTCCTGTTGTAGTAGCAATGGATGCTGATGTTAACTTGGTTGTTGACTCAACTGCAGTTACCTTTGCCATAGTGCTTTCATCAACAATTGTGGATTGTGTTGTTCCACTGACAAAGGTTTCAGGAGATGTTGACACCGAAATAGTTGATGACTCAACAGGTTGCAAGGAAGATTTTGCTTCATCTGTGACAGAGATTGTTGCAATTGTAGTTGACGGTACACGTGTTGTTACTCCTTCCTCAGTAATCTTTCCATCAACAACCTTTGTTACAATCTCTTGGACTGTTGAAGAAGGCTTCACAGATGTTGTTTGATCCACAAGTTCTGTTGTAGTTACTTGACTTTCCTGTGTGGAGGACTGTTTTTCTGTTACCATTGTACTTCCCTCAATTGTTGAAAAACCCAATGTAGTTGTTTTATACAGATCAGGTCTGGCAGTTGAGAAATCACCAGATATGTCATCTGTTACTATATCTTTACTACCTGCTTCAGTTGTTGTATCAATTATATCTTTTATTTCATCTGTGGTTAAAAAGCTGTCTGTTGACTCCAGTCTTTTAGTTGTTTCTGTCAAAGTTGCTAGCAACGGCGTTGTTTTTCCTGTCATTGTTTCTGTTATGTCTGCTTGAGGAGTTGAAGAAACAGACACAGTTGTGGCCTCAACAGGTTCTTGAGTACTCTCTGGTGTAGTGCTAACATATTTTGTTGTCAACGTTGCTGTTTGTTTAGCTGTAGTTGGCTTTGCCGCAGTTGTTTGGTCAACTACTGGGGTTTCTGTTGAATCAATGATGCGGGTTTCAGGTGTTGACACAGACACAGTTGTAGATTCTACAAGTTCAGGAGTTCTTCCTGTTGTAGTAGCAATGGATGGTGTTGTTAACTTGGTTGTAGACTCAACTCTAGTTACCTTTGCCATAGTGGTTTCATCAACAATTGTGGATTGTGTAGTTCCACTGACAAAGGTTTCAGGAGATGTTGACACCGAAATAGTTGATGGCTCAACAGGTTGCAAGGATGTTTTTGCTTCATCTGTGACAGAGATTGTTGCAATTGTGGTTGATGGTTCAAGTGTTGTTACTCCTTCCTCAGTAATCTCTACATCAACAACCTTTGTTACAATCTCTTGGACTGTTGAAGAAGACTTCACAGATGTTGTTTGATCCACCAGTTCTGCTGTAGTTATTTGACTTTCCTGTGTGGAGGACTGTTTTTCTGTTACCATTGTACTTCCCTCAATCGTTGAAAAACCCAATGTAGTTGTTTTATACAGATCAGGTCTGACAGTTGAGAAATCACCAGATATGTCATCTGTTACTATATCTGTACTACCTGCTTCAGTTGTCGTATCAATAAGATCTTTTATTTCATCTGTGGTTAAAAGGCTGTCTGTTGACTCCAGTCTTTTAGTTGTTTCTGTCAAAATTTCTAGCAACGGCGTTGTTTTTCCTGTCACTGTTTCTGTTATATCTACTTGAGCAGTTGTAGAAACAGACACAGTTGTGGCCTCCACAGTTTCTGGAGTACTCTTTGGTGTAGTGCTGGCATATTTTGTTGTCATTGTTGCTGTTTGCTTAGCTGTAGTTGGCTTTGCTGCAGTTGTTTGGTGTACTATTGGGGTTTCTGTTGAATCAATGACGCCAGTTTGAGATGTTGACACAGAGAAAGTTGTAGATCCTACAGGTTCAGGAGTTCTTCCTGTTGTAGTAGCAATGGATGCTGTTGTTAACTTGGTTGTTGACTCAACTGCAGTTACCTTTGCCATGGTGCTTTCATCAACAATTGTGGATTGTGTTGTTCCACTGACATCAATTTCAGGAGATGTTGACACCAAAATAGTTGATGACTCAACAGGTTGCAAGGAAGATTTTGCTTCATCTGTGACAGAGATTGTTGCAATTGTAGTTGACGGTTCAAGTGTTGTTACTCCTTCCTCAGTAATCTTTCCATCAACAACCTTTGTTACAATCTCTTGGACTGTTGAAGAAGGCTTCACAGATGTTGTTTGATCCACAAGTTCTGTTGTAGTTACTTGACTTTCCTCTGTGGAGGACTGTTTTTCTGTTACCATAGTACTTCCCTCATTCGTTGAAAAACCCAATGTAGTTGTTTTATACAGATCAGGTCTGACAGTTGAGAAATCACCAGATATGTCATCTGTTACTATATCTGTACTACCTGCTTCAGTTGTTGTATCAATTAGATCTTTTATTTCATCTGTGGTTAAAAGGCTGTCTGTTGACTCCAGTCTTTCAGTTGTTTCTGTCAAAATTTCTAGCAACGGCGTTGTTTTTCCTGTCATTGTGTCTGTTATGTCTGCTTGAGCAGTTGAAGAAACAGACACAGTTGTGGCCTCGACAGGTTCTGGAGTACTCTCTGGTGTAGTGCTAACATATTTTGTTGTGATCGTTGCTGTTTGCTTAACTGTAGTTGGCTTTGCTGTAGTTGTTTGGTCAACTACTGGGGTTTCTGTTGAATCAATGACGCCGGTTTCAGATGTTGACACAGACACAGTTGTAGATTCTACAAGTTCAGGAGTTCTTCCTGTTGTAGTAGCAATGGATGGTGTTGTTAACTTGGTTGTAGACCCAACTCTAGTTACCTTTGCCATAGTGGTTTCATCAACAATTGTGGATTGTGTAGTTCCACTGACAAAGGTTTCAGGAGATGTTGACACCGAAATAGTTGATGGCTGAACAGGTTGCAAGGAAGACTTTGCTTCATCTGTGACAGAGATTGTTGCAATTGTGGTTGATGGTTCAAGTGTTGTTACTTCCTCCTCAGTAATCTCTCTATCAACAACCTTTGTTACAATCTTTTGGACTGTTGGAGAAGGCTTAACAGATGTTGTTTGATCCACAAGTTCTGCTGTGGTTATTTGACTTTCCTCTGTGGAGGACTGTTTCTCTGTTACCATTGTACTTCCCTCAATCGTTGAAAAACCCAATGTAGTTGTTTTATACAGATCAGGTCTGACAGTTGAGAACTCACCAGATATGTCATCTGTTACTATATCTTTACTACCTGCTTCAGTTGTTGTATCAATTAGATCTTTTACTTCATCTGTGGTTAAAAAGCTGTCTGTTGACTCCAGTCTTTTAGTTGTTTCTGTCAAAGTTGCTAGCAACGGCGTTGTTTTTCCTGTCACTGTTTCTGTTATGTCTGCTTGAGCAGTTGAAGAAACAGACACAGTTGTGGCCTCAACAGGTTCTGGAGTACTCTCTGGTGTAGTGCTAACATATTTTGTTGTCATTGTTGCTGTTTGCTTAGCTGTAGTTGGCTTTGCCGCAGTTGTTTGGTCAACTACTGGGGTTTCTGTTGAATCAATGACGCGGGTTTCAGGTGTTGACACAGACACAGTTGTAGATTCTACAAGTTCAGGAGTTCTTCCTGTTGTAGTAGCAATGGATAGTGTTGTTAACTTGGTTGTAGACTCAACTCTAGTTACCTTTGCCATAGTGGTTTCATCAACAATTGTGGATTGTGTTGTTCCACTGACACCAATTTCAGGAGATGTTGACACCGAAATAGTTGATGACTCAACAGGTTGCAAGGAAGATTTTGCTTCATCTGTGACAGAGATTGTTGCAATTGTAGTTGACGGTTCAAGTGTTGTTACTCCTTCCTCAGTAATCTTTCCATCAACAACCTTTGTTACAATCTCTTGGACTGTTGAAGAAGGCTTCACAGATGTTGTTTGATCCACAAGTTCTGCTGTAGTTACTTGACTTTCCTGTGTGGAGGACTGTTTTTCTGTTACCATTGTACTTCCCTCAATCGTTGAAAAACCCAATGTAGTTGTTTTATACAGATCAGGTCTGACAGTTGAGAAATCACCAGATATGTCATCTGTTACCATATCTGTACTACCTGCTTCAGTTGTTGTATCAATTAGATCTTTTATTTCATCTGTGGTTAAAAGGCTGTCTGTTGACTCCTGTCTTTTAGTTGTTTCTGTCAAAATTTCTAGCAACGGCGTTGTTTTTCCTGTCACTGTTTCTGTTATATCTGCTTGAGCAGTTGAAGAAACAGACACAGTTGTGGCCTCAACAGGTTCTGGAGTACTCTCTGGTGTAGTGCTAACATATTTTGTTGTCATTGTTGCTGTTTGCTTAGCTGTAGTTGGCTTTGCCGCAGTTGTTTGGTCAAGTACTGGGGTTTCTGTTGAATCAATGACGCCGGTTTCAGGTGTTGAAACAGACACAGTTGTAGATTCTACAGGTTCAGGAGTTCTTCCTGTTGTAGTAGCAATGGATGGTGTTGTTAACTTGGTTGTAGACTTGGTTGTAGACTCAACTCTAGTTACCTTTGCCATAGTGGTTTCATCAACAATTGTGAATTGTGTTGTTCCACTGACAAAGGTTTCAGGAGATGTTGACACCGAAATAGTTGATGGCTCAACAGGTTGCAAGGAAGTTTTTGCTTCATCTGTGACAGAGATTGTTGCAATTGTGGTTGATGGTTCAAGTGTTGTTACTCCTTCCTCTGTAATCTCTCCATCAACAACCTTTGTTACAATCTCTTGGACTGTTAAAGAAGGCTTCAAAGATGTTGTTTGATCCACAAGTTCTGCTGTGGTTATTTGACTTTCCTCTGTGGAGGACTGTTTCTCTGTTACCATTGTACTTCCCTCAATCGTTGAAAAACCCAATGTAGTTGTTTTATACAGATCAGGTCTGACAGTTGAGAAATCACCAGATATGTCATCTGTTACTATATCTTTACTTCCTGCTTCAGTTGTTGTATCAATTAGATCTTTTACTTCATCTGTGGTTAAAAGGCTGTCTGTTGACTCCAGTCTTTTAGTTGTTTCTGTCAAAATTTCTAGCAACGGCGTTGTTTTTCCTGTCATTGTTTCTGTTATGTCTGCTTGAGCAGTTGAAGAAACAGACACAGTTGTGGCCTCAACAGGTTCTGCAGTACTCTCTGGTGTAGTGCTAACATAATTTGTTGTCATTGTTGGCGTTTGCTTAGCTGTAGTTGGCTTTGCCGCAGTTGTTTGGTCAACTACTGGGGTTTCTGTTGAATCAATGACGTGGGTTTCAGGTGTTGACACAGACACAGTTGTAGATTCTACAAGTTCAGGAGTTCTTCCTGTTGTAGTAGCAATGGATGGTGTTGTTAACTTGGTTGTAGACTCAACTCTAGTTACCTTTGCCATAGTGCTTTCATCAACAATTGTGGATTGTGTTGTTCCACTGACAATGGTTTCAGGAGATGTTGACACCGAAATAGTTGATGGCTCAACAGGTTGCAAGGAAGTTTTTGCTTCATCTGTGACAGAGATTGTTGCAATTGTGGTTGATGGTTCAAGTGTTGTTACTCCATCTTCAGTAATGTCTCCATCAACAACCTTTGTTACAATCTCTTGGACTGTTGCAGAAGGCTTTACAGATGTTGTTTGATCCACAAGTTCTGCTGTAGTTACTTGACTTTCCCCTGTGGAGGACTGTTTCTCTGTTACCATTGTACTTCCCTCAATCGTTGAAAAACCCAATGTAGTTGTTTTATACAGATCAGGTCTGACAGTTGAGAAATCACCAGATATGTCATCTGTTACTATATCTGTACTACCTGCTTCAATTGTTGTATCAATTAGATCTTTTATTTCATCTGTGGTTAAAAGGCTGTCTGTTGACTCCAGTCTTTTAGTTGTTTCTGTCAAAATTTCTAGCAACTGCGTTGTTTTTCCTGTCACTGTTTCTGTTATGTCTGCTTGAGCAGTTGTAGAAACAGACACAGTCAAGGCCTCAACAGGTTCTGGAGTACTCTCTGGTGTAGTGCTAGCATATTTTGTTGTGATCGTTGCTGTTTGCTTCACTGTAGTTGGCTTTGCTGTAGTTGTTTGGTCAACTACTGGGGTTTCTGTTGAATCAATGACGCCGGTTTCAGATGTTGACACAGACACAGTTGTAGATTCTACAGGTTCAGGAATTCTTCCTGTTGTAGTAGCAATGGATGCTGTTGTTAACTTGGTTGTTGACTCAACTGCAGTTACCTTTGCCATAGTGCTTTCATCAACAATTGTGGATTGTGTTGTTCCACTGACATCAATTTCAGGAGATGTTGACACCGAAATAGTTGATGACTCAACAGGTTGCAAGGAAGATTTTGCTTCATCTGTGACAAAGATTGTTGCAATTGTAGTTGACGGTACACGTGTTGTTACTCCTTCCTCAGTAGTCTTTCCATCAACAACCTTGGTTACAATCTCTTGGACTGTTGAAGAAGGCTTCACAGATGTTGATTGATCCATAAGTTTTGCTGTAGTTACTTGACTTTCCTGTGTGAAGGACTGTTTTTCTGTTACCATTGTACTTCCCTCAATCGTTGAAAAACCCAATGTAGTTGTTTTATACAGATCAGGTCTGACAGTTGGGAAATCACCAGATATGTCATCTGTTACCATATCTGTACTACCTGCTTCAGTTGTTGTATCAATTAGATCTCTTATTTCATCTGTGGTTAAAAGACTGTCTGTTGACTCCGTTCCTTTAGTTGTTTCTGTCAAAATTTCTAGCAATGGCATTGTTTTTCCTGTCACTGTTTCTGCTATGTCTGCTTGAGCAGTTGTAGAATCAGACATAGTTGTGGCCTCAACAGGTTCTGGAGTACTCTCTGGTGTAGTGCTAACATATTTTGTTGTCATTGTTGCTGTTTGCTTAGCTGTAGTTGGCTTTGCCGCAGTTGTTTGGTCAACTACTGGGGTTTCTGTTGAATCAATGACGCCGGTTTCAGGTGTTGACACAGACACAGTTGTAGATTTTACAGGTTCAGGAGTCCTTCCTGTTGTAGTAGCAATGGATGCTGTTGTTAACTTGGTTGTTGACTCAACTGCAGTTACCTTTGCCATAGTGGTTTCATCAACAATTGTGGATTGTGTTGTTCCACTGACAATGGTTTCAGGAGATGTTGACACCGAAATAGTTGATGACTCAACAGGTTGCAAGGAAGTTTTTGCTTCATCTGTGACAGAGGTTGCTGCAATTGTGGTTGACGGTTCAAGTGTTGTTACTCCATCTTCAGTAATGTCTCCATCAACAACCTTTGTTACAATCTCTTGGACTGTTGCAGAAGGCTTCACAGATGTTGTTTGATCGATAAGTTTTGCTGTAGTTACTTGACTTTCCTCTGTGAAGGACTGTTTTTCTGTTACCATTGTACTTCCCTCAATCGTTGAAAAACCCAATGTAGTTGTTTTATACAGATCAGGTCTGACAGTTGAGAAATCACCAGATATGTCATCTGTTACCATATCTGTACTACCTGCTTCAGTTGTTGTATCAATTAGATCTTTTATTTCATCTGTGGTTAAAAGACTGTCTGTTGACTCCGTTCCTTCAGTTGTTTCTGTCAAAATTTCTAGCAATGGCGTTGTTTTTCCTGTCACTGTTTCTGCTATGTCTGCTTGAGCAGTTGTAGAAACAGACACAGTTGTGGCCTCAACAGGTTCTGGAGTACTCTCTGGTGTAGTGCTAACATATTTTGTTGTCATTGTTGCTGTTTGCTTAGCTGTAGTTGGCTTTGCCGAAGTTGTTTTGTCAACTACTGGGGTTTCTGTTGAATCAATGACGCTGGTTTCAGGTGTTGACATAGACAAAGTTGTAGATTCTACAAGTTCAGGAGTTATTCCTGTTGTAGAAGCAATGGATGCTGTTGTTAACTTGGTTGTTGACTCAACTGCAGTTACCTTTGCCATAGTTGTTTCATCAACAATTGTGGATTGTGTTGTTCCACTGACAAAGGTTTCAGGAGATGTTGACACCGAAATGGTTGATGACTGAACAGGTTGCAAGGAAGACTTTGCTTCATCTGTGACAGAGATTGCTGCAATTGTGGTTGACGGTTCAAGTGTTGTTACTCCCTCTTCAGTAATGTCTCCATCAACAACCTTGGTTACAATCTCTTGGACTGTTGAAGAAGGCTTCACAGATGTTGTTTGATCCACAAGTTCTGCTGTAGTTACTTGACTTTCCTGTGTGGAGGACTGTTTTTCTGTTACCATTGTACTTCCCTCAATCGTTGAAAAACCCAATGTAGTTGTTTCATACAGATCAGGTCTGACAGTTGAGAAATCACCAGATATGTCATTTGTTACCATATCTGTACTACCTGCTTCAGTTGTCGTATCAATAAGATCTTTTATTTCATCTGTGGTTAAAAGGCTGTCTGTTGACTCCAATCTTTTAGTTGTTTCTGTCAAAATTTCTAGCAACGGCGTTGTTTTTTCTGTCACTGTTTGTGTTATATCTGCTTGAGCAGTTATAGAAACAGACACAGTTGTGGCCTCAACAGTTTCTGGAGTACTCTCTGGTGTAGTGCTAACATATTTTGTTGTCATTGTTGCTGTTTGCTTAGCTGTAGTTGGCTTTGCCGTAGTTGTTTGGTCAACTACTGGGGTTTCTGTTGAATCAATGACGCTGGTTTCAGGTGTTGACATAGACAAAGTTGTAGATTCCACAGGTTCAGGAATTCTTCCTGTTGTAGTAGCAATGGATGCTGTTGTTAACTTGGTTGTTGACTCAACTGCAGTTACCTTTGCCATAGTGGTTTCATCAACAATTGTGGATTGTGTTGTTCCACTGACATCAATTTCAGGAGATGTTGACACCGAAATAGTTGATGACTCAACAGGTTGCAAGGAAGACTTTGCTTCATCTGTGACAGAGATTGCTGCAATTGTGGTTGACGGTTCAAGTGTTACTCCCTCTTCAGTAATGTCTCCATCAACAACCTTGGTTACAATCTCTTGGACTGTTGAAAAAGGCTTCACAGATGTTGTTTGTTCCACAAGTTCTGCTGTAGTTACTTGACTTTCCTGTGTGGAGGACTGTTTTTCTGTTACCATTGTACTTCCCTCAATCGTTGAAAACCCCAATGTAGTTGTTTCATACAGATCAGGTCTGACAGTTGAGAAATCACCAGATATGTCATCTGTTACTATATCTGTACTACCTGGTTCAGTTGTCGTATCAATTAGATCTTTTATTTCATCTGTGGTTAAAAGGCTGTCTGTTGACTCCAGTCTTTTAGTTGTTTCTGTCAAAATTTCTAGCAACGGCGTTGTTTTTCCTGTCACTGTTTCTGTTATATCTGCTTGAGCAGTTATAGAAACAGACACAGTTGTGGCCTCAACAGTTTCTGGAGTACTCTCTGGTGTAGTGCTAACATATTTTGTTGTCATTGTTGCTGTTTGCTTAGCTGTAGTTGGCTTTGCCGTAGTTGTTTGGTCAACTACTGGGGTTTCTGTTGAATCAATGACGCTGGTTTCAGGTGTTGACATAGACAAAGTTGTAGATTCTACAGGTTCAGGAGTTCTTCCTGTTGTAGTAGCAATGGACGCTGTTGTTAACTTGGTTGTTGACTCAACTGCAGTTACCTTTACCATAGTTGTTTCATCAACAATTGTGGATTGTGTTGTTCCACTGACAAAGGTTTCAGGAGATGTTGACACCGAAATGGTTGATGACTCAACAGGTTGCAAGGAAGACTTTGCTTCATCTGTGACAGAGATTGCTGCAATTGTGGTTGACGGTTCAAGTGTTGTTACTCCCTCTTCAGTAATGTCTCCATCAACAACCTTGGTTACAATCTCTTGGACTGTTGAAGAAGGCTTCACAGATGTTGTTTGATCCACAAGTTCTGCTGTAGTTACTTGACTTTCCTGTGTGGAGGACTGTTTTTCTGTTACCATTGTACTTCCCTCAATCGTTGAAAAACCCAATGTAGTTGTTTCATACAGATCAGGTCTGACAGTTGAGAAATCACCAGATATGTCATCTGTTACTATATCTGTACTACCTGCTTCAGTTGTCGTATCAATTAGATCTTTTATTTCATCTGTGGTTAAAAGGATGTCTGTTGACTCCAGTCTTTTAGTTGTTTCTGTCAAAATTTCTAGCAACGGCGTTGTTTTTCCTGTCACTGTTTCTGTTATATCTGCTTGAGCAGTTGTAGAAACAGACACAGTTGTGGCCTCAACAGGTTCTGGAGTACTCTCTGGTGTAGTGCTAGTATATTTTGTTGTCAACGTTGCTGTTTGTTTAACTGTAGTTGGCTTTTCGGTAGTTGTTTGGTCAACTACTGGGGTTTCTGTTGAATCAATGACGCTGGTTTCAGGTGTTGACATAGACAAAGTTGTAGATTCCACAGGTTCAGGAATTCTTCCTGTTGTAGTAGCAATGGATGCTGTTGTTAACTTGGTTGTTGACTCAACTGCAGTTACCTTTGCCATAGTGGTTTCATCAACAATTGTGGATTGTGTTGTTCCACTGACATCAATTTCAGCAGATGTTGACACCGAAATAGTTGATGACTCAACAGGTTGCAAGGAAGACTTTGCTTCATCTGTGACAGAGATTGCTGCAATTGTGGTTGACGGTTCAAGTGTTACTCCCTCTTCAGTAATGTCTCCATCAACAACCTTGGTTACAATCTCTTGGACTGTTGAAAAAGGCTTCACAGATGTTGTTTGATCCACAAGTTCTGCTGTAGTTACTTGACTTTCCTGTGTGGAGGACTGTTTTTCTGTTACCATTGTACTTCCCTCAATCGTTGAAAACCCCAATGTAGTTGTTTCATACAGATCAGGTCTGACAGTTGAGAAATCACCAGATATGTCATCTGTTACTATATCTGTACTACCTGGTTCAGTTGTCGTATCAATTAGATCTTTTATTTCATCTGTGGTTAAAAGGCTGTCTGTTGACTCCAGTCTTTTAGTTGTTTCTGTCAAAATTTCTAGCAACGGCGTTGTTTTTCCTGTCACTGTTTCTGTTATATCTGCTTGAGCAGTTGTAGAAACAGACACAGTTGTGGCCTCAACAGTTTCTGGAGTACTCTCTGGTGTAGTGCTAACATATTTTGTTGTCATTGTTGCTGTTTGCTTAGCTGTAGTTGGCTTTGCCGTAGTTGTTTGGTCAACTACTGGGGTTTCTGTTGAATCAATGACGCTGGTTTCAGGTGTTGACATAGACAAAGTTGTAGATTCTACAGGTTCAGGAGTTCTTCCTGTTGTAGTAGCAATGGACGCTGTTGTTAACTTGGTTGTTGACTCAACTGCAGTTACCTTTACCATAGTTGTTTCATCAACAATTGTGGATTGTGTTGTTCCACTGACAAAGGTTTCAGGAGATGTTGACACCGAAATGGTTGATGACTCAACAGGTTGCAAGGAAGACTTTGCTTCATCTGTGACAGAGATTGCTGCAATTGTGGTTGACGGTTCAAGTGTTGTTACTCCCTCTTCAGTAATGTCTCCATCAACAACCTTGGTTACAATCTCTTGGACTGTTGAAGAAGGCTTCACAGATGTTGTTTGATCCACAAGTTCTGCTGTAGTTACTTGACTTTCCTGTGTGGAGGACTGTTTTTCTGTTACCATTGTACTTCCCTCAATCGTTGAAAAACCCAATGTAGTTGTTTCATACAGATCAGGTCTGACAGTTGAGAAATCACCAGATATGTCATCTGTTACTATATCTGTACTACCTGCTTCAGTTGTCGTATCAATTAGATCTTTTATTTCATCTGTGGTTAAAAGGATGTCTGTTGACTCCAGTCTTTTAGTTGTTTCTGTCAAAATTTCTAGCAATGGCGTTGTTTTTCCTGTCACTGTTTCTGTTATATCTGCTTGAGCAGTTGTAGAAACAGACACAGTTGTGGCCTCAACAGGTTCTGGAGTACTCTCTGGTGTAGTGCTAGTATATTTTGTTGTCAACGTTGCTGTTTGTTTAACTGTAGTTGGCTTTTCGGTAGTTGTTTGGTCAACTACTGGGGTTTCTGTTGAATCAATGACGCCGGTTTCAGGTGTTGACACAGACACAGTTGTAGATTCTACAAGTTCAGGAGTTCTTCCTGTTGTAGTAGCAATGGATGCTGTTGTTAACTTGGTTGTTGACTCAACTGCAGTTACCTTTGCCATAGTGGTTTCATCAACAATTGTGGATTGTGTTGTTCCACTGACAAAGGTTTCAGGAGATGTTGACACCGAAATAGTTGATGACTCAACAGGTTGCAAGGAAGACTTTGCTTCATCTGTGACAGAGATTGCTGCAATTGTGGTTGACGGTTCAAGTGTTGTTACTTCCTCTTCAGTAATGTCTCCATCAACAACCTTGGTTACAATCTCTTGGACTGTTGAAGAAGGCTTCACAGATGTTGTTTGATCCACAAGTTCTGCTGTAGTTACTTGACTTTCCTGTGTGGAGGACTGTTTTTCTGTTACCATTGTACTTCCCTCAATCGTTGAAAAACCCAATGTAGTTGTTTTATACAGATCAGGTCTGACAGTTGAGAAATCACCAGATATGTCATCTGTTACTATATCTGTACTACCTGGTTCAGTTGTCGTATCAATTAGATCTTTTATTTCATCTGTGGTTAAAAGGATGTCTGTTGACTCCAGTCTTTTAGTTGTTTCTGTCAAAATTTCTAGCAATGGCGTTGTTTTTCCTGTCACTGTTTCTGTTATATCTGCTTGAGCAGTTGTAGAAACAGACACAGTTGTGGCCTCAACAGGTTCTGGAGTACTCTCTGGTGTAGTGCTAGTATATTTTGTTGTCAACGTTGCTGTTTGCTTAACTGTAGTTGGCTTTTCGGTAGTTGTTTGGTCAACTACTGGGGTTTCTGTTGAATCAATGACGCCGGTTTCAGGTGTTGACACAGACACAGTTGTAGATTCTACAAGTTCAGGAGTTCTTCCTGTTGTAGTAGCAATGGATGCTGTTGTTAACTTGGTTGTTGACTCAACTGCAGTTACCTTTGCCATAGTGGTTTCATCAACAATTGTGGATTGTGTTGTTCCACTGACAAAGGTTTCAGGAGATGTTGACACCGAAATGGTTGATGACTCAACAGGTTGCAAGGAAGACTTTGCTTCATCTGTGACAGAGATTGCTGCAATTGTGGTTGACGGTTCAAGTGTTGTTACTTCCTCTTCAGTAATGTCTCCATCAACAACCTTGGTTACAATCTCTTGGACTGTTGAAGAAGGATTCACAGATGTTGTTTGATCCACAAGTTCTGCTGTAGTTACTTGACTTTCCTGTGTGGAGGACTGTTTTTCTGTTACCATTGTACTTCCCTCAATCGTTGAAAACCCCAATGTAGTTGTTTCATACAGATCAGGTCTGACAGTTGAGAAATCACCAGATATGTCATCTGTTACCATATCTGTACTACCTGGTTCAGTTGTTGTATCAATAAGATCTTTTATTTCATCTGTGGTTAAAAGGCTGTCTGTTGACTCCAATCTTTTAGTTGTTTCTGTCACAATTTCTAGCAACGGCGTTGTTTTTCCTGTCACTGTTTCTGTTATATCTGCTTGAGCAGTTATAGAAACAGACACGGTTGTGGCCTCAACAGTTTCTGGAGTACTCTCTGGTGTAGTGCTAACATATTTTGTTGTCATTGTTGCTGTTTGCTTAGCTGTAGTTGGCTTTGCCGTAGTTGTTTGGTCAACTACTGGGGTTTCTGTTGAATCAATGACGCTGGTTTCAGGTGTTGACATAGACAAAGTTGTAGATTCTACAGGTTCAGGAGTTCTTCCTGTTGTAGTAGCAATGGATGCTGTTGTTAACTTGGTTGTTGACTCAACTGCAGTTACCTTTGCCATAGTGGTTTCATCAACAATTGTGGATTGTGTTGTTCCACTGACATCAATTTCAGGAGATGTTGACACCGAAATAGTTGATGACTCAACAGGTTGCAAGGAAGACTTTGCTTCATCTGTGACAGAGATTGCTGCAATTGTGGTTGACGGTTCAAGTGTTGTTACTCCCTCTTCAGTAATGTCTCCATCAACAACCTTGGTTACAATCTCTTGGACTGTTGAAAAAGGCTTCACAGATGTTGTTTGATCCACAAGTTCTGCTGTAGTTACTTGACTTTCCTGTGTGGAGGACTGTTTTTCTGTTACCATTGTACTTCCCTCAATCGTTGAAAACCCCAATGTAGTTGTTTCATACAGATCAGGTCTGACAGTTGAGAAATCACCAGATATGTCATCTGTTACTATATCTGTACTACCTGCTTCAGTTGTCGTATCAATTAGATCTTTTATTTCATCTGTGGTTAAAAGGCTGTCTGTTGACTCCAGTCTTTTAGTTGTTTCTGTCAAAATTTCTAGCAACGGCGTTGTTTTTCCTGTCACTGTTTCTGTTATATCTGCTTGAGCAGTTGTAGAAACAGACACAGTTGTGGCCTCAACAGTTTCTGGAGTACTCTCTGGTGTAGTGCTAACATATTTTGTTGTCATTGTTGCTGTTTGCTTAGCTGTAGTTGGCTTCGCCGTAGTTGTTTGGTCAACTACTGGGGTTTCTGTTGAATCAATGACGCTGGTTTCAGGTGTTGACATAGACACAGTTGTAGATTCTACAGGTTCAGGAGTTCTTCCTGTTGTAGTAGCAATGGACGCTGTTGTTAACTTGGTTGTTGACTCAACTGCAGTTACCTTTACCATAGTTGTTTCATCAACAATTGTGGATTGTGTTGTTCCACTGACAAAGGTTTCAGGAGATGTTGACACCGAAATGGTTGATGACTCAACAGGTTGCAAGGAAGACTTTGCTTCATCTGTGACAGAGATTGCTGCAATTGTGGTTGACGGTTCAAGTGTTGTTACTCCCTCTTCAGTAATGTCTCCATCAACAACCTTGGTTACAATCTCTTGGACTGTTGAAGAAGGCTTCACAGATGTTGTTTGATCCACAAGTTCTGCTGTAGTTACTTGACTTTCCTGTGTGGAGGACTGTTTTTCTGTTACCATTGTACTTCCCTCAATCGTTGAAAACCCCAATGTAGTTGTTTTATACAGATCAGGTCTGACAGTTGAGAAATCTCCAGATATGTCATCTGTTACTATATCTGTACTACCTGCTTCAGTTGTCGTATCAATTAGATCTTTTATTTCATCTGTGGTTAAAAGGATGTCTGTTGACTCCAGTCTTTTAGTTGTTTCTGTCAAAATTTCTAGCAATGGCGTTGTTTTTCCTGTCACTGTTTCTGTTATATCTGCTTGAGCAGTTGTAGAAACAGACACAGTTGTGGCCTCAACAGGTTCTGGAGTACTCTCTGGTGTAGTGCTAGTATATTTTGTTGTCAACGTTGCTGTTTGCTTAACTGTAGTTGGCTTTTCGGTAGTTGTTTGGTCAACTACTGGGGTTTCTGTTGAATCAATGACGCCGGTTTCAGGTGTTGACACAGACACAGTTGTAGATTCTACAAGTTCAGGAGTTCTTCCTGTTGTAGTAGCAATGGATGCTGTTGTTAACTTGGTTGTTGACTCAACTGCAGTTACCTTTGCCATAGTGGTTTCATCAACAATTGTGGATTGTGTTGTTCCACTGACAAAGGTTTCAGGAGATGTTGACACCGAAATGGTTGATGACTCAACAGGTTGCAAGGAAGACTTTGCTTCATCTGTGACAGAGATTGCTGCAATTGTGGTTGACGGTTCAAGTGTTGTTACTTCCTCTTCAGTAATGTCTCCATCAACAACCTTGGTTACAATCTCTTGGACTGTTGAAGAAGGCTTCACAGATGTTGTTTGATCCACAAGTTCTGCTGTAGTTACTTGACTTTCCTGTGTGGAGGACTGTTTTTCTGTTACCATTGTACTTCCCTCAATCGTTGAAAACCCCAATGTAGTTGTTTCATACAGATCAGGTCTGACAGTTGAGAAATCACCAGATATGTCATCTGTTACCAAATCTGTACTACCTGCTTCAGTTGTTGTATCAATAAGATCTTTTATTTCATCTGTGGTTAAAAGGCTGTCTGTTGACTCCAATCTTTTAGTTGTTTCTGTCAAAATTTCTAGCAACGGCTTTGTTTTTCCTGTCACTGTTTCTGTTATATCTGCTTGAGCAGTTATAGAAACAGACACAGTTGTGGCCTCAACAGTTTCTGGAGTACTCTCTGGTGTAGTGCTTACATATTTTGTTGTCATTGTTGCTGTTTGCTTAGCTGTAGTTGGCTTTGCCGTAGTTGTTCGGTCAACTACTGGGGTTTCTGTTGAATCAATGACGCTGGTTTCAGGTGTTGACATAGACAAAGTTGTAGATTCTACAGGTTCAGGAATTCTTCCTGTTGTAGTAGCAATGGATGCTGTTTTTAACTTGGTTGTTGACTCAACTGCAGTTACCTTTGCCATAGTGGTTTCATCAACAATTGTGGAATGTGTTGTTCCACTGACATCAATTTCAGCAGATGTTGACACCGAAATAGTTGATGACTCAACAGGTTGCAAGGAAGATTTTACTTCATCTGTAACAGAGATTGCTGCAATTGTGGTTGACGGTTCAAGCGTTGTTACTCCATCTTCAGTAATGTCTCCATCAACAACCTTGGTTACAATCTCTTGGACTGTTGAAGAAGGCTTCACAGATGTCGTTTGATCCACAAGTTTTGCTGTAGTTATTTGACTTTCCTCTGTGGAGGACTGTTTTTCTGTTACCATTGTACTTCCCTCACTCGTTGAAAACCCCAATGTAGTTGTTTCATTCAGATCAGGTCTGACAGTTGAGAAATCACCAGATATGTCATCTGTTACTATATCTGTACTACCTGCTTCAGTTGTCGTATCAATTAGATCTTTTATTTCATCTGTGGTTAAAAGGCTGTCTGTTGACTCCAGTCTTTTAGTTGTTTCTGTCAAAATTTCTAGCAACGGCGTTGTTTTTCCTGTCACTGTTTCTGTTATATCTACTTGAGCAGTTGTAGAAACAGACACAGTTGTGGCCTCCACAGTTTCTGGAGTACTCTTTGGTGTAGTGCTAACATATTTTGTTGTCATTGTTGCTGTTTGCTTAGCTGTAGTTGGCTTTGCCGTAGTTGTTTGGTCAACTACTGGGGTTTCTGTTGAATCAATGACGCTGGTTTCAGGTGTTGACATAGACAAAGTTGTAGATTCTACAGGTTCAGGAATTCTTCCTGTTGTAGTAGCAATGGATGCTGTTGTTAACTTGGTTGTTGACTCAACTGCAGTTACCTTTGCCATAGTGGTTTCATCAACAATTGTGGATTGTGTTGTTCCACTGACATCAATTTCAGCAGATGTTGACACCGAAATAGTTGATGACTCAACAGGTTGCAAGGAAGACTTTGCTTCATCTGTGACAGAGATTGCTGCAATTGTGGTTGACGGTTTAAGTGTTGTTACTCCCTCTTCAGTAATGTCTCCATCAACAACCTTGGTTACAATCTCTTGGACTGTTGAAGAAGGCTTCACAGATGTTGTTTGATCCACAAGTTCTGCTGTAGTTATTTGACTTTCCTCTGTGGAGGACTGTTTTTCTGTTACCATTGTACTTCCCTCAATCGTTGAAAAACCCAATGTAGTTGTTTCATACAGATCAGGTCTGACAGTTGAGAAATCACCAGATATGTCATCTGTTACCATATCTGTACTACCTGCTTCAGTTGTTGTATCAATAAGATCTTTTATTTCATCTGTGGTTAAAAGGCTGTCTGTTGACTCCAATCTTTTAGTTGTTTCTGTCAAAATTTGTAGTAATGGCGTTGTTTTTCCTGTCACTGTTTCTGTTATATCTGCTTGAGCAGTTGTAGAAACAGACACAGTTGTGGCCTCAACAGGTTTTGGAGTACTCTCTGGTGTAGTGCTTACTTTTTTGGTCATCAACTTGGTTGCTTCTTTAGTTGTAGTAGCCTGTACTGTAGGTGTTTCTTCAACTCTGGCAGTTGTTGATGGAACCATTCGTGTCTCAGCAGTAGTTGAAGCAGGTACAGTTGTTGATTCCGCAGGTTGAGGAGTTGTGTCTTGTGCAGAAGTTACGGACCCTGTTGCTAATGTGGTTGCTGCCTTAGATGTAGTGACCTGTACAGTTGGTGTTTCTTCAACTGTGGTGGTTTTTGTTATTGTTTCCTGTGTGGTGGTAATGGACTCTGTTGTTAATGTGATCGCAGCCTTAGTTGTAGTTACCTGTACTGTAGGTTTTTTTTCAACTGTGGTGGTTATTGTTGTTGCACTGCTTGTCTCAGTAGGTGTTGAGGCAGCTACAGCCGTTGATTCCACAGCTGGTGGAGTTGTGTCTTGTGCAGTTGTAACAGACTCTGTTGCTAATGTGGTTGCTACCTTAGTTGTAGTTACCTGTACAGTTGGTGTTTCTTCAACTGTGGTGGTTTTTGTTGTTGCAACACTGTGTGTCTCAACAGTTGTCTCAGCAGGTACAGTTGTTGATTCCACAGGTTCAGGAGTTGTGTCATGTGCAGTTGTAACAGACTCTGTCGATAATGTTGTTACTGCCTCAGTAGTAGAAACTTGTACCGTGGGTGTTTCTCCAGTGTGTGTCTCAGCAGTAGTGAAAGCAGGTGCAGTGGTTGATTCCACAGGTTTAGGAGTTGTTTCTTGTGTTGTGGTTATAGTCTCTGTTGATAATGTGGTTGCTGCCTTAGTTGCAGAAACTTGTACAGTGGGTGTTTTTTCAACTGTGGTGGTTATTGTTGTTGCACTGCTTGTCTCAGTAGGTGTTGAGGCAGCTACAGCCGTTGATTCCACAACTGGTGGAGCTGTGTCTTGTGCAATTGTAACAGACTCTGTTGCTAATGTGGTTGCTGCCTCAAATGTTGTGATCTGTGCAGTTGGTGTTTTTTCAACTGTGGTGGTTTTTGTTGTTGTTTCCTGATTGGTGGTAATGGACTCTGTTGTTAATTTGATCGCAGCCTTAGTTGTAGTTACCTGTACTGTGGGTTTTTTTTCAACTGTAGTGCTTTTTGTTGTCTCAGCAGGTGTTGAAGCAGGTACAGTTGTTGATTCCGCAGGTTGAGGAGTTGTGTCTTGTGTAGTGGTAATGGACTCTGGTGGAAGTGTGGTTGCTGCCTCAGTTGTGGTTTCAGGAGGAGCAACTACTGTCTGTGTGGTGATAGGAATCGTTTCTACATCTGGGGACTGAGTTGTCAGTAAGCGCTCAGTTGTTGTTGGTTTGGTTGGTTTCACTGACGTTCTGGTCACAACAACTGCAATAGACAACATTCCGGAAATGAAGCTAGAGTTTGATTCTGAAAATTATTGTATGGTTTCTTGCAGAGAAAGAGACCTTTGTGCTTATGAAGCTTTGAAGGGACAGTACGACTTTAATAACAAATCTTTTTTCGAAATTTCAAGATTTCTTGTTTTCCCTTGGCTCACTACAGTGCAGTGGTTATCAAAGTTAATGACCGATAAAGGGTTTAATTTTAAATATGTTATTTATTTATTTTAAGAAGAAAAATATTTCTTTTTTTAGATTTGTTTTAATCAGTGCAATCGACATCAACAGGTTGATCGATGAAAACATTTTCTTTTCAAGAGAAAAACCCCAAGAGGGAAAAATCCAAGTAATTAGGTAGGAACTGAAAAACCAATTCACATGCACGGCTCCAGTTTGAGTTGGGATTTGAACCAGGGTCCACAGAGGTGAAAAGTGCGGAGAAAAACACTTAACATGATTCCCATTTCTATATTTAATTTCCAGTTGTCATTTTTTAAAAGCATTTCATAGTATGCTACAATAATCCATTTCTTGATTCCACAGAGAACTGGTCACTAAAGCAGCAGTTTAGCAATCCATGAAGAAAAGCTTTACCTCACTCTTTTGACAACGGATGAAAATGTTTAATGTATGGTTGCATAATTAAAATGCACGTACCTTCATCGCGGCATTCTCCTGCATAAAGTAATCGTAGTGATGAATCTTTTTTAACACAGGAAGTGTAGTACATAAAACATGAGTTGATGTACGTCTGGCTGTCAGTTCCACAAACTGCATTGTACTTAAAATCGCAACGAAACTCTCGACATTTCCTCCGAACTTTAACTCCTTTGAAAAAAACATTAACAAAAAGGTGATCATTATTTTAGTAATTATACTTACTACTCAAATAACCTCGACTACCACATAAATCATTTATGTCGGACCTGGGGTATTGCCTGGACTTAGTACACCAGCTGTAATGGTAAGGGTACAGGCATAGTGAACTTAAGAACAACATTATCAGATAACATTACCAAACTTGGGCACACTTCTTGTAAAAGAACACTCAAACTATGACACCATTATAGAAATGGGAAAGGGGGGCCCCAAACCAATAGCTTGAGGGCTTTTTGCTTATGCACAAAAGTAATAATTGGCTCAGAACAGAAAGGACTTTTAAGACCTAGAAAAACACAGTCTTCTCAGAGCAGAAAGGACTAGTAAGACCTACAGGCACAATGGGGAATAAGTCCTTTCTGCTCTGAACCGACTGGGTCTTTCTAGGTCTTATAAGTACTCAACAAAATCAAAAAGTAAATACATGTACAACAAACAGACATACATCATGGAAAAGTTCAACAACAAAAATTATATTGAAAATTATGGTGGGAATGTCTGTTTCTTACACTGGATCAAGGGTTTCCAAATTATGAATTCTTTAGTACCATTCTAACCTGTCTTTTACAGAGATTGACGATGACCAAACAAATTAGGCAACTTTGAGATTCACTCACCACGAAATTGACACATGCCCCTATGTAGTGGAATGGCTAGGGTTGGATTGTTGGTGACGCAGGCTGCAACGGTCATCAACTGCCTATTTAGGTATGTATTTCCATCCCGACCACACACTGGTCGAAATGTTGACGAGTACGTTGTGCTGCATCTTTGAGCTTGTGCTGTGAAGGGTAAAAAAAAAGTTGGACTTGATGTAATTGCACAGTTTGGTAGAATATTATTTTTTTTGTTCATTTTTTTTCAATGAGAAATCACCCAACAACAGGCTACAAGACCACTTAGGGTCAGAGACGGCGCTACGGGGGGGGGGGGGGGGGGGGGGGCAAGGAGGGGGCAAAAGCCCCCCTAGTTATTTTGTTTGCCCCCCCCCCCCACTTCCCTCCTCATTTTTTCGCCTATGCCTGAAATTTAGTTTAACTGCTTTTTAGTAGTACAAAATTACACTTAAATTGTTTTGTTTGCCCCCCTAAAGTTAAGCTTGCCCCCCTCTTGCCCCCCCCCCCCCCCCCCGATTAACAAATCTGGTGTCACCGCTGTTCAGGGTAAGGGGTTCAAAGAAGATAAGGAAACTTTGAAGTGAGAGGAAATATCTGTTAACATTCCTCTTGAACTTTTGTAGATTGTAAGTTGGTGGAAAGCAGGTACACAGAAGGAGTTTCAAAGTGCATCAGTACAGGGGAGGGGGAAGCTACCTAAATATCTCACAGTCCTGTCCTTTGGAACTCACGCACAGTGAAGGAGTGAGATGATGCAGCAAAGCGTGTGCTGTGAGTGAAGGTGTGCAACGAAGGGAAAACAATTCTTTGTATAGTTTAGATATGCATTCTTAAAGTTTTTTTCTGGACTCTCTCAGACAGACAAATAGCTTTAATCACAAGAAAGATTCAGATAGTTTCAACCATGTTCCTTTCATTTATTAAGTTTCTTTGAGTACACCATTTGGTGGCTCTGAAAAGAAGCATGTTGGTTCAGAGCCAACTCTTCTTCAAGAAGCGATTAGTACATGGTGTACCTGTAAGAATTTCCTGAATATCTAACTCAATTCTCAATTATTGAACTGCGTCATTGCCTAAGATGCACACTACACTGTATAACACACGGAGACATTGCCTTCCGAAATGGCACAACCAAGATTATTGTGATGATGGCGTCAGGTGAATTGGGTTAACACGAAGCCTCATGAAGTTCTTACACAGCTCAAATCAAAAATGTTAAATTTTCAGCTGAAGTCACTATGGCGTGTTTTTTTAAAATTTCTTTTCATTGTAAAAAGTTTGATATTAACATGTTGACATATTGACATTTGAATGAGAAACTAAAGTTTTGTATTTTGTGGAAAGGATACGGAGAAGAACTTCAATTTCAAACAAATGTAATGTACATCACTGCCTCTCTTCTTTTGTTTTGAATCTATCCAAAAGATATTCATACAAAGTATCTGGATTGGCCGTGGCTGTTTCTAAGGGTGTTGCTAAGGGCAGCCTATGCTTCAACGCAGACTGACATTGTCCAGCCACAGCCATAACTGTAGCCGCCAATTAGGACATGGACAAAAGAAAAAATATTGGAGCCCTGTAAAGGGGCTGTGTCGTCATGATCGTAGTCTGCCTGTTTCTGGACCCAGAAACATGAACTCTCACCCAGTTACTGCACGCGCCTGCCTCGACCGTCATATCACAAAGGGCGCTGTCATTATTATTCTGTGATGTGACCGCCACTCGTGCACATGTGCGTGCAATAACAGATTGGGAGGTAATAATTCAGTCTAGCCACAGACTCGCTGTGATCATATCGACACAGCCCCTTTAAACAAAGTAAATCCTGTCCCGCCACAGTATCCTAAAACGGAAAATTTTAATGTTGAAAAACTTTAAGAATTTATACACCAATCCGAGCAGCTCGATCATGGGCGTTTACACCACCGCAACTATGGCTGCCGCACACTGTGAATATTCCATGCTGATTGGTACATATGCGCACTGTCATGTCACGCGCACGTGTGGAGACCATGGCTGCGGTGGTGTAAAACATCAAAAATGAGCTCTGCTCGGATTGGTATATACAACCAACAATTTTGGTTACACCCTTATACCAATGTGTGATAAGCACTGAGTAACCAGTACTTACATAACCGCGCCCTACAAGGACAAATCTACAGGCTATCTCAAATTACACTTAAACCAAAGATCCTTGCTTTCTTGTGCAGATGTATTAACAGCTAGACCACAGCATGTTCAGTGTGAAGATAAAAACCATCTTAATATTCTTTATCCCTGAAGCTTTGAGTACATCAATTAACCTATCAACTGATGGGTAGAATTAAAACCAGCAAAACAAATGCAAATAGGCGCATTTTACTTCTGTGAAAGGTTAGGATATGGGGGGGGGGGGGCTACCCGTCTAAATGGCATGTAAAATCAAACTGTCACATAACAAGTATTATCAGCAGTTGATCAATCGTCTCTCCATCAGACTGTCATTGAGTAATGCAACAGTACCCAAGAGACCCACAGGTGCACCTCTCAGTACAGTCACTTATAATATCCCAGTTGGTTCTTTAAAGGTCAGCATTTCAATCAGTTCTCATTCAGAAGGTTAAAAGGTTACCCTGACCTTAATTTCAGCTTGGACAATTTGGTTACAAGTTCTACTGACTCTTTCTCCCGATGTTTGAACTGTCCCAACTGATGTATGGATTGACCTGAAAAATCAATATCAATTACCCCGCCAAAAAAACTTGCTCAAAAGTCGAATAGAAATGGGTTAAAGCTTTCAGCACTTTTAGCAATAACTGTCAGAAAAGTTGCAATTTGAAAGGCAGATGGAAGCAAACCAAGTGTTGTAAAAAAGGTTCACATTTTCCTGTCATCAGAATTACACATACATTTGGATAAAAATATTAAAACCAAAGATAAAACAATGGTTTCCACACATATGTCCGGGGACTCATTGGTTAAGTACCAGTTTCTAATAAAAACACTGTTTTTTCTTCTTCTTGTGCTTTGCCCGTATTGTCCACACCGTTTTACCCAAATATTGGTGCAGAAACAATGCCCCCAATACTCCACCCTACTCCACTGACTTCTCACAGTCTACTGATCCGCCCCAGTACATAGGGCATCCACACACAATGGGCAGCCCACACAATGCCTCTGAACCCACCAACCACAGTTCTCCTTTCAGAAGAACCAATCGGAGCAGTGCTGACTCTACACTGAAACCTCTGAATTCCTATGAAGAGACCAGCATCTCAGTCTCCTTCAGTCTCCTGACGATGACTAGAGCCAGCTAGTCGAAACGTTGAGACCAAATATAAACTCACTCCGCGGCAGTGAAGTTACCGAGAAGTCCCCTCAATCCACTAAGCGAAAGTAGATGTAGTAGTCCTGGCCGATTTCCTACCTCCCCAGGTAGTACTTAATAAGCAGGACAGTTCTTTTCAGAATGAAGTTGTTCCCCTATCCGAAATCTACTCCTAGTAGAATAATAGCAAGACAAGTTCTCACAAGAACAATCTACTGTAAATAGCAAAGTAGGTTTAAACCAAATATACATTGATACCTAACCATGCAATGCCTCAAAACCTATAATAATTACAAGGTTCTTCAGATGACATTCCTAAAACAAAAATAAAAAAAACCAATAAAACAAACACTCCCAAAACACGATGGATACATCTGATTGGTTCATTGGAAGATAAACCAGGTTTGGCTTTAGATCTAAACCGTGTGTAAGAGAGATAATTTGTAAAAACAAAGATGAAGACTGCCCTCGGTATGGATCAACCAAAATGAACTGTGAGTGGTACCAGTACGCAAAGAGGGACTTTAGGAAGGATGAAGCAATAATGGTAGTCTTGCTTAAGGACACAATTGTCAAGAATGAGATTTGAACCCATTCTCTGTTGATCAGAAACACCAGAGCTTGAGTCCAGTGCACTTGACCGCTCGTGCACGAGATGCCTCTGTGCCTCTGTGTATTGCAAAGGCATTGGCAAGAATTAGAAAAGTCAACATGACTCACTAGTTAAGATGCCCAAACCATAATTAAATGGTAAACTGGATATGACAGGAGCGGAGTGGACTTGTACAAGATTACCACCTGTTTTCCGATTCTGGGACCCCCTAATCTCAAATTGACCAGAAATTATGGGTGAGGAATTTTGATTTCGTTTGACACTTTGCTTTAATTCATGATGGTTCAGTGTTTTTGCAGGTATGAACAGGCTGAGTTTGCCTCTTGTTCTGTCGAAAGGCATAAAACTGCCAAGAATTAATTACTAGTAAAAAGGTCATCTGTAAACTGCTTACCAAAAATCAAACGACTTGTGGTGTAACTGCAAAAAGTGGTTAAGTGTCTTTCTCAAATCTTTTGAGAAAGACTCTGCTAGGGTCGAAACGTGAGACATTACCACTTTTTGCTACATAAAAAGGAAATATTTTGATCATTTAGATTGCTTACTACCTTTTTTTGTAAATTTTTCATATTTAATTTTAAGGCCATTTTCTTGAGGGAGATAAAACTCTTTTACTGATACCATTTAAAAACAAAGTGCAGTGTTGGTTTTTGTAACAAACCAAAAACATGTTAGTTTCAATTTGAAAAGTCAGTGATAATAACGTTTTTTACCAGTACCAATTCTCCAGAAAAATATTTCCATGTGATATTGTCAAAGTTGACCAAAAAAAACATAAAAATTAGATTTGGTTGAGGACGGAAATTATTTCACTCTTCAAAAACCCAACGATCTTGCACACTTTTAAAACATTTTGATTGAGGTGATTACCCATGAAATTACTTTATTTCAAAAGCACTTTAAAAAGAAAATTTACCCTCAATTCAACCCTTAGCTCAGGCCATGATCATAAAGGCAACTATACAGGATTGGTAAAGCTGAAAGTGCAGTCTTCTTACTTTGTCTGATTCAATTTAAACATGAAAAAAAACCTGTGAAAATTTTGGCTCAATCCTTCGTCTGAGTCAGGAAAAAAACAGTGAAAACCGTGAACACTTTTCAGCATATACACATTGTCCATAATTTTGATTTTACAACCGAGATTATCATTTTTTTTGGTTTTCAGATACAGTATTCTCAAATGTGACAGTATTTCAGTGGGAAGAATTCCACAGAAAAATTGGTTATGGTATTAACTTCAAAAACAGTAAGCTTTCAGACTGAAACTAAACAATAATGTTTTTCATCCTTACCAATGCTTTATAGTGCCTTTGAACTATTTATGACCCCCATCTCCAACAAAACAAAACTGTTAACAAATAAAATGTGCATCTAAGTTATCTCAACGAGTTTGGGTATCCTGCCAGAAACACCTTTAACTTCCAACAAAGCTGAAATGATTTAATTTGAACCTGACCTAATTCAAGGCCTAAAGAGTAGACTAAGACTTCATTAAATCCAAGCAAGTTTTGGGATATTTTCCACATTTAAATAAACTACTTACTCCTCTAAAAAGTTAGTCAATCAACTTTGACCTTCATCATCTAATTTTACCTTTCAAGAACTCATTCAACAATGGAAATTGCACCATAGCCCACTTTTTCAGTTTGCTGACCTTGCCATTGGTAAATCATGAAGTGACGGAGCATGAGGTACTTAT